>CALNHX010000053.1:0-630646 GCA_940337035.1 Agriotes lineatus | reverse complement strand
CAAACCAATCAGTACTGGCTGGAATTAGTAAGAGTAAAGTAAAACGCAAATACGCAACAAGAGCCCTCAGCCCTCAGATATTATATGATTAAAATTTGCTTTCACAAGTCATATCAAAGGCGCTGACGGTAACTTAGGGGTGAGGGCCACTATAACAGCAGAAGTACGAGTTTTTAAACATGGCATGGCCGTGGGCGGGTATTGGGTATTTAACTTGTTTTTAAGTAATAATTTTGTAATATTACTATTTGACTATTTGTTTGTTTTTATTCGGACGATTTATTTTTCTCTTTTCGACTCGGATCTGCGGCGCCCTATTGCCTCGGCGCCGCACTCCCTGGCGCCACCCTAAGGCCGGCACTATGCAGGTGAAAATCAACACGACAGCTGTCGCAATAAACGGATTTTTCTTCTTTGACTTCGAATTCACATTTAGAGCAAATGCTAACCATCCTGACACAAATTAACACCGTATTTTAAGGAAAAAAATGCAAAAATATAGCAGCAACAAAATAACTGTTAAAATTTGAGGTTAGGTTGTAGTGGGAACATAAAGGGAAGTTTAAAACTTTCAAATGTTATTTTGAAAAATTTTATTCAAACAATATAAAACTACACAATACAAAAATACACATTACACATATACTTATTTAAATACAATTATTCTTACTGACCTTTGAATAAAATTAATTTATTCGAGGCAAACGATCACTAATGGACTTGTAACACAAGTTTTCCCTATATAGTACATTTTACCATTAAAATATTGATGACCTACAGTTTTGACCAAATAATTAATATGATTATCCATTGGTGACTGATCAAAAATTTGACTATTAAGAGAATTGAATATTTTCCTATTTAAAAATGACTTAGACAGTTCATATAAAGTTTCAGAAGAGTAATAGAACTCTTTTTTAGAAAATACATTTGTTTTTATTGTAATCTCGCTTGTACTACAAACTTCTATCAGATCTTTAGATGGATAACGTAGCCCTCCTTTATTATTTTTATTTATAAATTCAAAGGAACGGCACTTTGTATCTTCGCTAAATAATGCATTAATACATGGTCGGAATAATTTTTTTATACTTGTAGAGCAACATTTCCTGCAATAGATGTAATAATATAATGTGAAGCTTCTGTTAAATCGTTTGGTGCAGAAAAATAATCGTGGTAAAAATTGTACACCTCAAATGCATTATCAACACTTGTATCAGATTGTGATGAATTATTACTTACATCATCATTTTTATAACCCTATATTTTGAGGTAGTCATGTTGATATGCTCTGTAGGTTTTTCATTATTTAAAATGTTTAGATCTTCCAACGGTATGCAGTGTCCAGTAAATCCTGGTTTTAGCTGAACGTGTACCAGCAATTTTTTATAAGCAGATTTAAACTGTTTAGCCGATGATTATTGTTGTATCAACCCCGGGCTCGTATTGCTTCAAAAATCAACTCAATATGGTCATGAGATATTTTGTAAAGGGGTAAATATTTTAATGGAGCATCTTCACTTAAAACTAGTTTTTTAGCCATATTCCTAAGACAATTTTGAAATTGGTCTCTTATAACCATGTTGCAATAAATTTCGAGAATTTAGCACATCAAATAATTTATCAAAAACCCGTAAGAAGCGAATGGTTGCGCCTACTTCAGCAAACTCGGGAAGTCTCAACGTGTCTTTGAAAAATTCCAGTGCAGTAGCAATACTTTCGCTAAACGCCTGACTGGCTAGTTTAACTTTCATTTTTTGTTTTTTAAATTGAACGTGCTGAGACCGTATTTTATTGGCACAATGAAAATGTTCCTTTTCTTGAAATTTGTGCAGATTTTCAATGTACCGCCACAAAATAAGCTCCCCATTCCCATCTACCATGCTCCCCTTTTCTCCTGTAGTATTTCTCACCAACTTCAGCATATGGCAAGGATAAAAAAATACTTCAACATCTGTATTTGTTGTTGGGTGTTTGAATGTGGTCATTAAGTTTTTTGAATCCAATTGACACCAGAGTTTCCTCGTGACTGAAATATTTACAGAGGGTCCATCAAATGTGAAACTACCTACTTCAGCTGTCTTTTCTAAATACTGTAATACTTTGGATTTTTTTGGTCCGCCTCTATTCCTGCAATTAAAAAATATCCGACAGGTAATTAAAATTCCAGTGACCACTGCTACACACTAAAAGCAGCACTAAAGCGTCCTTCGCCAAAGGAAGATAATCGTTTACAATATTTGTGCCCATATCAACAAATCCACTGTACTTTTTACCATCCCATTCAGCTAGCTGCCGAATTGACATTTCGTCGATGATTAAGGCGCAACGCAACTTATGTCCTGTCTTTTCAGCTCTTTTCCAAAATTCAAAAATATGCTTATGAAAAATCTTTAAATTTGCTTTGTTTTTTGTTTTCATTACTTATAGTTTTTTATTTTCATTTTATTGTACTACTAGTACCACAATGCTGCCGTGCTTGGCTGGAGAGTAGTGTTTCCATTGGTGAACATTGGAGATGCTGCTGTTTGGCTAAGTGCGGCAGAATAATAATATCTTGTAATTCGTGTCAACCTGTAATTGGGTTCTTACCTGTTGGTTGACCATGTGATATTCTCTTAAATAAATAAATAAATAAATAAATAAATAAATATTAAAGCTTTAAATGTAAGTAAAACCAGGTTCGCCGTCTATACTTTGATACCAGCGGGTAATGGTACGAGGATGTGGCAAACATGTGCTAAAATGGCTTCTCAGATAATTATAAGCCGTTCGGGAATAATAATTTAACGTTAAAGCAATTTTTTTCATTTCTTTTGAATATGACTTGGGTAAAGGTCTTTCTGCCCTTAGACACCTGTCTTAAAAATAAATCGACATTAGCCCCTCCCATCTTCGACAGTATTTCCAGGTCATCATCTGCCACCAATCTCTGCCGTCTCAGGTCCTTCATGATATTTTTGAGGGAAGCAATTTTCTTATTTTATCTCGAAATCGTTTTTCGCATACCATCAATTTGCTTTTTCCTGGAAAAGTTTACTTGCTGTGTTTTGTCGATTTTACGAAGAAGCTTTCTCTTTCGGGGTGTTGCACTAATAGCATCGGAACTACTTTGACTTTGACTATTTGAAGATATTCGATGAATTTTTGGTGACGAACAAGACACCTAAAACATTTCAATGTCAACACCTTCATTTCTGAGCGTAACTACAAATTAAAAACTTACTGCTTCATTACTGAATTGACTATAATAATTATGATTTTCCTGATGAGCGGGACTGAGGACTAAACATACAACAACGTTGGAAACGATTTGAATTTTTGGCATTGATGATAATACCTATAAAATTTAACAATACTTGCATTTTTAAGCATTTATGTAATATGCATTAAAGAAACTTACTGGTTTGTTAATCATTCTTCTTCTTCGTTCCTATTCGGTCCTCAAAGGATCATAGGGCGTCCGTTGGACGTTTCACTGACATAAAGGTAGCGCAAGGTTGTCAGCCTTGCACTTGTTAATCATTATACCATAATAATTATGGTCTTCATGGCTTGGTCGTTTTATGTGCTTTGTAAGCAACATCTGAAATATTTTCACATGTGAAATTCAACAATATGAAAATTAGGTACACTAAGTACTTACTGGTTCTACATAAAGTGTGAGTATGGCATTATATCGTAACCTAACACGGCATTTTGATGTACGATCGATATATTCTTCTTTAAAATGTTTAATACATAATACACTGCGATTTGTCGGTTTCCAGCTTGGTCGATATACATATTCTATCCAGATCTTCAAACGAATGGAATTGTTATGGGGATATCTATAATAAATTAAAATTATTAAAGTAACGATAAAAATTTGCACTCATCAGTGATGGGAAAGCACTGTTTTAATCTTTATTTTTTATCGAGCTATAACAATTGATAATTAAATGTTTTTCTAAATTAGCTAGAAGAAAATACTGCCTTTTGTCAGTTAAAATATTTTTATACACAGAAAAACTTCTTTCCATGTCAACTGACGTAATTGGAGCATTTTTTAGATTGCTAGTAATCCATCCATCCAATGACGCTACAACCCAAATCGGGTCTTGGCCTCCTCTATTTTTTTCCTCCAACTATCCCTGTCCTCTGCCGCCTTTCTCCAGTTTGGTATTCCGAGCATCGATCGTGCGTCCTTTTGGATTTTATCTGCCCATCTCGCCCCTGGTCTTCCTATCGGTCTTTTGCCTTCCATTTTGTGGTTAAAGATCTTCTTGACGGCTCTCGACTCTTCCATCCGCTGCACGTGTCCGGCCCATTTGAGTCTTTGCAATCTTATTATTGTGGAGACGTCTGCTTCTGCGAAGAGCTGATATATCTCGTGATTGTATCTTATTCTCCACTGTCCGTTCTCTTGAACTGGGCCGTAGATTCTGCGTAGGATCTTTCGTTCAAATGCGTTTACAGCTGCCTCTGCTTTTTGTGAAAGCGTCCAGGTCTCGCTTCCATAACATAGTACTGGGCGTATAATTGCTTTGTATAGTCTAATTTTTGTTTTTCTGTGGACATTCCCGGATTTAATTATGGTCGAAATGTAATAATATGTTTTATTCGCATTGCTGATTCTCCTTTGGATTTCTTTCATCTCGTCGTGTTTGCTGGAGATGTTGCAGCCTAGGTAGATAAAATCATGCACTGTTTCGAAGTTTTGGTCGCCTATTGTCATGTTTTGACTTCTCCACCTATTGCTTCGGGTCTGTATTAATATTTTTGTTTTCTCTTCATTGACCTTTAAGCCTACTTCTCCTGCGGCGTTTTCTAGCTGTATGTATGATTCCTTCATTGCTATTAGATTTCTTCCGAGTATGTTTATGTCGTCTGCGTATCCTGCTAATTGAGTGGATTTGTATAGCAGAGATGCGTTGGTGTCTACCGTGGTTTTCCTTACTACATGTTCTAATGCTAAGTTGAAGAGCATTGGGGCTAGTCCATCACCCTGTTTGAGGCCTTGGTTTACCTTAAACGGATCTGTTAGGCTTTCTTGTATTTTCACCATACTCTCGGAGTTTTCCATTGTCAGTCTTGTTAGCCTTACCAATTTTGGCGGTATGTTGAAGTCTAGCATAAGGCTGTAGAGCTTTTCTCTGTCTATACTGTCGTAGGCCTGTCTAAAGTCCACGTAGAGTTGGTACACATCAATATCATATTCCCAGCATTTCTCCAGTACTTGCTTCACCGCGAATAGTTGGTCTGTGGTCGACCTTCCTGGTCTAAAGCCTGCTTGGTATTCGCCAATGATATTTTCGGCTAGTGGTTCCAGTTTGTTTCGGAGGGTGGTCGTGAAGGTCTTATATGTTGTGCTGGGACTGAGGACTAAACATACAACAACGTTGGAAACGATTTGAATTTTTGGCATTGATGATAATACCTATAAAATTTAACAATACTTGCATTTTTAAGCATTTATGTAATATGCATTAAAGAAACTTACTGGTTTGTTAATCATTCTTCTTCTTCGTTCCTATTCGGTCCTCAAAGGATCATAGGGCGTCCGTTGGACGTTTCACTGACATAAAGGTAGCGCAAGGTTGTCAGCCTTGCACTTGTTAATCATTATACCATAATAATTATGGTCTTCATGGCTTGGTCGTTTTATGTGCTTTGTAAGCAACATCTGAAATATTTTCACATGTGAAATTCAACAATATGAAAATTAGGTACACTAAGTACTTACTGGTTCTACATAAAGTGTGAGTATGGCATTATATCGTAACCTAACACGGCATTTTGATGTACGATCGATATATTCTTCTTTAAAATGTTTAATACATAATACACTGCGATTTGTCGGTTTCCAGCTTGGTCGATATACATATTCTATCCAGATCTTCAAACGAATGGAATTGTTATGGGGATATCTATAATAAATTAAAATTATTAAAGTAACGATAAAAATTTGCACTCATCAGTGATGGGAAAGCACTGTTTTAATCTTTATTTTTTATCGAGCTATAACAATTGATAATTAAATGTTTTTCTAAATTAGCTAGAAGAAAATACTGCCTTTTGTCAGTTAAAATATTTTTATACACAGAAAAACTTCTTTCCATGTCAACTGACGTAATTGGAGCATTTTTTAGATTGCTAGTAATCTCCGAATCTAAAGAATCATTGTCAAATTTACCTTTTAAAATTTCACTAATTTGAGTAAGAGTCTTAAATCCTTCGTTTTTATTTAAAACTTCATGTAATTTTTGTGATACTTTCGTGCCAATATCACCCTTAACCTCTTTAATTAAACTTTGGAATTTTTGAATTTTTTCGATTGATTCTATTAACGGAACTTCTGCTGCTTGTAACTGTGTAAGAGTGGTACTAACAAAAGCATAATTAGCTTTAATAAATGTCAGTTGATGTGGAAGTTCTTTTTTTTCAACAAAAGCTTTGATTCTTTGATTGCGCTGGAGCTGTCATCAAAATCCAAAATTAATTCCTTGACATTATTAAAATTATTTGCATAATACAGCGCTGCATCCAACCACGTGCCCCATCTCGTAATGATTGGTTTTGGGAGTAAAGGAATATCTCAATTTTTCTTTAAAGATCTGTACTCTAAGTGGTGCCTTAACAAACAATTTTTTCACGTTATTAATTAAATTATTAACTAAAGGAAATTCGTCTCTAATTTTTTCGGCAACTCGGTTTACCCCATGTGCCAGACAAGTAGTGTGTATTAAATTTGAATAGAATATTTTCAAGTTTTGCCCTGCTTTTAACATATATGGAGCTGCATCAGAAAGCATTAAAATGATTTTTGGGTGGGAACCGCTTCCGGTAGAAAAAAGTTTGATAAACTTTCACTTACAAATCTAGCAACTGTAACACTGTTAGTCTTTTCGAGTTCTTTTGAATTTATTAAATAGGTTTTTCACAATTTAAAACTCCAATAATTAAATTTGCAATATATCGCCCGCAGCTATCGGTAGTCTCATCAACAGAAAAATATATGTAATTACTTCCAATTATATCCCGAATCGAAGTGATGGTTTTGACGTAAATTTTATATACATATTTTTTTCTTAAAGTACTTTGATCGGGCACATGTTTATTGGTGTATTTTTCCAAAAATAATTTAAAACTCGGATTTAATAACTTTGTAAGAGGTATGTTAGCACTAATTAATGCATCACATAAATCAAAGTTGAATTCTTCTTGAAGATTCAGCTTCGATGATGTAGCAAAAGATTCCCGTAGGGGCAATTGCAGTTTAGTCCGTTTACAGTTGGCTTGATGCGAAGCCGTCTTTGTGTGTTGAATCACTTGAAATTTTTTATCAGATGCAATCTGTAGCAATAAAACCTTACTTAGATTATTTTTAACATCTACTGGGTAGGTATGACCAAAAAAATATGCAAGTGCTAATAATACTCACTACTTTACTGCAGGCTTTGCAAAACATTTCTTTGTTGTTTAAAACAAGTTCGGGAAAATCCTTGATCCATAAATGAACTAAAGAGCTGTCTTTCGACATTTTCACTTGCACCACGTGGAATTCGCACACTGAATTTAAAATTAGTTGAACGCTTAAGTCACTGTTCAGTGTTCACGATGAAGTTCAACTCGAAGGAAAATTGGACTACGTAACTGCTTCGTGAAACTCTAAACTTAAACTAAATGCAGCAACACAAAACAAGAAGATCTGCCCTTCAGAGTTCTCACAAGAATGTAACAAAGGTATTAGTCATTTCCTAGAATGTCATTAAGTGATCCATCCGGATTTAAACCTATTCATGTAAAATGTCATTTAAGACATTCTTTAGAAGCTTAGAACTACTTTAACTCCTTACAATTTTAAACAAAAGAAAATTTAAAACTTCTTAGAATTTGTTTGTACACATTTATTTAGTGTTAAAAAATTTGTGTTTTAGGGAAAATAAAGGCAAAATAAAAATTGTCCATGTAAAAATGTATGCACAAATGATCGCACAATGTTCTTAAAATGAAATGCATTTTTTATTTTGGAGCAAATATGCCTGAATATGCAAAATATGCAAAAATTAATTGGCTTAATTACACTCCATTTACGTAGATACGCGTAGATCCAAAAGCTCAGATCTGACATATTATTAGTTTAGAACATGCATTTGCATAAAATCACTGCCTTGGTTATGAGTGTTTGTTTTTTAATCGTGGCGTTATGATTATTATGATAGTGCTCCCATTACCGGCAAAAATCACCATTACAGACATATGCGAGTTGCTATAATATTATTATGTACGGCCCTGTACCATGCTACCTAACCTATGATTTTAGCAAAATTGAGAAAAAACTCACCTATGAAACTTTATTCTCGTTGTATTTTTTTGTCCACCTTATTTCTGCTAGGGCAAGTAAGCAGATCACAAGAAGCCATCACTACAATGTATAAAATCGAAAAATTCGCACTTATAAATTTTTCCCACGCGTATGACGTAAGGCTGCTAACAATGTGGCCGACCCTTGGACGCTTGTCGTCATCGTATGTCCTCTCCCCTCTACTCCTCTCTCAATTACTTGAAGTGTGGGTCAATCTGTATAAAAAGGGGGTGGGGATTAGCAGAAAAGCTAAGTATAAAGTAAATCAACACGTGAGAATCACCAGAACCAACCATACGTTCGAGAAAGGTTATGAAACAAACTGGAGCGGGCAGGTGTTTATAATAAAGGAAGTGATAAATAGGAAACCACCCGTGTACAAAATAGTGGATTTAAATAACGAAACCATAGAGGGTGTTTTTTATGAAGAAGAATTACAACCCGTGACTTTAGATAATAATGCGTTGTTTAAAGCTGAAAAAGTGTTAAAAGAAAGAGGACGCGGCAGACGCAAAGAGAATTTTGTAAAGTGGAAAAATTATAACGATACGTTCAATTCGTGGATTCCAGCAGCTGATAAATATGAACACCGACGACGAATTTTATTTAACTTTGTTGAGTGATAGTTCCATGAATTATTTTCCAACTAATACGACAGCACAATTCACAACACAATTACCTAAGCGAATAAGACTGCCTGGGCAGTGGGTTACGCGGATTGCCGAAGTACAATATCCGTGCTCCGTTCTGGTAGTAACAGATTCAGAAAATCTTAATCTATTACTGATTAGCAACACCCAACGAGCAAAGTGTTGAAGAAACATATACTGAGCTGAAAAAAGTCTTGGAGAGCGTTAATGCATATTTTAAAGGCGACCGCGAACAGATTTATTATATAACGACTGACATGTGATCTGTATTCAGCAGGGCAACTATGAACGCATTGATCAGATAGTTACAGAAATCAACACGCGAAATATTAAACAAGTTGCTGCATTTTCAATACAACAACGTAACAAAACGCGTATCGATTGAAATTAAGACGGTTTCATTGACGATTTTCGCAACGCCTTGCATTACAGCTTGGTTATAAAGCGGATATAAATATATCTGCAAATCCTGTACCCAACAACCCGGCATCGCAAATGTTTATTTACTATGATATCGTGGAGCCGCAGCTTGTGGGTGACGCCGTGGCGCAGCTTCTACGTATTGTTAATGTGACCGCCGATAATTATAATTACGGCTGCCATAAAAACGTTATATTTTCTCCAACGAATTATATAAACGTTATGAAGAGGGAATTTGAAAATCTTGAAGTCAATATAAGAACGGAGACAGGCGCAGTGATGCCATTCCAGTTTGGAACGTTGAGTTTAAAACTACACTTTAAGAGAATACAACATCAGTGCCCCTATCAAAAATATTACGCAGACAGGCCGAAAAATAGGCAGCGCGTGCTGAATTACAATCAGTCTACAAGAAAAATTGCAAAGAAGAAGCCAAACAAGTTCTCCAACACTGATATTTTCACCAAGAATTAGTTTTTTACACAATGGCGTTTCTGCATTCACAACCCTGTGAGTGTGTCATATCTGAATTAGATTTGTTCGCTTTGCCGGCAACCCAGACGAGTATTGAAAATGGGCAGTGGTTTTTTTACAAACCTCTTCCTCCCTTAATGACGACGCGCCAATCGAATTTATCGTCCCTGGAAATGGCAACGACTACATCGATTTAAGCCAGACAATGTTATATATCACCGCTAAAATTGTTAAGCAGGATGATACACCATTAACCGTCAAAGATGTTGTGGGCCCTGTTAATAATTGGATGCATTTCATGTTTAATCAAGTTGAGGTTTATTCGAATAAAGAATTAGTGAGTCCGCCAAATAATACATATGCATATCGTTCGTACGTCGAGACTTTGCTGAACTAAGGCGGCGTTTCTAAATCTTCCCATTTAACTTGCGCCTTATGGTACACCGATGCGGTGGGTCAAATGGACGCCACCACCACTGCTAATGATGGTTTTGTAAAACGACAATTTTTTACGGGTTCAAACAAACAGGTTCAAATGATGGGGTACGTGCATTCAATTTATTTAATCAAGAAAAATTTCTTATCAATGGAGTTGAAATGGAAGCTAAATTTATCCGGTCCCGAGATTCTTTCAATTTAATGGCCGCAGAGGGATCTACATTCAAAGTGAAAACTAGCGATGCCAAGTAACCTATTTTACTTTCTAAAATCACAATTCGTCTAAAGTATTTCAAGAACATTTCAAATTGAAAAATGTTAATACATTGATAGTAGCAAGTACTAAAAATATCATTTTTCGTTACAAATAGTTTTATAATAACGAAATTATGTGAAAATATTGCATACTCTATAAATACAAGATTAAAAGCACAATAATAAGCACTGCATAAAAAAATGACTGCATTGGTAAGAGCAAGTAAGTATATTATTTATTTTAAACCCCATATGACGATGTATCGTATGAAGTACTACATAATAATATTTTCATACTTTATACATAAAATTAAAAACTATAATATATATAAAACACAATAATAATAAATAAAATTAAAAAAGACGACTGCATTGGTAATAGCAAGTAAGAATATTATTTATTTAAATCCATATGGCAATGTATCATAGGAATTTGCAATTCGCCGACGTTTGTTATAATTTACTCTATAAATTTTTTGCTCGGACCTCGATATAACCCCGTACGCAGATGTTTTATTTTCCTATCGCTATATACATATAGTGGCGCATTTGCATCATCGCCACATACCATGTCTTTCATGGATTCAAAATTAATAATTTCTGAATTTTTAAAATTTAATGTAATACCTTTTACCTTACTTATCGTGCTATAACATTTATTCGATGGCGAATAAACTTTAAAACTATATTTTTTTCGTACACTAGCATTGAAAGAGCTACTTTGCCGTACAATTTATTAATCAGAAAGTTGCACTTTGCGGTATTCGTACGGCAAAGTAGTATTTTGCGGTATTCGTACGGCAAAGTAGCACTTTGCCGTACGTTTCCTTAGTTACAACACATATAATATTACATTACATTAATATTACTCTACTTATTTGCTATATACGAGGATAAATTTAGTATTCCGTTTTGTATGCTAGTGTACGAAAAAATATTGTACGAAACTCGTATGAAAGTGGCTTTTCCATACTCGTCTCGAGGCCTCTTCCGGAAACATCTCACTCGTACTGAAAAGCTACACTTTCTATACTTGTTACGTAAATTACTATTTTGGGTATCCACTGACAAACTCTGTAATGTAGCTGTCAACCTCATACTGCTCAAGTTCGTCAGTCATTCGCCATAGAAAGTCACCCGTTTCAGGCTTCCATTGTCCAGGTCGGTGCACGTAGATAGCACTATCAGTGTCGAAATACAAAACACGATCCCCTAGTTTCTCCAAATATTTATAGAGCTCTAATCGCGCATGGGCTATCGTATATTCGGCAATAGCAACGTTTACTGTTGGCGTAGACTTAACGCTATCAGCGTGATTGCACCAGTTCACAACAATGACCTCATCATCAATTGGTATAAATGAATGCACTTCCACGTTCGCATCTGTCACTAATTTAAAAAACTCTCCGGGATTTGTGATAATACTTGACTGCATTAAGTTCTCCCTCTGGCCAAATTTTCCCCAGAAACTGTTTAGCATTAATTTTGCTAAATATCTCTACCCCTGATTGTTAGGAATTTTTTCCTTATCTAAACGTATCCCCTCCTTTTGAAGATAAGAAGATATATAATTTTCTTTTTCTAGGTCTGACGCGTAAAAGTTAGGCCAGCCTGAGCATTCTTGCTTAATTTTAAGGAAATTATCTACACACCCGCTAAAAGTCCCCCTGTTTTTGCATCCTCGTGATATTGTATTACCTCGTACACCCAAATCTCGTGTATTTTTAAAATTTTATAATTTAAATATATTGATTTACGCAACTCATCTGCAACGTACGTTCTAACAAAGCTACGTTCTGATGGAGCATGATTGCAAACGCCCTGATATAAATTTTCAGCACAACTACGGCATACAATAAACATGAGCTTATTGTGAAGCCTGCATGGTAGTACGGGGTTTTACAAGTCGGTGGGTGGTAACACCGTACATTTAATTAGCCCTTCGACAGTGTCTATTTGTAATTGTGAACATTCATCATGCCCTACATGTATTTTTTGATGACCGATGGGATATTTACAATATTTATTGACGTACGGGTATAAAGAAGTTATATCGCTGTGATAGATTTGTTCGTCGTCTTGGCACTTGTAATGTAGTTTAGTGGCATTAGTACGCCCTCCGAAGAATGAATCTCGAGGGTCCAAAGGCTCCTGTTTTAAAATGTCGATCTTATCTACAAAATGTTTGGCTTCGGGGTTAGTTTTTAAAAGTTTTTAATATGACATTCATAGGCCAGTCGATAAGTCGTTTAAAACGGTTGTTAGCGGGAGCAATTTCGGACAAGCTGGAATTAATTTTAATTTGTTTGATTTTGTGGTAAGAAATTTCTCTTACAATTGCACCCCTTAGAAATCCCGGATTTGGCCGCCATCTTGTAAAAAAGGGCGACAAATTTTATTTTTTTTTCATTATTTGTAAATATCTCGGTTATTATCAACTTTAGATTTAAATACATCGTTATCAAAATTGAAGAAGAATCAATTATCTACCAGAAATGTTCTATACATTTTTCTCGTGCGACTACCTGTTTCGAGGTTATAGGCGTCGAAAGCTGGATATTTTAAGGGAATTTGCTAATTTTCTTATTGCATGCATTCTTGAAATCATGCACATGTTTTTATAGATTGTCAATGTAGTTTCTATGGCAATTAAACATATAAGACCAGTACAAGTACCTCTGGTAAAATTAGAAAAAGTCTATCTAGAAGATCTGAGAAACAGAAGATTACTTTTAATAGGAACTGGCTCCTTATCCACTTCCACTCTTCAATTAGATAGAAATTCGTAAAACTAAAAAATCAGCCCTATACGATGCGTTTGTACCCATTTAAAATCAATTAGATTCTGAAAATACTCTTCATGTGATAGACGGGGAATTTCTACTCCACAAAATTGTCTGGCATCTACAATAATCTTATTGTGCGATTTTGGATAAATACGTCGAGTATGTAACAAGACATTACTCAACGAATGTAGTAATAGTTTTCGATGGATACCCAGAAGATGCTGCCCCAAAATGCGCCAAAACTGCTGAGCGACTTCGCCGATTGAATATTGGTTCATAAGCGGAAATACATTTTGATGAAAAAATGATAGCAACTATATCCCAGGAGAAGTTCTTGTCAAATGAGAGAAATAAATGTCGAACTGTAAACTATTAACGAACGAAGGTTTCAGAGTCAAGCAGGCTGCCGATGATGCTGATACCTTAATTGTCAACACTACAATTGAAGAATCAAATCACTACAAATCGGTAATTATAATAGGGGAAAACACTGATTTATTGGTAATTCTTACCGCCTTGAATGAGTTTCGCTCTAACATTTATTTTCTGAAGCCAGGGAAGGGAAAGCCTCGTAACCGGATGTATGCACCCCATAATATAAATTTGGATTCTTCAATTAGGCATAATATTTTATTTCCACACACATTTAGTGGCTGTGATACTGTTTCGGCATTATACAGACAGAAAGAGAGAGACTTACAGGCTGTTCAAATGTTCAAAGACCCAAACGCGTCCCCAGAGGAAATAAATAACGTGGAAGAACAATTTCTTCTTCTGCATGCATAATAAACTGTGCATCATGGAACAAATATAGATACCACTGTTTCATACAATCTATTAACAAAAGTTTAAAAAATCTAGAATCATTACCACCAACCAAAGACGCATTCGTTCCGTACTTAAAACCAAATTCAGCTATGGTATGGAAAAGAAAAATCAGCTTTGGACTGGATATGGAGAAATTCGAAGAATGGGTTAATGCCCATTCCCCACGCAGCTCCCCAAGAACTACTGAAACGCATTTCTTGTAAATGCGCCAAAGGTTGTAAAGTAGCTTGTAGCTGTAGCAAAACAGGTTTGCATTGCCCAGTGATGTGTAGTTTCTGCCAGGGCGAATCTTGTTAAAATAATGTGGACGTGGTCGAATTAGACGACGAGGACTTGTATATCCATATAGAACAATCAATAGAACATTATCAGAAGATTATGAACCAAATCCGGAATATGAGACAGATGTTGAAGGTGAGGGTGATATTGAGAATTATATTGAACATCCACCAACATCAAAAAGGCAAAAAAATTGATGAGCCGTCAATTTGAAAAGAAACTTGAAGTTAACAAAGTTGGCATAGTGGATTAGGCCTATTGGGGATACCACTTAAAAAACGCGCCGGGTACTCTACCTCTAGGTAATGTGAAAGCGAGTACAAAGTAAGCGACATAATTTCTTTACATGAGTAATAGAAATCGTATATAGTACGAAAAAGGAATTTTTATCGCATCGAACTTCAATAATAAAAATAGCAAATGCTCGAAAAAAATAATATATTTCGAGGCCTATGAATTCGAAACAAGCGAATGTATGACAAAAATGCATGGAACATTTTTTGTAGAGAATTTACTCTTCTTCAATTTTGACAACTACGTATTTTGCTCAAAAGTTGATACTAATCGAGATATTCACTAATATTAGAAAAAATAAAAAACTTTGACCTTTTTTTAAGCATGGCGGGCCTGTCAAGGGGTGCAAAATTAATATATATTTTCTGAGTCCCAACAGAATAGATTAAAATTGATTCCAGCTTGTCCGGAATTGCTCCCGCTATTAATGTAGTTGTCGACTGGGTATCAGGCATTTGGATTAACTGAAAACCGCTATCTCGAATACGTTGTGCGCGAGCCTATGTATATTCCCGACGCAAGGACATTGCCTCAGTTTTATTTTCCACGTCAAAATTTGTAACTTGCTGTGGATAGCAACTTTCACAGCCATGCCAATAACAACCCATAAATTCATAGACGGTATTGTTTTCGGCACAATAACCATCCACTAGAATTCCTTGTGGTGTTCTAAATTCGCGCGCTTTGCCACTGTGATGAATTGAAATTTGCAAACTATGCTCCTCCCACATTAGCCACTTTATGGCTATACACGACTTCGTGGGTGGACTGGACCGACTCAAGGTCCTCTCCTGGAGCAGCGTGAACTTTGAAGTTATGGCTGCTTGACGATGGTGTTGTTTAATTTCTTGGGGTTTGCAATCTAGTTTTCATCCAGGAGTGTCCTGGGTCTCTTTTTTATAAGTTGCTGAGTCCCCTCTCGAGGGGCGATGGTCCTGAGGTGCAGCTGGTATGCCGTATCGAGTTTTTCGAAAGTGTTCTTGGCCAGTCCGACGCAGAACTGATGAATCGAGTGCATGTCGAGTAGTTGTCATAGCTCCTCGTTGGTGACGTACCATGGGGCGCCGGTGATTGTCCTCATGCATATATTCCGTATTGCTTCGATTTTCTGCCGGTTGGATCCAGCTTGCTGATGCGTACGTGAGTATCGTCTTAAAAATCTCCGTCTTGGTGTCACGATGTATTTCGCAGTTCCGGCGAAAATAGGTTACAGCCGCGCCCGAGCTGCTCTTGCCTTTTGGACTGTTATTTCGGCGTGCCTGTGGAATGTTATTTGCCGATCTATGGTCACCCCAAGGTACTTGACCGAGTTGCTCCATTCTATACTGTTGCCGTCGACTGTGATGGTACTGAGGTTAGTTGTGCTCTTCCTGGAGAAGGCGATCGCCTCGGTCTTGCCGGCGTTGAGTTTGAATCGCCATCTATGGTACCATTCGACGGAGTCGTTGATTTGTCGTTGCACCTTGTTTGTGGCGACTGCTGGTGATCTGGCGGTGGCGAAGAACATTGTGTCATCGGCGTACATCGCGGCGTTGGCCTCTTCCCTTGTTTCGATGCTATTGACGAAGGCATTGAAGAGGATGGGTGACAGACATCCTCCTTGCGGAACGCCGGCTCTGATCTCCTTCCTGTTGGATGTTTGCTCTTCCACTCTCATTTGCAAGCTTCTGTCAGTCAGGTAGGAGTGAAGCAGTTATATGAGAGCCAGCGGAGGCGTGTGGTCTGTGGCCAGGATGTACAGTAGTCCTTCAGTCCAAACGCTGTCGAAGGCCTTCTCCAGGTCGAGGCAGGCTGCTACCGTTGTCATGCCCCGGTTGTATTCTTCGGCGACGGTGTCCACGACCCTTACGAGCTGCAGTTTGGGGGAATGTTGTTCCGGAATGCGAACTGTTTGGGCCTGATTATGAAGTGCTGTTGGAGTCTGGATAGGAGCACTATTTCCAGGATTTTGGAGAGGGTGGGCAGCAGTGCAATGGGTCGGTAGTTATTAGGGTTCCGGCGTTGTTTGCCTGGTTTCGGCAGCATTATCATAATTGCTTGTTTCCACCTTCGCGGGTAATAGCGGTGGGTTATTACGCCATTAAATATCCGTGTTATGTAGGCGAGGGTGGTTGTGGTGATGTTTTGTAGGCCCCAGGATGATATCCCGTCGGCTTCAAAGACTTTACGACGGTTTTGTTTTAGTATTATCGTCTGCACTTCAGCAGGCGAGACGAATCTGACGTTGTTTGTCGGTTCTGCCTGGAGCATCTGTTGCACTTGAAGACTTACCATGTTGGAGTGCTCCGGGTCCATAATAGGATTTGGCGTGAAGTTTTGCTCGAGAGCGTCTGCGAATATTTCTGCTCTGCCAGCAGGGTCGCACACAGGGCCTTGTAGACCATTTAGTGGACAGACGGATGTTTTCCTTTTCGTTAGTTTCTTGCAAACTTGGTGTATGTTATCTGTTTGCTCCATAATGTTGTTCACGTATGTTAGTAGGGAGGCCAAGTGAATTAAAAATTATTTTCGTGGGACTGAGTAGGTTTATACCGACAAGTAATACCATCGTAATTAGCGGTGTTTCCTCAATAGAAAAACTCCTGTTGTCGCTTTCTTAGCCTGTGGAGTGAGGAGCTATGAAGTCACAAAGGTGGTAAAATGGTAGGTTTCAACAGTTTTTTGCAAATATCTCGTTACCTGAAGTGAAGTGAAGTTTACTGTGAACTTTACTTTATACAAAATTAATCTACATTTAATTTACAATAAAAATGGTCTTATGCATTTTTGCAGTCCAGTAAAGGATTACGGAGATATGGAGGGGGGAAAAATGTACCTTTTTCTGTTTGGCAAAAATTCAAAAATTACGCCTATGAACTCGTAATATTCGCTCCAAGTGTATTATATAAAGGGTTCAAGGAAGTGGGGAGGCAAAATGGTTATGGTGAAGCATCCAGCACCAAAGACGACATACTCGTACATTTGCGCAGATCATCCACTACTACACATGTTGAAGTGAAAGTGGAAGATGGAATTAATCACACTCTTGAACAAGCAAAATTTCTAACTATTACTAAAAAGAAGATGCAACTGATTGCTCTAATCACTGTACACAACAGCAAGCTGGCTGCAAAGCGATTCAGGCAGAAGGTGGTGCTGACATCAAGATCGTTTTTACAGCAATTGACGAATCAAAGAAGAAATCGTAATTGGCAATGTACAGTCGTGTGCAAATAAATCTGGGACAATGGTTTTTTCATATGTAGGTTGAGTTGAGAATTGAAGAATATCTCCATGGATTTTCT
Source organism: Agriotes lineatus (assembly GCA_940337035.1). Taxonomy (NCBI): domain Eukaryota; kingdom Metazoa; phylum Arthropoda; class Insecta; order Coleoptera; family Elateridae; genus Agriotes; species Agriotes lineatus. The sequence continues at coordinate 612,591 of CALNHX010000053.1, read as the reverse complement.
GCTACCAGAAGGAGCTACATTTTCATTTACTTGTCAAAGTTTAATGTAACTCTTTCTGATAGCAGGAAATCCATGGAGATATGCTTCAAATCTTAACTCAATTTACATATGAAAAAACCATTGTCCCAGATTTATTTGCACACGACTGTACGTTGTACATACCACTTTCCAATGCTATCCACATGATTTTATATTTTTAGAAAAATATGACAAAAGATGAAGGCAGTTTAAGTAGCTTTAATTATAAAAGCTCAAATGGGAAAGAGGAAAACGATATGATGAATCTTTTTTTTTTTGGTGAGGCACTAACACCCCATGAAGGAGCTTAGCCTGCAAGGCGGAAGGTTAGAGCTTCCGTATCCTCGCTCTCACACCCGGCTTTCGTGTGTCAAATTCATGACACGTGGTGATGTGGTGAGCACCACGCATTAGACAGCCGCATTATTATCCCTTGTTCTTTCGAACGCAGGTTCCCAATTATTTAAAGCGACTGGGTAGGCCGCCCGCCAGGCATCTATCTGGGATTTGAACTCCAGACTTCCGCTCCGCAGTCCGATGCTCTAACCATCAGAGCCACGCTGGCGCATATGATGAATAATTTAAAAGGAAAAATAGGCAAAATAAAGATAAAAACGACAAAGAAGGGGAGCAATGTAGATATATTGTCAGATTTATACACATAGGCCTACATATGTACATACACACATACAAATGTTCCTATGTTAATGATGCGTTACTAAGTACTTTTTATAACGAAACATACTCATTTTCAAGTGATTTGGATGAATCTCAAGCTAACTAGAAAATAATGACATCATTGCCCTCTCAATATCTCCGTAACTCTTGTCTAGAAGTAAAAAATGCATGAGACCATTTTTATTGTAAATTAAATATAGATTAATTTTATATAAGATACATTTTGCGCTAAACCTCACAGTTAACGAGATATTCGCGAAAAACTGTTGAAACCTACCATTTTACTACCTTTCTAGCTTTCTACCCCTCTCCCGCCTAAACCCGACCCGCAATGTTGTGCAACTTTTTACCACTTACTAAGAGGAGGGTACTAAACAGTTTGCTGCTGGGTAGAACTTTCTTTTTGGATGTTTGGGTTAAACCCTGGTTTTCTGTACTAAAACCTGGAACCAAGAATGATCATCTTTGTGACGTCATAGCTCCTCACTCCACAGGCTGAGAAAGCGACAACATGATTTTTCATACACAGGAAACACCACCGAATAAGAAGATACCACTTGTCGGTATAAACCTACTCAGTCCCACGAAAATCGTTATTTGACGAGTTAATTTAGTTTGGCCTCTCTACTATGTGTTCCACTGCTGGTTTTTGTATTCGCGTATAGCTCCCTTCAGAGCGTCTTGTTTGGCGTTTAGTTGCCTTTTCATCGCCGGGTCTCGTGTGAGGTGCCATCGCCGTATGAGTGTGCGTTTCTCCTTTATTTCGTTCCTCAGGTAATCTGGCAGTTTTTCCCTGGAGGTCTTTATGCGGCTGGTTTTGGTGTTAAGCTGTAGCATTGCGTCGATGTTTTGAGTGAGCGTATCCATACAGCGGTCGATGTCTTCTGGGCTGTTGATGTTTGGATTTCCGTTTATCTTCCGGCGAAGATGCTCGTGGAAACCCTCCCAGTCTGTTATTTTGCGCTGCGCTTGTAATCTAACTTTTGTGACGTCTGCAGCGAGGGTCATTAGTACAGGTAGGGATCCGAGCTGAGGTCCTGGATGACTTCTAGCTCATATGTGTATGGAATGTTGCGCATTAAGGCGCAGTCCAGGACATCTGGCTGGTGTTGATGGTTGTAGGGAACGTGTGTGGGTTCCTGTGGCCCTGCTATTGCAATGTTACTTCCCGCTGTGTGGAGGTACAGCCTGTTGCCTTCGTTGTTACATATTTGGGAGCCCCAGCTGGTATGTTTAGCATTCAGGTCCCCGGCGATGAAGGTGGGCGTTTGGTCTGTTAGGAGGTCGTCGATGTCTCTGTTCTCAATGGAAATCGAGGGCTGCGTTACACAGATACAATTTTTATTTCGCCACATGGCGCACGTATTTTTATGCCGGTTGGTTCTAGGTTGTGTGTGGGCATGTCGATCCTTTTATGAACCAGGCGCGGATGAACTAGCACTGCTGTCCCCCCCTCCTGCTCTCTGTCCTGGTTTTGTGGTTCTATCCGTTCTATAGGTTTCGTAGTTTACCAATTTGAATGTTGTTTTGTCTGTTAGATGTGTTTCGCCTAGCAGCATCACGTCCATATCCGTTTCCTGGAGTAGGAGTCTGAGTTTTTACTTTTTGTTTTGGATGCCGTTCGCATTCCAGAAGGCGATTTGTAGTGGTTTTCGGGCTGTGTTACACATAATTATATAGTATGTCGCTGATGGCGGCTATGACCGTGGCTAGGATCGGCTTGCATTCGGTATGCTATTCCAATATTCTTTGGATCTAGTGAAGTATCTTCTGGAGGTCGATTTTTGCTTCAAGCACTTTTGTCCCCGTGTTTATTTCTTGGGAGGTGGATTAGACAGCTGGTGTTGGGCATGGAGTTGCCTTGGGCGCTGTTTGGGCTTTCCTGCTGGTTTGTGCTGTCACGACAGGCGAGACCGTTGCATTTACTGGCTTCTTTCCGTTCCTGGCTTTGGCTTGCGATTGTGCGGCCTTTTGGGACGGTCGCCTGGCAGTTTCTACTGATGTTTATGGAGTTGGTTCCGGTGTGTTCTGTCGGGGCTCCTCCTCTGTTGGCGTGGTAGGAGCTTCGGCCGTGGTAGGGGTTGTCATTGTTTGAGGGGGTTCGTTGACAAGCAAAGTGGCAGCTTTGCTTGTGTTTTTCTTAATTTCAGCCTAGTAAACTGGGCAGCTTCTGTAGTTTGCTGGGTGCGGGCCGTAGGTTGTTCCTCGCTTTTCTTTTGGGCACTCGGATGCTGTGTGTGCCTTAGCGCATTTCACACACCTCGGCTCGAACCCGCAGTTGACGCTGGAGTGCCCGAACCTTTGGCAGGAAAAGCACTGTGGGACTGCCCTCGTGGTTTTGAACGCCTCTTCTTTGATGCCGTGGCAGTACAGGAGCTCCTTGATGGTGTATATTTTGCGTGTTATTGGTAGATTTTTTAACGTAACCATGAAGGTGTTGCTGGCTCTCTGGTGTTTTCCTTGGAACTTGGTTACATATGTGGAAATGTAACCTGTCCTGTAGTTCTTCAGCGACCTCTTCGGTGGTGATGCTGTATGCGAGTCCTTTGATCACGATCTGGACCTCTCGTTCAGCTGGGATTGTCTAAGTGTGGAACTCGACTTTTTTTTTTCGCAGGTAGTCTTGCGTGTAGCGAAACTGGGTGGCGTCCTCCGTATGGATGCGGGCTCCCGTGCCCACGGCCCGGATGTCGAGTTCCTTGCCCAGAGCTTGCTTAAGGTTTCTGGCATGTCACGTAAACTTATCGATTTTGCCGATAAATATCGGTGGCATGCGGTTCTTCCTGGTTGCTTGATTCGGTGGATTGGGAATCCTCTTGTCGGTGTTGGAGGCTCCGCTCTGTAGTGCATCCGAGTAGCTACGAGGGCTATTCGGACATTCTACTTCAATTTCCTCGTCAGAAGATGGCTGTGCGGAGACTGCGTCTTCCGCGTGGTTGATTTTGTTTTTCTTCCTTCTTGGTTCGGTCTCGGTGCCCGCCTTGTTTTTGGTTGGTTTCGAGCTAGATCCGGAAGAAGTCTGTTTATTCTTGCCCTCTTTGAGGTGGTTGGTGGTTTGAGGTTTTGCCGGTGTTCCTTGGCTGGTGCTGCCGGACACTGGTGGTTGTTGGTTGTTCAGATGGTCTTCCATCTTGGATGATGATTGGCTGCTGGGATCTGCGTCTTCGTCCATTGTATTCGCTGGAACGTTTTTCAGGCTATTCTTTTTATGTGCGCGCCCAGGAAACCAACCGGCTACTGCCCTGGACTCCCCGAACCGCTGAAGTTCACGATCTTTCTCTTCTCTGATTGGTCGCTTAGCTGGATGTTGCTTCGCTCGCTGCTCAGGTCGGAATCTATACACGACTGTTTGTCAGCTAACCTATAACCACCCGCGGGGATGATACTTGTGGTGTCATTGTTTAAATACCGCCTTCTAAATACGAGATTGCAGGCGCTCGCGATAGTGACTGCCTCCTGAAAGGCATCTACCGAATTTTCCTCCTTGAAAATTCGCCAAAATCTTATACCCGCTTTAAACAAAATATGTACATCTAAAATGCAGAATTTCAAAATTTCATCTTTCAGGTTCAAAATTGTGCCATTTTGAACGTTTTCGATATACCAACTTAAAAGGGAAGTTTGCCCTTCGGGGGTCATTTCATCGGGAGAATAAAAGCTCATATCAGGCTTATTTCCCACATAATTTTCATTGTCTGCTTTGTTAAACAAAAATGGGAAATACTCTTTACTTTCGGGAAAGTCAAATGTCGATAAAGGTAAAGGTAGATATAAAATTTAGAGAATCTATAAATCGGAGCTGATTACAAATGATAGACATAATTTTAGTGCCCGTAGTTTTTAATCTCGGTTCCCACGCAGTTCTATTTTTACTTCCTTTTACTACTATAAAGGAAGTATTGGATTCACCCCAAAAATTCGAAATTGAGTTTTCAACAGATCTTCACGTTTTAGAGTCCCCTGATCCCAAAAAACATATTTTTTTTCATTGGTCTGTCTGTCTGTCTGTGTGTCTGTGAACAGAATATCTCAAAAACGAAAAGAGGTATGGCATTGAAACTTCATATATAAGTTTTGTGTACTATGTAGATGAGACAGCAAGCTTTTGAAGAAAATCGCATAACCGGAAGTAGGTGTTTACTCTTGTGATTTTTCAGTTTTTTTCGATTTTTTCAAAAACGGCTCAAACGATTTTTTTTAAATTTTACATTTTTCTTACATTTTTAATGTGTATTGATATGAGATAGGTGATTTTCCAGTTGAATACTTCTAAAGTGGGTTTCTTTTGTTTTTTTTTCTATATTTTTTATTAACTCCTATTTTAAATAAAACACCCGGTATATTATTACATTTTTGAATTTACCTTAAAATTCTAGAGAAAATTTGTCTCTTCAACTAACACTCGATTTTGTACCGTTTTTGTAGAATTTGTAGTTTTTGAAATTTTTTAACAAATGGTTAAAAATTAAAAATGAAATTTTTGACTAATTATAAGATCACTGTAAAAGGAAGTTGTGTGAGTGTATCACACCAGATTTTTAATTATCTGTTGTAAAACAAAACACCCATCATATCCGCGCATATTATGGGCGATGGCTGTGACATTAAATTTGATGGCTAGCTTTGACGTATAAGTTAAAAACACCTGAACAGGATTTTCCCAAAATAACATGAAGGTGCGTACCACAAGTGGTACAATTTCGATTAATGTCCTCATTTTGCATGCAGTTAAAACATACCTGGAACGCGACATATAAATTGGGCTCGTGACTGAATTTATTTATTGAATTCAATATGGGTTGTTCTTGGCGACATTCCAGATCATAAAACACAAACATGAAATTTTTTGTTTTCTTGCAAAGGTCTTTTCCACGTTTTTCGTCATATAACAAAAATGTCTTAACCGGCAAAAAGCGGATGGCCCTGCGAGCAAATGCTCGATTATCAGGCGGCCGGCCTGGGCTCTATTCCCGGTGGACGAATTAAAAAAACCGTATGCTCCTCGGCTACCACGCTAACACCTGTGGTAGTCCTTAACCCCTAATAAGGGAGCTCTATCTCAATTTCAATGTGCAAGGCTAGCCACCTACCCACTTAATTTAATTAAAATTTTATTTGATTTTTATATATATTTATTATGTTTTTATACTTGTTTTTAGTTGATATATATATAGCAGTTATTTAAATACAATTTATATAGAAATTATAGTCATGATTTATGGATTATGTTAGAAATAACTTATATTTATTTATTTATTTATTTATTATATGTGATTACAACTAACTTATACTTATATATTTAACAAATGATAACTTAGGCGGTTGAGTTTAGAAGAAACACTTATGAAGTTCACCCACAGCCTGAATAGCCCTGACATCAGCTTTAGATTTGTCAGTAAATCTAATGGCACTAGCAGCAGCTGTCATCAAGTCCTTATCACCTTTATTAAGACTCAATGAATCTAGTTGTTTATTTCTAACTGCATTTTTTATTGTGCCTAAATAATCAATGTTTTTAGCAAGGGTGAATTCTTCAAATCCTTGTGGTTTTATCTTCCTTTTTATACAGTCATTCCTATAGCCGCTGTAGTCTAAGACTAAGCAAAACAGCCAGTATACCCATTGTTCTGCCACATCAAACACATCCAATGGAATTAATGAGAAACCCTGGCCCACCAATGGCAAATACTTTTTCACATGTTCACTGCAACTCTCAAAATCAATTTTGGCAATTAAAGGAGATTTGATTCCAAAGTTGCTATTGTAATTACACATATGTACTAATGCATTGAGTCTATTTTTAGTAAGTTTGTCAAGACCTACATTATCCCCAAAGTATATCTTGAGATCAAATAATATAGCATAAGGTGCACCTCCTTGTGTCAAAAAACTTGTTTTTGCTTGTTTTAAAGCATTATTTATTTTTTGCCCTTTTAAAATAATTGTCTCCACTGTTTCCTTCTTAAACTTGGAGATAGCCTTATGACCAGTGATTGCACCTAAAGTAACTGGTTGGACTGACTTATCTTCAAAAGCTTCCTCTTTGAAAACAAGAATTGAAAGTCCAGCAGAGTCCTGATCAACTGTAAAGTCTATAGGATCGAAAACTTTAGCAACAATCATATTTGCAGGTGGGATTGAGGAGGACACTGGAACAGATGATGTAGGTGCTATGTTGGCCATTTTTTGATTGGGCTTAGTCAGTACTGCACCTGTTTTTTGAATTGGCTTTAACGGTGTTAATGGCTTCCTAGTAGGAGATTTGTTAGGACCAGTTGGTGTAGAAGGACCAGAGTAAGAATTTCTTCTTGCTGTGCCTGTACGTGTGTTCTCAGGTTTCTGTTGAGAACCTTTCTTATCGTCTTTAGAACCGCTAGGCCCTTTGACTTGCTCTTATTGGTTTGAACAACTTTTTTAGATAAATGGGCGTTCTTGGAATTCTTATTAAACCTTTTTCTAGGTATTTTTAATAACTCTTTAAACTTTTCTCTATTTTATTTTTTAATATATATTGTATGCTGTTCACTATTTTCCAATCTTACGAGTTAAGAGGGCTCACAGAAACACAACTGTGTGGAATAAACAGGCCACTGGCCTAATATAAGAGGAAGAAGAAGAAGAAGTCTACCGGCTGCTGCTACGACAAGTAATGCAAAACTTAATATCCACACATGTGCGTATTCGTTTTGTCTACCCATACGCTGTTGAGACAGTTAAGGCACCGGTATAATTTGTTACATAACCCGTTTGTAGCATAACGTTCCAAACATTCAGCACCTTTAAAATCTCTATTGCAAGTATTACAAGTTACCTTTTCCAACATATAAGCACATGGAGGCATTGTATGACAAGCCGGACATGTGTACAAACAACGCCTGTGGCTTTTTTTGTCATTAAAGCGCAAAAGTAGGATGTACTAAACGCTGACGTTAAACCAGTGATAACATTATAGTGACCGTTTTCTAATAATAAATTAAGTGTGACCCTTTTATTAACACGACGCTCTTCGAAATACGTTGTATCGGCAGATCTAGAGTTATATACAACTATCGTACAATTTGTTAGATAGTTTTGAAATGTTTGAATGGATCATAAGTACCCCCATTCGACAGATCAACACCGCTTTCCACACATAATTGAGCAGCCCTTTGATGTAAAACTGGATAGCCTAGTTCCATTTCATCCAGCTGTGCATCATTACATGGAAAGGCGATAGATAGTGCGAGAGCTGCGGTCAAACAATTATTGCCTCTGTTTATCACAGCTAAAACATCTTTCTTTCTTCCGCAAAATTCTTTGAAGCTCATACCTGTCCAACGAGTGCGTCCACGACCTACGGGTAATCGAACTCGATCAACTTGTAGAGTCATCACGTCTTGGGCAAAGAAGTTCGCGTTGCTGTGGAGAATTTTGCCGAGAATTGACTGGATTACTGGGGTGCTGACCTTGATCCATTCTCTTAAATGATAGGCCGATTGGTTTTTCGGGGAAGTTGGGATTTTGCAACACAAGACCAACGAGATCGGTTGCGTCAGCATCTCTAAGAACGTAGAGACATAACTCCTCGAAAGCATTCCGTAACCATAAATTTAGAACACCATTAAAAATGATTGTAATTTACTTCTAACCATACCAAAGGGCTAGCAGCTTCCTCCACCGGTTTAAACCGGAACGCAATGCGGTCGGAAGTTGCGTTAAATTTCTTTATTTGTTTCGGCGTCCTTTCTTTCAACTCGAAATATTTGAAGGGGTCTGACACACCAAGACATCTTTGCGTGGGTGCGATATCTCGACATTTGGACTAAGTTGGTTGAGCCTATACGGTAATAATAAACAAATTAAAACATATTCATTGTAGCACTTAACAGACCAATACAATAATATATATTTAAAATAAATTCTTACATCTTTAGGTTCCAGGCCGTGCTAGATCGGAGTCGATAAATGGCTTGTTAGGCATGCGTCCCCCTCGCACTGAGTCGAACTGCAAGTTTTATATAGTTAAACAATCTATCTAAACTTTTTTTATCCTGCTACTGCGAATAAACGTAGACACGGAAAAAACAGCTTTTGAAAAATAAATTAACGATGTTTATTTTAAATAAATACTTAACGGTTGGAGCAGCCTGCAGGGGCACGTTAAAATCACTAACGCTCGTTTGCACCAGTCACCCTCAAGTATTAAGTGTCACTTAAACTGCGCCTTAACTTAAAAGCACATTTCACCAGATAAAATAAGGTCCACTTAAGACATAAGTCACGCTTAACTTTAAGTGATGGATTTCCTTCGCCTAAAGTCGCCCTTAAATATAAGCTGCAGTTATACGCAAGCGTGACGCGGATTGGGCGTGTTTTTGGTGGGAAATTAGAAGTAAACATAACCTAATAGGTACCTACTTGCCTGTTTTTTTGTTGTAAAATAATTATGGCTCTACAACCAATGTTTGATGTAGAAGATGATGATGATTTAGATGCCATTAATTTTATTTTTAATGGAATTCCACGGCAGGTTTATCAGATTATTATCATGATTTAGACGAATTAAGTTTTTTCAAGCGATTTCGATTGACAAAAGAAGTGGTATTGTTTTTGCTGGACATCATTGTAGAGCGACTAGAAATTCCATATGACATGTAAGTAGCTATATGCATACCCTACAATAATTGTGAAACTTATAAAATGGATATAAATCTGCACAGTAGTACACATCGATCTGACGCTGAAGCATGCATTGATTTTATACCTATCAATTTATATATAGGCTCAACCTGCTCCTGAAAATAAAAAAAAAACCAAGTCAATACGAACAGCACAATATCTAACACGAAATCTAACTTACAGCTTCCTTTACTTCACGTACAACCGCAGTACTGGTTGATGCAATTGGACTTGTCGTTCCGATTGAAGTGGCATTCGCATCTTCATCCACAATCTCAAATAGCTGGTAATTTTCTTGTTCACCATGATGCAACGGAAAGGTGTCGGCATCGTACTTATTTACAAGACCCGTTACTGTTTTCTCACTTATGAGGGACATGGTGAAATCATGTAACGGGTCCTTCTTGATTCCTTTTTCCGTCCCACCGCCAGTTTTTATAAAACTACGCCTCTCGGCACATGCAGCAACGCGCGTTTTTTTTAAATTTTCATAGCACTTTTTTAAAGACTCTTTGCTCCTTGGAACTTGGTTAGGCGCTTGGCCATTAAATTCGCAAGTCACCTTGTCCCAAGCAGCATCCTTTTCCCGCCAAGTAGTGCCAGTTGTGCTTTTGCACTCCACAATATTTTTATATTTTCCCACTACGTTTAACAACACCATAATTTCGTCATTGCTAAAATTAACCCCACGCTTCTTCTTTTCGGGTATAACCACACTCATTTTTAATCGGTACAGAAAAACTAGTCGCTCCCAAGAAAAAAACACGAACACAATACGATTGAGATAGGTTATGGAGGTTATGTTTGTTTTCCGTCCAGCGCGAATCGTGTATTTCTACATTATTGTATAAAAGTTACTTTGTAGAACGAGATGGACATATACAAACTCTAACGATAAACAGAGATAACAATGTTTTAACGTTTTCTATACACCAGAGTGCGCATCATTCAACGAGCATTTGCAGCTAAGTGGTACTTAAACAAGTGTTGCTTACAAAATGCTGGTGCAACGTAAATGAAATATAAGTTACACTTAGAATTAAGTTGCACTTTACTAAGTGCCACTTGTAAGGGTTACAGGTGCAAACCAGCATAAGCGGCCTATTTGAGGGACTCGACCCCAGACCACGCTTTAAATCCGGTAGTTGATTCGGAAGCCGTAAACCAGGGTTTAAAATAAAAATTGGTGTCACTGCGAGGAAAAACGTACTGTGAAATTATTGCAAATAACGTTGGTAAAATGAGACGGTACATAGCTGTAATTTTATAAACATTTTGGATTTTTTATACTAACTGATTTAATCAAGTGTATGTATAATTTTACTTACCCTATTTCCTCGGATTTGATGCACCCTCTGGGCCAATTCGTTAAAAGTTTCCCTATGTTTAACCAGAATAAAACTATCACCACGCGCGATTTGATTCCACAATATAACCGATAATATAAATTGCACGTCTGTGAAAATACTCCTTTTATACCAGTCTAAAATATCATAGACAGATAGAGCTGAAAAGTTTTCCATGATGGCTTTTTGAAGAGTGAACACGAGTTTACAAGTCAGTAAACAGCGGCGAAGTGGACTGCAGCTCATGTGAGATTTAAAAATGTCAACCCTTGGGCCCCCACTCCACAAACGACGCAATGCAATGCATTTTAGACGCCGCACAGTGGGAGGAATTAGGATTCCAAGTGGCCAAAAATATAAAAAATTTCAAGATACATTTTTAATAAAATCTATTTATATGTGTTTTGCATGACTTACGGAAGGATGTTATCAAGTTAGCTAAATGATTTGTGCATACGTCAAACGCTAGGTTACTGTCAAAGTAGGAACACTGGTTTATGTTTATACGTGTGTTGAGTGTATTTAACATTTATTAATAAAATAGTAGTTATGCTATTAAACACGTTCCTATGAAAATGAATGAAGCTGCAGAAGGTACATAATACGAGGTCTGACAATTATATTATAAGACTGGGCGCTGTAAGAGCAGGTTTCAACTCGCAAGACGATTTACCGGACATGGTTGTGTGCGCCTGCGTGTTGTCGATCGAAAGACACCAAAGACGTCGTTGTAACTTGTTTAATTTGGTGTGAGCAGTCGTTAGAAGCGGACTGTATGTAGCGCCTGCGCCGGATTTATGGCGAACAAAAAAAAGTCGAGCAGCACATCAACTCGAAGTTTCGAGTGAAACTCAAGAAATCTCCTACAGAATGTCCTCAACTGTTGAACGAAGTTTAGAAGGAAGCATGTATGTCACGTGCAATGGTTTTTATGTGGCATAAGAGATTTTCCGGGGGTCGGGAAGAAGTCGAAGATGATGAACGCAAAGGGCGCCTCAGCACATCAAAAACCGACGAAAACGGTGAGAAAATCAATGAAATCATCAGAAAAGATCGACGTCTGAGTGTGAGAATGCTTGCAAAAATAGTAAATATTAACAGAGAGACAGTTCGACAAATTCTACATAACGAGTTGAACATGCAAAGAGTGTGTGCTAAAATGGTCCCCATAATGCTCTCTCCGTGAAGCAATTTTTGGCGGATAAAAGAATCCCTGTACTTAACCAACCACCGTATTCTCCGGATTTAGCCCCCTGCTCCCAAAAGTAAAGAATTGTTGAAAGAGACCCACTTTGAGACTTTAGAACAGGTACAAAAAAAAATGGCAACCCTACTTCCCAGTCTCACATCAGAAGACTTCCAAAAAATTTTCCAGCACTGGAAAAAACGTATGCAACGCTGTATATTTAGGGAAGGGGAGTACTTTGAAGGGGAACATTGTTAAATTGTATTATTTTTAAAATAAAGTACATTTTTTACACCAGTCTTATAATATAATTGTCGGACCTCGTATTTGTCCTTAATTTTTTGTTTCAAATCCAAAAACATCTTATTTTAAAACTAGTAGGTTATATCAAACTTCTAAAGTACCTTTTTTTCCTATAAACATTTTTAAGGTCAAAGAATTTAGGGTTTATGTTGGCATTACGTGGAGTCCTTTAAAAAAATATATGTTGGTAGAATTTGTTTTAGTAACTTTTTAGAACTAAAAATTGGTGGGAAATTTAAGATCTGGCATTAAAGGAGTTTGTTTTTAGGTAATTTGTCGTAAAGTTCTTCTTCTGGCATGTTAGGCTGCAGATCCAACAGTTCCTCTGGACACTTCAGAATGGCTTTTTTTACATTTAATTTTAAAATATTCTGTTTTTTACGCATATTCATTTTCAAAAAAGAAAAGCCGACATTTTAATTTTAAATGTCATAATGACACGTCGTTTACAGAAAAACCTGATGAAAATTAATTTTCTAATAATTTAAAAAGGCAGTTTTGCCAATTTTATCTTGACCTTGAAAGTTTTTATAGGAAAAAAACCTACTTTACTAAATCTATTAGAGTCGCAAAAATTATTAGAGGCTATTAGATCTTGATTGTTATTTTTATATGCATTCACATATTTTTTATAAAATGCCGTATACTTTATCTGCAAAAACTACAGTTGCGAATTTTTATTTTTCAGGGGATATTAAAAAATAAAAAAAAGGTGTTCAGCACGTTAAGAAATCGGTATCTAAATTTTTACCACCATAAACAGATGTGAAACTATTTATTATTCAATTATCACCCGAAAATTTATCGAAATTGACATTACGTTAATTAGAATATTTTATAACAAAATACTTAATATCATAATTTAGAATATTGAAGATTTGATCATTTTAATATTGAATCTATCAAATTTTGGAGTTAAATAAATCTCAAAATAGAATTCTACAGATTAAAAAATGCAAATAATAATAATATTATATCATTTTTGGCCAGTTAGAATTTTATTTCCTCTCACTGTGCGCCGTCCCAAAATTGACGTCGACTCGGGCTAGAAATTAAATGGAGTTTTCTTGTAAAAAAAATCCAGTCTTTGTGCAATATAGTCAGTCACCCCGGCCAAAGTGGCGATTCTAGTAAATTTTGAAGACGGTCGTGTCGAATAATAGAAACTCTGGCGAATATCAGCCCTTCTTTTGTTCATCATAGACGTCAAGAACAAATGTCTTTTAAGCAAGCCACATATTAGTCTGAATAATAATAATAATAATAATAATCTTTATTTAGTTATAAACTATTTTAAGATTTACAGTTGTTTACATATTTACTTAACTAATCATTTTTCTTAACATAATCGCTTAGTTTTTTTTAAACTCATAGATATTTTTAGTTCCTTTAACTTCAATTGGAAGGTTATTATAAATTTTGAAGCCTTTATAAAAGAAACAATTTTGGGAACTGCTTTTTGTAAGTTTGGGTAATCTAACATTCTGCTTATTTCTAGTACTATAATTATGAATATCACAACCATACACTAAGTGTTGGGTCATATATTCAGGTAACAGGTTTTTGACTGCTTTAAAAACTAACAACAAAGAATTGAAATAAATACGTTGCTTCATACTTAACCATTGTAAACAATCTAGCATCGCAGAAATTCTTGTATATTTCGAACAGCGTAATATGATACGCATGACTCTGTTCTGCTGTTTTTGCATTCTAGCCAATTCTTGTTCATGACATAAAAATAATATACTAGAGCAGTAATCGAAATGCGGTGCGATGATTGTTTTGTAAATCATAATTTTAGACTGTATACTAAGCTTATTAGAAATTCTACTGAATAAGCCTATTTTCTTAACTACCTTTTTAATTACATAATCTACGTGTGCTTTGAAGTTTAATTTATCATCTATAATTACTCCTAAATATTTAACTTGAGATACCTTCTCTATTTCTAAGTTGTCAATTTTTATTTTATTAACCGATTCTGCATTAGTACCTGATAAAATTATTGCTTTCGTTTTTGCGATATTCAGTTTCAGTTTATTACATTTTAACCACTTAGAAATAATTTCTAAATCTATATTAATTTTATTCATGGCATTTCTAACATCTTCGTCAGTAACTGTCACTAATGTATAATCTGCAAACAGATTTATGGTACAATGTTTTAGATTCAATTCCAAATCGTTTATATACAAAATAAACAATAATGGATCCAAAACAGAGCCTTGGGGTACACCCAAGTTGTTTTCCATGTAGCTTGACTGGCACTGATCGAAGTGTGTAGTTTGTAGCCGATGAGTGAGATAACTTTGAAACCACATATTTTCGTTACCACGTATTCCATATTTATGTAGTTTATTCACTAACCGCTGCCTGTCGATAGTCTCAAATGCACGTTTATAATCTAGAAAAACAGTAACTACACTTTTATTTAATTCTAATTCACTTTTCCAATTCATGAGAACCAAGTTTAACGCCGTTTCACACGAATGTTTAGATCTAAATTCTGATTGGTTTTTACTCATGTTCATCTAAAAAGATTTGGAGTTGATCTTTCACAATAAGTTCGATAATTTGATCGTATACCGGTAACACATTTATTGGTCGAAATTCTTCGCACTTGTTAGTTAATTTAACTTTAGGTACTGGAACAACTCTAGATATTTTCCATGATTCTGGAAAGCACCCTGTTCCGAGAGACTGATTTATTAATTTAACAAATATCTCGCCTACAACTGGTAAGGCATCTGTAATTACAGTAACTGTAATATGGTCGAAAGAACCCATTCGTTTAATTTTAGCTATTGCTTTTTTTAATATCATTTAATGTAATGGTTTTAAATTTAAAAGTACTGATATTATCCGAAAACGTAGCTTCTTCAAAGCGGTCGTTAATAATGGACTTGTTTAGCTCTAATATACTATTTACAAAGTACTGGTTAAATTTAGTAGCAATATCCTGGGCATTGCTAATTTCTTCTCCGTCAAATAAAATGTTTGAAGAAGTAGTTGTTTGTCCTTTCATTAAAGATTTGACAGTTTTCCACATCTTCTTCGGATTTCCACGACAGCTTTCTATTCTATTTTCATAATATTGGTTTTTCCTGTCCTTAATTTTATTGCTGTAAAAATTCCGAATACGTTTATAGTTTTGCCAGTCATGCGTGTTTTAGCAGTTGAATAGCAAATGCAGTTTTGTTGTAAAACCCCCCAGAGTATTTGTGGCATATAATGATATCCGACTCTTTTCAACATCAACCCTTTGCTCGCTAGGGAGGCCGCGCCGCCCTGATGCATAGAGAAGACACGTACTTATTTTTTTACCAGCGATGTAATTTTGATTAAATGCAAGATCGTCTACCATGATTTTTAAAACTGGGCAAAAGCGTATTTATGTAGTCAAACAAAATTCAATTTGAAATTTAAAATCGACGCAGATAGTAATATTACGCTCAAGTCAATCTTACGGTGTTAGTTTAATTAGATATTTTTTCTGGAACACGTCATCTGTTTGCAGGTCCCTGCATGCATTTTATGAGTCATCTACCAGGTTTTTAACCCTGTAACTGCCAAGCATGGTTATATACAAAATTAAATTCTGATTTTCACCCACAGCCATATATTATCAATTTTGATGGTTTCGATATAACCAAAAAAGTATTAATGTTCCCTGAAAGCAGAATCTGAATTCGTAACCATATGGATACATTGGCTGATATGCATATTTTGGTCAATATTTTCTATAGTAACCATGTGGTAACAACGGCTGAACTAAACCTAAATACAGTCTTTATTTTCAAAAGAGATATACAGAAACATATTATTATCTAACATAAAAATATAAAAAGAAATAAGTAATTCTTGTAAAATCAAACACAATATGAAGCAAGTAAGTAAATAACACGTTTATATATTATGAAAGTCATAAAAACAGTTCTTTGTTTGAGTAAAACACAAACGGCAATCACATTTGAAACACTTCATTCTGCGTGTGCCCTTTTTGCAGTGTCTACATCTTCCCTTTTCTGTAGATACGGGCCAGTATTGAATACCGTCATACCTAAATGCATTATCAGGACGAGGAGCTATGGGTTCTCGTATTTTAGGTTGAGGTATATTCTTAGAAGGTCTACCCTTTTTACCTTTTCCAGTTTTTGCTAAAGCTGTAGCAAGGTCTAATCTGAAACTTTTAAGTCCCATTGGTTTCTCTTTGCAAGCAACTTAATGTTTTCTGTATAGTAGCCAGCTATTGACCACACAAAGATCTATCATGTAGGTGAATATGGGGAAGTACCACCTTCTTGCTCTTCCAGGGGATCTATATAGACCTACAAGAGAGTTCGACTGATCCACTCCGCCCATATATTTATTATATTGTTCAATGACTGCAGGAGAACATATGTCAATTCGCTTATTGTGAGGTTTAGAAAATCGTTTTACCGATCCTTTATGTTATATTCCACATATTGTGCTGCCTAAAAGAACGCACTTGTTGTCTGCCTATTTTACCACAACCGTTCCGTTTGAGCTTTTATAATCATATGAGCCTCTTCCGTTTTTTAACAAAATTTTATCAGACATGAGAGGACAGTTACAAGTTCTATTATGACGTATTGTTCCCAAACTTAAAAGCTTCATCTCATCCCGTAAATGGAAAAACAAGTCAACATTTGAAAAATAATTATCAAAGTAAACGTTAGATTTCTCTGGTTCTTGTATTGTTTTGCAAAGTTGAATAACTACTGATGGACCAGCACCCATAGCTCTTTCTTTCTCATTGAGTATATCATCCATTTCAAAAGTTGTTTGACCTTGATATGGCAGAAAGTCATACACGATTCGAGAAATTCCAGCTCTCACAAAAAATTTAAAGCCCCACTTGTGTGGCTTGTTTTGAATATATTGTCTATACCATCAGTTGCCATATTCTGTAACCAAAACATATTCATCAATGTATGCCAACGGTACCGTTTGGTTACGTATGGTTTCACACTAAATTTCCTAGAAAACGGGACCCGTGGTATGCCATATTACTTATACTGCACTTATATTCAAGTACATGCAACGTAAGAATGATACGAAATCTAAAAATAATACAAAATATCACGCACTTTTACAATTATATGTGCAACGGTTCGGCTAAACGTGCTTAACCTCAAAATCACCACTCACAATACTTTAAATATTTTTTAAAATTTTCAACACCAGATGGCGTTGGGTGCTGCAATCGACAGAAATTCATTGTAACCATGCGGTAACGCTGACCGTAGCCCATGCAATCAAGAAATAAGAGATATAATTTGATCAAAACGCCAATGTAACATATGGTAACTGGGGCAGTTACAGGGTTAAACTGAAAAAAAATACTGCTCATCGCGAATACGTGTTTTTTAAAACTTTTAACGTGTAGCGCATAATTCACAGCAGGGGGAATAAGCGTATTTATATAGTCAAACAAAATTCAATTTAAAATTTAAAATCGATGCAGATAGCATCACAACGAATTATTGTAAAGTTATTAGAATTTATCGTTTACTGGAAATGAATTGATACCGCAAAGACGTACTTTTAATCTAAAATATATGCAGATAGCAAGAAATATATAATTTAAATATTGATACAACATGATCCCGTTTTATTTCAACAAAAAAGTGATTTAAGAAAATATATTATTGAGCTTTTAAAATTATAGACAGTGCAATTCCGCTGTTGTAAATTATAATTTTAATTAGTTTCGTTTCAACAAAGAAGTGATTTTTAAAATTATTATTGACCCGTGGCAAAAAGCTTTTCTAAATTAAATATATGAGTGCAAGAGAGAGAACGACTGCGAGAGAGAGAGAGAAAAAGATGTCAACGAACGGAAGCGCGTAATCAAATCAAAAATGGCCGCCGAGGAATTTCTGGGAGCGCATAACCAAATTTAATTAGCGGGTCATATGTGGAATGCGGATCATATGTGTAATTTAATTCGCGGAATTCAATTTAATTGGGTCATTTAATAAGGTCAATCAATTTAATTCGTGGTTTAATTTGATTGACCTTTGACATAATCCAATTAGTGGTGCCCGCACTTCTACTTCCGATCATTACGAACGAGTTGATAAACATAAATTTTCAGATAATCAATACTTATTTCTTCCGTTAACCAACTTTCAGGTAAAGCTACGATATCATAGTTTGAGTATAACAAATAACATTTGACATCAGACAATTTAGGAATGAGCGATTGAATGTTAAGTGGGCTGCGCTCAATAAACGGGATACCATCCTATAGAAAAGAGTAGATATTAAAATAATAATAAAATTTAAATACCATAAAATAAGAATAACCACAATGAATCAAGTAAGAAATAGAAAACACATTCTGTTAATTACGACGTAGTATAAATAAAGAAAAATTGAGATATCTCTGATATAATATTCAAAGAAATTATTTGCTATCAATGCTATTACTACTGCAATGCACAATGCTGCTGGCCGTATCGTAAAGCGCGCTTTGCTTCTTTAATTACGATCTTAGTGCATTTTAGGAGCTTCTTGTTATGAAATATAGGCTGTTTAGGACTTCTTACAAATTTTGCAATTAAGGGCCTAGTAGCAGACTCTTTGCCAGGGAGGCGATGGCTACAATCGATGGAGAAAATTCCAAGCGTAATTTATCCTTACATAATTTGGCCACGACGACATCCGCATTTAGTTTCTGGAATTCGGAAAAATCTAAGATTGTTTTGTCATGAATATTGCCCTAATTCATCATGCGATAGAACAGTTTTAACTTTTTCAAGCTCTGGTTCTAATTGAACCACCTTGTCGGAATACGCTTGGATTTGCTGTTTAAATTGTTCGTTCAGGTTTGTACGTATTTTGTCTACTCGAGTGTTAAGAAACGTAGGTGGATTGAGCACTATTGTGTACGACTCGTTGAATTAGGGCTTCTTCCTCTACACCAGAGCGTGTAATTCTGCTTGCGTCACCACCACCAGACACCAGGCGTTTTATAATAGTATATTATATCATGAGGGACTAAAGTGCATCATTAAATCCCGTGAGTGAATATTATTTCCTGAGGTCCCATAGGGCCCGAGGAAAATAATCATTCAAGGGATTTAGGCACTTTAGTCCCGTGTGATATACGTTATTTTTTGCACTTTTGGAAAGATTATCATCAAACATTTGAAAAATTTGGAATCTCCCAATTTGGAAACTGACAATTACAATTTTACAGTAGTCCTATTCTCCTTAGCATAGAATTTCGGCTTAGACCGCGTAGTATTTGTATATGAACACCCAGCATTTTCTGGCTTAATGTGCCTTGCACCTTGTGAAGTCGAGCAAAAACCCGCGCGATGGCCATGCTCTCTGGTGGCTCGTGTTGTTTGAGTATCTTGAGAACGAGGATACTTAGGCAGATTTGGCCGTTTTGCTGTTTGTGCATCCATATTCACTAACGTTTCGCAAGACCTTGCAGCTTGCATCATCAGAGTGAAAGTCGCACTAAGAACCGAAGGTCGGTGTGGAGCTATTTATAGTCCTCTGTGCCAGGCGCGCGGAGTGGCGTAACGCTGGTTGGTCATCCGAGTGCAACGTAATCCGTGGGGCGTGGCCGTATGACGCACAGTGGTTGTAATGCCTTAGATCGTGTATCACAGGGGTCCACGTTTTACTAAGTTTAAAGCCATCTTCTCTGTTGATATTATTTGGATGTTTTTTCTATTTCTATGGCTTCACGTATCACTCGCGGGAAGTAATGCGGTATTCTGGCAAGTACTCTGGCATGCTCAAATTCTAAAGTGTGCCCATTTGTAAATGTATGCTCAGCTACGGCTGATTTTGTGATGCGTTTGTGTTTGCAATCGCCTTTATGTTCTTGGAGTCTTAGATCAACGGAACGACCAGTCTGTCCAATGTAACTCGAGCCGCAGGAACAAGGAATGCGATATACGCCAGCGGTTTTTAAACTTGGAATCTTGTCTTTTACCGATCTGAAGCCGTTGCCCAAAGTTTCCTTGCTCGTGAACACAGTTTTGATGTTGCATCGTTGCAGGACACGTCCTATCTTATCAGTTGAGCCTTTAACGTAAGGTAGAAATGTACATAATTTTACAGTAGGTCCTGGATAGCCTGAATAAGTTGGCAGTACTGAAGTGTATTGTCAGTCTATGTCAAATTTGAGATTTGCAGGTAAAATTTTGCGTCAGTGTGTGTCAAATGACAAACCAAACCTAACCTGCTAACCTCGTGTGTACATAAATTTCCTATAGTTACGGTAACATTTTTACTTAAGTCCCTAGGGACTAAAGTAATTACTTAAGTCCCTAGAGATTAAATGAGCTAGTCCCTGAAATAAGTGACTAAAGTGCCAACTTTAGTTCCAAGTGCAAATATATATATACCGTGTGTCCACAGGAGGACGCACCATAGGGATAAACTAGTAGAATAGAAAGATCGGCAAATGCTGTGATCGCCGGCACGCGAAAACGTTGTTTTCTGGCTTCTGACTCGCCACTGTATGAAACAATATTGTTATAAATGGTACAAGAAAAGGGACGGTGGTCACAGCACTGGTTGATATTTATATTCTATTAGCATTATCCTATCTCTATGGTGCGTACTCCTGTGGACACGCGGTATATAAGGTACGAAGTACAAAGTAAATCCTAAAATTACACAGCACAACCAAATACACGACTACTCTGCACCGGTGCGCATTGCAGAATGATGTGTAACCTGACTACATAAAATATAAGGGAGAGTGGTACAGGTTGAGACAAAAATCACATTTTATTTTTATATGAACAATGGTAGGCATCTCTTCTTCTCTCCAGCCATTTTATCTATCACTTTATCTGGTTTGATAGTGATGTCCCAATGGATATATATCATTGCTAGTGCACTCAATCTTTGATCTGTCATCAAACTTCGAGACACACTTTTCACCCTTTTCATCGTTGAAAAAGATCTTTCCACACTGCATGTCGTTACTGGTAGGGTAGCCAACACAGTCAGAAGAAAATTGATTGACCGATAATATGTTTTGTCACACAGTTTTAAGATCTTCAGTACCTCGGTTTCTTTGTTCATTGTCTTTGTCGATGTAATATAATTACACCACAATGTGTATTCAGCTTTAACGGCAGCAAGTGATACGTTATCCTCGAAATACTCAGATAATTTTTCCAAATGGTTGACTTTGTTGAGACTTGTAAACCCGGGAAGGAGAATTTGGAAACTTGTTAGAATGTCTTCATTAGATATAAACCTGTCAGTTATGTTCTGTAAAAGAGAATCAACGCACGGTATGTAGATTGTTACTCTAAAATACTCCTCTGTAGAGTTAGTAACTGGATTTGCTCGGTGAGTCTGTCTTGAGGCTAACCTAGGAGTTGCCAGTTTACAATGAAATATTTCTTCACATAATGAATTCGCTAAGCTGAATATATCTGCAAATGAATTTATTGCATCTTGTCTCAAAGTCTTAAGAGTTTAACAAGGTTTTGGCATGGTTCATAGCTGCCGCCATGTCCAGACTTTTTTCCTGAAGAAAAACTGAGAGGGGCAAAGTATAGCTAAAGAGTTTTTGACAAACAAAGAGACTAATAATAAAATCACTTTTTTAAACTGCAGCCAAAAAGTTTGATGCTGACGACGAGATTTTCAGTGGCTTCTCTGTTATTTCTTCCAAGCTTATTACAATTGGCTGAAGTAGTTCGACAAACGTCAATACACTGTCTAGTCTCTCAACGAAACGTGTCTCACACAGACGAGTCAGCCTTTTTTTCTGTGTTTCTGGAGAATGAATTCTGATATTAATTTGTAGAATATTGTTAGCATGTGTATTGTTTCTGAAAAAATTTGTTATTTCTTTTATTGTTCCAAGACAATTTCTGACAGAGGAGTTTGAAAACGTGTCACTCAATGCAAGATTTAGTCGATGGCTAGCACAGTGGAAGAACCTTGCTTTTGGGTATTTTTCTTTAATTCTAGTTTGAACACCAGTTAGATGGCCAGCCATGGTGGCAGCTCCGTCGTAGCCTTGCCCTACACATTTGTGCATATGTAATCCCAGACTGCTTTCTAAAATAACTTTTGTAACATTTTCTGCAGTTTGGCTATATATTGGTACAAATCCTAGAAAATCTTCTCGCATGACAGGTACATCATCCTTTAAATATACATAGCGGATACATAGTGAAAGCTGCTCTGTTCCAGAAATATACAGAGTTTCATCAGCCAGTATGGTGAAGCAGTCTGACTTGTTGACCCTAGCAACAATTTCTTCGGTGACTAAATCTGAACAGGTTTGAATTATTTCGTTCTGGATATCAGGGCTTATGTATGTGACATTCCTTCCGCAATTAATAACATGCCTCATCAGATTTTCGTCCCCAGAACATGCTCTGAACCGTAGTAAAGCACGAAATTTTCCATCTTCTTGTCAGGTTTTTCCAAGGAGAGGGGTCCACTGTCTACATCTCCTCTAAGAGGCAGCTCTTGCTCTGCGCAAAAAAGGATAGTTTCGATTATAGGTCTTATAGCAGCTCTATTCTCCTTCTTTTCCCTTGCATATTGTGTATCTATCTGTGAGAGTATATCCTTTTGTTTTCCTGACATGACCATAATAAATTGTTCTGCCAATACAACACAAGCCCTGTGATATTCTGTAGTGGAGTGTTTTTGGAATATTCCTTTAGCTTTTTTTCCAATCTCTAAAGCCGCAACTTACTAATTTTCCCGGAGCCTCATGACCTCCTTTTCCTACACCTTCATGAAAAAACAAAAACCATGGTTTACAAAAAATTGCGTTTTCTTTTTTGGAATAGGCCAGGAAAGCAAATCCCGATTTAGAGTCTATAATCCACTTTTCTTGGAAACTTCTTTTTTGATTTTTATATTCGGTTGTTGGAAATATGTAAGGTTGTCTCGGAAGTAATACGGACGGAAGAATGTTTTTTTTTTCATGTTATCATCTATAGCTTCTCTCCTATGTCAAAAGTTTCTGCGTGCCATGTAAATAAAGCAGTTTTGCAAAGATCTTCTGATATGCTTTCAGCACTGCGGGATCTCTCCACTTCTTCTTGGTTAGAGCGATTTGCAGCTGAATTGGTAACTGTACTGCTCATAGAAGGAATTGCAGCAGACAAATCTGAAAACGAAAGAAAAGTGTCAGTGGTTTAATTGTAATTTTTGACAAAAATAATTCCACCCTGTATTTGATGCAATTGAGGAATTTTATTTGTTTGGATGAAGCATAGCAAAATTCTTACAGTTACTAAATAGCAAAATTACTGAATGTAAAAAACTACTGAATATTATTGCGTATTGCGAGTAACACTTACCTGTAGATAAAATCTCTGTGTATCTGGGTTTTTTGAAGAAGGATGTAATTGGAGTTTGATTTCGTTTCATTTTAAATATTATTTAATTTAGGCAAACACGTCGACCAAAACTGGTTACGCGTTACGGTCTCTCGTAATAAGCACTCACTAAATGAAAAATAAGAAGCAAAACCTCTCTCTGACAAATGTTCACTTACACCACACTACCACACAGCACTACGAATTACTAAATCACAGCACAAGTTATAAGTTGTGTTGCGTTTTGTGTTACGAAGTTTCTCCAGAACGGAAGGACCGGCGTCGAGCTGGTCGCTCGCTACCGCTGCGCATTCCCCGCCGCACCCACTCGCCGGCCGGCGGCCACCCCTAACATTTGTGATCTATCCACGCCACCGCTTATCATTAAGGCTTGGCGCGTTGGCGTGTTTGCATGGTAGATTCATTTAAATTAATAAACCAATTGTATACAGCTGTTGCTGCCTAATTGATTAGGTACAATTGAACTTGGAATAAACAAAATAGTCCGATAGGTACAACATTTTTTTAATTTTCCCCCGAAAGTTGAAAACTTTCGGGGGGGGGGCTGAAGCCCCTCAAGCCCCCCTCCCCCCTGGCTACAGTGCCTGATAGTGATTGTGTCCCTTTAGTAGTCATAATAATACAACAGTTTTGAAAATTCTTTATTAACAAACTTACAGCTGTTTTTTGAAAACGTTGCACTTGTCTCATTGTGTGTACTGAAAACAGTACACAATGAGACAGGACCTATGCTATAAAATAAGTATGATATAATATAATATAAAGAAACAAACAATGATAAAATTAAAGCACAGCAATATTTTTAAGATTTACGTTAAATTTGTAATGAGAAAGTTTTTTGTTTGACATTTTCTGTGGTTTGGGCATAATTAATTTTAGTAACCTTGGCAAAGTAGATATGGTTTTAAAATTCAATAAGAACAAACGCCTCCAAACCAATTTCTGTTGGAGAATCATCCTCGTGGAGATCAGGAGTTTTTTCAGACTCATCGTCAGACGAAACTTCATAAACAATTTCTATATTATTATCATCAGATTCAGTATCACTCACATGCTTGACGTTTTTTGTTTTTTTTTTTTTTTTGAAAGAACATCAATCAGTTTAGCCAAATTTCCTTTTGTATTTTTTGAAACACCACGCGAAGGAGTTTTGTTCTCCTTTTCATATTTCAGTTTGTCCAGTGCAGGTGTATGTGTTAACACTAAACCCTTTTTTATTTTATTTTTGTTATCTTCCTTTTTCCGGCTTTTGGAAATCCTTTAAACTCGTGGGGTGATATGATAGACCTTTCAGGTTTGTGTGACAATGTTGGAATGAGAATGTTGGAAGTACTAGGATTTGTAGAAATACCTGCACTTGTACCCTGAGTTGACTTGAATTCTGATACTTCTTCATGTTATATTCTGTCAGTACAGAACTCGTTAAGAAAATCAGCTTCCGAAAATATATCGGCATTAAATTCATAAGTCCCCGTTTTTATAAATCCTGCTACAATATTGGTTGGCGTTAGAGCTTTTAACCCTACGGGGGCGCGTGCTATTTTTGAACATTAGAGGGCGCGTCTGTCTGGTAGACCTACAGTGGCTATATAAGGACAGTGTGATCAATTTTGGTCATGTTTCGGATTGGCTTTTGAAATATCCGCCATGTTGAGTCGTTCACGAAATTACACTTAGGCACACAAAAAATTTTCTAAGTCCTTTATTATTGAAAATAGCCCTAATATCACTTGGAATCAAATAATACTCATAAAATTCTGCAGTCTTTTCGTAGAATAACGTCAAAACAACAAAATTAGGCAGCTACTACATATTACAGAAATAAATAGAAGTAAACAGTGTCGGTCTGTGACATCGGGCGCGCACTCTGTAGGGTTAAATTAGAGTTCCTATATTTACTAAGAGTTGAGCCATTGGATCCACAAATCAAGGACCATGTGATGTAGCAAAGATATATTTCAGTTGTTTTAGTTGAAAGAAGTATGCATAAAGTTTAAAATCGGCAAAAATCAGATACTCCATGGTTTGTGGATGCAAAACAAGTCACCCTACATGTCCCAACTCTTTTGTATACAGGGACTCTAGGTTAAATGTGCTTCGCCTACACACTACCATTGAATATCCAGACAGAATGCTTATATGAGCGGCGGACTTTGGGGTATGTCTCCGGCCGTTATTTTCCAGTGGGCGCCGTGTAACTTGCCGTTTCGAGGTATGTCAAAGGGTTCCGCTAGATGGCACCCTTCGGATTTAGATATTTCAATAATAGCGAATTTTTAATCACAACTGTAACCTCTATCCACTAACAGGGGGCACCTTTGAGGAACTGCGCTTAGAGATCCTATACGTGCGCGCGCGTTTTGAAGTAAATAATTGTGCAGTCAATTGTATACACCATTTGGAATTTAGGTTGTCAACAGAAATGGAAAATTTTGTTATTACATAATAATAACTTCGCATTCTTTTGTTGGTTATCATATCTTAAAATCTATTGCTTGCGACTCAATTAGCGCTAATTAAAACAAAATCATTAAATACTAATGTAGCCATTACACAAATTGCTTTTTAGGATACTGCATTGGTAACTAGCGTTTACATAGTTACAAACGAGTCCGGTAGATAAAATTTACCGGCCTAGACCAGTAGTAATAGAACTACTACTGGTCTAGACCGGTAAATTTTATCTACCGGACTCGTTTGTAACTGTAACTGTGTAAACGCTAGTTACCAATGCAGTATCCTAAAAAATCTTATACGATACACGACCGGTAGCATTTTTATGGCCTTGCCAAACATACAGGTCTCGCCCTACGGGCTCGACCTGTAAAGTATTGGCGCGGCCATAAAAATGTTGCTACCGGTCTAATAACGTAAATAGCTATTATCAATGAGCATTAAATCTATAAGCCCAATTAGTACAGTTACGGACACCTCAAAGTGCACGGTTTTTTGTTACTATGGTTATTTTTGCGATTTTTCGGCTTATTAAATGAGGGTTTCTCCAGTGGCGTTGCTTGTGATTGTAAGAATAGGTATTACCTTTTTAATGTTTGTATTTTAGCAAAGTTTCGCAAGTAAACAAACTATACATGTAATAATATGTATTTAATAAATATGTATCAGTATTCAATTGCTACTACGCTTTGCAGTTTGTTTCGCACAGAGTTGACCAATGTTTCCATATTGTATCCTCTCAGTTCCTTCCAAGCATTTATTATTCTTTCCCATAATTCATCGTCGTTGTTTGGTGCAAACTCCCACATTTTTTTAGTTAAATACCCCCAAACATTTTCGATAGGGTTCAAGTCCGGACTTTTTGCAGGCCATGGTAATAAATTGATATTATTCTCATCAAACCATCAATGAACAATCCCCGCTGCATGCACAGGACAGTTATCCTGTGAAAATAATGTTATCAATTACGTTAACATAAACAAAATTAATTAATTAAGTAATATCTTGCCTGTTGAAAAGTAAATTGATCCATCTTACAGATGGCAGCATCACATTTTGCAAAATATTGCAATAATTTTCAGCATTCAGTCGACCATTAATTCTATAGCATGCCCCAGATCCGTGAGCATTGATCCATCCCCATACGTTTACAGAGAATCGTCCAGTACTTAAGGGCTGAACATAATATTGCTCCTCAAATCTTGAATTTTGTGGTCTATTATACACCCTTAATCGTCAATTGGTAAATGATTGAAATATCTTTTCATCTGAGAAAACAGTCCCTTTCCAAAAATCGTCGATTTAATTCAAATAGTCGGTTGCAAACTGTATTCCTCGTTCTTTGTTCTCTGGGGTTAAACTTTTCTTGCAGAAGTCTCTACTGCCAACGATTTTTAATTTTGAAAATGCAGCTCTTGCTCACATGCAAATCTGCTGCGACTCGACTCAGTGACCAGGTCTCTTCCAGTTTTGTAATAGCTCGCATTTTCTCTGCTTCTGACAAATGTCTGGGAATTTTTCGAGTTTTCAGTTCTATGACAGTTGATGACAAACGTAAACGTCAAAACTCGACGTCTATGATTAGAATATCGTATTACACGCTAAAAATCTGCCGTGCACTTTGAGTTGGCCGTAACGGTACATATTGATAACTTGGAAATGAAAAATAAATTAAAATAAGATAAACATAACGGTATGTATATTATGCGTAATTCATGTAATATAGGTACTTGCAGCAATGGTAATGTTGGTGGAAAGCCAGAATTATATAAAGAAAGTTTTTAAAATTTTGAATTTACTTTAATTTCATAGTTAACCACGTTTATTTCGAAACTTAATAATTATTTATCCTTGTGATAGTGATTGTGAATTTTGAAAATGCCTGGTAATACGTGCTTCTACATATCCTGCCTGAAGAGGCAAATAAATTATCCACATTTAACAATGTTTAAGTTTCCTAAGGATGATCGTTTAGAAAAGTGGATTATCAATTCAGGTACGTAATATATTATCTAAATATGAAAGAATAGTTATTATCCATATTACAAAGGCTTTAGCCGAATTGAAGTTTATGGCGAGTTACAAATACACACGTTGCATATACAATTATTCACGATTTTAGATTATAAACTAAATATTAAGTATTCAATTTTGATCCATTGATTGAAACGTTTTTTTTAATGTAAACTATTGTAAACATGTTTTCTAATGCATAATGTAAAAATTATTATTTTTCTACGGCTTAACCTATCAAAATTTCCGTTCTGTGGAGGTTTAATAATGTAATAAAAATATCATATTGTAAGCATTAATGATTTCACGAAATTTCTCCTTTTGGCGTGAATTTTTGGGAAGGTTCCGTTATCAACGGGATGATTTCGCGTTACAAAGATTCCCTTTTTATAACACACCTTTTTAGATTCAACAAAAAAAGATATCACTTGGGCAGGGCTTCCATTCAATTTTTTGCAAGAAAAGTGATTAACATATTAACATAAAAAGTGACTATAATTTATAAAAAATCTTGTATTTTTGTGATTTAGGAACAGAATAAAACCATATTAATTCACGTTTCACGAAATTATATTTTTAAATAAGTCAATATTTCCATGTTCAATTTTAAATGTTTCAATGTTTCTTCTGTTTGGATTTGTATATCTCTGAACGCGGTTTCAAAAAATTAACGCAAAATGCGATTTATTTCTCTCAACAAAATGTGGTAAACAAAACGACAATCATCAACAATAATTAGGATATTCTATAGAAGCGTCATATTCTAATAATTCTTTTTTTAAATGATATGACTAATCATATAAATAAAGGTGAACGATCCAAACGTGTGTGTCCGTCACTACAATTGTAGACGCGATGTCTCCCATTTGCGTTTGCATTCATTTCGCCGTCGCCTCGATTTCGTCACCGGGCGGAGCCCCGAAGGCCCCTTTGGAGAGGGGCGGAGCCCCGAGCGCCCCTTGGAGAAGGACACAGCCCCGAGGACCCCCTTGGAGAGGGACACAGCCCCGTGGGCCCCTTGGAAAGGGGCGGAGCCCCGAGGGCCTTATTGAGAAGACCCTCTTGGAGAGGGGTGGTGCCCCGTGACCCCCTTGGAGAGGGGCGGATCCCCGAGGACCCCCTTAATGAGGGACGGAGCCCCGTGAGCCCGAGAGGCGAATCCCCGAAGGCCCCTTAAAGAGGGGCGGAGTTCCGAGGGCCCCCTTGGAGAGGGACAAAGCCCCGATGGCCCCTTTGAGAGAGGCGGAGCCCCAAAGGCCTTCTTGGAGAGGGCCGAGCCCCAGGGGGCCCCTTGGAGAGGGGCGAAGCCCTGAGGGCCCCCTTGAAGAGGGGCGGAGAGCGTGAGTCCCCTTGGAGAGGGGCGGAGCCCCGATGGCCCCTTAGAGAGGGGCGGAGCCCCAAGGGCCCCCTTGGAGAGGGGCAGAGCCCCGTGAGCCCCCTTGAAAATGGGCGGATCTCCGAGGGCCTCATTAGAGAGGGACGGAACCCCGTGAGCCCCCTTGGAGAGGGTCGGATCCCCGATGGCCCCATTTTAAGCAATTATTCTGTCTTCAAATGATAACAGATCTCCTTTAGATGGTTAACATCAATTAAAACTTGCACGGGTGTTTATCTACAAATAACTCCCGTTTTATGAAAAAAACTGTTTTAAAACGGTGATACTGAAACTAACAATAATGGTTTTCAGTTGAAAACCTCTAAAATATTACTGAAATATGACTACAAATACCTGTGTAAACAACAGGAGTACTCTGTACCCCATTCACTCCATTTGTTACACTGTGACAGGATTTTCATGTGCATTTTTTTATCGGTGTCGTGACATTTAGTAACAAAATATTACTAAAGTCAAAATTATTGCTTGGTTAAAATTTATTTTGCATTCATACTTACTTTATTTTAGTGTAGAAAATAACACAAGTGTACATCAATGATGATACAATATTTATTTTGATGCTTAGGCCGTGTTCAGTAACTGAGCTACTTTAGATAATTTATAAAATGTCAATGTCTTATTTTGACATTAGTAACTTTTTGTAACTAAATATGCGTACACTGCTAAAAGTATTCAATAGGACATTGAAACGACTCTTAATGGCGGATTTTAAAACAGCCAATCAGAAACAGGACCAAAATTGACCACACTGTCATTAATATAGGCACTGTACTGGGTACCTGTCAACACGTTAGTTCGTGGTGTGTATTTTTGTGATATTTGTGTGGTCATCCATGTTGTCTCGAGATTCCAACCATTGTTCCTTTTTCGCCTTCTGTTGGCATGAAACCGGTGACACCAATAGCGATGAGATTAAGAATCGAAAAATCGATGTAAGGTCGAGAATCGAACTGTCCTAGAAAATTGGCGAAACTGGCGAAATGTTTAGCAGAAGTTTTTCAAATTTGGCATCTCGAGGCACATACGATGACGTGTAGATCGTATGGGACTTTTTTGACGTGTTTTTTTAGACCATGACAACAATTAGTAGTGCGATGGCTCCTCTTGGAGCCTTTCAACGGTTAAGTGAAAGCAGTGAGCTTCCACCTTACCACGTGAACGTTCCTCTTGGTTTAGAGGACGGGTATTTTCCTATTTCTTCCTCCACAAAAGAACCGTCTGCTTTCTGTCATGCGAAATGTTGTGTTTTCTGAGATTGTGTAACAGAACGGAATGGCCCTACGTAATAGTCCTTAAAATGGTGGTAAATTGAATAGGATAGACCGCGCAATAGCGCGCGCAGCCCCGTTTATTATATAATAAATATAATAAAATATGTACAGTGACACACAAAAGTTATTGATTAAATGAAATAATACTACCGCTCTGCAAAATCGTCAAATACTATCCTAACTTAAAAAGTGTCTAATTCCGAAACTAACCCACCGATTTTAACGAACTTAGGCCGAAAGTATAGACCAAAGATGGGAGTTTCAGCTCATATGAATTTTATAAAAAAAAATCAAGGCGCCTTAATACCAACGAATTTTAAAGAATACCCTTCTTTGCATATGTCCGCCATTTTGAAATTTGATTAAACGTGTATTTTGATCATAGTCTATTAATTTAGCTACAATTTAAGTCAAAATTTATTAAAATCTACCAATAAATAAAAAAAATACAACTGAAAAAAATAATTCCTGTTTTTTTGGATCACCCAGTATAATATAATTTTGGTATGTGATTCGACTCGGGCAGTAATTCTGTGTACCGTCATGTAAAAATATTGCAGATTTGAATATTAATAATTTTTTCATTTGAAAAAAACTGTTGAAGAATTTAGAGTGTCATGACTTTCTTAATTTTGTTCAATTTTGATTGGTAAATGGAAAAAGACCGTGAAAATTTCGTTATTCCGCATACGATAATCACTTTTCAATAATTTGGACTACCTTAAAAAATGACTTTTTCCGCGCGTACCCCACTGTCGGAATCTGCGTCAGCTAAACCGTGGCAAGCTTAATTCCCTCATTCAAATTGAGAATCGGAGTATTGTATATGTTTGTATGTTTATTATTTAAGTTGTATTAAAATATCTTATATTTTTAGGGAATAGAAAATTGTTGTATCAAGCCCGCGACAAATTCAAGAACATATTTGTGAAAAACACTTTGCGGAAACTGATTTTAAAACCCATCTTAAAACCCGACTGTAATCTGATGCTATACCAATACCGTATGTGGCTACAGATCAATCTGCATCTAGTGGTAGCAATTGCCCTTTGAAGGTTTTAACGCCGAAGAAAACCTATTCTAAGGCGGCCCGAGAATGCAATAATGAAATATGTGAAGATATTCAATTTTCTAACGAGGACAATGTTTTTTTGGATGCAATTACTAATATGCCTTCGACATCTCTACAATGCAAATTGTTTAGTGCTTCTGAAGAATCTCCTAGAAAAAACAAGTTAAAGATTTCATTACAAACATACAAAAATCATTTTAAGAACCACACACGAAAAATATCTAGATTATGTAAGAAAGTTCAGTCGCTGCAAGAAAAGAGTAAAGTTGAAAATATATTTTCATCGTTTCGGTTTCCATCTTCAAATTCCAAAACCTTCGCAAAAATGCAATTTAGAAAGAAGAAAACTATGTGGATGCTAAGCGAAAAAAAATTGACATTGTATTGCAAATCGCCTACTGCATATAAATTCTTACGACGACAAGGAGTAATATTGCCAGCTCCATCAACAATTCGAAAGTGGCTTGGAAAATCGAAGTTTCGACCTGGCTTTAATAAAATGTTTTTAAACAAAATGCAAAAAAAATTGTTTCTGCTTCTGATGAGGAAAAAATCTGTTCTGTGTCTTTTGATGAAATGGCCATTATGGAGAAGCTTGAATACAATAAATAATGGATTTGGTAGAAGGATTTGAAGATTTTAGCCAATTACAACCAGATTTCGGCCAAGCAAATCGTACGAAAAACACTGCACAATACGCATTGGTGTTTTTGGCACGGGGAGTTTACTGGCCATGGAAGGTTCCCATTGCTTACTTCCTGTCCCATTCAGGTGCAAATAAAACCCTGCTGAGTAATTTAATTCCAGAGGTAATAAGGCGTTTAGTCGATGCAGGTCTAAATCCGACAATTTGTGTGTGCGATCAAGGCACAAGTAATCAAGGCGCATACACAATTTTGAATGCTACTGCAAGCACACCTTATTACATAGAGAAGGAAGGGCCTGAAATTGCAAGTAGGAAGGTATTTGCCATATATGATTTTATGCATATAGCGAAAAGCATAAGGAATAACATGCTGAACGGAGATTTTGAGCTGAAAGGTGAAAATGGGGCAGCAGACAAAAAAATCGTTTAACGACATTCCACACGTGTACGACATAGATAAAAAAATGGTAAATATAAAGCATTGCCAAGATTGACAGAAGCACATGTAAATCCAAATGCTTTCCAAAAGATGAATGTGAAACTGGCCATGCAAATATTAAGCCACTCTGTAGCCGCAACAATTAGAAGTTGTGTAGATACTAGGGAAATTACCAGCTCTACAGCTACAAATACAGCCGATTTTATTGATTTAATGGATAAAGTATTTGATTGTTTCAATAGTCGGCGCATATATGATAAAAATCCTTAAAAGTGGGCTTTGTCAGACGAAAACAGCTTGGGAATGGCAACTTTAGAAGAAGGAAAACAATATATCTCTAGATTATATAAAATAGACCACAGCAGTAAGAAAGTAAGCCGACCGCCTTGCTTTGATGGACTAATTCAGTCGATTGAGGGAACACTACTTTTTACAGAGAAGAAAAGTTAAAAGTCATGAGATTTGTATTGACAAATCGACTGAATCAAGATGCTCTTGAAAATCTATTTTCAATATATAGACAGAAGCGAGTTTATAATCGGAATCCCGCTGCAAGAATTTTCAGGACTCTTTTTCGCAATAACGCCATTAACTCGCTTATGAAACCGTCCAGCTCGTCAAATTGTGAAGCCGATCAAGACGTCGCGTCGTATTAGATTTCGATCCCGAAGACACTTGCCTTGCAGGCGAAGACAAATTTGAAAATGGTGATGATGTTTCTAGTGCACTAAACGATTTTGAATACAGTATGGATGTGATTGAGGCTTCAAATCAGTCTGGGCAATTCACGGCACAAAGATTAGAAAATTGCGCTATAACGTATTTTGCGGGATACTTAGCGAAAAAGTGCCTAGAAAAATTTAATTGTGATGTATGTTCATTAATTATAATACAAAGTTCCATTCTAGACGACAAACATGAAATGCTTTTGTTGCATCGCACATATAGTAATAGTTTAGAAATAGATAGCACACGAGGGCTAAAGGCGCCAACTACGAAGTTTACTCAACTTGTAAGCTACAGTTTGGAAATATTCGAAAAAGTTTCCGAAACTTTATATTTTGATGAACATGTTAAATTCAAAATAATAAATCTTATAGACACTTCAACAAAAGAACTGTGTAAATCCATTAACGTAAATTGCTGTGATCATAAATTATTTATTTTTAACTTATTGGTTACTTGCAAACTTAAAAAAAAATTAAGTCCTTAGTCCAACAAAAGTAACAAACACCGTCAAAACCAAAAATGAACCAAAAATTAAGAGTTTTAGTGCACAAATAGTGATGATACAGTCACTGCTTAAATATTTCTATTATGGAAACTACTTTAGGATTAAAAAGGATTACCTGCCTGGCGGCGTTATTTTTCTACCTGCTGCCATTGAATTCTGCTGCATATCCTACCTGCTTTCGCTAAGCATTGCACTCTGTTGGTAGGTAAGTAATAGCGTTTACTTTGTTGGAAAATTCCACAACTTAAACCCACTGTGTATTTTTGTTTCACCCCAAGCTATGCTTATGAATCTTATGATAATTTTGTATTACTATGGCATCTACCGGTTCTTTAACTCATTAAAAATAATTCCCATATACTACTATTGCAATAAGCATTCTGAGTCTGGATATTCAATGACACTACGCTACTTGGTAAATTGTTATTGGGCTTCCAGGGTGGTATAGCAACCAATTATCCATAGCTGCATTATAAAAAGCTTGAAATGGGGCAAAAACAGGGACATCAAGCCGCTGGCGCTGTAGCTTATTGCTACAATTTGGAAGGAAGGGTTACGATGATCACTTCATTACGTTTTGCTTTTTCAATTACATCTATTGTAATGTGGCTCTTGTGGTTAACATATACTAATACAGATGGGTTCTCGAGAGAACTATTAGAACAATTTATAAAATAATCCATCACTTTGCTAAAAAGATAACCTGTCATCCATCCGCTTGGGTTTGCTAAGCCCAGTGTTCCTGCAGGAGCACCACTGATCATATGCGCTTTAAAGTATTTTCTGGGGAAGACCATTACCGGTGGCAAGAATGATTCGCTTGCACTAGTTAGTTAGTAGTTAGTATCAGTTGTGGGGAGACTGATGTCAGGCAAGTAGGCCTTTATAGGCCCTTTTTGCCAACCCCATGGATAAGGTCTAGGCATGCAGAGTACCGGGTACCTCAGTCCTACTTACAATTTTGCCGAGACTAAGTAGTTCCAACCCTAGCAAGGAGTCTTTGACATGCTACACATCGTAGTAACATGGGACCCACGGCTTTACATCACTTCCGAATGATGGCATTCTGTAGAGGTTTTCATCTGTATTTTTTTAATTTTTAAAAACCTCGGATCGGTGATTGAATTCTCGACCCTTAGATCAGTAGGCAGAATGCTTAACCACTGAGCTATGGAGCCTGGTCCGCTTGCACTAATAATTACGTATGTTGTAATCAACACGCCTCTTTTACCACTGGTGCAGATGTTCAATTGTTATATGCCTTTTTCAGCTACAACCTTTTTAGATTTTTGAACCGTTGTTGTACTGGAAAGACTGTCACCTTCCGGTTGTCGAATACTCAAATCTCCACGCCTTTTCATATGCCAAACGTCTCGTCTGCTGAGTGGTCAATCCATAGCACGTTCTGCTATTGGTTTTTATATAATCACAGAGGGATTCTTCTTGCTCTTTGCTGAAAACTAGTCTTACAGAATAGTGGCGTCCAAATATAGGACATTCCATTAAAAAAAAAGTAAGTTTGATTTTCACACTTTTTTGAGACACCTTGTATAATCAATACTACTTTAGTAATTTGCACCACGTTCGTACCAACAACTTTTGTATACACTGCATTCATGTAACTCTCATAGTTTTAAAAATATCTTCCACCCCCGCTTCGTTGCTGGACCCTCTATATAGGGATTTATAAAATTTTCTACTGATTACATAATACTGTGTACAGTCGTGTGCAAATAAATCTGGGACAGTGTTTTTTTCACATGCAGATTCAGTTAAGAATTTGAAGAATATTTCCATGGATTTCCTCTTATCAGAGAGAGTTACGGGTTTTAGTACCTGTTAAAGTTTAATGTAACTCTTTCTGATAGCAGGAAATCCATGGAGATATTCTTCAATTCTTAACTGAATCTGCATGTGAAAAAAACACTGTCCCAGATTTATTTGCACACGACTGTACTTTTTAAAATTAGAATAGTGTTTTATAATTTGGTTTTCTGTTCTTATTTTATTTGTGTTGTATTATTTTAACATTTAGTTGTTTATTTTTAAAACTTGATTTAAAAATGTAGATATTTTTGAATATCCGGAGATAAATGTAAAAGTCGTACAATAACAGTAGTATTTGTGTCACATGTATCGTTAGTGTACTGAGGGGCGTAAAAATGTTAGCTTGCCTACAATAAAAGTTTACATACATATCAACAAACAATTTAAGTACGTCATTTGTATTTATAATTACACTAGCTTTGCCTGCGGCTTCGCTCGCGCAGGAAACCTTTCCTAAGAAAGTCTTTAATATTGTTTCACAATACAAACTTTGAAACCCCGTTTCACCACTATAGCGTTTTAAATTTATGTCATGTCCACCATCTTGGACTTAAAAAGAATTGCCATTTTCGCAACCAAGGTCCCAAAAAACCTCAATAACGACACCCATATCGATTTTTAGGCTTATTTACCTCATTTCATCCCCTAAGGGGTTGATTTTCGTAAAATCACGAAATACTTGTTTGCTTATTTGTTTTTAGGAGTACTCCTACGAAGTTTCAAGTCGAAATGTCTATTTAATATTATTTTTTCATACAAAATTGGAACCCCCATTTTACCCCTTTAGGGGTTGAATTTCGAAATATCCTTCCTTATTCCTTGTATACATTATAAAGGGAACCTCTGTGCAAAATGTCAGCTTTCTAGGTCCAAGGGTTTGGGCTGGGCGTTGATGAGTGAGTCAGGACTTTTAGAAATATATATAAGATATTCATCATCGGGTACCGGACCTTTACTTTTAATGGCAACATTTTTGCACCACAGACATACATTTGAACAGAATCATCATTAGTATATTTTGCTAAATAGTCTGTATTGTAAATAAAGAAAAATTCATCAACATCTGATCTTAAGGCAGCATCGTCAGAGAATATTGATTTAAGACAATTTAAATTAATTACATCCTTACATGATGTTAACAAATTTTGTAGCCTAATTTTTTTTCTGATTCCAAAACCTGAGAACAAGAGACACCCTGGCAAATTTCGGTATCTGCCAAACCTTTTTTCTAAATTATCTGTTTGGAGTTTACCAGGAAGAATGTAATTAATTTCAAATTTTGTGAATGAATATTCAACAAGTTTAATTGCAGTACTTCTTTTTAGAGCTTGGTATGTGTCCTTCGTTAAGCCCACATTTCCAGTTTGCGAATGCCACACATCTAGCCAAATTATAGAAAAATCAAGTTTAAAATCATTTTGTGACAAAAAAGGAGTACATAACACCTTTGTAAGTATTTTTCACGTTAACTATACTCTACCAGTTCCTAATTATTTGTAAAAATTTTAAAGTATCGCTATAAGACTCGACACAATTTAAAGCTGCAATGGTTGAATCGTGAAATACATTTTCAGCTAAATTTACGTGTTGTCTCTCGAAACTATTAGGAAACAAAGTTTTGTCATTTACTTTATAGGCTTTTTTAGTAAGTTGATTAAGTTCTGATTTATAAATACTCCTCAGATCCCCAAAAGAAGCTTTACGCTTCACATTGAAATTGTCAAAATCTGGGTAATGTATTTTCTAAGTTCTTAATGTTCAATCAATTGTGCCATACGTTTCTAATAATATGGACAAAATCATAGGTCAAAAAAATTTGTTCATTTGGATAATCAGAATTATTTATTACAATGTTCTTGGATAGGAGTGTGAACATTCGTTGGTTTACCCTGTTGTTGTCAGTTATGATACACAAAATTGTGAAGCTATGTTTTTATACGTAAGTAACCATTTAAAGAATAATTTCATAGTTCAGATCCAGACATTTTATTTGCAGGAACTAAACGTATTACTTCCTTAAAGTGTCCAAAATCTGAAGATATCATAAATGTTTGAATTGTTTTGGCAAATTCTCCTACATTGTTTTCAGCATATTCAGTAAAAAATTTTTATTTATATTGAAAACCACGTTTTACATAAATTTCGTCTACTAGAAGGCATACAATTTTTTCACGATCTGAAATTATTGAAGCAAAATGAGAAAGATATGAATTGTTTTTATTGATATCACTATTTGGAGAAATATTTAAATCTGCAGTTATTTGATGAAGATGGTAACACCGAATAATCCCTGATCCTTTCAGACGTGGAAGATGATTGTGAGAAAATAATTAATGAGAACAACAATGTGGACATGCTGTATGTTTTTTCTTTTTACCAATTAATGATAACTGATTTGACAATAGTTCAAGCGTTGTAGTAAACTCACTGAATATTGCCATGTGCCTTTTTAATATAATAATCACTATTTACAGGAATGTCAAACGTAAAACTGTACCTTGCAATAATATTTTCAGTCTGTGACCAGCAGATTAATTTACCTTCTTCTCCAGGTAATACCATCTCAAATCACTCGATGATAACTCACAGTTTTCAATAAAAACTCGCACTTTTAAATATTTATCAATATTAACAGTTGAAACAATTTTAACACCTTCGTCCGATTGAATTTCATCATCGCAGTCTACATTTAATAAAAATAAATACCCATTTTTACTGGTAATTTTTAAATTCCACTTTTTAAGCCTCACTTTAGAGTTTAAACTTTTCACAAACTCATCATTTTTTAAGATATGTGGAACTGCTTCTTTTTTCAACTTCGGCCTTTTCAGGGAAAGCTGACGCTGCACACCTTCTTTATCTTTATGAACTTCCACTCTCTTTATTTCACTTACGTTAAAATGCCTACAGCAGACAACAGAGTTTTGAATTGCTAAAATTTTCACTACTTCAGCTATTTCCGAGTTAACAGTATTTGTGTGATCTGTTGTTTTATCCCTAGATTCCGTTTTTAAATGTCCTACTTGTTTACATAAAAAACATTTTATATTTTTAAACCGGCATGAATTTGCGATATGGTTAGTCAACCCGCAACGTGTGCATTTTCAATGAGAGGGTTTATTAAAACGACTGTTTTTATCAAACTGCGCGATTTTTTGAATAGCCGTGTGGTTCCTTATATTGTCCACACACCTATTTGCTGCTTCGTCCGCGACCCCTTTTGCCATAACCTCATTTAATGTTGTTGTCCTTTTTGAGAAAATATCTTTGCGTATTTCCGTCCAACACCCATGTTACGATGAATGATGAACTTCCTGGCAAATGGAGTACCGAGAGTAGGTCTCTCACCTCCTTAATCTGACGTGGACGCTTGGCGTTGGATGTTCGTGGCTGCTATCTGCAGCTTGCCCCTAACATGTCAGGGCAAGAGAACCATTTTCGGTCGTTTATGTCGGTGGTAAGCTTCCTCGTCGTAGTCCCCCCGTAGCCGGATTAGTGGGTTATCCTGTAATTTCGCGTAGAAATTTGTGGCCGCCTTCACAATTCGTTCTTTGATCGGGACCTGGTGGAGATCTTCGTGAATCCGTTGTTTGCTCACGAACCATGGAGCGTCGACTGCGCTTCTCAGCGCTTTGCTCTGAATGACTTGGAGTTTCTTGACGTGACTTCACAGCGTAGCCAAAAACGATTGCGGCGGTTCGATCTTGACCTCGACGGCGAGGCGATTCGCTTCTCGACGATCCGCTGGGTCCAGTGTTCTGTGCGCTAACCTTCTTAGCCGATTTTTCTCCCTGATTAGCTGGCGAAGGCGCTCCGGGAGGAAGCTGCCTCGATCTCTTGCTGGTGGCGGTGAGCTGGACCTCCCTGTAACACCGTAATGTGTCGGTTCCAGGGGGCCATCCACGATGATGTACCGGTGCTCCGCGTAGGCGTGGAGGATGCGGTTGTTGCGATTTGCAACTCTGCTGTTCCAAGCGGCGTGCTTCGTTTTGAGATCTTTGGCGATGAATATGGTTGCGCCGCCTTCGAGCAGCAGGTCGAGATCCGGCCCTAGTAGGTGGCGGCTGGGCGCGTTAAAGATCGCTGCCAGTGGAATGCGACCGTTTTCTGTAGTTTGCACGCAAACTAAAGTGGCTTCTGCGTGCTGCAGGTCAGGCGTCGGTAGAGCGTGATTTTCGATCGATTTCTTGACGTAAATGGCCGTGCCGCCGTCTCTGGCGTTAGGTCGATCGTTCCTGTATAGTTTGTAGTTTGGCAGCTTAGGATTATCTCCGGCGCGGAGATGCGTCTCGTTCACTAGGATGGCGTCGAGGTTGTGGCGATCGGCGAACTCCTGGAGTTCGCGCTTCCTGTTCCGGAGGCGTCGGCGTTCCAGTACGCCATCTGCAGCGGGTTGGGTCGTGTAGGTTTGTTATACATTAACCGGCTTAAATAGACTGCTGATGTCCTGGGCACAGCTCAGGAGGCCGGTAATGATTTCAGCGCCGGAAGTGGCGCCGCTGAGAGCGGAGAGGACTTTTTGCGCTAGTGCTGCCAGCTTTGTGCGGTTTAAAGTTGGAGAACATCGCAATAAGGCTGGCCCGGTCGATGGGCTCGCAGCTGGCTCCGCGGAGGTCTTGACGAGTTTGAGCCGCGCGGGGCCGGCTGTCGCTGGCGCCGCGATGGCAGGAGCGCGTGTTGCACTGGCACTGACGTTTTCACTGTACGTTGCACTGTTTTATGCACTTATCGCCGCCCTAGAGTTGCTACTACTACATAAATTATTAATGCTAGTACTTACCGCTCTGGTGTAGCTCTGGATGGGTGCCCTAGGTCCTGCAGGTTTATGATAAGCGCTGCATCCCTTGTAGCTGGCTATTGGGCTCCGCTGCAGTTGACGCAGGTGGCCGACGTTTTGTGCACACACTCGAGTGGGGGTCACTCCCGCACTTGATGCACTTTGGGGCTGCACTACAGCAACGCTGCGAGTGCCCGAACTTTTGACAACGGTGGCACTGATCTATCGCGGTTTTGCGTCTTGCCGACTCGATTTTCACGCGCAGGTGGAGCCCGTCTTTGAGGTAGAACCATTTTTTCGCGGACGCGGATTTCACTAATTGCACAAGCACTAGCGGGATGGGCTTCTTATCCCTGCCCAGGTGCATGCGGTGCACCGACTTGACGGGGAGATCTTGCTGCTTGAGGTCCTCCAGGACCTCAAGTTCGGGATAGATTCCGGGATGCCCCTGATCACGATTTTTAGCGGCTTGTCCTCCGCTAGCTGGTATGTGTGGAAAAGCACTTTCTCGTTGGTTAGGTGCCTCGTCATGTTCCTGTAATCCTCGGCCGTGGCAGGGTAGACGCCGATGCCCTCCTGTGTGCTCTTTGCCTTCAAGAAGCCGATCTTCTTCGCTGCGAAGGCTTCGGGTATCTTGCCCCAGTTCTCCTTTGTGCGCAGCACAACCTGGGGATTCGCGACCTGGTGCACCTTCTCCTTGTCTTCATCGATGGTGGACAGGACCTCGTAAGGGTTGTTCGTCTCGTCGGAGCGACCCTTATGAGCTGGCGTGGGCGGCTGCGTTGACTTCTTCCCTTTACTTGCACTTACCTGTGGGGCTGTTAAGGCGGCGGGGGTTGTGGAGACGGCGGCGGCTGCCGTAGCGACGCGGGCGGCTTTGTCGGCGCGGGCGACTTCGATCTTCTGGGTCCAGAGTTCGTCCATCTCAAGGTTGATCCTTACGACGTCCTTCTGTTACACGCCGCGGTACATATCGGATTGGAACAACGACTGTGAACAGAAGTCGTCAACGGAACTGGCGTCAATAATTGTTGCCATCGCTGTTGTTAACGTCAGTTAGAATATTCTTTTTTTTGCGAACGCAAGTTCGACTATATTCTTTCTGTATAAGGGAACTATTCACTGCAGCATTCCGCGCCTCTGCGGAGCACGTGCAATTAACCACCCGAAGGTCTGGACTGAACACGTGCTCTGGGCTTCGGATTGGAACTGCTGGTTGGAAGTGACCCATGTTACGATCTTATCCCTAATTTCGTCGTTTAGGCGCTCCTCCCCTATGAACCCGCAATTTACCGCGTATTCTTTCAGGGCTGAAACGAACTCCATAAAAGACTCTCCTTGCAATTGCTTACGATTGCATAAGTGTTGCCTTTCCGCGCATTTTAATGGTTTAGGACAAGGCTACCCAACCTTTTTAACAGTTGGGCAAAATTGACGATTCAAAAATCACTGGCGGACCACTGATCACTGAAGGAATGCGAGTAGATTGCCGTGTCGTCTGCGACTAGCGCTATTTTTGTCTTGGCAAAGAGTGGTATGTCATTGATGTACAAAGAGAAGAGTTTCGGGCCTAATATCAAGCCTTGAGGAACTCCTGCTCTTCTTTGCAGATTTGTTGAGTGAGCCTTATTTATTGCTACTCTGAAGTGTATGTCTGTTGGGTGTGGGGAACTCCAAAATCTAGTAATTTATGCGTCAGTCCGTCAATCCAAACCTTGGCGAACGCTTTTTCGATGTCTAGTAGGGCCAACGCTGTCACATTGTTTTTGTTGTAATTTTGCGTTTCGTCATTCACGATCCTAACCACCTGTTGTACTGTGTTGTATTTTGTTCGGAAGCCGAATGGTTGGTCGATAGTTAGTTGGTTTCGTCTGTCTATTTGTTGTAGTCTGTGGAGTATTATTTTTTCGGCAACTTTGACGAATGTTCTAATAAATATTACGGGAAATAAAAAATGTCATTGGTTAATATATATATTTGTTTATAAAAAAATTATATAAATTCATCGGCAAATAACAATCGGAACATAAAGGAAAATAATAAATTGCATAACGCTGCAAAAGGTACGATTTACCCAACTCGTTCGGTAAATTGTACCTACAAGTTATATATGGATATACAAATTTAAGATATAACAGTTTATTGACAATTAACACAAACATATTTTTTTGCACCAGCCCTCATTCCAGCACAAGTTTCATGCTCCCAATGGTTACACTTTTGACACCACAACATATCTTCAATCACGCTTTCTTCGCAAATGAAACAGTACCATGCAGCTGGGTTTACCTCTAATTCAACTGGGGGGATATCTCTCTGTTCTTCTTTTGATGGGTCTGACGTGGTAGCTTTGGGACGGCGTGTTCTTTTTTTTATAGGAGCAGCACTTGTTAAAGGTTCTTTCAAATTTCGCATTGCCTTTAGGGCTTTTTGCTGACGTTTTTCTTCTCGAGCTTGAGCTTTTTGCCGACGATCTTCTTGGCGAGCTTCCAACTCATTCTTGTATGGAGTGCTGCTCAAAATAACTGCAGGATGGCACAGCTTACGTTTTCTTGCATTGCTAGCTTCTTCTGGGAATGGAAGAATCTCTTGCACGGAGATATTCATTATTGGTTCTGGTGTAGCTTCATCCCTGTCAGAATTGTCTGTTTCTGGTGAGATTATTGCAATCTCTTCATCACGTACTGCCTCTGGGGTCACTACATTCCGCTCACCATCAACTGTTTCTGGTGTCATCCCATTCTGATCATCAGCAATATTTTCATTGTCTAGTAAAGCTTCAGCAGCCACGAAATCACTATCACTAAAGACACCTCTATCCACTGGCCATATTCCGATAGCTTTAAATCCAGTACTGATGGTGACTATGGAGGCAGATCGAAAATACGCCTCGCTCAAGATAGCTGTCATGCTGTATTGCGACACAGCACTTCCAGGGTTGGTCCTCAACCATTTCTGTACTGCTTGTACAAAATAGCTTTCCATTGGTTTAAAAACACTTACGTCTAATGGTTGGAGGCGATGAGTGGTGTGTCCCGGCAATTACAGTAAGATAACCCCATTTTCTCTGGCTAATAATATCGCATCCAAATTTTTAGAATGGGTCGTATGGCCATCTAGCAATAACAAAACTTTGTTTTCATTAGAACATTTGACGTTACTAATGAAGTGTTTCAGCCACTCCAGGAAAAGGTCCGCGTTAATGTAACCTGTTTCGGAGATGGTCACGATAGCTCCTGGTGGCGCACCAACTTTCAAGTCATCTGCCATACGCTTACGTTTATAGATAATCATAGGTGTAACACAACTGCCTGCAGCATTGACACAACAAACAATTGTGGTGTTGACACCACGTTCTCCGCTGGAAATACCTCCCACTTGATGTTTCCCTCTTTTGGCCACAATCTTTTGATTTCTTTTTTGCACAGTGGAAAATCCACTTTCATCAACATTATATATAGTCAATGCTGTAAAACCATGTTCATCAACCATTGGTTATATTTTCGTTTATCCGCAGGCGGCATTATTTTTCTTAATTACCCAGGTAGGGTAGGTAGGTCGTGCTACATCAAAACACATTCTATAAACTTTATGTCTTAACTGACTAGTTCGG
Organism: Agriotes lineatus; assembly: GCA_940337035.1. Lineage (NCBI taxonomy): Eukaryota > Metazoa > Arthropoda > Insecta > Coleoptera > Elateridae > Agriotes > Agriotes lineatus. Next base: position 568,279 of record CALNHX010000053.1, on the reverse strand, counting down.
CTAATCGTACCAGGTACGATTTACCAGACCGTTCGCGGCACGATTTGCCGAACTATCACTTTGTGCGATTATATGATTATTGTGAGGTTAATTATAGTTTCAACGCCTTGAATCAAGATTGAATGTATGCCTAAATTGCTGACAAATCCTGATATGAAAATATTCATACGGTTCAACTTACCGATTTAGAATTAAACTCTTACACAAGGAAGAAGAAAATTGTAGGTTATAACACTGTTTTCACATCTAGCGAATTACTTCAATACAACTATATTGTCGGTCAATATGAAAACTGCTCCAGGTGGTGCAGTATATAGGCCTCAGAATGGGTGAAAGAGATGGCACCACTTACACATTCTAATAAGAAAAATAGCAGTGGTACGATTTAGCAGGCCATACGATATACCCGACTCTACCCTACATTGATTGTTCGTTTGTTAAACACAAGTACGGCCACATGTAAGGTCCCCTTGCTTTTGCTATGGTCCTAGTTGCCTGCCGCAATCTGTATACAGTTTATATATACATTATCGCGCTGTTCTGGGCATTGCTGGGTGCGCCGTTTTGATCTTGGTAAAGAGTGGTATGTCATTGATGTACAAAGAGAAGGGTTTCGGGCCTAATATCGAGCCTTAAGGGACTTCTGCTCTCATTTGCCGTTTTGTTGATTGAGCCTTATTTATTGCTACTCTGAAGTGTCTTGTTTGTTAGGTACGAGTCGAGCAATTTTGTCAGTTGTGGGGAACTCCAAAATGTAGTCATTTATGCGCCAGTCCGTCAATCCAAAGCTTGTCAAACGCTTTTTCGATGTCTAGTAGGACCAACGCTGTCACATTGTTTTTGTTGTAATTTTGCGTCACGTTATTCACGATCCTATCCACCTGTTGTACTGTGTTTTGTTCGGAGGCTTAATTGTTGGTCGAAAGTTAGTTGGTTCCGTCTGTCTATTTGTTGTAGTCTGTGGAGTATTATTTTTTCGGCGACTTTCGCTAGGAGGCTAATCGGCCGATAGCTTTTAGCAGTATGCGGGTCTTGGCGTGGTTTGGGCACTGGCATTATTGCAGCCGTTTTCCAGCGGCTCGGGAAATGCTGCAGTTTAAATATGGCATTGATGATGTAATGCAGCTGGACTACGGCTTTTTTCGATAGATTTTTAAGAGCTTTGTTAAAGTGTATGTGTGCTTTCCGAACTGTTGGATCGCTGCTGCTATTTGTTTTAGTTCTTGTGTGTCTGTCGCATTGTCTAGTATGTGTACGGCCTCGAAGTTGTCTGCTAATGTTTCTGTTTTTTCCCGGTCGGTTATTGCTTGTTGTTCGTTTTCTATTAAGGTAGGGATGGGCTTATAGGATTTTTTTAGGGATTTTGCCAATTTCCACAGACTGTTGTCAGCGGGTTTGAGTGCCTCTAGTTTGTTTGTCCAGGTCTGGTTTCGGTGTGTTTTAATTAGTTGTCTTATTTCGTTATTTATTTGCTTTAGCTCGTCTTTTAGGATCGGGTCTGCTATGGTTTGCCATCTTCGTTTTGTTTGGTTTCGTTCTGTAATTTTGGCGATGATGTCGGGTGGCAGTTTGTCAGTGTTTAGGTTTATTGCTTGTTGATTGTGTACTGTATTGCTTCGGTAAAGTGTTTTACTTGTCATTCTAGGTCGTCTGTAGTGTCAATCTGATTTGTGATTTTAATTTTTGAGTCTAGTGTTTGCCTAAATTTTTGCCAGTTTGTAGCTTCTGATTGTCCGTGTTTGATTTTGTTTGATTTCTCTGTTTATGCAAAATTGAACTGGATTGTGGTCGGAGTCGAGATCTCGCTTGGCCTCAGGTTTGGATAGGGTGGTCACGTTTTTTGTTAGTACGATGTCGATTGTTGTCGGGGTCATGTTGTTTGCGGGGAAGTGGATGTGCGTTTCCGGGAAGTGGATCGTCATATCGGTGTCAGTTTGTTACTTGTAGAGAGTATTGCCGTTTACGTTGCTCCTCGTACAGTTCCAGCTCGAGTGCTTCGCGTTGAGGTCACCTGCAATAAGAATCTTATTAGAAATGGCCATCAGTCGGTCTAATTCTACGGGGGATATTCGGTTCGTCGGTCTGTTGTATGCGGCTATTAAATGAGTTCCGCTGCAGAGCTTGATGTAAATGCATTCGAGGCAGACATTGTTAAGTTGGATTTCCACAAATGGAATTTGATTTTTGATTGCTATTGCAACGCCGCCTGCTGCTGCGTTTGCATCAAGTCTGTCTTTTCGGAGTACAGTGAAACCTCTGATTTTTAGTCTGTCTTTGTCTTTACGTTTTGTCTCGTTGAGTAGGATTATGTCAATGTCGTGTCGTGGCTAGTTTATGAGTTGGCCTAATTTGTTATTTAGTCCGTTAGCATTCGATGTGCAGATTTTGAGTCTACATTCTATAGGTGTCTGGTGTTAGGGTGAAGCTGTGGAATTCTGTGAATTTATCGAGAGGCGATGTGCATGTTGCCATTAATTTGTTTAGGTTTCTGACAGCTTGCAGCATGCCAGCGACGTTTACGAGTTCGTTGAGGGTTTGAAATTCCTCGCAGAGGTCCGTGAACTGATCTGTGTTTATTTCGCTGAGTGCAGCGGCTCCGGGAATCCGGGGTCTGCCCGGACTTGCTAGCGCTCCACCGTTGTTGCCTGGGCCAGGATTGGTCGCGGGCGCGTGGTAGGCAGGCGGGTCAGTTCTTCTATTCCAGAGGGTTTGTGGGAGGGGAGCTGGCATCCATCTCTGTCGTGGGGCTCTCAGTTCAGGGAAATTTCTTCGATATCGAGCATCAGGGAGCGTCCTTGTCTGCGTCGGCGTTATTATTTGATTTTTGTTTTTGTTGATTTCACACTCTGCGCTGTTTGCGGGATGGCTTCCTTCGCAGTTGGCACATTTCGCAGCCCCTGTAATTAATTTCTCGCATTCGCGCGTCCTATGTCCCCCCTCGCACTCTAAGGCACTAGAGTTTTGCGAAGCAATTTGTCGTGCCGTGGCCCCACTCCTGGCATCGATGGCACTGTATGATTAGTTTGTTGTTGTCTAATCTCTAATCCTCGTGTAGTTAAGCACTTTTACAGTTGCGTTTAGCGATTTGAGTGTTTGATCACTGCCGGTAACTGCCATGTACAGTGGGCGTCCTGTCTTGACATTCATTCTGTAGTACCGCTTGATTGTGATACCCTTGTTACGCAGTTCTGTCTCGATGTCTTCCGTTTCCGGTTTACAGTCGAGACCGCGTATTACGAACGCTTGCGTTTTTTCTGTTTTGAGAGCGTATGTGCAATACGGGATTTCGTGTTCTTGTAGTAAGCTGCCATATTTACGCCACTCGGCGGCGTCGTTAAAAAATTTGTTGGTTTTTTCTTTTGAGTATTTTATGTGGAAGCCCTTTTTAATTTCTTTTTGTAGGTTGTCCAGAAGTTCTTTGTGGACGGTGGCTTTGCCGTGCAGTACTATTGGCGGTGGCTTGGTTGTTTTGCTTTGTGTTTTAGTTGCGCCTGGGGCGTCCTCCTCGGCGTCCTCGACTTCCATATCTGCCTGTGTGTCTATGTCACTGTCTGGGTCGTCCAGTAGCGGCTCAAAACGATTCTGAGTGGTCACCACTTGTTTTATTGGGGCATGGTTGCCTCCTTTTGCTTCCGCCTTCCGTTTGAGGCCGGAGGTGCTTGCTGGCTGGGGGTCGCTTCCTAGTTGGAACGGAGTGGCCGCCTTGGGCTTCGCGGGGTTTGCCTGGCTGCCAATTTCGCCATTCAAGTCGCGGGGCTCTGGGGATTCATTTTGCTGTTTTTGAGTGTCTGCCATGGTAGCATTCCCGATTTCTTTTGTCTGTTCTTGTTAACACGCCTCGCTACACTCCTCGCTCTTGAGGGCGTGGCAAGGGTTAAGATGGTGGCTCATTGGCCACACTTTCCCGTCTAGCTCAGCGGATGAGTGGGTCGACCAATGGGTGGAGAGGCTGGCGAATACGAGTGCCTATTGGCTAAAATAATTATCGACAATGGATGATTATTGGTTTATTTGTATGTTTTTTTTCTTTAAAACTATGGGCATATTATACATTACTACCCGAAAATACAATAATGCAACGAACAATGACACAAACAAACAACAATCTACAACACACACATACAATAATCATTCATACACAAAATAATGGATAAAACTAAATAAGCGGTTGTCCTGGCTCTAAGCTACAGTTCGAGGGGGGGGGGCGGTACACTCAGTAAAGGTGACGCACGGGGAGATTGTCCACGGACCCGCACACACTTTCGATTCACTGGGGGGGGGGGGCTTCTCTGGCTGTGGATCGCGTTCCTTCACAGGGGGCGGCGGTGGCGCTGTTGGCGGCGAGGTCCCGGAATGCGGCGGGGGTTTCGCACCAGGGGCAGCGGCGAACGGAGGCGCAAGCGCGCGTTCCTCCTTGGATCTCGTCCCTCGACGGAGCGGGCGGTGGCGTCTCGGGGGCGGCGGTGGTGCAGCTGCACTTCGCGCAGCGGAAAGCGCTGATCGGCCTCCGACCTAGTCTCCTCCCACAGGCTCTCGAAGCGGACCTGGGCCACGCGAAGCGGCGGGTGAGCTTCGGGGGTTGCGGCCTCGTAGGCGGCTCGTCCGGTAGGAGTGTCTCCGGGCTGCGGCGTACGTGGACTGCTGGGAGACGGCGTCTCGACGGAGGCGGCGGCTTGGGCACCTGGGGAATGGCAGCACAGTCGCGCTTCTTGAAGGAGGGTATCCTGTGGAGAAAGCGGTGGCGACGGCCCGAAGAGGCGTTCCAGTAGTTCCCGAGGGTTGTGCGACATCCTGGCTGGACGCGTTTCGCGGCGTTAGGAAAGCGGTACAGCGTAGGCGGCGAGGAGCGCTACGGTCGAGGGCGGCAGGACCTGGGGCACAGCGAGGCGTAGGGCTAGGCTGGAGGCGGGCAGCGACGTTGGCTGGGGCCACGGCTCGGCTTGACCTGGGGCTGGGCATTCCTCCGGGTGTAGGCGGACGATGATGGCGGCGATCGGCGGTGGCGACTCGGACACCCTTTGGTTTCTGCGATCAGGGATCAAACAGGCACCTGGAGTCTCGTAGTCGACTTCTGCGATCAATGATCTAGCAGAAGATTTGGCTTTCCAGGGACCGAGGGTCTAAGCTGGAGAGAAGGCTGATTCGAGAAGTTTCCCTCTATCGAATGTGGTTTCCAGTGACCGAAGGGTCTAAGCTGGAGAGAAGTGCTGATTCGAGAAGTTTCCCTCTATCGAATGTGGTTTCCAGTGACCGAAGGGTCTAAGCTGGAGAGAAGTGCTGATTCGAGAAGTTTCCCTCTATAACCAAGGGGTTGTTTTTCAACCTCCTGGTTACCAGTTTACGTGCTGACACGTTTTTGGTGATATAGGGGTTGGTTTGAACCCGTAGATCACTATATTCGCAAGTAGAAGATTGTAACTCCTCTGCTGTCCCCTTGGTGGTACCTTAAGGGGGTAAGGGTTAGATTTTTTTAAATGAAACACCCACAAAAGAATAATTAAACTTATATTGAAAGAAACTAATAATTCGGCACGATTACAATGGGCTTCCGCCCTCTCTGTTCATGGATTAATTAACTGTAAGCTTCGTAACTAGATTAATCAAAATTATGTCTATTTAATTTGTTTTGGAAGGAAAGAATAAATCTAGCGACGGCCCTTTGAGTTGGTTAATATAAAATAACAACAATTAAGTCTGACCTGTTACTCCTGCGCTGGCTACTACCTCTCGATTTGGTTATTATTTAATTTAAACGGCGCGACCGATGTTTAGTTATAAATTAAATTGAGTTCGGCTTAAATGGATGGGAGTCCAACGGTTCCCTTTTGTACCTGGATTTTCTTATGGTTGGGCACTACACAACACTTTAGTTTTAGATCGAAAAGATGTAATTTTGATTTAGTTAGAATTGGCACCGAAAAATGTTATCGACGGGTTAATTTATTACTCGAAAACGGGACGCAAACTGCCCTCGCGGTTTGCGTTCCCCAAAAGGTAATTTTCTATCGTGGGGAGCCGGGTGTTTTTCGGGCTTCCCCGTTTTGCCAAACTAGCATTTTTGACTTATACTTCGCGGGCTCTTGGATTTGCAGTGTTGCATTTCTCACGCGGATTTGCCTGAATGTCAATTCGACAATTCCCTATTCTCTGAATAACCGGCACCGGATGTAATTCAATACTTTGTGCTTATTGTATTATAACGTTTTACGTTCTTACCAACTGGAACTTTTGCATTCGCTATGAATTTAATTTATGCAGGGGCGGCTTTGATTTATTCTTTCTCTTGACAACTTAAAATCTATAAGTCTTATAATTACAAACGCAATTTCTTGCGGGTTGTTACACCTTTATCGAATTAATCTTCTGGTGGCTGCGGCTCTTTTTAAAGGGATTTTTACTCCCACCGCTTTCTCTCGGACGTCCGTTTGTGTGGGGTGGGATGAACTGCTTCGCTTCCGGGGGCTGTTTGTTAATTTATTATTAATTTTGCGTTTTGCGCCCATATTTTCGCCCGGATTTTTTTTAATGTAGCTCACTGGATTCCTGACGTGAAGGCGCTTTTAATGACACCCAACTCGACTACCTTACTCTTACTTCGCCGGTGCTTTTAATCCCATCGCGATATATGTATCTAATTAATTTTCGTGGTTTGTCGATGCGTTTAATCCAGGTCGCAGACGAATTCCCTGCGGGGCTCGCGTTTGAGATGCGTCTTAATCCTATTACCTGGCTTTAACGACCGTGTCGGACGAATTCCTTTGTTATGCTGTCTTTGTGGGAATTTTCCGACACGCGGCCGGGGTTCGCGGAAGATCGACAAATTATTTGATTATAATTTTTCGTTTCTATCGGCTTCCTTATGAATAATTCTTGTCGGCGAGGGCCTGGTTTTCTGATTTGATTTCCTTGTGAAAAGGAAAGTTTTAAGCTGCTCTTGCTTTGTTAACCCGAACGACGGGTGTCCTGTTCATTTCTCGGGGTTTAAATTTTAATATTTCAATGCCCGTGAAATTCCAGCTTCGTGTATTTCTTGTTTTTAAATCGCCGCTCCTGGTGTTGGATCGTTAGCAGTGGATAGTGTTTAAAAGCCGATTATCCTTTCTTATCTTAATTAGCCGCATTATCAAGCGTCTTGGGTATTTATCATTTTTGCCGAGTTGCTGGCCTTTTAGGAATTTTTGCCGTAGCGCACATGCTGGCCCTCTGTACCCGTGGCGGCTTATTTTTATTACAAGCCGGCTTCGGCGGGCGATTTATGATGTTGTTTTGAAAACTTTTGAACTGTCGGCGTTTGCTATGAATCCACGGGGTGGTCGTGATTTGTTTTGTTTAATTAAATTAAGCGTCGTTGGGACGCACCTTCTGCGCTAATATCTCTATGATGGTGGCTTATCTCCGCCTTCAGGGAGATTAGCGTAGGTGAATCGTATCATTGTTCTTGCGTAGCTTCGTTTTCTCCGCCGAAGTTAGCTTCACGCGTGCTTCTTTTAATTCGGTTAGAATTCGCTGTAGTCGGGTTTCACTGGCTGTTAGTTCCGAGCGCGGTTTCTTATCAAGGTAGTACTCGCTTGTTTTCTTTTTGAAAGCCGACGGTGCCAGCATTCGCGGCGATGATCTATTAGAAAGTCTCTTAACCTTAGCTTATGTTAACTAATTATTATACACTAACTATTTATTTACATTACTCTTAAGTTTTTAATATTTAGGATTGTTTCTGCACTAGTTCGCGTGCGGCACCCCTAATTTTCGGAGTTGGACCTGTCCAGGTTTCCCCTGTGTGGCCCGAACTGTAAGTCTATAGCCACATGTGTGACCTATGCCACCGAATTCTAGCGCTCGCGGGAGTTTTGATAGATCGCTATCGGTCCACTAATAATAATTATTAGCTAATTACATGTTGTAAAGTGTCCTGTCACTGCACTTTTTAAGACTGTCTCTGGCGTCGCGCGGATGGCGTCGCCACTTAATACCTTTGTCGCCATCTTTTTTTGGATTAACTCGCTCACAACACGTCCGCGTGTTATCGATATCGATACGTGTCTCGGACGAGAACCGCTCGTTCGTTTCAAAGGTCTTTATTGTCATAATAGGAACATAAGATGAATTACACATGATAAAGGATACACAAGATAATTCATTTTGTAGCATGTAGTTAATAAAAGTTTCCTGCCCCTAGTGGGCTCACACTTAGTTGTAAGTTTACATTTTATGTCCTAAGATATTTTAATTTATAGTCTGTACATATACATAAAACTTAGCCTAACACTCTTAAGTATGTGAATTCGCGCAATGATTCATACAACTTTATTTACAGTCATTCTAATTTTATTTTATATACAGTGTTATTTACAGCCACATTCACGCTTAATTCTTTCATCTTTCTCGCCGGTTTATGTATAAGTACATGGTACATGCAGTGGTAATTATTTGCCGTCCTTGGCTGTGGAGCTGTCGCGCTAAGTTACTTTTGCAGGAAAAGTGCGAGGAAAAAACCGCTTAAACGTATTATTGTCGCCTCAGGCAGTCTGTGAGTTGGGAAGAAGCTCAGTCATGTTCCGTGAAAATTGGGAGGTTCTGGTAAGGGATTTTATGTTTTAGTCGGTCTGTGTTGTGCTGTCTGATTCTTGTTATCGATTGCGTCAAAGGATTGTGTTTTAGCTGGGGTTTGTAGAATTTTTGTGAAGTTTCGGTTATGTATTGTCTTTCACGTGGAGTTCGGTGAGTCTGGTGTACCTGTCCGAGTTTGTAATTAGTCGGAGGCATTTGTTTTGAAGGACTTGTAGGGGTTTGAGAGTTAGATTGCTTGCGCTACACCAGGCTGGGGCAGCGTACGTCATTACGGGCTGGATCATTGTCTTGTATAGCAGTCGTTTGTTGTCGGTAGTTAATTTGCTATTTTTTGCCAAAAGTGCGTACAAATTTTTAAGGGTTGCGTGCGTTTTTTTGATTGTTTCTGCCACGTGTCGTCTATAATTTAGTCGGCTGTCTAGGTGGACTCCTTAGTATTTGACTGCGGTTGTCGGGGTCACTTTGTGGCTGTTGATGTCCAGTTTTGTGAGTTTTGTGAATACTCTGATTTGTATATTTTTTAATGAAAATTATGTGTTCAGTCTTGTCATTGTTTAATTTTATTTTCCAATGTGAGAGGTAGGTTTGCAGCAAGTTGAGATGGATTTGGATTTGTTTGGTGGCGATCTGCGCGCTGAAGAAATGCGCGTAGATTGCCGTGTCGTCCGCGAATAGCGCCGTTTTGGTCTTGGCAAAGAGTGGTATGTCGTTAATGTACAATGAGAAAAGTTTCGCGGCTAAGATCGAGCCTTGAGGGACTCCTGCTCTTATTTGTCGGTTTGTTGAGCGAGCGTTGTGTATTGCTACTCTGAAGTGTCCGTCAGTGAGGTATGAGTCGAGTAATTTAGCTAGGTGTGGGGTAACTCCGAATTGTAATAATTTATGCGTCAGTCCGTCGATCCAAACCTTGTCGAATGCTTTTTCTATGTCTAGTAAAACCAGCGCTGTCACGTGGTTTTTGTTATAATTTTGCGTCACGTCATTTACGATCCTAACCACTTGTTGAACCGTGTTATGTTTCGTTCGGAAGCCAAATTGTTGGTCGATTGTTAATTGGTTCCATCTGTCTATTTGTTGCATTCTGTGGAGTATAATTTTTTCACTTACTTTCGCAAGGGTGCACAGGAGGCTGATCGGCAGATAGCTTTTCGCTGTGTGCGTGTCTTTTCGTGGTTTGGGTACTGGCGTTATTGCTGCCGTCTTCCAGCTGCTCGGGAAATGCTGCAGTTTAAAAATGGCATTTATGATGTAATGCAGCTGGACTACGGCTTTTTTTGAGAGGTTTTTAAGGGCTCTGTTGCATATTTTGTCAGGTCCGGGTGCTTTATTGTTAGGCAGGGATTTAATTATTGTCGCCAACGCGATGGGTAATGTTAGTGTCTTTTTTAGCGTCTTGTTTGTTAAGATGTGTGTGTGCTGTCTGAACTGTTGGATCTCTGCTGCTATTTGTTTTTGTAGTTGTGTTTCTGTCGTATTGTCTAGAATGTGTACAGCCTCGAAGTTGTCTGCTAAGGTTTCTGTTTTTTCCCGGTTGGTTATTGCTTGTTGTTCGTTGTCTGTCAAGGTAGGGATAGGGTTATACGAGTTTTTTAGGGATTTAGCTAGCTTCCACAGACTGTTGTCAGCCGGTTTGAGTGCCTCTAGTTTGTTTGTCCAGGTCTGGTTTCGGTGAGTTTTAATTAGTTGTCTTATTTCGTTGTTTAGTTGCTTTAGCTTTTAGGATCGGGTCTGCTGTGGTTTGCCATCTTCTTTTTGTTTGGTTACGTTCTGTAATTTTGGCTCTGATGTCGGGTGGCAGTTTGTCAGTGTTTAGGTTTATTGTCTTTAGCCGGGAGTGCTTGTTGATTGTGTACTGTATAGCTTCGGTAAAGTGTTTTACTTGTGATTCTAGGTCGTCTGTAGTGTCAATTTGTTTGCCTAAATTTTTGCTAGTCGTTGTGTTCGTAGCTTCTGATTGTCCGTGTTTGATTTTGTTTGATTTCTCTGTTTATGTAAAAGTGTACTGGATTGTGGTCGGAGTCGAGATCTGGCTTGGCCTCAAGTTTGGATAGGGTAGTCACGTTTTTTGTTAGTACGATGTCGATTGTTGTCGGGGTCGTGTTGTTTGCGGGGAAGTGGGTGTGCGTTTCCGGGAAGTGGATCGTCATATCGGTGTCAGTTTGGTACTTGTAGAGAGTATTACCGTTTACGTTGCTCCTCGCACAGTTCCAGTTCGAGTGCTTCGCGTTGAGGTCACCTGCAATAAGAATCTTATTAGAAATGGCCATCAGTCGGTCTAATTCTACGGGGGATATTCGGTTCGTCGGTCTGTTGTATGCGGCTATTAAATGAGTTCCGCTGCAGAGCTTGATGCAAATGCATTAGAGGCTGACGTTATTAAGTGGGATTTCCACAAATGGGATTTGATTTTTAATTGCTATTGCAACGCCGCCTGCTGCTGCAGTTGCATCAAGTCTTGTCTTTTCGTAGTACTGTGTAACCTTTGATTTTTTAGTCTGTCATTGTCTCTAAGTTTTGTCTCGTTGAGTAGGATTATGTAAATGTCGTTGTGTCGTAAGTAGTTGATTAATTGACCTAGTTTGTTATTTAGTCCGTTTGCATTCCAGGTACAGATTTTTAATCTACAGTCCATAAGTGTCCAGTAGGGTGGAGCGAAAAAAAATTTTTTAGAAATCATGAAACGGCTAGTGTGCAATAACTGTCTATTGTTACTAGAAATGTCATGGCAAAAGATAATTTTTTTCCGACATGTTTTTGAGGTGCCCCAGGTGCTTTAAAATTGGATATGTTTATTCAGATTTGTAATCAGAATTACGAATAGCTGTGAGTGAAGATGTGCGGTTGATTAGAGCAAATATCGAATTTTAATGGCTCATTGTTAACTAATGAACCAGAACCGCTTCAAGCTGCGATGTTTACATCAAATTCGTCTTCTGATACTGATGATGATGATTATGCAAATCCGCTTGCATCAACATTAAAACAAGGCGAAAACGGTTAACAAATGGGAATTTCTCTTCCAATTTTATCAAAAGTATGCGACCGAGCAGGAGTTTCAAACATATCTGCAGCAGCTATTGCATATGCTGTACTAGAAGATTTAAAAATTATCACCTCTAGCGACACATCAAAAGTCATAGATCGAAGTAACGTGCGACGTGCAAAAAAGCGAAATCGAAGTGATTTGCAAAACATAAGTAAAGAAGTTATGAAGGGCTTGTACTTTGATGGGCAGAAAGATAAGACTTTTGTGCGGGAGTTAGAGGAGGAACATACCATAAGAAAACTGTTAGAGAGGAACATATCGTGTTAGTGGCAGAACCCGGCTCAAAATATATCGGACATGTTACACCAGCTTCAGGATCAGCGTTAAACATTAAAAAACAGATTGTGATATTTTTAAACGAAAAGACTGATTTTTCTAAATTAGTTTTTGTCGGATGTGATGGTAAACACTGAAGCCAAAAATGGGGTAATTAAATTGATCGAAAACTTTGTTGGTCGCCCTCTTCCATGGTTAATCTGCCTGTTTCACGCTAACGAGCTACCACCAAGACATTTATTGCAGCATTTAGAAGGCCACACAACTGGACCTTATGGATTTTCAGGACCTATTGGAAAATCACTAGAAAAATGTGAGCAGTTGCTTCTAGAGAACTTTTCTATAATAGAAAGCGAAAACTTACCTAATATTGACCCTGGAGTTTTAAGTACGGACGTTGGTGTAGGGTATAGGGCAGCGGTGGCGAACCATTGGCACGCGTGCCATTGATGGCAAGCCACAAAATAATTTGGGCACGGCAGTAATTAAGGAATTTAGGTACCTAATCAAAACAATTTATATTTAACAATGGATTGAACATGAAGCTTCATGGCGCAAATAAAACAATTATTGCTATGATAGATCTCATGCATGCTTTCGAAGCTAAACTGCAAGTTTTCAGTAATGATATTGTTACCAAAAACTACAAGTATTTCCCAAACTTGAAAAAAATCTCCAGAGATTTGGATTTACATGAAAAACCAGACCAAGCAAAAGACACTGAAGAGTTTAATTCGGTAATTAATTCTTCAATCAAAGAATTTTCAAGCAGATTTTCTCAGTTCAAAGAATTATCGGAAACACTGAAATTTATTATATATCCTAATGTAACTTCACTTGATAAACTGAACTTGGCCAAATTTGATTGGTTGGAAATTGAAGAAATTTGCATTTCCAGTTTAGTTCAACATGGATTCAAAAATTTTTCGAAACAAGGAAAGAGTTGGAATTAAATAAAATAGAAAGACTAAGTATATGTATCAGGTAATATAAGTAAAAATGCCAATATCAAAATTATGGAAACGTGGAATTCAATTCCAGGCACATTTAGCAGTCTGAAGAAGCTGGCTTTTGCTATATTAACAATATTTTCATCTACCTATGCTTGTGAGTCATTAGTTTCAGAAATGAATAACATTAAAGACTTGCTTAGAAGCCGTTTCTCAGATGAATCCAGTCCAAATTGCATTCTGCCAAAAGTAACAAAGTATGGAGCTAATATAAGTTATTTAGCATCCAATTTGCAACAGCAGAAGTCGCACGAATGTTTTCTTTCATATAAATAAACATAACGTCACTATTTCTGTACAAAATGTATATTTTTTGTTGCAAGTAAAGAGTTTAAAGTTGATAGTATTTAGTTCTATTTTTTCCCCATTAATCACTAAGTCAAGATTGTTTGTTGGCACGTCATGGCCTCATTAAACATTTCTTTAGAAAAAATGGCATGTAGATGAATAAAGGTTCGCCACCACTGGTATAGGGGGAGGAAGGGGGAGGGGGGTGGATCTCTAAAAGCAGCCACTTCCACACGGTGAGTTCTGGGTTAGCCCTTTTTTAACAAATGTATAGGGATAAGCGAAGAGCTGCTCTTATATTTTGAATAAATGTAAATATATATTTCAACCCCCCTGGGGCACCTCAAGATGTGATTCTATAAAGTCCACCTTTTGAGAACATTTGAGTAACCATAAAAGGCAACTATTTCTCACTAGCGCGAAGCGATATCAGAAAAATAATATTTTAGCTCTCTTTTCGCTCCACCCTAGTGTCCAGTGTTAGAGAGAAGCTGTGAAATTTTGTAAATTTATCGATAGGCGATGTACATGTTGCATTAATTTGTTTAAGTTTCTGACAGCTTGCAGCATGCCAGCGACGTTTACGGGCTCGTTTAGGGTTCGAAATTCGTCACAGAGGTCCGCAAACTGATCTGTGTTAAGTTCGTTTCCTGCAGGGGCTCCGGGGTCGGACCGGACTTTGTAGCGCTGTTCCGGGATTGTTTGTGACGACAGGATTGATCGCGGGCGCGGGGTAGGCTGGCGGTTCGGCTCTTCTGGTCCAGGGATTGCAGGGCTCTTACTGTAATTTTGTAAATTTAGCACTCTGTGCTGTTTGCAAGGTGGCTTCCGCTGCAGTTGGCACATTTCGCGGCTTCTTTGATAGGTTTGACACATTCGCGCGTCCAGTGCCCCGCGGCGCATTTGAGGCATTTGATCTGCGCGAAACAATTCAACGTGCCGTGGCCCCACTCCTGGCATCGATGACACTGAATAATTAATTTGTTGTTAACTAACCTTTAACCTGGGAAAGGTTAGTGTAGTTTAGGAATTTTATGTTTGAGTTTAGTGACTTTAGCGTTTGTTCGCTTCCGGTCACTGCCATGTATAATGGGCGTCCTGTTTTAGTGTTCATCTTGTAGCACCGCTTGATTGTAATGCCATTGTTGCGCAATTCTGCCTCGATTACCTCCGTTTCCGGTTAGCCAGCGAGTCCGCGGATTACAAACGCGAGAGTCTTTTCGGATTTGATTGCGTACGTGTGATAATCTATTTCCTGTTCTTTTAGGACGTTTCCGTATTTTCGCCAGTCAGCCGCGTCGTGGAAGAAAATAATTGGTTTTTTCCTTGGTGTATTTGATGTGGAAGCCGTTTTTGGTCTCCCTGTTTAGGCTGTCTAGTAGTTGTTTATGCTCGGCGGCTTTGCCGTGCATTACTATGGACGGGGGTTTTGACTTTTTGTTTTCTGTTGTACTTGTGGCTGGGGCGTCCTCCTCGGCGTTCTCGGTTTCCATGTTCGCATCGATATCGCTGTCTGGAACGTCTAGTAGGGGCTCATAGCGGTTTTTGGTGGTAACCGCTTGTTTAATTGGAGCAGGATTGCCTGCTTTTGCTGCCGCCTTTCACTTGAAGCCGGAGCCGCTTACTAGCTGAAAATGTACTGGTATTTCTTTGGGTTTCGCGGATTCGTTCGGCCCTGTATGTTTTTCAAGTGTTCCGTTTAGGTCGCGGGGCTTCGATTCGTTTTGCTCGGTTTCTGCCATGATAGCATCCCCGAGTTCACTTGCATGGGCTTGCGTCGCGGCGGTTTCTCGCGCCGCTGTTAGCTTTATTCTTGCCCCCCTTAGCTCGGCTAGAATTCGCTCTACCTGAGCTTCACGGACAGTTAGCTCGGCTCGCGGGGAGAGGTGTGCTCACGTGTTTTATTTTTGTGTGCCGACGGCGCCGGTTTTTCGCGCATTCGCGACGGGGTCTATTTATAGAGTCTCTTGTCTCTATCTTACACTAAGTTTTTAATATTTAGGATTGTTTCTGCACTAGTTCGCGTGCGCACCCCTTATTTACGAAGTTGGATCGGTCCAGGTCTCCCCTGCGTGGCCCGAACTTTAAATCTATTTATAGCCACATGTGTGACCTTTGCCACCGAGTGCCAGCGCTCGCGGGCGCTTTGATAGATCGCTATCGATCCACTAATATTTATTATTAGCTATTTACATGTTTTAAAGTATCCTGTCACAGCACTTATTTAAAATTAAAAATCTGGCGTCGCTCGAATGGCGTCGCCACTTAATTCCGCGTTTGTCGCGATCTTTGTTTGGGTTAGCTCGCTCACAACACGTCCGCGTGTTATCGATGCCGATACGAGTCTGGGGACGATAACCGGTGCTTTCAATGTGGTATGGCCGTTGTCTGTAATTTTTCTCATTATCCGGGCTTAAGAGGATCTTTAATGTGTTGAAGAGAGAGCGTCGGCCGAAGTCGAAATACGGTATTAATGCTGACAATTGGCGGAAATTTGCATCGGCGTTCGGAGTGGAGCTTTAAAAAAATCCTCCCCGAACCGGAATCGAAGGGAGGACTTGGGATCGTCGTTCTGGGGAGGCTACCCCTGCGCTACCAGGTCGCCGTGGTCGTGCGAGCGACGAACGACTTCTACTGAAGTACTGGGAATAGCCCTGTAGCCCGAATACAAATCGAAAGGCAAATGGGCGCCTCGCACTTGCCATCTGGTCAGAATTTATTGTCCGAGCCGAACACAATTTCAGTTTAAAATAGTCGTTGGAAACCTTCGCGATTGTGCCCACTCTTAAGTTATATTTTATGAAAGAAATTATTTACTACACCGAAAATGTAAACGCCAGTGGTTGTATCCAGTTCGCGACAGAATAAAAATTGCTCAACAATTTCTGGTCCATCAATAAATCTCAAACGATATCAACTGATATTTTCCGGATAGATCGGTGTTTTCATCCAATTTTAAAGAAAACTTCGTATTCAGGTTGATCTGTTCGATAATATTATCTTGAATGTCCCTTGTTCCCCACGTTTCCTGGTTTGCTGAACTGCACTTCCTGTACTTGGAATGGGATTGATTTTGTGAAGCATCGTGCCTGGCGTGTCTTTAATAGGAGTCACCTCATTAACTGCTTGCGAACAACCAGGTAAAGGATCTTCTGGTTCAATATGTTCATTCGTATTCTTAAAGCATCAGGAAAATGGTGTTCAGGTTGATGTTCTTCATTCAAGAAGGCGTAATCGGGAATAACGTCAGGGTTGTACGGATAGATGCCAGGTGCCCTAAAAGACGATACCCCTTTGATAATAGTTTCCCGAATATCATCCTATTGATTTTTCTGGTAGGATTTGTCTTGATATACAAGTTACAAGCTTTAGCGAAACTTGACTTTAAACTTTTGATAAACGCTCTGTCTAGAGGTTGCAAAAATTCCGTGGTGTGACTGGGAAGGTACAATAATATTATTCCACACTCATCTGCATATTCCAGCATTTTGACCGAGTTGCAGTGAGTTGACTGCCCATCCAAAATCAAAAGTACCTTTTCGCTTGATTTTCTAGGTGTAAAATGGGTCTTCAACCAGTTTCAGAATAAATATGTGCTAATGTAAGCCGATTTTTTATTCATATACAGGGTGTCAACAATTTTATTAGACAAGTCATAACTTCTAGAGTATTAGGTATATCAAAATGAGATTTGGTATGGACAAATGGTATTAGGGGGAGGAGAGTTTTCGCATATTTTTCACTTTCTGGTCACTTCCGGTTTTACCGGAAATGGCTCCGGCTTCGAATTTTCAAATGGAACACCCTGTATATTTTTATATTTTTGGATTTATGAGACAATTCTCGATCAGAATGTGACATTTTAGACATTTTTTAAGCCTACTTGATTTTTTTAGAGACACTTTTAGTATTGTATCTAGGTGGCCATTATTGGACGCAAACTAATCTAAGGACCTCAGGTGATGTCAGAAAATTACAATCGCAAAGTTTTAGTGATTACTATGATAGATAGGAATAAGATAAGTTGACAAAATAACATTTTCGTGTCTAACTATTTTTTTTTAAATGGCGACCCTTTTTTGACAAGCACTTTCCGAAAAGAGGATATTTTGGTCAATCTAACGATACTAATTTATTTGCGATTGGATTAAAAATAAGCTCATAAATTAAATATTTCTCAGCAAAATACTGGATAATAATTTATTTTCTTTTGTCAAGTGTGCCATGGATAGCCAAGATGCATAATACCTATCCTCTCCCTATACCATTTAGCTACGAGTATACCAAATCTCATTTTGATACACCTAATACTCTAGAAGTTATGACTTGTCTAATAAATTCGTTGACACCCGGTATACAACAGAACCGGAGGCATTCCGTCTTCAAACTCTGATTTCTTGTTCTTTTCCTTAAAAATACATGCAGGCGGTAAGAACGAGCCCTCAGCGTTACAACAAGATATAACTGTAATGGTTTCGTCTTTTTCAGATGAAGTAACAGCTGCAACATTTTTAGAACCTTTTTCTGCGATAACGAATCCAGGTTTATTATTCAATTGCAGGCCTGTCTCCTCCATATTGAAAATGTTGGCTGGTTTGTTCATTAAATAATTTTCACGTTAGGTTGTCTCTAGAAGTTGGAAGTACGACCCAACTTCTACTTTGCTCATGCCTTGACAGCGAGCTTAGGAAACACCTTCAGATTTTGTGAAACGCCATTGACCTTACTATATCGCGTGTTGGTGCAAAGCCGTACTTTGGCAATTTTTTTATATGAACCTTAAGTTTCTCCTCAATTTCTACCCCCAGCAATGTAGTCGGTCCTAATGTTTTCTTAGACAAGTCATTATTCTTTATTCTTCTCCTCAGCGTAGGAGCTGGAACGTCAAAGTTTCTGGAGGCACCATTCACACCCATTCTGCCGCTTTGAACTGCAGCTTCAGTACCATTTAAAAGTGCTTCGAGCGTCCATAATCCTCTACAATTCTCATGTCTTCTTTTATATTCAGTCATGACTGAGAAAAAAGAGCCGATGATTATGAATAATTTCATGATGGGCCAACTATCTCCTAAAATACAGAGCCATCTAACCCGAAAGTGCGGGAGTGACCCACTTGTGTTTTTCAATAACGATACGCTAAACTACCAACACCTGAATGTAAACCTAACCTAGATAAAACACAAGCAGAAAATTTCGGAAGGTACAACACATTGTTAGCATGCATAACTCACCTAATTTCTCAGTTAAACGTACAGAAACACAATGTGCAATGCGGCCTATCAACACAGTTTGGTATACTGCTAACAATAGCGGGAAGTTTGAATATGTATAGAAAATTGATGACTGAGTCATCTCACCCGGAACTACCCTAAGGAAATTTCTTCTTAAAAAATTTGCCGAATCTAAATTATCTCGATTTAGGAAAAAACAAGTACTATTCGAAACTTATATCATTTCTCTAATTATGACTTATGTTGAATTTCTCAAATATATTGACGTGTTGTTTTTTTATAGAAAAAAGTGAAACACTAAAAATATATAGTTATTGGAAACTTTTATAGTAATAGGAGAGCGTTGATACATTTATTGGACATGAAAATAATATAAAATTTTAATAGAAAATAACGTTTATTGATACATGTTTGAATTATAAAAATACTTTTAAAAAATTAAATTCGATATTGGTAGGTTTTCATTGCTGTGTTGTACATTTTGAATAATTCAACTACTTCAGAATCGTAGGAATTACCTCTTCATTTTTCTTCGTTGCTTCATCTTCTTCCCTTTCTGGCCGTTTCGCTTGTCCTTATTTTTTATTTCGCGTTCGTATGCTTTTTCTTTGACTTTTTCCTTTTTCTGCATCTTCGGTTTTTTTTCCGCATCCTCTATAGCTTCTGAGTTTTCTTTTCTGTGTTTATTTTTTCTTCTACACCATTCTTGCCTGCATTCTCACTCTCTTCGTCTACTTGCTCGACATCAGTATCAGTAACAACACCACTGTCAGATTCTCGTTTGTAACACTTATGACACAAATATTTGTCATCTTTAACTGGTATATGAATATTACGTTATTTTGGTCTGCACAGTTTATGAAAGGCCTTTGTGCATTCATCGCAACGTAATTCATATTGTGATCTTATCATCTTTAAACATATATTACAAGTTTCTTTATTTTCCTTGCCTCTTGCGTTTTTTTTATCTTGCATTATTTATTCTTTTGCACTTGTTCAGAGTGCCTCTTTGTTGCTTTCCTTATAGGTGCATATTCCTGTAAAGCATGCTTAGCTGTTTTTCCATTTTCTCGTTTCTTGTTCTTTTCTTCTTTTTTCCTCTCGGCCATTACTTGCAAAACCCTTTTTTTTAAACATTGATATTTTTTAGATGATATGGTAAATCGAAACCTTTCAACTTTTTTTATTCCTTTCCTTTGTGGTGGCGCCTCTGGCCGGCTGAGATAGTTGCCCAATAATTTGGACTGTACAATTCTTACTACATTACCTGCCAAATGGACTCAATCTTGAACTTGTACTTGGTATAGGCGATTTCATTGTACTGCAAGGTTCACTTTGAGATTTTCCTCATAGGGCGTTTGGATTCAAATCTGAACAACTATTAAATGTTAATGAACTAGCAGTTGCTTCATTGTTCACTTCCGACCAGCGATCCAGAGAGAGCAGACGTATTCAGCCCGAGCAACCACATTTCCAGACAGCAGTTCCAATCCGAATCCAGAGCACGTGTTCAGTCCAGGCCCTGCAGGGTGGTTGGTTGCACGTGCTCCGCAGAGGCGCGGAATGCATCAGGGAATAGCTCCCGTATATAAAAAGAATAGAGTCGAACTTGCGTTCGTATAAAAAGAATTGTCTAACTGACGCCAACAGCTGCGATGGAAAAAATCCACACCAGCTCCGTTGACGACTTCCGTTCGCAGTCGTTATTCCAGCCCGAGAGGTACCGTGGCCTGTCACAAAAGTCCATTGTAAGGCTGAACCTCAAGATGGACAAAATCTTCGCCCAGGAGTTCGAAGCCGCCCTCGCCGAGGAAGCTGCCCTCGTGGCCACGACAGCCGCCGCCGCCTCCACAACCGCCAACGCCTTACCAGCCCCCCAGGCAAGCTCAAGTCCTTCCAGCGCTCACCAGGAGGAGCGCATGGGCACCGAGGTCACTCGGAAGCGCAAGGTTAACAAGACATCGCAGCCGCCTCCGCCAGCTCAGAAGGCTCGATCCGAAGATACGAAGAACTCCTTCGAGGTTCTGTCCACGCTCGACGAAGACGAGGAGGTGCCCCAGGCCGGAAACCTCCAGCGAGTCCCCCCAGTTGTGCTGCACACGAAGGAAAATTGGGGTAAGTTATCCGCCGCTTTCGCAGCTAAGAATATTGTGTTTCTTAAGGCAAAGAGCACGCAAGAGGGCATCAGCATCCATCCTGCCACGGCTAACGACTACAGACAAATGATGAGGCACTTATCCAGCGTGAAGGTGTCCTTCCACACTTATCAGTTAGCGGAGGACAAACCGCTAAAAATTGTGATCCGGGGCATTCCGGAGCCCATCACCGAACTCGAGGTCTTGGAAGACCTCCAGGCTAAGAATCTCCCCGTCAAGTCGGTGCACCGCATGCACCTGGGCAAGGATAAGAAGCCCATCCCTCTTGTGCTCGTGCAGCTAACGAAATCCGCGGCCGCGAAAAAAGTTTTCGATGTGAATACAGTGCTCCATCTGCGCGTAAAAGTCGAGTCGGCAAGACGCAAAACCGCGATCGGTCAGTGCCATCGGTGCCAAAAGTTCGGGCACTCGCAGCGATGCTGCAGTGCTAACCCCAAGTGCGTGAAGTGCGGTGACAACCACCATTCGAGTGAGTGTAAGAAGTCCAGGGATACGCCAGCCACCTGCGTCAACTGCAGCGGAGCCCATCCAGCCAGCTACAAGGGATGCAGCGCCTACCCTAAACCTGCAGGACCTGGGGCACCCGTCCAGAGCTACGCCAAAGCGGTAAGTGCTAGTATTAATAATTTAAGTAGCAGTAGTAACTCTAGGGCGTCAAGTGCGCAAAAAAGTGCAACATACAGAAATAGTCAGTGCTAGTGTAACACGCGCTCCTACCGTCGCGACGCCAGCGACGGCCGTCCCCGCGCGCCACGAACTCGCCAAGACCTCCGCCGAGCCCAGCAGCAAGCCCATCGACCTGGCCGGCCTTATTGCGATGCTCTCCAACTTGGATTTTACCAATCTGGCAGCAGTAGCGCAAAAAGTCCTCTCCGCTCTCAGCGGCGGCACTTCCGGCGCCGAAATCATTACCGGTCTCCTGAGCTGTGCTCAGGATATCAGCAGCTTATTCAACTTTAATGTATAACAAACCTAAACGACCAAACTCGCTGCAGATGGCGTACTGGAAGGCCAACGGCCTCCCGAACAAGAGGGACGAACTCCAGGAGTTCGCCAGCCAGCACAACCTCGACGTCATCCTCGTGAACGAGACGCATCTCCGCGCCGGCGATAATCCTAAGTTGCCAAACTACCAACTGTATAGGAACGATCGACTTAACGCCAGAGGCGGCGGCACGGCCATCTACGTTAAGAAATCGATCGAACATCACGCTCTGACGACGCCCGACCTGCAGCACGCAGAAGCCACTTTAGTTTGCGTACAAACTAAAGAAAATGGTCCCATCCGACTGGCAGCGATCTACAACACGCCGAACCGTCACATTCTGGAGCAGGATCTCGACCTGCTTCTCGAAGGTGGCGCTCCCATAGTCATCGCCGGAGATCTCAACGCGAAGCACGCCCAATGGAACAGCAGAGTGACAAATCGCAGTGGCCGCATCCTCCACGCCTACGCGGAGCACCGGGACATCATCGTGGATGGCCCGCTGGTGCCGACTCATTACGGGGCCACAGGGAGGCCCGACGTATTGGACATCGTGATCCTTCAGGACGTGACCCTCCAACACCAGCTCACCGCCATCAGCGAGCTGGATTCGGATCATAACCCGGTGCTCCTCCACCTAGGAGGCTTCGACTTCGACGATGCCCCTGCCGAACAAGCCACCTGCACGTCCTGGCCGGCGTTCACGAAACACCTGGCGAAGTCAATGGGAAAGATCCCTGTGATTACAAACACAGCCGACCTGGAGGCCGCCGTGGCTAGCCTCACGGCCAACATCCAGGCCTCTACTCTCTTCGCCACGAACGCGCGGCCAGCAAGAGATCGAGGCAGCTTAATTCCGGAGCGCCTCCGCCAGTTAATCAGGGAGAAAAATCGGCTAAGAAGATTAGCGCAGAGGACAATGGGCCCAGCGGATCGTCGTGAAGCGAATCGCCTCGCCGGCGAGGTCAAGATCTAACTTGCTCAAGCTCGCAACAATCGCTGGGAAGCCAAGCTGGAGTCGCTAGCCAGCGAGGACAACTCCCTATGGAGGATGGCGAAAGCGTTGCGCAACAAGGCGTCGCCAATGCCCCCGATCCACGGTGCCAATGGACTCGTGTTTACAAACGCCGACAAAGCAGAAGCGTTCGCCGACAACTTAGAGCAGCAATGCAGTCCCAACTATCGCGATGCGGACCTGGATCACGTGCACCGCATTCACCAGGAAGTCAGGCGTCGACTTAGCCAAGCAGATCACCAGCACCTAAAGCCAGCATCGCCGCAAGAGGTGGGCAACTCCATCAAGGCCCTAAAAGTCAGGAAAGCCCCAGGGCCCGACGGCATCTACAACATGGCCCTTAAAGCGCTGCCCGGGAAGGCAATCGTTGCCATTACGAACAACCTAAACGCGATGCTGAGGCTTCGGAATTTCCCGGCTTCCTGGAAATGTGGTGACGTTTCGTGATTCAAAAGCCAGGGCAATCCAACAACTTCCCGCAAAACTATCGTCCGATCAGCTTGCTACCAACTATGAGAAAATTGGCCGAGCGTATCATATTGGAGCGACTGAAGACTGCTTGTCAGGAAAATAACAGCATTCCAGACGAGCAATTCGGCTTCAGAGCACAACACAGTACAGTCCACCAGGTCCTGCGAGTAGCGGAACACATAACCTCCGGCTACAACAAAAACCAATCGACTGCTGCTGTCTTCCTGGGTGTCTCCAAGGCGTTCGACAAGGTGTGGCACAAAGGACTCCTCTACAAGATGCTGGAAGCCCAGCTGCCGCTAGATCTAGTCCAGCTGATAGCTTCGTTTTTGAAGAATCGCTCCTTCAAAATCAAGCTGAACGGCACCAGATCTTCCCAGCGAAACATCACGGCTGGCGTGCCCCAGGGGGCCCTTCTGTCACCGCTCCTCTTTAACATCTTCGTGCGCGACCTTCCGAGTTCGCCAAACTCTGAACTAGCACTCTACGCCGACGACACAGCAGTCCTGGCCAGCTCCGTAAGCCCGCAGCTTGCAACTCGAAGCGTGCAAGCAGCAACAGACGCACTCGAAACCTGGTTCAAAACCTGGAGGATCGAAGTGAACGCGGAGAAGAGCACCGTCATCTTCTTCACCAAACGAAGACGCCGCCCAGAGGAAGACGTGGTGATGTTCAGCCAACCGATACCCTGGAGAATCGAGGCGAAGTACCTCGGTGTCATCCTCGACACCAAAATGACGTGGGGCCCGCACATCGCGTACTGCTCCAATAAAGCCAAGGCAGTCACGGCCAGTTTGTACAGCCTTACGAATAGACGTAGCAAACTTAGCTTGGAAAACGATGACTTACGCCGCAACTTTTTGGGGCTACGCTGCTAAGTCACACGTCAAGAAGCTCCAGGTCATCCAGAGCAAAGCGCTGAGGAGCGCAGCCGACGCTCCATGGTTCGTGAGCAACCAACGGATCCACGAAGATCTCTTCCAGGTACCGATCAAAGAACAAATTGTGGAGGCGGCCACAAAGTTCTACGCGAAATTACACGACAATCGCAACCCGCTAATCCGGCAACTGGGGGACTACGACGACGAAGCTTACCACCGACATAAAAGACCGAAAATGGTTCTCTTGCCCTGACATGCTAGGGGCAAGCTGCAGATAAGCAGCCACTTAACATCCAACGCCAAGTGTCCATATCCAATGAAGGAGGTGTGAGACCTTGTCTCGGTACTCCATTTGCCAGGAAGTTCATCGTTCGCTTCATTGTTGGTTGTTGTGAGTCGACTAACATCTATTTAAATGTTCTTTACTGTAGGCAGTTCACCAGCATCTGCAGCAGTATTTGTTGAGTGTTGAATTGTAACATTTTGAAGAATGGTAATCTTTTTGTTACATTGAGCAGTCGGTTCAATGTTGTCACTCTCAGCTTCATCCGTATTTTTCTTTTTGAGCTGACTTTCAAAATATTTCGAAATTCTATATAAATCAAAAAAGTTTTCGTCTATTTCGTCGGGAAAAAATTGATCAAAGGACTTAAACTTTTGTACCTTTTCTACTCCAACCATATCTAAAAACGCGTTATATTGCATTGAAATATCTGGTACAGGATTGAGGCTCTCCTTATCGCTACTGCTATTTACTACATCTAAACATTTTGTAAAGTCAATAGCATCAGGATTAAATAGACACAATCCGCATGCTTTGAACCCATTTATAAGTGTTTCTGGTTTTACACTTAATTCAACTACTTTTTCCAGAAGCGGTGCAAAGGAAATTTTACTTAACAGTTGTTCGAGATGAGCAGCCTACCATTCTCTCACTGCTTGCCGCTAAGCTATTTTTATTGGCCTAAAAACGGCAACATCGGCAGGTTGTAAGATCCTGGTGGCATTGGGATATAGCGCAATGAGCTCAATTTGCAGTTCTTTGCATAACACACTTAACTCGTAGGTTAAGTGGGACTTATGTCCGTCCACAAAGAGTATAACTGGAAGTGCTACATTGTTTGATATCAAATATGTATAAAAAACATTTGCTGTATATTGAAAAAAAGTTTCGGCAGTCATTCATCCATTGTCACTGCGTCCGATATACCACTCTGGATTTACAGTTTTTGATTTTTTTTCTGGTATTCTCTAATTCTCATAGCGTCTGCTGAGAATGTGAACATAACAGTAATATTTTCTTTCAATACTATAAACATTTTTTGTACCCTTTGCCGCAAAAAGCTTCCCAGTTGAAGAACATATCTGAAATCCCAATTCGTCGCCATTAAAAACTATTGCAGGGTCTTTTATGACTTCTTCCAATTTCTCTTCTTTATATATCCTTCCATTTCCACAAACCATTTTCGGATGTCTTGCTCTGACACACAGGAACTTGCTGCGGTGATGGCTTCACTAGTTCTTCCAGTAATATCTGGGTGTCGTTTAAGAATAGTATATTACTTAACGAGCATATAATATAATGCGAGTCAAATACGATATTTTATCTACGACCATTATTGCATATTTTTATTTCCTTTTACAATAAAGGAAGTATTAGATTTACCCCAAAAATTTGAAATTGAGTTTTCAACAGATCTTCACGTTTTAGAGTCCCCTGAACCCCAAAAACATGTTTTTGTTCATTGGTCTGTCTGTCAGTTTGTGTATGTGGCTGTGTGTGAACAAAATATCTCAAAAACGAAAAGAGACGGCTCAACGATTTTTCAAACTTTGTCATTTTTATTACATTTTTAATGTGTATTCATGTGAGATAGGTGATTTCTCAGTTGAATACGTCTAAAATGGGTTTCTTTTGTTTTATTTGTTAACTCATATTTTATACTAGCTGACCCAGCAAACGTTCTGCCCAAAAATAATTTGTCTCTGAAACCCCGTTTCAGCACTATAGGGTTTTAATTTTATATCATGTCCACCGTCTTGGACTTAAAAACAAATGCCATTTTCGCAATCAACGTCCGAAAAAAACCTCAATAGCGACACCCATGTTGATTTGTAGGCTTATTTACCCCATTTCACCCCCTAAGGGGTTGATTTTCGGAAAATCGCGAAATACGCGTTTGCTTATTTGTTTTTAGAAGTACTCCTACGAAGTGTCAAGTCGAAATGTCTATTTAATATTATTTTTCCATACAAAATTGGAACCCCATGCAGCTTTAGATCCATCAAGTTTGCACCTCCATCTGTATACAGGGTGTCCGCGAAAGGTCTGTACAAAATAATAACACATATTCCTAAGGCCAAAATAGGATGATTTAACCCAACTTACCTCTATTCAAAGTTGCTTCGTTTAGCCGCTAGAGGGCTTTAAAAATCATTAACTTTCTTAAATTTTAACCCCCTGTATAATCACTACCTTTTTTTTCTGGTGTTACGTTACAATTACTGATTCAGGCCTGTAGAGATTTAGAATTTTTTTTTGTGGCTAAACCGTTTACCCAACTAAAATTTTGTAAGAAAGGAAAAAAGCTTCTAAATTAAAGTAGCTATCCACAAAAATACAGGGGGTTAAAAAAATAGGGATGGATAATTTATTGTGACAAACTTTTTAAACACCCTGTGATTTTCGAAACTAGGGTTGATTCCACAAAAAGCTGTAGTTTACTGGTACAAATGCATGGCCAAAAAATGAATAAAATCTATCACAGATTTTTCGACTTGAAAAAATGTAAAAAAGCTAATAATCTTTGAAGACCTCTAGCGGCTAAACGTGAAACGGTACTAGCCCTCTGCTAATTAGGGCTAATGAATTTAATAAATTTCCTTCGGGTATCTTTCTCAGTCGGAGATAATTTGGTTCAGCCAGATATACACTTGGAAATTAGCAAGCAAACACTAGGATAATTTTAGACAGTTTAATTATAATGTTCAATATTTACAAACATAAGTATCACTCTTAAGAAATCAAATAAAATGTATTTTACAATGAATTTAATTAATTATGCTGGGCGTCCAGTTGCCAGTTCCTTACGCGCCGACAACCCGTTTTGCATCTGTGCGTGGAGGGTCCGATTGGCCGCCTTCTGCAGAAATCGACGGGACGCTACTGGCCGGGGAGACGATTTGCCCAAAGTAATTTGCAGTGGTGCCAACCTTCGCGCACGAAGGTCACGTTCGACGTTGAAAACCGCGTGTAGCTGCAAATATAGGTGAATTCGAATATGTTATGTTTTTCGCCTTACGACCCCGTGCTAGCGTTGTAATTCTCGTGGATACGGTGAAGTGTTTGTGCGAGTTGCGGCCGGAGGGGAAGTTGTCGACGTTTGTCCACCTGGAGTTCCGGTTCGTGGAGGCGACTTCGACAGCTCATGGCCTCGAGGGCGCCGCAGATCTCCGGTGTTACGACAGGGAGATGTTTCGAACGGTAAGTCCAGTCCTGTAGTCAAACAGAAATTAAGTGCAATCTTAAAGGGGCCTTCAAGGTCGACTTCGTGTCGGCCTTTATTAACAAGAATTTTGTCCGGCTCGGGCCGCGCAAATGTTATGTTATTCGGTGGATTTATTTAGTGTTACGAAATTGACATATGAAACGGCCTGGTTGTTAAACCCTCGTTTCCAATATGTCTTCCAGGAAATTTTGATACAATTATTTACTAACATCATCCAGGAGATGTTTCAAAATTTATTAGTTCAGGATATTAACAGGTATCAGTTTAATCAGCGAAACGGTTTCCCGTTCGTGGGCGTCGCTCTGAAAGCTGATTCTTCGGGGAATGAGCTCAATTAAATACTAGCTAGGAACACGGTCTCCAAGACTGGAGGCTTCGGGTTCGACTGTAGCTAATGGAAGATACTAATGTGGGGACGGGAAAATTCTCTTCCAAAATTCGCTCCGTGCTTACTTTTATACGTTTTGGCGTCGTGTTATCGTGGTAACCACCACGTCCATCCTCTGGTGGGGACGAGCGGCGCGAGGATTGTTTATTTGCAATTTTCGGCGCAGGCCGCACTGGAGACGGCTTATCTCACCCTCGGACGTTGGCAAGAAGCGATAATGCTTGAAGGGGCGAATTGTAAATTTAATTACATTGTTTAATGTCTTGATGACAAATTTAGACGAGGCGAGCGTTACAAACGAAGCAACTTTGAATAGAAGTAAGTTGGGTTGAATTGTCCTATTTTGTCCTCAGGAATATGTGTTATTATTTTGTACAGACCTTTCAGGGATACCTTGTATATATGTAGTAGCCGATGATCTTTTCGGAGAATGTTCGGTATATTTTTCTGGAGAAGGTAATTTCAAGTATGTTGCGATTTGCTTTCGAAATGATCGAAATTTGTTAATTCCTATTGTATGTACAGAACATTTGCCATTTTGAAAATTCAGAAAAAAATTATGTGCTGTTGCATTAGGTGAACATAAATTTATATATTTTTTAAGGATGTTGTAAAATGGTCCCCTTATTGAAAATTGCCTGACTACTTTATTTTTTGTATCAAGTACATCAACAAGAAATGCAGTGTTATGATCATGGACATTCTCTACTTTCATTTTATAGAACTCAATGGCACGACAGCAACCCATTATACCCATAATGAAAGCAACCTTTAAAAACATTAAGCATTATTATGTTCATAATCACCTATAAGTTTCTTACCTTGGTTGCAAGATATTTATTATCAAGTCCTACCTGACTGAGAGACAGTTCTTCATTAAATATAAAGACGAAGCTACCTATCTTCAACCGATTCTCTCTGGAGTGCCTCAAGGCAGTGTTTTGGGCCCTTTACTTTACTTGCTGTACACAGCTGATGTATTCTGGAGAATACAAGTTAATGAATCTAAATCTCACCATATTACTTTCACGATGAAAACGAGTAACTGTCCACCGGTATCTCTCAATGGCCAGCAACTGAAACACACCGAAACTGTTAAATACCTTGGCCTCCATCTGGATCGAAAACTGAATTGGAGAACGCACATCTTTACCAAGCGCAAACAACTGGGACTCAAACTTAGCAAACTCTACTGGCTAATTGGAAGAAGCTCTAAGCTGTCACTAAAAAATAAACTACTAGTTTATAAAGTCGCCCTCAAGCCCATATGGACATACGGAATATCCCTATGGGGAACAGCGAGCAAGTCCAACGTGGAGAGCTTGGAACGCTTCCAAAATAAAGTGCTTCGTGTGATTGTTAACGCGCCATGGTACGTGCCTAATAGAGTTATACTGAGTGATCTGACAGTGAAAAACGAAATACAAAATTACGCAAAAAAGTACAAAGACAGACTTAGTGCTCATCCAAACGAACTCGTTCATACTTTAATGCTTGAAAACGACGAAACAAGAAGGCTAAAAATATTTAAACCTTCAGATTTGCCGACTCGATTTGATTAATCCTGTATAACACTTATTATGTCAAAACCGTTATAGTAATTGTTCTTTACCTAAAAAGCTTTTTTATGGAGAGTGTTCGCTGGTACTCTTTTCCACAAGACTCTTGTAAGGCAGCTTAGACTGTCATAAGTTAACTTTAACCATATATATATATATATATATATATATATATATATATATATATATATATATATTACTTATTGCCCTCAGCAAGGGATTGTATACAAATGGAGTTATTAAAAACAAACTTAAATTTTTTCACCAATTTTATCTACTCAACAAACCATATCAATGGAACAACCCCAATTGTCAATCAACAGGACTTTCTTCGAGGACATCGCTTCCACCTATGGCGGCAAAATTTAAAAATGTTTCCGCTTTTTAAATAAAGCTAGTTTTACTATTGTAAAGATATTTCTATGTAACCCCTTTTTTAATATTTCCTACGTCTGAAGAAGTTATATGATATAACGAAACGTTACGTTTACTTTAATGATGCTGATTAGATTATAATCAGTAACTGAAGAATTTCGCTGTTTTATTTCAACATCTGTATTCCCATTGTTTACATAACCTGCCGACAGCCGTTTTTGTATTTTATGAAATTTTTATTCCTACAGTTATTGGCAGGCACGTAGCCAGGATTTTGGTTTGGGGGGGGCTGAGTTTGGAGGTGGGGTGTGGGGTCTTGGAAAAATTTCATTCTTTTTATTACCGTTTCTCTTGAACCCTTGTAACTTTTCGGTCATGGTACTAAACTAATATGAATAATACTAGATAATGAATAACAAAGAATGAACAAAAATATACGTTTCAATTAGTTTATTTAAAAAATATATATATTGACACTTTTAAATTTAAAACTTATTTTGACAACACCTTTTCTGGATTGAGGATTTTACGTTTTACAGCAACAGTCTTCTCTTCTTCTCTCCAGCCATTTTATCTATCACTTTATCTGGTTTGATAGTGATGTCCCAATGGATAGATATCATTGCTAGTGCATTCAATCTTTGATCTGTCATCAAACTTCGAGACACACTTTTCACCCTTTTCATCGTTGAAAAAGATCTTTCCATACTGCATGTCGTTACTGGTAGGGTAGCCAACACAGTCAGAAGAAAATTGATTGACCGATAATATGTTTTGTCACACAGTTCTAAGATCTTCAGTACCTCGTTTTCTTTGTTCATTGTCTTTGTCGATGTAATATAATTACACCACAATGTGTATTCAGCTTTAACGGCAGCAAGTGATACGTTATCTTCGAAATACTCGGATAATTTTTCCAAATGGTTGACTTTGTTGAGACTTCTAAACCCGGGAAGGAGAATTTGGAAACTTGTTAGAATGTCTTCATTAGATATAAACCGGTCGGTTATGTTCTGTAAAAGAGAATCAACGCACGGTATGTAGATTGTTACTCTAAAATACTCCTCTGTAGAGTTAGTAACTGGATTTGCTCGGTGAGTCTGTCTTGAGGCTAACCTAGGAGTTGCCAGTTTACAATGAAATATTTCTTCACATAATGAATTCGCTAAGCTGAATATATCTGCAAATGAATTTATTGCATCATGTCTCAAAGTCTTAAGAGTAGAGCGAATTCCAGCCGAGCTAAGAGAAGCACGAATTAAGGTAACAGCGGCGCGAGAAACCGCCGCGACGCAAGCCCATACAAACGAACTCGGGGATGCTATCATGGCTAACACCGAATCCCAGCAAAATGAATCGTCGGAGCCCCGTGACCTAAGCGGAGCATTTGATAAACATGCAGGGCCTAACGAATCCGCGAAGCCCACAGAAACCGTACATTTTCAGCTAGTAAAAGGGCTCCGGCCTCAAATGAAAGGCGGTATAGCAAAAGCAGGCAATCCTGCTCCAATTAAACAAGCGGTGACCACCAAAACCCGCTATGAGCCCCTACTAGACGATCCAGACAGCGACGTCGACGCGGACATGGACATCGAGAACCCCGAGGAGGAGGCCCAGCTCTAGTTACAACAGAAAACAAAAAGCCAAAACCCCCACCGATAGTAATGCACAGCAAAGCCACCGAGCACAAACAATTACTAGACAGTTTAAACAGGGAGACCAAAAACGGCTTCCACATTAAATATACTAAGGAAACAACCAATATTTTCTTCCACGACGCGACTGAGTGGCGAAAATACGGTAACGTCCTACAAGACCATAAAGGGAATCGAGTACCCCACGTAGTACGCAATCAAATCTGAAAAGACACACGCGTTTGTGATTGGCGGACTCGATGGCGAACCAGAAACGGA
Source organism: Agriotes lineatus (assembly GCA_940337035.1). NCBI lineage: Eukaryota > Metazoa > Arthropoda > Insecta > Coleoptera > Elateridae > Agriotes > Agriotes lineatus. The sequence goes on along the minus strand of CALNHX010000053.1, from coordinate 536,608 downwards.
GGACGTCGAGGCAGAATTGAGAACCAAGGGCATGGTAATCAAGCGGTGCTATAAAATGAACACCAAATCAGGACGCCCGCTATACATGGCGGTGACCGGCAATGAACAAACACTAAAGTCGCTAAACGCAAACATTACATTCCTAAACTACACCAGGATAACTTGGGAAAGGTTAGTCAATAACAAACTAATTATACAGTGTTATCGATGCCAGGATTGGGGCCAAGGAACGACGAATTGTTTCGCGAAGCCCAAATACCTCAAATGCATAGCGGGGGCATTGGACGCGTGAATGTGTGAAACCAATCAACTGCCAACTGTAGCGGAAGCCACCCCCAAACAGCACAGAGTGCGAAATTTACAAAATCAAAGTCAGAGCCCTACAACATAAAAATCAAATAATAATGCCGACGCAGACGAGGACGTTCCCTGATGCTCGAGGCGCGTGAAATTTCCCTGAACTGAGAGCCCCATGACAGAGATGGGTGCCAGCTTCCCTCCCTCAGACCAACCTCTGGACTAGAAGAGCCGAACCGCCTGCCTACCACGCGCCCGCGACCAATCCTGGCCCAAACAACACCGGAACAGCACTCCCAAGTCCGGGCCGACCCCCGATCCCCGGAACCCCTGCTGGAAACGAAATAAACACAAATCAGTTTGCGGACCTCTGTGATCAATTTCGAACCCTCAACGAGATCGTAAACGTCGCTGGCATGCTGCAAGCTGTCAGAGACCTAAACAAATTAATGAAAACCTGTAAATCGCCTATCGATAAATTTACATCATTTCACAGCTTCACCACTTATGGACTGTAGACTAAAAATCTGTACCTGGAATGCTAAAGGACTAAATGACAAACTAGACCAATTAATTAACTACCTACGACACAACGACATTGACATAATCCTACTCAACGAGACGAAACTAAGAGACAAAGACAGATTAAAAATCAGAGGTTACACAGTAATACGAAAAGACAGACTTGATGCAAATGCAGCAGCAGGCGGCGTTGCAATAGCAATTAAAAATCAAATTCCATTTGTAGAAATCCCACTTAACAGCGTCAGCCTCGAATGCATTTGCATCAATCTCTGTAGCGGAACTCATTTAATAGCCACATACAACAGACCGACGAACAGAATATCCGCCCGTAGAATTAGATCGACTGATGGCCATTACTAATAAGATTATTATTGCAGGTGCCCTCAACGCAAAGCACTCGAGCTGGAACTGTGCGAGGAGCAACGAAAATGGTAATATCCTCTACAATTACCAAACAGACACCGATATAACGATCCACTTCCCGGAAACACACACTCACTTCCCCGCAAACAACATGACCCCGACAACAATCGACATCGTAATAACTAAAAACGTAACTACCTCGCGGCCAAGCCATAACTGGACTCCGACCACAATCCAGTACATTTTTACCTAAACAGAGAACTCAGACAAAATCAAACACGGACAATCAGAAGCTACGAACACACCGACCGGGAAAAATTCAGGAAAACACTAGACTTAAAAATTAAAATCACAAATCAGATTGACACGACAGACGACCTAGAAACACAAGTAAAACACTTCACTGAAGCAATACAATACACCATCAACAAGCACTCCCGGTTAAAGAAAAGCAACCTAAACACTGACAAACTGCCACCCGACATCATAGCCAAAATTACACAACGAAACAAACCAAAAAGAAGATGACAAACCACAGTAGACCCGATCATAAAAGATGAACTAAAACAAATAAATAACAAAGTACAACTAATTAAAAAACACAGAAACCAGACCTGGACAAACAAAAACTTGAGGCACTCAAACCGTCTTGACAACAGTCTGGAAATTAGCAAAATCCCAAAAAAATTCCTATAACCCCATCCCTACCTTGACAGAAAACGGACAACAAGCAATAACCGACCGGGAAAAAACAGAAACATTAGCAGCCAACTTCGAGGCCGTACACATACTAGACAATACCACAGACACACAAACACAAATAGCAGCAGCGATCCAGCAGTTCAGACAGCACACATAGACTTTAACAAACAAGACACTAAAAAATACACTAACATGACCCATCGAGGTGGCGACAATAATTAAAACACTGCCTAACAACAAAGCACCCGAACCTGACAAAATTTGTAATAAAGCCCTTAGAAATGTCATATGTCATATTTAAACTTCAGCATTTTCCGAGCAGCTGGAAAACGGCGGCAATAACGCCAGTGCCCAAACCACGCAAAGACACGCATTCGGCGAAAAGCCATCGGCCGTCTCCTGTGCACCCTCGCGAAAGTAACTGAAAAAGTAATATTCCACAGACTGCAACAAATAGACAGACGGAACCAACTAACGATCGACCAACAATTTGGCTTCCGAACAAAACACAACGCAGTTCAACAAGTGGTTAGGATCGTGAATGACGTGACGCAAAATTATAATAAAAACAACGTGACAGCGCTGGCCCTCCTAGACATTGAAAAAGCGTTTGACAAGGTTTGGATCGACGGACTGGCGCATAAATTATTACTCGACTCGTACCTTAGTGACAGACACTTCAGAGTAGCAATAAACAAGTATCGTTCAACAAAACGCCAAATAAGAGCAGGAGTCCCTCAAAGCTCGATCTTAGGCCCGAAACTCTTCTCTTTGTACATTAATGACACACCACTCTTTCACAAGATCAAGACGGCGCTATTCGCGGATGACACGGCAATCTACGTGCACTCCTTCAGCGCGCAGGTCGCCACCAAACCACTAGAAATCCACGTCAACCTGCTACAAAACTACCTGCCACATTGGAAAATAAAATTAGACAATGACAAGACTGAACACATAATTTTTACTAAAAAATTCACAAATCACAGGGTATTCACAAAACTGGACATCAACAGCCACAAAGTGACCCCGACAACCGCAGTCAAATACTCAGGAGTCCACCTAGACAGCCGATTAAATTACAGACGACACGTGGCAGAAACAATAAAAAAAACGGACGCAACCATTAAAAATTTGTACGCACTTTTGGCAAAAAATAGCAAATTAACTACCGACAACAAACGACTGCTATACAAGACAATGATCCGGCCTGTAATGACGTACGCTGCCCCAAACTGGTGTAGCGCAAGCAATCTAACTCTCAAACCCCTACAAGTCCTTCAAAACAAATGCCTCCGCCTAATTACAAACTCGGACAGGTACACCAGAATCACCGAACTCCACGCGAAAGCGAAAATCGCGACACTAAGACAATACATGACCGAAACATCATAACAATTTTACACAACCCAGCTAAAACACAATCCTTTGACGCAAACCATAACAAGAAGCAGACAACACAACACAGATCGACTAAAACATACAATCCCCTACCAGAACCTCCCAATATTCACGGAACATGACTGAGCTTCTTGCCAACTCACAGACTCCCTGAGGCGACAGTAATACGTTTAAGCAGGTTTTTTCCTCGCACTTTTCCTGCAAAAGCAACTTAGCGCGACAGCTCCAACAGCCAAGGACGGAAAATAATTAACAGTGCATGTACTTATACGTAAACCGGTGAGAAAGTTGAAAGAATCAAGCAGGAATGTGGCTGTAAATAAAACTATATAAAATAAAATAGAATGACTGTAAATAAACTGCTCAAGGATAGGTCTAACGAGTAGCTTCAGAATGTGTAGTTCAAAACGTGACCACCGAGCTTCTGTAGATGGCGCCAAGTGGACAAACCGCCACTGTGCTACAATGCTTGGAAATTTTGCAAAGTGGAAAGCCAAAACCAAATAGCGCATGAAGGTGCTCGGGACCTTAGCAACAACTTTGCCCCCTTTCAAAATTTCGATATCTGTAGCCGTTCGAAAGTTACAGGCGATCCAGACAGACGGACGGACGGACGGACAAAACGTTCGCATAAGTACGCTGAAGCTACTAATAAAGAAGTATGAATGATAGCGCGAAAGAATTCACATACTTAAGAGTGTTAATCTCACAACTTTGGCTAAAAATTGATTTATTTGGAGTTAAACTAGTAATAGGCACAGCATACAGACCACCCCATATAAACACCAAACTCTTTTTAAACGAAATTGAAACTGCTCTATCTATAGTTTTACCTCATTCTGATCATATTGTCTGCTTGGGTGACTTTAACATTAATATTCTCGATCCCTTAAACTCAGCTACGATTTATTTGCAAGAATTTTTAAACACATATAGTTTGTCACAAATAGTTGAACAGCCCACCAGGATAACACAATTAACAGCAACTCTTATAGATCTAATTATAACATCGGATAAGTCATTTATCAAAGAAAGTGCTGTAATTGCCTGTCATCTATCAGATCACGACATGGTATCTTGCAAGGTTGACATTATGGAACCTAGAGTGGAACCTAGAATTACAGCTTTTCGAAATTTCCATAAAATAGATTATAATTCATTTAATGCCGATCTTCATTCGTTACCTTTTCATCACATGTTTAATCTAAAAGATGTTGATCTTAAGCTTACATATTTTAACGAATGTATTCTAAATTTATTTAACAAACATGCACCGTTAAAAGTACATAAACTAAAAAGACCTAGCTCACCCTGGTTGACAGATAATATTAAACTGTTGATGTCCCTTAGAGATAAAGCTAAAAGAAAATTTAGAAAATCAAAAAAATTACATCATTGGGAATATTATAAGACATTAAAAAATTTTACAAATTCTGCCATAAAGCACGAAAAGAAATGTTACTTCAATTTTATTTATTCTAATAAAAATTTACAAACTTTGTGGAAAAAATTAGAACATTTAGACCTTCGCAAGTCCAAAAAAACAGAAATTCCTTCAAATTTGGCTGACGTAGATAAAATTAATGACTACTTTATTAATAGCATTCCTAGTATTCAAAATTCACAAGCCTTACCCAAACCGATAGATCTAGGTGCACCGATTGGCGAAGGAGATTTAAGTTTTCACTTCAGGACTGTAGATACAGAAAAAATCGGTAAAATCATGAACAAAATTAAATCTAATGCAACTGGTCACGATGAAATTAATATAGAAATGCTTAAACTATGTTGCCCTTATATTATACCTTATATAACACATATAATAAATTCGTGTATAATTGATTCTGCGTTTCCTAGTTGTTGGAAGATTGCTATAATCAAACCATTGCCAAAAAACAAAAATCCCGCTCAGTTTAAAGATCTTCGACCAATTAGCATTCTTCCAGCATTCTCTAAAATTTTTGAAAAAGTTATCTTCTATCAACTCAACGAACATTTAATAAATAATAATCTTTTGCCAACGGTGCAATCGGGCTTTCGTGCTGGTTATAGCTGTACAACAGCGATGCTTGCAGTAACAGATGATATTCTGTTTTCTGTAGACCGTGGTGATGTTACAATACTAGTAATGCTAGACTACAGTAAGGCATTCGATACTGTCAACCATACAACACTTCTAGAAATACTTGCACTTATGGGTTTGGATAGAACAGCCATCACATTAATGGGGGATTATTTACAAAATCGGAGTCAGAAAGTGCAAATAGACTCTGATACATCAAATCAGATTGCGGTTTTGCAAGGAGTTCCTCAGGGTTCCATTTTGGGGCCATTGCTGTATTCTATTTATACATCTCCCATTATTAATAATGTTAAACGGTGTAAGTTACATGTCTATGCTGATGACACACAGCTTTACTACTCGTTTAAGCCTGGCGATTTGCGGGATGCGTTGGATATAATAAACTCAGAATTAGAATTTATCTTCAACGCATCTACGCAACTTTCCTTGCAAATAAATCCTAGCAAATCAACCGCATTACTTTTTGGAAAAAAAAGTGTCTGTCAGAACATATCAGACACTTTGCATATTTCTGTTGATAATATAGAAATTCCTGTTGTTGGAAAAGCTAAGAGTTTGGGTTTAATTTTGGATAATACGTTTAGATATAAAGACCAAATTGCGAAATATATTACACAGGCATATATAAACCTCAAACAACTTTTCCCACATAGGTCCTATTTAAATTCAGATATTAAAAAGAAACTCTGTGACACTTTTGTACTTTCGCAATTTAATTATTGTGCACCTATTTATCATTCTTCTATTGACAATATGACATCAAATAGAATTCAAAAAGTACAAAACGCTTGTTTGAGATTCATTTATGGAATAAAAAAATATGAACATATTTCACATAAATTATTGGACGCTGAATGGTTGTCCATGAAGAATAGACGCATTTTGCAGTGTTTATGTCTTTATCATAAAATTCTACTTTTCAAAACCCCTCCTTATTTATATAATAAAGTAACGTATAGAACAGATATACATAACCTGACTACTAGATTTCGTGGACTTATTTCACCCCCACTTCACTCAACTGCTATTTTTGAAAGATCATTTTCTTATCAAATATATTCCGAGTATAATAAAATACCTTGCCAATTTAAACGTTACAGTCTTGCAAAATTTAAATATGTAATTCATGCTCAATTGGCTTTAAAACAGAGATCAATTTAAATATAACCTCCTTCAAATTTCAAATTAATAATAAAGTAGTTCTGGTCTGTAAACACTTTCAATAATGTGAGTTAAATATATATTAATATTATATTTTACTATATTTTTGTTACTACTCATATGTTTGTATTACAAATAAATAGATATTAGGTTAGAGTAAATTCTTTATTTGGAGCACATTTAATAATATTTATCTTTTTTTTTCATCTTAGCATTAGGCATATAATATAATTTTGTTTTTAATTTTATGTCAAGGTTTAGATGGTAGAACAGATAAGGATTTGGCCTTATCTGAATCTCGCCTTGTGGTTGAACACTATATATACATACACATATATTTATATTTTTACGTTTATTGTTATTGCTGTTACAAATGTGCTCAATAAAGGTTATTATTATTATTATTATTATTATTAGATATACTCTACAATAATATAGCCTGATCATATACTTATATATATATAACTCTATTTACGACATTGAAGATGTTAACAAAAAATGGGATACATTCTCTTCTCTCCTACAAGAGGCCATTTCCAGTTCGACATTCTACACCAAACACACGCAAAACAACAAGAAACCATGGATTAACGATAGTTTCATTACACGTTCTCGTCGAAAACGGCAGTTATGGAGAAAATATCGCACTTCAAATAATACTGTAGATTTTGAAGCACACCGCACATATTCAAATGCTTTATCTAGGGACTTAAAACTTGCCAAAAAAAAATTTGAATCAAATCTTTTAAATAAAGGCAGCAAAGCAATCTACAAGTATACCAGAACTAAACTTGCATCCAATATTTCTATACCCGTTATCACAGACAACAACATTATATGTGATACGCACGCCTCAGCAGCTGAAGCTCTAGCAAAAACTTTCGAAAAATCGTTTACACTCCCATTTCATGACTCCTTACCTCAAATCCAAACAACAAGACTTCATCAGTCTCTTGAAAGCATTATTTTCTCTCCTGATGTTCTTAAAAAAAAACTTGAGGATATCAAATTGACTCCTCTCCTGGCCCTGACATGTTCCCTCCATCAGTTTTTAAAAAATATTCATCAATATTAGCAGATCCACTGAGCAACATTTTTCAAAGCTCTTTTGATCATGGGGCTCTACCATCTATATGGCTTTCAGCTTCCGTTACTCCAATCTTTAAAAAAGGTGATAAACTTGATCCAAACAACTATCGTCCAATAAGCCTTATCTCCGTCTGTGCCAAAACCATGGAAAGAATTATTGTAGATTCTCTGCTTCCGTTTCTTTTGAACCACAATATAATCCCTCCAACGCAACACGGGTTTATACCTGGAAGGTCCGCTCTCACCAATCTACTATCTTGCCTCAACGAGTGGACTTTGGCCTTGGATAACAAACAACCTATCGATGTCATATACTTGGACTTTTCAAAAGCTTTTGATAAAGTTCCAAAAAACAAACTTCTTCTAAAGCTTGAACACTTTGGTATCCGAGGAAAACTTTTATCCTGGATTTCGGCCTTTTTATCCCGTCGTAAGTTCAAAGTTAGGATTGGATCTGAATATTCAACCTGGCATGATGTAGGCTCTGGTGTACCTCAGGGTTCTGTTCTTGGCCCAACGTTGTTTCTTTTATATGCATCTGATCTTCAGCATGTTATAAAGTCCAGTCATGCTTTTTATGCCGACGATAGTAAGTTTTTAGGAAATCCTTTCACCAACTACAACACTACAAGAGGATCTGAAATCTATTCAAAATTGGTGTGAGACTTGGTCTATCCCTCTTAATGTTGAAAAGTGCTGTGTTTTACATATTGGATATAATAACCCCCGTCTAGCTTATCAGATAAATGATTTCCTAATCCACCCGAGAGATAGTTGCTCCGATTTAGGTATCATAGTAAATAATAAACTCTCATGGTCTGAACAAGTTCAAGCAGCTGTCAAAAAAGCCAATACATCAAAATATTTACTTTCTAAAAGCTTCCAGCAATTAGACCCAAGTCTGTTCTTGACTCTGTATAAATCGTACATCCGACCTCACCTTGAGTACGCCATTCAAGTTTGGAGCCCCTCTCTGATCAGGGACATACAACTCATGGAAAGAACACAACGAGCAGCCACCCGCATGATCTCTGGGTCTCGAAGGATGTCTTACGAAGAACGTCTATCTCGTTTGGAACTTCCCTTCTTACAGGACCGGCGACGTCGTGGAGATGCCATATTAACTTACCAAATACTCCACAACAAACTTTCCACAGATCTCAAAACTATTTTTATGTGTAACATGAACGATCGCTTAAGAGGACATTCATTGAAGCTAACAAAGGAGCCTTTCAGAACTTCTCACCGGCAACATTTTTTAGCAAACCGGATATTCACCAATTGGAACGCTCTTCCCGACTCCGTTGTGACCGCACCAAGTGTCAGCGCTTTCAAAAGTAGATACGACTCTTGTGCATAATATTTAAGTTTAGTTTTACTTACTTTTTTTGTCATACAGACCTTTTTTTTTGTATATTGGGCATAATAGATTTATCTCTGCCCTTGTATTTAGTTAATAATAATAATAATAATAATAATAACCTTCCGGGTGATCGGCTTGTTCATTTCTCCGAAAAATCTGAACTGACCCATACACACACACTTTTTGGTATCTATATTACTATATATTAATATACATAATACATATTTTTCTTGTATTATTTACATAGAGAAAAGAAGTGAATCACTTATTTGAGAAACCAGATAAGTCCCATAAATATAGTTCTGAGATAATCAAAAAAAACTGTCTAACTATTTTCAGTAGTCACTTTTTAAAAGTTTTGTTATTACTCAAGGTCAATGTGAACTAGTTAAAGAGTTTTTTCACAAAGAGGCAAAAATATTCGAAATCAAAGATGACAAAAAGCCGACTTGAAAAAATGGACATGTCGACTTTCTCAAATAAATTTTATTAAAAAAAATTACAAAATAGTTGTTACATATTGAAAACATAATTTTATGTAGTCTCTGGCTCTAATTCACCATCAACAGTAGGCCATAAAAAGATTTCTTCGTAAAAACTTTTGATTTCTTCATTGTCAGGTAGATAACTTGCAAACTTTTTAATATTAACCATTTTTTTATTCTTAATAGGTACTTTAATATTGGGGTAAGCCGGTTCTGTACAAAGTAAGTTGGGTGTACGATGTTTTGTTCCTACAGGAAACTTATAACTCACTAATCCATCAATGAAGTGATATGCTGTAACAGTGCCTTTCAAGTTGTTGTTATAAGAGAACTGCATAAACGTCGATATGTTGAATGGGATTCTTTCACTACGTTGTCCTACACTCCAGGCATTTCTTTTATAAAATCTAGGCCACCAACTCTTAAAATCTTTAATGATGCTGTTATCATTCTCTATGAGTTGCACCGTAAACTGTTTTTTGCTACTTGCATTGATAAAGAGTTCAGTGTATTGCTTAAGGGTATAAACTCTATCATTTTTCTTAAGGAATCTCTTAACTACCCCGAAGTCCCTGTCACATGGCAGGAATGATTGGCCACGTATTGGGAAATATTGATCAACTCTCTTAAATCGTCCTATTTCTGTGAGTGCAGAAAACATTCTCACAGTTGTGTGGTTTTTATTTTGTCCAGGACATCCATCCATGAACACATGCACATGTTGAACGGCTGGTGGAACATACTTTTCTATATAATTTGCAATGAACGAGCAAACCTCATTGGGACCTTTTTTTGCCATACCTTCGTGGTACATGTAAAAATATGCTTTACCCGTTTTAACGTCATGTATGTCAAAAACGGAAACTGTCAGTTGATGTAGGTAAAATGTTTCTTGAACAGGAATCTGAGGCAAAAATATGTTTTGCATATAATCAACAGCTATTATCGCTACACTGGGGTCATCTTGATAAAGATCTTTCAATGTATTAATTTTTGAATGAAACTTTTTAGCACGTCTGATATGGACTGCCTTTTCAGCTACCGCCACTCGTTTTGCATTGTCATTCAGCTCTTTGGATTTTATTTTTACTGTTAATTCTTCACACTTGCAGCAAGTGTCGACCTGAGGTCGTCCAAAACTTAAACTGAACCGTTCTTTGAAAATTTTGTAATATAATGAATATTTTATTCCAGTATTGGGATACTTAGATAAAAACAAATCGTGCATCTTTTTTATGTCAAGTTTTTCGCTTAGGTACTGATAGTCTCTATTGCTGTAATGAGCTTCTTTAGTGGGAAATGAAGCAATATGTGAAACAATCAGATCAATAAGGCCGGCTGGTTTGGAGTTACCTGGATTGGATTTTCCTCGTAAATCTTGTGGCGATTTTCCAGCAGATAACAGCAAACACAATCGATGAACACGATCTTTGCTAATAGAATGAACACTGAGAAAGGCACTTTTGCATACCTGAAGATTCCCTGAACTGTAGCAAATTTTATACTTATAGACGCTTTTGTGCGGCTTTGGTTTGTTGACATTGTTCTTAGGACGTTTTCGCTGAACTGGAGCTGCTGATATTAGCGATTGAAGATAAGCATCCTGCTCGTTTTTGGAACCAAAACTGTAAAATTTATTAAACACTTCTTGCTTCACATCCGGCGTTAATTTTTCTAAGCATTTACTGCGACAACAACTAAAAAGGAATACCTAGTTTGAATAATATCGTTGACAATTTTTAGGTTAAGGTTACTTACTTGCAGTTAAATCCCATTTCCTTTTTAGGGACAACATTTCCTTTATAATTTACATATTCATCACCTTTGACTCTTGCCTTTTTGATCCTATCACATCGACATTCCACACTTTTAACACCTTTTTTACGTTTAACTCGACCAGTATTATTCTCAGCCATTTTAATCAAACGGCAGAATGACATCATTCTTAAAACACAAGTCACAGCTGTCATTTTGTTTGAGAAACCCTACAAATCCTGGACATATCGGGTTTTGAAAGTAAACACAATACTTAATGACGGCTTTTGTACAGGCGAGTGCATGAATTTGTCTAGTTTATAAAGCAAACGATGCGTCTTGTTATTAAGAACGAATTTTTCGTAAAATGTCAAAATACGTCATATGTGGATTTGTCGGGTTTCTCAAATAAGTGATTTTAGTGTTTTTAGTAGAGTACATTATGAATAATATATTTTAATTACTTTGATCGCTTAGGTTAATATAAACAAGAAAGCGAGGGACAATTTTATAAGAATCTTTTCGGCCCGTTTTCATATTATTTATTTGGAGATCATCAATCTCTTTCCAACTATTTGCTGCCCATCGATAAATGAACGAAGTGTAATGGCCCATTTTGATATCCCCGCCTAATATTGACTCTTGTGGATTTCTTCGTAAATTGATGGGTGGCTTATAGCAGCATACCCCAATGAGAATCAAGTCCAATTGGTCGGTCAAAGGATTTTTTTTGGAATTTGGTTTAGCGCAATGGCCTCAGAATTGTCGTTATCATTGGTCACCTCGAACATAACTACTTCACTTGGAATGTATTGAGTTATAGTCGATGAGTCATAATCGAAATACCATCTGCTAAACTTACCAATGGCCGTAAGCCTCCTGCGAACAGAAGATTTCCCATTACAAGCCTCACCTGGACAATATCGCAATATTTTGTGATGAAATCCAGTTCTGTGGCCTTTAAATCATGATCGGGTACACCAGCAGCGATAATTGGGAATTCTTTGATTTTCATCAAACATTGGGTGCATTCCGTCGTCTCGATAAAACTTGGCACAAGATGGAATAGTTTTTGTGCTAGCCATGGTAAACTTACATTGCAATTCACCACAGAATTTTTTTCTTGCAATACCGATCGTGATGATTGACATACGTTGTGGAGAATTTGCGCTCTCAGGTTATAATCAGTCGCATTGATCTTCTCTCGGTGGAGAATGTCAGTCATCAATCTTTGAAACTGGGAGTCACGCCATTTTTCGCGGCCATTCAACTGCAAACAGAATTATAGTCATAAAGCGGTTTAATAAAATTCCTAAATTGCGCAGGCGCAGGGGAGGAGGGGTGGATTTTTTTCGAGCCGGGAGGGTCCGAAATCAAAAAACGCCCCTCCAAGGTGCGTACCCTGCTATTTGTCAAATATGCGCGAAAGTATAATCTCACTTTTCGCCAGATTTTGGAAATGAGAATGGTTATCTTCTGAATACAACGCATGCGCGCTTTGCGCGTGGATGAAAAATCAGCTGTCAAGTGGGAAAACGCTTGTGTGCATGCGATATTCAAAGGGGTTGATGGAGCCTCTTCTGGCTCTGATAAAATTGGCGAAGTGAGACACTTTTGGCGCACATGTGACGAAAAATTAATTTATATTCACCTTTTCCGAAACTTCAGGAAAATCAGCCCCGATATACAACCAAATATTTAGTAAGGCATCAAATGCACAGGTATTCGTTAAGCTGATAAATTGGCCGTTAATTTTTAGCGATGTCAACTTCGGATCTGATCCATTTTTCATCACCGGTATTGAAGCTCGATTTTTTGCGCCGAAAGTTAGGCAATCTTTGACGTAGGTCTTGTTTCCGCCCAGATACAGATTTGTCTAACCTGCAGGTCTTGTTACCGATGCTGTAACTTCTGCAGCTGAAGGACCTGGAAATTATATAGATGATAATTTTTTTATCAGTTGACGCTCTCAAAGAGCATTCACCTCTAATAGCATGTTCAGGCTCCCGAATGTCAAACTTGCATTTGAAACAAATCCTTTTTTCTTCATCGTCATCGAAAGGGTAAGAGCACTCTTCAATGGCGTGTACTTTTTCGTGACACTTGATACATTTGTGAGCACCTAGAAGGACAACAATGATTGAATCAAAATCATGGTGTTTTATGCTATTTTCATATTTATAATCGACTCACTCATTTGGGGCCTGGTGAGTTGGTTTTTTTGGCACGGTAACCCTCCTTCTTTTCCGCCCAGTTGCTTTGGCCGCTAAGCCTCCCCAATTCTCCACTTCTGCTAGACCTAAATTCTCCTTGTTGACATTGCAATTCGTGCAAACTAGTTGTTCACTGTAGGGATCGACGCAGTCTACCGAATGTACATTTCTGCCACACTTGGTGCATGATAATATTTTATTCTCGTCGATTTCCGTTCCGCATACACAGCAGGATGGACCTATGGAATTCTCGGACTCAAGGGGAGGTTCTGGCTTTCTTCAAGATACTCAGAAACGTCGATATAATCAGAAGATGAAGATCTGGTTAGTTCCCGTCCGGAAACATTGGCGGCATTATCGAAAACTCGTTCCGTACTTTCTTCATCTATTTCTTCGATTTTTTCTGCCTCGTTTTTTTTACGTTCATTCAAATTCATTTCTGACTCGATGATTCTGAATTTTCCTATCAGATAATCTAAATGATTGTCGACTAAGGTATCGACTCTAATCTGTTTTCCTTGATCCCGCATAATGGCATGCTTGAATTTATTGAATTCATTTTCGACGGCCGAACTAGTCGCTGGATCACGATTTTGTCCAAAATGACTACTGTACATGCATGACCAGATAGGGAGTAGCGATATATCATGCAGCAAACGCTCTGTGAAGTTTACTCCTTCGACGTAAAATGCATTGTAATTTGGACTTTGTGTGTCAAAATGTTTAAGGCACTCATTGTATATATCCTGCCCCCAACGGTACCAATAATTATCTCGGATAAGTGCTCTCTGACTTTCTGGTTCTGCGTCGTCGTCTGGCATGCATTTTAGGTCCTCATTATTTGGTTCAGACACTTCATCTTCATTGTATTCTGTGAATTAGACAAGTTAGAATTCAGCAATCGGAACTGAGGAAAATATTTTATCAGGCGGCAGTTGACCGAAGGATAGATGATTAAAAAAATAAGTAAAAGCTCCTAATAACGGCCATTTTTTCGGAGCGAGAAATGGATAAAATAAAATGCATGCGGCCATCTTCCGATCGCGGGCATTTTTCTTAGAATATATACTTTATGTAAATATTACATTTAGGGTATATCGTTGTCGCAGTCGCAAAGTTTCGAGATTTTTAAAGCAACGGAAAATTTAAACCAAAATCGAGGAAAATTTTAAATCATTTCATCTGACAATATTCTATATTTTAATTCAAAAAATGCCCACTAATCTGAAAAACAATGTTCATCCATTTTTGGATCCCTCAATTTGCCAAGAGCCTTCTCATTAACACGTTCCTTGTTAATAACAATTTTCCCGAGCTATTTAATTTGCATGCCACTTTGCGGCGGAGAATCTTATTGGTTATAGATAAATAAGATTCTACTTCAATATAACAATCCGATTGCTCGAGGCGCAAACAGCGTATATGAAAAATGTTTATAGGGCTTTATCCGGAGACCAGAAAGTGCCACAACACCCACGCGAATACGACTGCGAATACGAAAACCGCGAATACCGAATCCGCGAATATCGAGAAGGCGAATACAGAGAGAACTGTCAGAACCCCCTCTTAGAACTTAAGAAATTTTTAGAAAAGCGAAGTGTCAGAACGCTTGTCCCCCTCCCCCCACCCTGTCTCGACATTGTCGACCGCTATACCCTCCGTAAAAACATGTAAATAACTGTTAGAACCGGAATGTACCTTTTCATAAGCATTCACTGTAGCATTAACTCACCTGTAATTTTTGCCTTTAATTTTTCGAATGCATCTTCGCAATGACGGTGATTATACTCGGAATTGGCGATGATCAAAATATGCTCCAGAATTTCTTCCGCCTGCTTAACGCCGTCCACAAGAATAAGCTGTCCGATTGCTCCCATCCAAAAAGCCTTTCTTGACTTGGGAAAGCCTTTAAATAATCTGCTATACTTATTAAGAAAATGGGCTGCATCGATGCGTACTCGGACAGAGATGTTGCTGATGTTTTTCGCAAATTGATCTGCATACTCCTCAATATTATTGCAATGACAAAAAACTCTCACAGATGCATTGAGAAATGCTCGAGATTCGTCGCAAACAATTGCCCGCGGAGGCTCTTGACATGCATCCAGCCAATTCATGAAAAAAGCCACCAGGGCTCTAGTTGTGTGCGCTTCTGTGAGCATTTAAGCAACTGAGAATTGACCAGCTTCACATCTGATCACCAACAAATACAGGAATATTGGCTTGGAGGAATTCGTGAAAGGTCGTGCAATTTTCTGGATATAAAATCCAGATGCATCCGCAGCAATTTCTGCACCTTCTGGAGATTTGGCCTTTCTTTTATACGTTTGGATTTGTTCCGCCGTCCAGTAATGAGCATAGAATGGGGATAACCCAAGCGCATGAATACGATTAGCGTGTTTGGTAACCGACATAATCTCCAATGCTAACCTAGGGTCTTTATCCAAGTAATGCTTTGCCCGTTCTTGATATTTTGCTGTATGCAGCACGTTTCTTGAATATACCATGGGAGCTTTTGCATCATTCTTATTCATGAGTTCTGCAGCAGTGCGAGTTATATATTTTTCCACCCCTATCTGGTTGACTTCTTCTATAACCGCTTGACGGCAAGGTTCACGTAGGTACGTATTTTTACAAGTTAATCCTGTACCTGGTTTCAACGAGGATTGCACTTCAATATCTGCATCCTCATCTTTGCTCCATAGGATGCCGGACAACTGAGATCCGCAATGACAATGAGCTGGAAAACATCAAATCGGAAAAAGGATAGTTGCATATATTGCCGGTAAAGAAAAACTGAGTAAAACGATGCATCGGGTGTGGAGGGATAAAAAGCTCCTTCCGTCTTTATAAAACAACAGCGAGAGGAAACACGTTCGACACACTTATGGAAAAAAATCTGCATATGTTATGATTCAAATACTTACCGGCCACTGTCCCTTGTGTACCATCTTTCGATAGAGAATGACTCTTAAACTGGAAACCACAGCGGATCGATATTGCATCCCATATTTTTCTGGAGAAGTAACTTTCCCACATATACGGGATAAAAATCAGTCGTTGAACAATCTGTGGACGTTTTCCAGGAATGGTCTTTTTTCTCTTCGCGTTTGGATCAGTTATGTGTACGAAATCCCGGCGAGGTATTTCGATTGTAAAATTTATTTCCTCTTGATAAAAATATAATCGTCGTTACTCTCTGCTATTAAAGAATCGTCGCTCTCTATCGACTCATCTACGTTCACTCGCGAAATTTGGCCAAGTAATGCATCTCTCATTCCATGTCGATTTCCACAGACCATGGCATGCACAGACTTTGGCTGAATTATATTTGAAAAACAGTCAGATAGGTCAGCCCAAACCTTACTTGTCTTTGGTACAATTTTATTTTCGGCACTGACGATGTCGCATTTTCTCTTCAGTACCTCCTCCACTATCTTCTCAGGCGGCACTTTACTTGAGCGTCCGGACATGTTTTAGATCACCATGCAATTCTCCCACTCAATGCAAACACTCACGATAAATCGTCGCAGAGAGCAACAATCCGAACTAACTGGCCGAGACACGCCGATTTGCACAAACGCGATATAATTGATAATAAATAACAATTATTAATTGATGTGACAGTAGAGTTTTCTTGGTGGAAAAGAAAAAACAAAATAAGCTTGCCAGCGGAGTGTTCAATTGACAGCAGTAATCCTAAGACTGTAGTAACGAAAACAGATTACGTGTCGGCAGAAAATTAGTACAGGTTTGAGCATAAAATCGACTCATCGCACCAACTTGCGCATGTGCGGCTTCCCCGCGCTCGCTCCAATATACATATGCCTGAACGCGCGCTCATTCAAAAATGGATTAGATCTTTTTTCCTGCTATTATTATTATTATAATTATTATTATTTTATTATATGTAATATTATATAATTTTAAATGAATAAATGTCCGATATTGAAGTCATTAATTTAATGATACATTTTTTTAAAAATCTGCAAAACTCACATTGACAATCTGGTGCAAATGAAACAATCATTTTTACTTCCTTTTACAATAAAGGAAGTATTGGATTCACCCCAAAAATTCGAAATTAAGTTTTCAACAGATCTTCACGTTTCAGAGTCCCCTGATCCAAAAAAACATATTTTTTTTCATTGGTCTGTGTGTCTGTCTGTCTGTGTGTCTGTCTGTCTGTCTGTGAACAGAATATCTCAAAAACGAAAAGAGGTATGTGGTTGAAACTTCATATATAAGTTTTGTGTACTATGTAGATGCGACAGCAAGCTTTTGAAGAAAATCGCATAACCGGAAGTAGGTGTTTACTCTTGTGATTTTTCAGTTTTTTTCGATTTTTTCAAAAACATTATCGTTCCACAAACATGTTCCATGTTACGCGTAGAAACTACAGGATAGTGGCAGTTCTATAGTAATTTGGAAGTAACCAGTCCCGCACTTCTGTGCTGACCGGCCCACATAAGGCCAAATGACTAAATTACGACGACAAAAATAGAAAAACGAATTTTCTTTGAACTGATCACACATATCTTCAAAACGTTCTTTATAAACCAGGCCGCATTGTAACGTAAGAATTTTGTTTGTTAACGCAACACAATAGCTCTAGCATCGCCGCAAAGTTGGCTTATCTTTCCAGCGGCTATTATGAATCAATTGTTTCTGAAGTGGTGACAGATAACTACGCTCGTCCTGTTGTTCTAAATGTCAAATCACAATGGTGTCAACATGGATCGTGAAGCGCCAGGTACGTACTTTAATATGCAATTATTGTTAACAAACCAGTTGTACATAGAATAGTTAGAATATATGTTTTATAAAATACTATTTTTGATTAAAAAATTATTGAAATGTTTACGTTAGCTAGAGTTATAAAAAAAGTTCCGCAAAGTACACCGACATTTCTTTGCTGTTTGGAAAACATATCTTATAACTAGTATAAAAAAGTAAAATACACGTCCCCTTGTTTCCCCTTTTGTTGGATGGAGCATATTCTTTTCAGGTAGTCGTGGCGACCCCGTTGGAACAGCAATGGTGATTACGAGGAAAGAGCTATTTACAGTGTTAAAAAATAAAAAGTTTTTCAAGTTATCGTCATTAAAGTGTAACGAACAATTAGTACAGTATATAGTGGACAAATTTAGTGTTGGTGAACATTCTGAATATTATACAAAACAAATAAAACTTGTAGTCAAAGTGTTTGTCACGAAGCTATTGACGAAATGGCGTGATTGTAATTACATGTACAACCGTTTTATCAACAAACACATGAAATGGCTTAATGAAGACGTGAAACTCCCAGAAATGCAGCCATCACAGCGTATGTCATCAGCACCACCAGGAAGGCCAAGAAAATTGTTTGAGGAGAGCTCTCAACGCAGTAAGCAAAGACATGTGCAACCAATTGTATCGGATCTCAGTCCAGAACAACTGTGTTTGGCTGCAGAAACAAGTTTAATGAAGTCAGGCAAGAGAACTGCAGCCCAAGTTATGAAATTAGCAATCGAAACTTCGCCCAGAAGACTAAAAAAAATGAAAGGGGTACATGATGTACCCTCTGCTACTGTAAGACCGTACAGCCCTGAAGAAGCTTTAGGTCTTATAGTAGACCTTGGGTTAACAAAAGAAGATTACATCACGATGCGACTTGGAGCAAAAGAAAGAGGGGCTGATATTTATCCCTCATATCATGTGATAGCAGAGGCAAAAAGAAAGTGTTATCCTGCAAATATTACAATAACTGAAAACGAAGCTGTGGTGCCACTGCTTGATCTGCTTATTCATACCTCACAACGTCTGGCACAAGTACAGGCTGATGTAATTCTGCAGAACATGTCGGAGGACTGTGATACTATCGAAGTCTACTATAAATGGGGTCTAGATGGCAGCGGTGGACACAGTATATATAAACAAAATTTCGCTAATAATTCGCAATATGCTGATTCCAACATAATATTGTGTACGATTGTGCCACTACAAATGTCTGACTTGAATGGCAATAACCAAAAAATATATTGGAAGAACTCGACACCGTCTTCAACAAGGTATTGCCGTCCAATTGGATTTAAAATACAAAAAGAAAATGCTCAACATGTTAAAGAAATGTATAACGGAATACAAGCACAAATACTGCAATTGGAGCCCACATTAATCGTTTTAGGCAATAGACAAATCAAATTTAAACATATTCCCATATGTACGATGCTGGATGGAAAGACTGTCAATATTTTGACTGATACTGCAAGTTCGCAAGCATGCAATGTTTGTAAGGCTACGCCTAAAGATTTTAACGATCTAGAGAAACAAAAGAACAGAGTGTGTGCTGAAGACTCCTTTAAATATAGTATTTCTATACTACATGCACATCTTAGATGCTATGAATACTTACTGCATATAGCATATAAATTGGAATTACAGCAGTGGCAAGCAAGAGGTGAACATGCAAAAGCACAAGTAAAGGAAAAAAAAAGTAAAATAGCGACTCAGTTTTATAAAGAAATGGGCCTCGTTGTTGATCAGCCAAAACAAGGTGGAGGCAATAGCAACGATGGTAACACAGCACGCAAATTTTTTAAAAATCCTTCGCTCGTTTCCCACATAACTGGAATCAACAAAGAATTAATAGAAAAATTTGCAAATATACTTTCCATCATTTCTTGTGGGCACTACGTCAACGAGGAAAAATTCAAAAAGTATTGCTTTGAAACAGCACAAATGGCTATTTCCCTTTATGGTTGGTACAAAATGAGTGCCAGCGTTCACAAATTGTTAATGCATGGAGCTGATATTATAAAATCTTTACCTTTGCCAGTAGGTCAACTGTCAGAAGATGTGATTGAGATAGGCCATAAAGACTATAAAAAATTTAGACAATATTACTCCAGAAAAACATCAAGAGTCAACACCAATAGTGACATATTTAACTGGATGCTGGTATCTTCTGACCCTTTTGTGACAAATAAGCGCAAACAACCGAAAAAAAATAAAACACAATTTAATGAAGTTGTGTTAAGTATGTTAAGACTGCCTACCTTTTATGGTGGTGATGAGGAAGGTAATGGAGTTCAGGAGTCTGATGATGATGATGATGATGATGGTGATGATAAGGATGATGAGGATGTGGATGTAGAATAATATTTACTAAAAATTGTACCTTATCTACATAATTCACTAATTTAGAATACAGCAATAATTGAAAATGCAATTTTTTTCTTTTAATTAGAATACACTACCTAAACTAACCTTAATTGGGCATTTTTCTGAAAGAGAAGTATTAAGTAGGCTCCTCATAAGCATTTTTAATCATAATATCACATAAAATCATATTTTATATTTTTGTCGTAGTAAATTAATAATCTGGTCTTATGTGCGGCCCCGGCAACGAAGTCGAGACTGGCGTAACAAAAAAGCTACAAAAAATGAGCCGGTTCCGAACTAGTGCCGCTACATATGTCTGCTAAGCAAGCGGATCCGCGCTTTGCTCAGGCCCAGTAAAGGCTACAAAAGGGAGACCGGCGTAACAAAAAAGCTACAAAAAAGTTACAAAAAACCAGCTGGGTCTGAACCTGTGCCGCTACTGTGAAGGTTCAAGCTAGCGGATCCGCGGTTTTCTCGGACCCGGCTGAAGCTACATATGCGCGACCAGCGTAACAAAAAAGCTTCAATCGAGCTACAAAAGACCCACCGGGTCTTATGTGGTGCCGCTACAGAGTGCTCGCTAGCTTGACAGCGCTCATGGGGGCATAATATGATGCAATATAAAAAATTATTGGTAGGTATGGCAATCAAAATAAACTAAAACTTTGTTTTATTTCATTTTCCTGGCGCGCACAAATATCTATCATTTTTGCAGTTATGCGATACTTACTTTTTTATATATAGCAGCACTTTTTTATGAAATATTAAGAAAACAATAAATACATTATACAATGTAACAAAAATGATATATTAAAAATGAACTAAGTACAAGGCGAGTAATTTTCGTTGGTTTTATGCGCTACAAGAAAAACGGTAATAGGTACATAGGAAAAAAGTAATAAAAGTGTCACGAGCTGGATTTTCGATCTCACTAGGCTGGAATAAACAGAATCGGTCTAATTTCATTTGTTTCGAATATACAAGGGATTTTTTAAAATTGAGTAATTCCAATTAACCTTTTAATTTCGATTATTATATGAGATATCAAAATTATGTTTAGATACACATGACACACACACTCATGAGTAATTATCAAACACTAAAAATACTTGCACAACAATAGTATAAAAAGGAACGAAAAATAGAACATGTGGTAGTCGTGAGTTTCTGCATATAGCAGGAACCCGCAGCTTCCAATTTGCGTAATTAAACAAAGTTCAATCACTAAAACATTTATTAATATTAATTATAATTCCACTTAATAGAATTATTACAGAGCATTTAAATAATTACTAATTCGTTCACACCACAGAACATCAAGGGGGAGAACTGCAGCTTGCATGTTAACTTTGGTAAACACGAGTCGTGGCGCCACCTGTTATTCTCCTGGCAAACTATTAATGTTTGGCGCCTTTTTTTAAACAATACACACGTCACTTTATTTGGCGCCTACTTTTACTTTTAATTTTTTTTGCGCCTTACTAATCTGTTTTTATTAATAATATTTAGGTAGCAATAAAGACGGAATAACAAAAGAAATTAATAATAATTAATAATAATACCTCTTGATTACAAAACAATTTTATTTTATTGAATCATCAGCATCACACATCTAAATCTTAACATACTTAACTTAGTGTAATTACAAGAATAGCACTTAAAACAAATTAAAAACTACATAATATTATAATCTTATTACAAAAAATCTAAATAATACAATACAGCCGCTTAAAACTACATAGCTTTAATTTTTTTGATTTTTTTTAAATGGCCAGAAGATATTTTTTTGAGTTGCTTCTTGTCCTTTATAAATTTATATATAACAAGTCTTATACACGTGCTTATTATTGACGTATGACAATCATGGTCAGGGCAGAATTTAAAAGAACCTAGCTCATCGACATACAACAGCTTAATTTTATTTTCCAGTAAATTTTCATGACCATGATGTTCTAAAAAACTATAAACAATATCATGGACGAGTTCTGTCAAATTTATCAAGAGTTCACTGGCATATTGTAACTGGTTTTCTTCAGTGAATTCTTTAAACTCAACAAACAAATGTTTATCGCTTATTTCTTTAGAAAAAATACTTCTGTGGCAAGTCTCACAGTCAGGGATGTCAATTTTTTTAAGTAACCATCCTGCAACATAAGCCTTAGCGTAATTTTCTTCATGTTCTAAAAATGAAATATCCAATTTTTGGTGTTCATCGACATCAGTAATACTATTTTCTTTCATATTATCTGAAGGATTGTCGTCAAGATTTTGGCAGATAAAATTGAAAATAAAGCTTAAATTACTGCAGTCATCTGCCTCACAATTTCCATTCACGACTGTGGTTGTTAAATTATTAATTACAACTGTTTTTAGAGCAGCAGTAAATTGCCTGCAGGTAGGGTTCGTGTTGAAAACACCATGCTGTCTCACAATGCCAAAGAGGTTCTCTAATGGATCTTGATTAAAAGATCGCAAAGGAAGAAAATTAAAATGCTCTTTTATATTGTTCCATATGAACATAATTGATCTAATTGTGATCTGCCAACCAGACACGAAAGAATATTGTTTTGTTACATCTTTTCCACTATTTAGTTCTATTAATTTCCAGTGGCTAATTTTCCTCAACATTTCTGACCAAAATTTTAAATGTTGCGAATCATGTGATAATGCACATCTAAATTTTTTTCCGTCTGTGGGTCGTGCACTTGATGAATTCAAAGAATCGAACAAATTGTCAATATCACTGACAAATTGGGCAGTATAAATGGCCTCAGATGGCAAATCACTGCTAGCGACAAACGTTTCTAAACAAGCAGCAACGGAGTAGCTTAACTGCTGAGCTGCAAATTTTACTTTAATTTTTAAATACGAGTCCTTAAAATTGAAATGTTCTGCTCTCAATCGTGGCAATTGCGTATATGTTCTTTTTTGTTTGTCTATATTAAATGCTGACTGTATATACTCAAACATAGCATACTTGCCACTTTCAAATTCGAGCTTGCACCGGAGGAGACAATTTCTAGTATTTTTAAGTATGCAGATGGCACATCAAAAATTGTACATATAGGATCTCCATTTACAACAAAATGAAAAGGAGATGGTCTAATAGTATTTTCAGTGCAGAGTTGGCTTAAGGCTGCTTGATTAGTAGTGCCTTGGTCACAAACAGTAGCTAAAACTTTTAAACCAATCTTCTGCAATTCTGAAATGACTTCAACTAAAAAATTTTTTAAATTTACTGTTGCAATTGTTGATGCAGTGAAATAGTAGGCAACAACCTGCTTCCAACTTTTTCGCACTCCTCTAACCATGAAAACTAGTGCATGATTTGCTGGTTTTAATGTTCGTCCCAAGCCGCCTAGATCTTCGTAACCATAAATAATTTCTTTGTGCTGGTCATATTGAAACCCAGCACTTAATGACATTTCGTCAAAAAGCAGGCAGCAAAATCTGTCATGTTCGTGCATTTTTTGTACATCTTTTTGAAAATGTTCCAATAAAGAAATGTTTATACCAACTTCGAAAGGAATTTTTGATAGTACATCTTTTAATGTTCTTATAGAAGGCAACTGAAAATACTCCAAGAGGTACCTATATAAACGAGGACTTCGTTTATATATGGATAGTGCAAAGGTTTTATCTAGTACTGACCATCTCTTTGCTGAAGGCTTTTTGTTTATGTTTCGTAATTGAGAGTTTATAAACTCTTTAGTGACATTATTTAAGTTATCCTCTATATACTGAAATTTTCCTTGTTCATACAATGTTGTTAGAGTTTTAATTTTATCCCTTTGTTTATGCAGTGTAGTTTTTAATTTTGAAAGTTTTGAAAGTGCAGTGCGGTGAACTTTGTACATGATGGATTTTCTGGGTGATAATTCGCTTTTAGCAATATTAGCTTGTGTAAGAATGCCATTCCTAAAATTATTATTGTGTAATAGGAAATCGTATGTGTTTTTACTTACTTCACAATCAGGTAATGAAAATGAGCAAGAGGGAACTGATACATTATTATCAGAATGGGCAAGGGTTTCTAAGGCCGTATTGATTATATCGTTTCCATTGTCAACAGAAATTGAATCAAGAAGTTGCGCGTTAAGGATTGGTGGAAGATTGTTTCTAGCACATGGAGTTTCTTTCACAGTACAAATATTATTTACAGGTTTTTGAGGAACTGCTTTATACGATAATCGTTTTTTGATTCATTAACAAAATCAGCCCCCAAAAAGTGATCTTCGCACAAATAAAAGTGTACAGTGTTATCAGCCGCGATGTTGCTGTTACCTTTCCAAATTGCAAGCAGCTCTGGATCTCGAGGAAATATATAAAAATGTTTATTGATGTATCCGTCTTTCACTACTGGAGAATAGTACTTGTTCTCGCAGTTTGGAAATTTGCACGAGTATCTGAGCCTTCCAATATTCTCCATCGTATTACCCCGACAATGAGCACCTACGAAAAAAACGTAAAGATTAATAATATTCCTCCTTTCTAAGAGAATTAAGGAAAAACGTTTGAACTTAGCCCACCTTTAAATGGCACTCGAATACTAATCGTTGGCAAGTGGCAGCACGGCAAAACACGATCACGCAGATTCTTGCAGCACAAAATATGAAATCACAGAACATACAAGGGGTATGAAATCAACGCCAAACCACAGAAGAAACCAAATCAGAAGTTGCACTCAACGTCGGTAGCTTTGATGTCGGCGGCGCAAAATTGGACGTTGCGCAACTTCCACGCGCAACATTTACGTTGTCGATAAAGCGCCATAATTTGAAATTGAACCTGTGAAACGACTTCTGTTAATAATTAACCAACATAATCTATCATTGAAAATATCGGTTAAAAACCTTAAATGAGTAGGTTCTTACACTATTTTTATTTCTGAACCATCCCAACCGGCCTAATATAAGCGGCAGATAAAGAACTAAATATCTATCTGTTTTACTGAGCTTATAGGTTATCCTCAATTATGCATTTGTCTATTGAAATTAAATATGCAATTTATGTCTATGGTCAATTTTTATTTGCGAGGACGTAAAAAATGTAGCTAAAAGTAGACAATCTCAATCGGGTAAACATTGATAATTTTCCGCCATCCGCGTTTCAAAATTTTTCCATATTTAGAAAAAAGAAAATTCTTAAT
Organism: Agriotes lineatus; assembly: GCA_940337035.1. NCBI lineage: Eukaryota > Metazoa > Arthropoda > Insecta > Coleoptera > Elateridae > Agriotes > Agriotes lineatus. The sequence goes on along the minus strand of CALNHX010000053.1, from coordinate 510,879 downwards.
GAGAAGGGTGACACTCAGACTCATCGATACGTTTTTTAATATTGGCAGTGTAATTCGTTACAGCCATTCGAATCCAATTGTTCAAATGTTCATCTGTAAATCGGTTACGGTATTTGATCTTTATCACTTTCATATTGAAGAAAAAAGATTATTCACACAAATAGGTTGAACTGAATAACACTTTTACTTTTAAGGCAACCCAAACTAAAACTGGATATTTTGTCTCTCTACTCAACCATCGGACCTCAGAGTGAAGAAGTAAATCCCCGTATTGACAGTCGAGTTTATCGGTCAGTACATACCTTGAATAATCTTCTCAGTAACGACTTGAGTTCTTACCTTGTTCACAATTTTTTTGACGGGTTGGCGATTGCTGTCCTAGTAGTTACTCAAATATAATTTAAAAAAAACAAACTAAAAAATATAATAAAAACAAACAAACAAATCTAATAATTATATTTTAATACAAAAATTCTTGACATTTTACTCACATTATAATTAGTACTAAATAATAAACTACTCAGAAAATCTCAACAAAATAAATGACGTGATTCAAAACCTGAATGACAACGATGCCTTTGTGATTCAAGAAGCAAAGGAAGCATTGTCCTGTATACAACAATTAGTTCACATTTGGCCTATATTACCCTAACATTCCAGTCGTATTAACAAGATTGGAAGCATAGGGCTTGTCTCTTGTCGAAGTGGAAGGAAAACCTTTAGGCAAAGTACCGGGAGATGCAGGTGAAATAATAGCATCGAAATTTGAAAAATCATTGTGCGCAATCCCGGATTACACAAGATGCTACAAGTTGCATAAGTTTTAAATGGAGAAGTTCGATCAACAATCAACAATCAATTTTATAAAATTTGACAATTCAACAATATTCAGCGTACGCCAATATTTACTTGAAAATACTTATCATTAAATCTATCATTAATTATAATACAGTAAATTTTTACAAATGGGTTAAGTTGATGACTTTTTTGTTAGCTTTGTCCTGTTTATGAGTTTTTTGCTCCTTAAATTTTAAAAAATTGTTTCTAGTGGATTTCAAAAGATGTGGAGTATCAAACAAATGGTATATTCTATTACCTTCTACTACAAAATAAGGTTTATCTGCAGTTACTCCTGCACCTTTTGAAAACTTTACAAAATTACCACCTTATCAAAGCACGAACAGTCAATCCAATGTGATGTAATTTTAAAATCGCACTAAAGGTAATATCTTGCAAATACTCTACTTCGCAACTATTACTTACAAAGAAAAATGCAATTGGTTGTTTCCATTTCTGATGTATGCCTCTAGCCATAAGGGCTAGCACACTGTTTGCGGGTGAATATGATTTTCTGTTGTTATTTTGATGAAAACCAATTACATAATCTTTTGATTTATAATAAAACAAATGTGTTTTTATAGACATCTCATCTGCACATAAAACACAATCTTTTGCTTTATCATTTAACATAGATACTTTTCTGGCAATAATTTCAAAAATGAAATCATTTAAGCCAGAAGAGATATCCCACTTCGTGGTTAATCTACAAAGAGTGCTCTTGCTGGGCAGCTTAAATGTTTCTTTTAAAAACCTATATACTGAAGGTCCTAAGAAATAAACAGTTAATGCAAATTGCTTAAACAATTCTGTATATCTGTATCCATTCGGCTTCGTTGATGCAAGCTCTAATTGCATGATGAAAAAGTTTGCCATGCCTGTACTGAATGTTCTCTTGCAAAATGCGATAAAATTATTTTTTGTCTCGTCTTCTGTAATTGATTGTGACACTGGCAAATTTGTTAGGCGAAAACATCTTCTTTTAAGGTTGTAAATTTCGGATTTTAAATGCCGCTTCCTTGGAGTCGAACTGCTAAGTTTTGGGGAAGTTTGGGTACCTTCATTAAATGTTATATCTGTAAGAAAAATATTTTAATATGTATAAACCTTTCATGACACTCATAGGTTGCCTTACCTAATTTCGGCAATTTATTAGTTACGTTTATTTCACTTCGTACTGATAAAATAGAAGAACCATCAGGTGTCTCATCTACACAAGAAGTGGAGGCTACATAGATTCCTAAAATAGTATACGTTATGTAAAAAAAACTTAATTTTGATGTTTGTCTCACTAGACAAATACTTGAGTATTGAATATTATTAAATAAGCTTTAAAAAGGAAGAAAGTTGAAAACACAAAATAATTTTTTATCCAATCAGTCGTAGATAAATTAATTAAAATGGGGTACTTGTTTATAGTAAAAGAACTGCAGGTTCATTTAATTTTAAATTCGGTTACCTGACGTACCTTTGAATCCTTGGCCTTCTTTAAACACTGTTGGTTCTGCATTGTCTCGTAATCTTGACCGACACATTCCGCTTAACATATTGTTGTCAAAATGATCACTGCAAACGCGCCTATTATGAAGAGTTTTGTCAGGTTCATTTGTCAACTCAGTTCTTCCAATCGATTCCAACCATCGTTGCCTTCTGTTAAAGAAACAATAGGATCAAGAATTTTAAGGTTGTAAATTTTACATGGTAGCAATAAAGCATTATGAACAAGATGAAGAACTTATACTGATTTGAAATTTTACGTAGGTACTACCAAAGAATAAACACTGTTTATTCTTGGGTACTACACTAAATAGTAAATTGCTTGCAATACCTAACCTACGAATTTACGTACCTCCTGGGATCATTAGGCAAGCGGAAAAACTTCAACTCTGGTTTTATTCTACTATTATTGTTGCAACTGAACACTGCACAGTATTGATAGCCCATTTTATTGCAATAAACAAACAAACAAAACCAATTCACCCCGCAACGACAACTTATTTGTGTTCATTTAGCGCAAAAGCGGCACGACGCAATTTCAAGCTGTCAGCCACATTACGAATTTCAGAGTCATAACAAACTGCGCCTGGAAGTTGCGCAATGACCAAATTTAACCATACAAATTTACAAGTGCAACTTCTGATTTGGTTTCTTCTGTGGCCAAACCACATGTGACAGCACAGAACATACAAGTGTGACTGTGACAGATTTGTCGGTAATGCAGAACATTACGCCGGTATGGCAGCTTAAAATAATCCCCCCTTGCCTCTAACCCCACTCCGCGATGTCCTGGCAGTGACGTATTAATGTTTATGGTTTTTCAATTTTACCTGCATCCCCGTGGTTCACAGGAAGCAAAGCGAGTCAGCGCATAATTTATTTGCTGCCGATGACTGGGTCGCGCTGGCTTCTTAGCATCTACTGTTGAGGCTCTGGTTGTGAGCGTTTGTCGCTAGCGCCCTCGGTCGGTGCGGAGATGAACTAGACTGGTTTGAGTCACGGCCTCCTGGATTAGTGCGAGACTCACGTCTCTACGCGGCCCGCCGCATTTTTAGTTCAAGGCGTTTTTTATAGCTTGTAGAGGCGCTACAGTACGTTGCGCTTGTGCCCTTGGTTGCATACGTCCACGGCCTCCTGGATTAATATTAATCTAGAAAGTCACGCCTACGTTACAGATAATTTATCAAAAACCCAAGAGATGGCGCCAAAGTACGTTGGCCTCAGAATCACAAAAATTATGCAAATGTGGCGGGCCGCGTAGAGACGTCAGTCTCGCACTAATCAAGGAGGCCGTGGTTTGAGTAGAGGGATCTGTTACAGGCTCCCCCTCAGGATCCTCAAGGGTCTCGACGAGGGTCCTGCAACTAAATTATTAGTGGAAGGTCTTCTTCTTTGGACGTCCTCTTTTCCTTATAGGTTGGATCGCTTCTGGTGGTGCCTCGACTTCTCCGTAAAATGGAGTTAAGGCAGATGTGTGAAAGCTCCCTACCGTAGTGTCCGGATCTCGGGGTTCTGCAATTTCGTATGTTGTGGCCGACTTTTGTTTTTTCACCAGGTATGGGCCATCTCTCTTGGGAGCGAATTTGGCGGTGAATCCTTTACTTGTGCTGCTTAAGGTGTGAGTTGTGACCAAAACGAGATCACCGGGTTGGTATTCTGGAATTTCTCGACGACGAGTATCGGCGTACTTTTTAGCTGTGTCTTGGGCTTTTTCCTGGTGGAGTTTCGCCTCTCTTATGACGTCGGTCATTCTCAGTAGATATGGCGTTATCTCCGGGATAAAGCTGTCGGATTGTATTATAGCCTTCTGGTCCCGCGTGACGTCATCCGTGGTTCGTAGTTCTCTACCGAATGTTAAGTATGCAGCTGTGTGTCCTGTTGACTTGCATCGTACGGTGTTCATAGCAAACCGAATGGCTGGTAACTTATTGGGCCAATGACTGTGCTTCCCTTGAACCATTATAGCCAGTTGCGGTTTTAAGTCTCTGTTCTTTCGCTCCACAGGGTTTGCTTGGGGATGATACAATGGCGTTAGGGATTGCTTAATGTCCAAGCTATGGGTTACATGCTGCATGATAGAACTGACAAACTGGGTTCCATTGTCGCTAATTATTCGACGTGGGGTTCCAAACCTCAAGAACACTTCATTAATTAGTGTTTGAGCGCATGTTTTCGCGTCGGCCAGCTGGATGGCAAAGAGTTCAACCCACTTGGAAGCGATATCTTCGACTATCAAAATCCATTTCTCGCCAGCCAGGCCTTCTGGGAGGGGGCCAAACAGGTCAATGGCCACTACTTCGAATCGCTGGGCGGAAGCTGGCGTCTGGAGCAGTCCCGCTGGTCTGAGATTCGATACAGTTCTTGACGTAGTCGAGTATAAACTTTTTCATTCCTACCCAAAAGTATCTCTGGGAAACTCGTTGGTAAGTTCTCTCTCCTCCATAATGTCCGGCTGTAGGTGCATCGTGGTATTCTGCTAGTATTTGATGACGCTCTTGTTGTGCTACTACCAACTGGGCATCCTCAGAATCGGAGTCCGGTGAGTATCTGTAGAGCAGGCCCTGGGACATCAAATAGCCTCTGGATGTCCAACGAGAGTGATCGACGGCTGACGGGTCCTTGGCCTCGAAACACTTAATGATTTTCTTAACTTCAGGATCCTCGCACTGTCCTTTACGGATTTCCTGAGATGACCTTGTCGGAATGTCAACGGTTACCGTGCATATTTGACAGGTGGACTCCGTGTGCGGAGCGCAAGAAGGCCTGGATAGCATGTCGGCCACTACATTAGTTTTCCCTGGGGTGTAGGTTATTTTAAGGTCATAAGGTTGCAGAGCCAGTGCCCAGCGGGCAAGGCGTCCTGTGGGCGTCTTTATCGTCATCAACCATTTTAATGGCTGATGGTCTGTGGCTAGGGTTACAGGACTTCCCTCTATGTACCTCCTGAACTTTGTGATGGGTCTGAAGGTCCCTGTGGGGATTGAGTGCGTTGCGTAGGGAGTGGCTTCTCCCCCTGACGCGAAGGCCGATCGATGTTTTTCTAATAAATTATTTAGCTGGTCCCTCTGCATCTCGGTGAGTGTTGCAGCCTCCCCCTGCTGTAGAGCTATGCTGTCTACTTGGACCATGCCAGCATCTATTTGTCGTGTTCTCTTCCTGCGTGGAGAGTGGGGGAAAATGAACGTTGCTGGCAACGGCCGTGCTGGCTCGATGGGATCGTAGAACTCCGAGATTGAGCTGGCGAAAATTTCATCATAGGGGACCGGCTCCCTGGGTGCTGTTGGCTCAACGTGTTGTGGCAGTGTTTCGGGGTTGTCGAATAGTTTTTGGAATAGAGGTACCAAACGTCTCGGATCTTTCGGATGCATGTTTTCTTCGATGTATGGGTTGGCAGGTGTCACCTCGATTGAAGTTAACTTGTATTCGCGGTCGAGAGTGCTAGCAGGTTCTGAGTGAAAGCGGAAAGACCTCTCCGGGTTGTCCACGAAGCTCCACTGTCGTTCTCGTAGGTTAAGCAGCATCCCAGCCTCGGTGATAAAATCAATTCCCAACAGCGTTCGGTTCTTGGCATGTGGGACAACAATGAACTCCGTTTCTATAGTTCTTCCCTTGAGACCTTGGTGGTAGTAGAAAGAACTTCCTGAGGCCGATCGTATCCATCTGCCAGTACTAAATTGGCTTTTTGGGTTGTAAATTGGCATCCTTCTTGTTTTAAGATTTCATACAATGTCGTACCAGCTATATTTTGTTTCGCACCAGTATCTATGTAGGCTCTCCCTAGTGCTTTTCCTATTTGTATGCACACAAGGGGTCTCTCAACTTCTTTCTTTCTGGTTGTCGCTTCTGCCAAGAAGAAGCCGACGTCCCGGGTTTGGGAACTACATTCGGGACAGTTGCTGCGTATGAACCCTGGTTTCCCACAACCGTAGCAGGCGATTGTTGGTGTGGATTGAGGCTGAGACACCGCAGAAGTGGATTTAGTCTGAGGAATCGCAGAAGTAGATTTAGTTTGAGGAATCGCAGAAGTAGCCTTTTCTTCGTCCCTCTTTTTCTTTCGGCACTCTTCCTTAGAATGGCCCGGACATCGACAATAGCCACATCTCAGCTTCCGTATGGTGCTGTGGGCTTGTGAGTCGGTTGCACTTTGTGGAGATACATCTTGTAGCTTGCGAACCTCTGTGAGGAGAGTTTCGAAGTTTGTGAAGGTGGTTCTCGGAATCTGCTGCTTAATGTGGGGGTGCATTATCGCATATACCATCTCTACCTGGAAGCTTTCGTTTGGCCTGATACGAGACGGGACTTTGGCAAGTAATGCCCTCTTTTCTGCCACGAAGAGATTCGTATTTTGGCTGGGCAGCTGTTCGGTGGCGAAGAATTCTCTTATAATGATATGTGTGGGTTTACTTGGGCCGTACGTGGCTCGGAGCTGGTCTAACGCGCTTTGCCATGTCGTAGTAGTTTCCTGAATACCCACCCACCATGTACTGACTGGTTCTTCTAATAATAGAAGGAGTCCTCTGAGCGCATTTACATCACTAACGCTCTCACAGTCTTTATATATTTCGATAGTGTTTATAAACGCGTGCACGTCTGTAGTGCCGTTGTACCTGGTTGTACACTTTGAAAAGGAGCCTTCCTGTCGTCGCTGCAGATTTGCTTGCCTATCCAACGATTCTAGTAGAGCTCGAAGCTGGTCCAGTCCAAGTTGCACTACTGGCGGTGGTTGCGTTTGGTCGGCGGCGGAATTATGCTGTTCTTCTGACATCTTCGTTTGGCTTCTTGTTAAAGGTCGTAAATTTCGGCCTCTAGTTTGGGCGCCACTTGTGGTAGTCGTGAGGCATATAGCAGGAACCCGCAGCTTCCAATTTGCGTAATTAAACAAAGTTCAATCACTAAAACATTTATTAATATTTATTAATATTAATTATAATTCCACTTATGGCCAGTATTATAAACGATGAATAAATCATTAGATAACTATTTGTGGAGTAAATTTACTTCCCCAATAAACTGATAGGCAAATAAATAAAAACGCATCAAAAATTGTTTACTAATGAATAAAATTCCATAAGCATTAACGTGTTGATGCGATTTTGTTTACTTTAACAACGAATTAAAATGAACCTGTAATGATTTATTAGCCGAATAAAGTTATTTTGCGTTAATAATACGCAAATCTACGGAATACATAAATTTATTCTCAAAGTAAATTTTATTTGGGAAATAAAAAGTTTTATAATACCGAGCATTAATAGAATTATTACAGAGCATTTAAATAATTACTAATTCGTTCACACGAAGCAAAGCGAGTCAGCGCATAATTGATTTGCTGCCGATGACTGGGTCGCGCTGGCTTCTTAGCATCTACTGTTGAGGCGCTTGTCGCTAGCGCCCTCGGTCGGTGCGGAGATAGACTAGTGGTGAGCGCTTGTAGCTGCGTCATCGGTCGGTGCGAAGATGAACTAGACTGGTTTGAGTAGAGGGATCTGTTACAAACATACATATTAATGACCTTTAGCGTTTGGTAATTAGCTGCTATATTTGCACTAAGTTGGTGTTTTTTCTTTGATCTTTTTGCAATTCTTCCAGTGCGATTTAATTCCAAATTTGAAGGGCGGCCGGCTTGAATGCTTCGAGCACCTTTTGGAAGTGATGATCGCTTCCTTCGGGAAATGGATTTTGGCTGAACTGGAATTGTTTTCCTTGACCCCACTTTTGATACAATATTTGAGAAAAAGGACCCCAATTGTGTTGTGGTCTTCACTCCCTCCAACTTGGTGTTGACTTTTTTGAAAAGAGGTAACAAAGAATAATCTTTCTGTTTAGTTAACTCAATTAAAAGATTTAAGTTATTTGCAAAGCGATTTATTTCCTCTTCTTATGCTGTGTCTTCATTAAAATCTTCTTCTAATTGGTCTGAAATTTCATGGTGTAGCTGACAATCGTCATTCGGAGTATTTTTATTACTAGAGGAAGATGCATAAGTGGTATCATTAGCACTAACTGATTTTTGCATAGACGAAAAAAAATTAGCATTTTTTTCAACAGTATCGCCCATTGCTATTTTTGCAAACAAAAATGTATCACTTGTGCTTAGTTGAGGGCAAGTGGAAATATTTGTATATATCTCTTGGACGGCACACAAGTGTTTGCAGAACTTTCCTCCTTGTCCTGCAAGACATTCGCACATTTGTAAATCTGATACCACTTTATACTTTGCTTTCTCTTCACTTTGTGTTGACGACACTTCAAACGCATTCTCTCCAGTTTGAAGTATCTCCAGTGCACTTGCTTTTCTAAGAAATTTCCCATATGCAATATCATTTTTTGTTTCCCTTCCATTAGCGAAATTGAGTAATCTTCTTATGTGATGGTTTTCCAATATAGTGGAAACAAAATCCACTAAAGCGCATATATTAAAAGCTTTACATCATTCTAATACCAAATCTTTGAATATTCTGATCGAGGCTTCGACAGTATTATTGGTATTATGCCCTCTGGTAGTTAAAGAGCCCTATTACACAAACACCATTCTTCTTTTCTTTTCCATAGCTGCTCTACGTACTTCAAAAATTGATATATGTTTTTGTAACAATATCTTTAAGAAGAATATTCATGGCTAAATCACATTCAATGTCTGTGGAAGAATACACTACCTTTTGAAATAATTTCATAAGATGTAGCCGATCATTTTTCTCTATTTTATTATGGCTACTCCATAGCCATCTCCATACTGCTTGAGTAACATGAAATATGCAGAGAAGTAACTTACTTTCTGGAAATACTCTACGTAATGCATTTTTTTCTGCTGCGTTGTCATCGGTCATAAATATTTGTGGATACTTTTTCTGTTAAATCCTTCAGGACCAAGTAACGTTTTTAAATTTTGCAGAGCTTTAGTATAATCCTCTTCTGTTTACTATGCATAACACAACCCAATGGAATCCCTCCTACTTTTGACGAGCCAAACAGAAATGTTACCACTGTATTGGCTTGATCACAGGATCCGCTTGAATCTACAACTACTATCTCTTCTGGAAAATTTCATCGAATGGGACCTCCTCATAATAGGTGTGACAATAGCTACATTTGAATTTTCTTCATCTACTAATAACTCAACCCCTATTTTCGCAAAAGTTTCCTTTTCTTTCAAAATTTTCAGTGCATTGACAAGATCGCGACTACCAAAATTATAAGTTCTAAAAGAAAGTACAAGAGGTTAGTTTAGTGGTAACTTTATTTTCTTAAGAAAAAAACCTCAATTTTTTTTTGAAGGCGGTTGAAAATACAGAGTGACGTGGATCTCTGTTTTCAACTGTCATTATCTGGAAAAAATTAAAGATCGGTATAGGAAGTGCTACACAAAACATTTACAATTACGAGGATAATCCGAAAATCTTATATATATTTCTAAAAGTCCTGACTGACTGACTCATCAACGCCCAGCCCAAACCCTTGGATCTAGAAAGCTGAAATTTTGCACAGAGGTTCCCTTTATGATGTATACAAGGAATAAGGAAGGATATTTCGAAATTCAACCCCTAAAGGGGTAAAATGGGGGTTCCAATTTTGTATGGAAAAATAATATTAAATAGACATTTCGACTTGAAACTTCGTAGGAGTACTCCTAAAAACAAATAAGCAAACACGTATTTCGTGATTTTCCGAAAATCAACCCCTTAGGGGGTGAAATGGGGTAAGTAAGCCTAAAAATCGATATGGGTGTCGTTATTGAGGTTTATTGGGACGTTGATTGCGAAAATGGCATTTATTTTTAAGTCCAAGACGGTGAACATGACATAAGGGAAGAAACGGGACGGGACGGGACTAGACTGGACGGAACGGGACGGATTGGACGGGACGGAACTGAGCGGGACGGGACTGGACGGGAAGGGAAGGGACGGAACGGGACGGGACGAGACGGGGCAAAGCGGGACGGGGCGGGGCGGGGCGGGACGGACGGGACGGAAAGGGAAGGAAAAAGATGGGATGGAAGGGGAGGGGATGGGATGGAAGAGGAGGGGCGGGACGGGACGGGAAGGGACGGGACTGGACGGGAGGGAAAGGGGCGGGACGGGACGGGAAGGGTCGAGACGGGGCGGGGCGGAGCGGAACATTATTTAATACACAAATAACGAACCTCGCGCGAACGAAGTCGCGGGTAAAAGCTAGTATCATTATATACATTCAAAATAAAAAAGTTCATGGTGGCTACGGCAAAATGGATCACTCTGAATACATGAAAATAAAATAAATATAAAATCTACAGCAGGCTATGTAACTTTTGTATTAAACTTATTTTATTAAACTTAAAAATAAATTAGTTAGAGGGGGGATCAAAATGTAGTGAATAGCCCTGTACATTTAGATCCGCGTCACCCTGTATAAGTAATGATTCTTGCTAAACTGCCTATTTACTAAAACGATAGCAATTCTTAGACTATTTTATAAATTTTACCTACCTCCATTTATTGAATAATGTGTATATTTGTCGTTTTCTTGGATTAACTTGAGAATTTGCTAAAATTTTAACACGAGAAAAATCTTCTTCATTGTCACCCAATATTTTAAGTTCATGAAAACTGTGCGCTGTTGCTGGTGTCATGCCCATAGTGAAGTAATCTATATAGAATTGTTTTGTATCTTCCAGTGGTGTAGTGGCAAAATTTTCAGTGTGGGAACGCTAAATACTGACTTACCAATGGGAGGAAGTGGTCTGAGGGGTACCCCCTCCCCCCCACCCAGAGAGCGGGGGGTTCGGTTCGGGGGCCCTGTAGCCTATGGAATGGATAAAATTATCACAGGGAAAAAGAAAAAATAGAAGATGTAACATGTTTTTATGTATAAGTTTACTAACAAATTCAAACACAAAGATTAAAAACTGAACATATTCAATAAAATTTTATAATGTATCTACAAATAAATGGCAAATGCATCTTCTTCCTCTTTGTCAGGTTGGAGGTTGGCTCGTCGAGTTCTAGTGTCATCAGCTGTGCCGTGTCGTCTTAACCATGTCTTGACGTAATTCTCTGGTTTCCATGTCTGGATACTTGGTCCATTCAACTTGATAAACATTAATGCTGATACGTACTCGATGGTCAGTTTTGACCGGGTTGGCGATATAATAATATTCATGTGACTGAAGCCACGTTCACACTCTGCTGAACTGCAAGGAATAAGCTTTGTGCAGTTTATCAGAGGGTTTAAGTCCTTCGGAATCGTAGTGCTGTTTTCCAGGTAATCTCTGAAGCTGTTCTTAATTTTGTTGGCATTCAACCTAAATCTTGCACAGAGATGTTCGATTTCTTGTTCACCGTATCCAGCATATTTTTCTGGAGGCCAGTTGTTACTTTCAAGTACCTTCAGTTCTGAAAGGAGAGATTCATATTCTTTTTCATAATTGTTGGTCCCTGTGGCTGTAGATGGTTCGTTACTGCTTCTTGTTGTGAAAAGTCTCCGTTTAAGGTTGTTAATAACACTTGATAGCAACTGCTGGTCATTAATAGCAGTTATTTTGTTTCTACTTGTTAAGGGAACATCACAAAAATTACCAGTGATTGCAGCTCTCTTGGCCTCAAGGGTCTTAGTTCCAGGTTTCTCTTTAAGGCACTCGAAAAAAGCAATTGACCTTCTTATGAGTTTGTCTGCATAAACAACAGTTGCCTCCCTATTTTGAAGACATTCTGAAACCATTGTTAATTCAGCTAATATGTCATACATTATCGCCAAATCTGACAGAAACTGAGTTGATGTCAAGCGCTTAATCAACCCACCGTACATTGCTCGTTCGGTTGTTGTTCTGTTCTTGTCTTCTTGGGCCTTCTTAAAATGGGAGTACAATGCTTGATATCCATACCAAACGGCCATAACAGTTTTAAATGAACTGGAAACCCATCTCGTACCCAAAATGCGACCAACTTTCTGTAGTTGCAAATCAAGCTCACTAGCACACTCGGCTAGTTCTCTTTGGCATTTAGGCGATTTACTATACAGAGTGTACAGCTTGTCCATAAACATTTGAAAATGGTTAATAGCCCCAACGTCATTGATAGAATCACTTACAGCTAACTCTATCCTATGGTTCATGCAATGCCAAGGAACAATGTTGGGAAACTGTTGTAGTAGCTTTTCTACGACGCCAGATTTTTTTCCTAACATGACCTAGCGCCATCACAGGCAAATGCAACTAAGTTCTCTTTTAGGTACTCAAGATCAAACCCATATTTTTTCAAACAACCTAAGAGTGCCTCAAAAATAGAATCAGCAGTTTGGTTAGGCAATTCAATTAGGTCTAAGAATAAGACATTTGGTGGCAAATCTTTGCTGGTTTCACATTTTAAATAAACAATCAAAGTAGATTTATCACTTAAGCTTGTAGATTCATCGATCAAAATCGAAATTTTACCTGAAATGCTTTTAACCTGTTGAGTAATTCGTTTTTTCATTTCATCAGAAATGTGGTCAATGATTTCAGTTGCACTAAATCTAGAGTGTAATCCTACACCAATGTCTACACCATTCATTTTCTGAAGTTGCAAAAGTTTAGAATAATCAGAAAAGGGCCTATCAGTTTTTGCCAATAGTAAGCTGATCGAAATACTTTAATTGTAGATTCTAGATTAGAAAGGTTCATTTTATCACAAACGTTTTCAATAGTTTCCTCGTTCGCCTTAGCGGTTATGCTCTCAGCAGTCAAGTGGGCTGATGATTGCTTGTGAAGAAAAATTTTTTTTCTTAGGGAAGTAAGTTGGGCAGACTTACTAGACCCATTGAATGTTATTGCAAATGTGCACCATTCTTTAGAAATTGAAGTACGTTCCATTTTAAAAGCACCAAGATGAGAAACGTTGCTACATAATGTACAGCCTAATGAACCGTTTTTGCAACCCAACCATGGGAAGGCTTCTTTTTTGCGTTCCCACATATCAATAGTCCATATAGAAGGCCATTCAGATTTATTTTGTACCGTTACGGCCAACTCAAAGTGCACGGCAGATTTTTAGCGTGTAATACGATATTCTAATCATAGACGTCGAGTTTTGACGTTTACGTTTGTCATCAACTGTCATAGAACTGAAAACTCGAAAAATACCCAGACATTTGTCAGAAGCAGAGAAAATGCTAGCTATTACAAAACTGGAAGAGAACTGGTCGCTGAGTCGAGTCGCAGCAGATTTGCATGTCAGCAAGAGCTGCATTTTCAAAATTAAAAATCGTTGGCAGTAGAGACTTCTGCAAGAAAAATTTTTTTAACCTCAGAGAACAAAGAACGAAGAATACAGTTTGCAACCGACTATTTGAATGAAATCGACGATTTTTGGAACAGGACTGTTTTCTCAGATGAAAAGGTATTTCAATCATTTACCAATTGACGATTAAGGGTGTATGAACCACAAAATTCAAGATTTGAGGAACAAGATTATGTTCAACCCTTAAGTAGTGGACGATTCTCCGTAAACGTATGGGAATGGATCAATGCTCACGGATCTGGGGCATGCTATAGAATTAATGGTCGACTGAATGCTGAAAATTATCGCAATATTTTGCAAAATGTGATGCTGCCATCTGTAAGAGAGGCCTTTCCTAATCAATTTACTTTTCAACAGGCAAGATATTACTTAATTAATTAATTTTGTTTACGTTAACGTAATTGATAACATTATTTTCACAGGATAACTCTCCTGTGCATGCAGCAGGGATTGTTCATTGATGGTTTGATGAGAATAATATCAATTTATTACCATGGCCTGCAAAAAGTCCGGACTTGAACCCTATCGAAAATGTTTGGGGGTATTTAACTACAAAAATTTATACCAGCGATTTTGCACCAAACAACGCAGATGAATTATGGGAAAGAATAATAAATGCTTGGAAGGAACTGCGAGGATACAATATGGTAACATTGGTCAACCCTATGCGAAACAAACTGCAACGCGTAGTAGCAATTTAAGCAATTGAATACTAATACATATTTATTAAATACATATTATTACATGTATAGTTTGTTTACTTGTGAAACTTTGCTAAAATACAAACATTAAAAAAGTAATACCTATTCTTACAATCACAAGCAACGCCACTGGAGAAACCCTCATTTAATAAGCCGAAAAATCGCAAAAATAACCATAGTAACAAAAAACCGTGCACTTTGAGGTGTCCGTAACTGCATATTCGAAGTCGAACTTACAGAAGAATTACTTTCAGTTCCTGCCTGTAAACCACTTTTTTCATCTGAAGACACACGTTTCTCTGAGGGAGATACATCTAAATCATCATTTACTTCTTCACCTTTATCTTCATTTGGTTGCTTAGAAAAGAACGAAAACAGTGTTTTTTGATTTTTCTTTGACGGCTCCATGTTCGATTGGGATAATTGAGTAATCGCCCTTCAATTCAAGTTCGTCTGAATGTCTGAATACTATTAAAATAACACAACTAATTATTAAAGTAATACAGCGCACGATAACCTCACTAACAAACAAAATAAAGAGAACAGTCAAATCAGCGCGTCACCACTTGCCACACGAACGCCAGTAGCGCGACTGCCGAGTGCCGACTGCAGAGGTCAATGACAATGACTTCCCACCCTCTCAAATCTATATATGAGGCACTCACACTTTTTTTAAGATATTATTTTATTTACTTGCGTAAGTGATTTTAATTTTATTTGTTATTATTATTTTTTTTTACTGAATGAAACCAGTGTGGGAACGCCGTTCCCACGCGTTCCCGCTCCACTACACCCCTGGTATCTTCCGAAATCCTTAAAAAACCATATGCTTCGGCAACATCAATCACATGGCTGTGCTCAAAATTCATCTAAAAAATTAAGTTATCAATATGACCAACAAAATAACGCTATATCGTAGAATAAACAAACACATGAAAAATTAAGCATAAAATAGAAATTGTTATATCACCATCAAATTTGTCACTGATATGAAGGTTTTTTTGCAGGAACCTCTTATTGAAGATACTAAGGTCACTATATCAATAAGGTACCGCCATTAGTGATTTTTTGTATCTATCCTTGTCGCACAATTTTCTCCAACTGGGGATAAAATAGTATATTGTGTATCTAGGACGAAAAGCGTAACATTCCCAGACGACTGTGATAATTGTTGGGCGAGGCGAATGCCGAGCCCAACAACACAGGAGTCTGGGAATGTTGCTTTTCGTCCAAGATACACATACTATTTTTCCGCCAATCGATACGAGTAATTAAAAAATTAAGAAAACGTGTTTTTTTAAATCCTCTATATAATAAAGGAGAACGATCCAAACGTGTGTGTTCGTCACGACAATTACAGACGCCATGTCCCTGATTGAGTGAATGCGCCTCGAGGGGCGGAGCCCCGAGGGCCCCTTTGGAGAGGGTCGGAGCCCCAAGGGCCCCCTTGGAAAAGGGCGAAGTCCCGGGGGCCCCCTTGAAGGGGTGCCGAGCGTCGAGGGCCCCCTTGGAGAGGGGCGGAGTCCCAAGGGCTCCCTTGGAGAGGGGCGAAGTCCCGAGGGCCCCCTTGGAGAGGGGCGAAGTCCCGAGGGCCCCCTTGGAGAGGGGCGAAGTCCCGAAGGCCCCCTTGAAGAGAAGCGGAGTCCCAAGGGCCCCTTGGAGAGGGGCGGAGCCCCGATGGCTCCCTTGGAGAAGGGCGAAGTCCCGGGGCCCCCTTGGAGAGGTGCCGAGCGCCAAGGGCCCCCTTGGAGAGGGGCGAAGCCCCGAGCGTCCCCTTGGAGAGGGGCCGAGTCCCGTGGGCCCCCTTGGAGAGGGGCGGAGTCCCAAGGGCCCCCTTGGAAAGGGGCGAAGTCCCGAGGGCCCCCTTGAAGAGAAGCGGAGTCCCAAGGGCCCCTTGGAGAGGGGCGGAGCCCCGATGGCTCCCTTGGAGAAGGGCGAAGTCCCGGGGCCCCCTTGGAGAGGTGCCGAGCGCCAAGGGCCCCCTTGGAGAGGGACGGAGTCCCAAGGGCCCCCTTGGACAGGGGAGAAGTCCCGAGGCCCCCCTTGAAGAGAAGCGGAGTCCCAAGGGCCCCTTTGGAGAGGGGCGGAGTCCTCGAAACCCCGAAGGCCCTCTTAGAGAGGCGCGAAACCCCTGGAGCCCCGAGGGTTCCTTTAGAGAAGGGCGAAACCCCTGGAGCCGCGAAGGCCCCCTTGGAGAGGGACGGACCACCTAGGGTCCCTTGGAGAGGGGCGGAGCCCATTGAACCCCCTTGG
Organism: Agriotes lineatus; assembly: GCA_940337035.1. Taxonomy (NCBI): domain Eukaryota; kingdom Metazoa; phylum Arthropoda; class Insecta; order Coleoptera; family Elateridae; genus Agriotes; species Agriotes lineatus. The sequence continues at coordinate 494,342 of CALNHX010000053.1, read as the reverse complement.
AATGGCCCAACGTAATAAGCCTAAAAATGGTGGTAATAGGCCAGTCAAATTAGATATTTACTTGACAAAAATACTACCTGAAAAGTGAGCATGTAGTTTTATAGAACAAATCACGTAGAATTGAATGAACTAAAAAGTAACAGCTGAATCAGTGGAGAAGTGATTCAAAATTGCGGTCAAAGTAATGAAAAAACGGTTTTTTGCATATAAAAGAGCAAAAACGTGATAAATTTTTTTCAAAAAAAAATAGGCTTATGTAGTTTAAAAAAGCAAATAAATTAAGCTGTCGATGGTCAAAATCGATTGATTAGAAAAAAAGTTATCGCTAAAAAACCGCTAAAAATGACCGATTTTTCAATTGGTCTTAACTTTTGAAAAAAAACCTATATAACGTTGAAATTTTCAAAAAGCATAGTACTCGGTGAGCAGAAAACGCACGATTTTAAAATTTGCAAAAATGTTGATTACTTTTTGCATAAATCATTTTTCTCGAAAAAAATACGTTTTCGCAGAAATTGATTTACTCAGCTTGCAGAAGTCGTACAGCAATCAGCATAGGCTTATTTTCTTCCTTAAGCGTTATACTACCGCACACAATATAAGCGCAATTTTTTTTGTACTTGAAAATATGTGCAAATTTAATGTGAAGAGTGATCTTTTTTTACGCACACAAAATGTTGAATATTTTTGTCAATTTTAATTGTACCGAAATTACATAAGCACCATTCGATAGCTGTCAACTTTCTACGAATTTAATTGCGCTTTTGTTTATTTTAACAACAAAGTACACATAAACTTCAGATTAGTGGTCTTTATAAGACTGGCTGTTAGTGTAGTTATATATCACAGTCCCAGTGTGCCAAAGAATACTTGGTTGATATTTTGTCAATATATGTCTGGGTGGGCAATAAACTGCAGTAATAGTTATCTCATATGCAAGGGTTTGTACTTTGATAGATGTTTATATTATGTAACAATTACTTGTAAATAATTTGTTTAAATATATCTTATAATCCTATTTTTAATAAAAAAAAATTCACGTTTAATGACAGTTTAGAAATGAAATAATTAGTTGCTATAATTATTCTTCTAATTAATAATATGATTCTTATAATAATTATTAGAATCATTATAAACATTTAAAAAAGGAAGGATATTCTGAGTACATTGCGCAGGGCGAGTAAACGCCCAGTGGAGCGGCCTACTACGAGTTTCTCCCCACAACGAACGCTACTCGCCACGGCACCGCTCTGAACGGAGCATACATTTTGCGACGCTTAATGTAAACCTGTTCGCAATAAATAATACACGGTCGATAATTGCGAAATAATTTTTATATTACACTAGAAGTCTTCCACTACAGTGTGTGCAAATTTCAGCCGCTAATATTAATAATTGAATGTGCAGCAATTTAAAACAAAAAAATTCCTCAGCTTCTATGGGTCGTACTTTAATCTTTTTTTAATTACGGAGAAAATTGGCAGCTATCGAATGGTGCTTATGTAATTTCGTACAATTAAAATTGACAAAAATATTCAACATTTTGTGCGCGTAAACAAAGATCACTTTTCACATTAAATTTGCACATATTTTCGAGTGCAAAAAAATTTGCGCTCATATTGTGCGTGATAGTATAACTCTTAAGGAACAAAATAAGCCTATGCTGATTGCTATACGACTTCTGCAAGCTGAGTAAATCAATTTCTGCGAAAACGTATTTTTTTCGAAAAAATGATTTATGCAAAAAGTAATCAAGATTTTGCAAATTTTAAAATCGTGTGTTTCTGCTCATTTAGTACTATGCTTTCTGAAAACTTCAACGTTATATAGGTTTTTCTTTTAAAGTTAAGAACAATTGAAAAATCGGTTATTTTTAGCGGTTTTTTAGCGATAACTTTTTTTTTAATTATTCAATTTTGACCATCGACAGCTTAATTTATTTGTTTTTTTAAACTACATAAGCCTATTTTTTTTGGAAAAAATTCATTGCTGTTTTGCTCTTTTATATGCAAAAAACCGTTTTTTCATTGCTTTGAGCGCAATTTTGAATCACTTCTCCACTGATTCAGCTGTTACTTTTTAATTCATTCAATTCTACGTGATTTGTTCTATAAAACTACATGCTCACTTTTCAGGTAGTATTTTTGTCAAAAAAACGAGGTATTTTCGACAATTTGACTGGCCTATAAATTGAATAGAATAAACCGCGCAATAGCGCGCGCAGCCCCGTTTATATATGGATAAAGCCGCTTTATCAATTTGGGAGTAATTATTTTCTGCGTCATTTAAACTACGAGATACAAAATAAATTGGTTTTTCCGTACCATCCGAATAGATGTGAGTAGTATAAGGGCTGCGGCTTAATGAGTTTTTAATGACGTATCACATTCCGCACATTCCAATTAATTTTTTTTGTGCGTTAATGAGTTTTTTAATGACGTATCACATTCCAATTATTTTTTTTATTTTGATTAATTTAATTAATATTTTTTAAATCAGATTTACTTTTGATTAATTATGCAATAATTTTTTAAATCAAATTATTGATGTTTTTATAAATAAAATTACCAATTTTGACATTTGATTATACATTATTCTAATTAATTTTCTGAATTTAACAGAAGTTTTTATTTATATTAAAACTGAACTAGTCCTCAGGCGGGGGCAGCCCTCATATATCATAATTACATTTTTGACTCATAGTTTTCCCCAAAATTTTAAGAATAGCTTTCTAAAATGACTCATTGTTTTTCCCAATAAGAATAGCTTTCTAAAATGACTCATTGTTTTTCCCAATTTCTAACATAAATGGTATAAATTCAATCATAAGACTCTTCTCACTAAATCCTTTACTAAGTGTCTTTGTGTTTGATATTGTTGATAACTATCCTGCAATTTACTCTGTAGGTACTTTTTCCACAATGATTTTTTTCTCTTAACCTCTCTTTTTATCTCTCCATTCCACCACACTATTTGTTTCCTGTTCCTCACTGTTATAGTTACGCCACAGTTTTCCTAGGCTGCTTTTAACACGACTTCTTTAAATTTGCCCCACCTCAGTTCCAGATCGTAATAGGTACTCCTCTACCTTTTCGCAATACATGTTCTGTACCTTTGGATCCGGAAATTTGTGGATTCTAATGCTGCAGAAACGCCTGCTCCTCCTTTTTGCCTGTCAGCTCCTTTTTCACTTCCCCTCTAAAGTTTGCGATAACTAAATAGTGGTCGATACCTATTTCGAAACCCCTTTTAACCCTTACATCTGATACAGCCAGCTTGAGGTAATAAACATTTGCAAGTTATATTGCGTGTGGAATTGAACAGGTTGTCGCTGTATATGTGCATTATTTACTGTATAAGTCACACAATGTGCATTTCTTTGTACATACCTTCTATGAGAAGATGTTGCAGAGTTGCTGGAGCTTGGGCAAATCCTTTTGTGATTTTTGTTGTCTTAGAGTTCTCTTAGCAGAGTCTTCTAAAGGCAGACGCGCCTTAGTTCTGTTTTGTAAAAGCAGCACAGCTTGCGCGAACACTTGTGTGGGTTTAGCGAATGCATCTTTTGCCCTGATTTTCATGACTATTGCCTTCGCCACTTTTATGGATTCTTCATCCGCAGGATGATTATGATCTCGCGTAATCCTAGGTTCTTCCTTATTTAACGTTGTTGTGAGAGATGCCTTACACTGAAAAAGATATATTAAGATATTAAAACATACGGTAAGCCGTTATAACAGTAATAATTGATGTCGAATGATAATAAATCCTTACCTTAAATGAACTAACTTTGGAACATCTCCAGCGTAAAAATTCCTTGCACTCTATGCAACAGGTACATATATCCCCTGTAGCACAGTTTATAGCCACCTTTATTCGACTGTATTACTTCCATGTTACCAATGATACATAAACCCAAGGAATGAATTTATTTACAACTTACCCTATTTATATTTTCCTCCCAGATATTCTAGGAAAAGATTTGGTGAGATCCAAGTAGAGTCCCGTTTACCTGATTTAAGAAGAAGGGTCCGAAACTGTAGATGGCCGAGATGAGTCCGGAGTCAGCTTATGGCATTAGACATTAAAGGATGCTCTGGTCATTCCTATCATTAACTGATTTACTGTACTGTCTGCTTCGAAGTATTGTAGAATTCCAATATTAATACCGCGTAGCAAATTGTTAGCAGGTTTGTACAACCCTTTTAACATATTTACAGTAAATGGTCAATGTCTGCAGCAAATTGTTAGAAAATTGCAGCATTTTTCAAATCAAATTTATAGGAAACATTCGTAACTGCTCCCAGGTTCTTTAGAAAACTTTCAAGCGTGCGGAACAGTTTTAAGTAAAAAACAAATATACAGAGTGTCCCAAAAAGAATGGGACACCGATTAGGCATAGATTCCTTACGTTATAATAAATCGGTTAAACCTAATATACCTTACTACAAAGTCTCTTCAAAAAGAAGTTATAGGGCCTTGAAGTTCAATTTTGTATTTTTTATCTTTTTGTTAATTTTCACAAATGTAGAGATATCAATTTGAATTTTGGTATACGTGCTTACTATTATATACTGCACTAATAAAAAAAAATCGTTAATTAGACTTGACTGTAAGAGGCAGTTTACCTATATTTGAAAACTTTTTTTAACTCTAACTTCGTTATCCGTAACATTTTAGATTATTATCTGAAAGAGAGTTAAAAAACACAAAAATAATGTACTCTTAGTTCTTAAGTCTAAAAACAATTGTTTAACTTAAAATGTCTATCAAAGGTTAATAGTTGTCATTAAGACGTGCAATTATCAAGTAGACATGATCACAAAAATAGTGGTCATTTAGTAAACAACAATAATAAATCAATTAATGACATTAGTGACGTAAGAATTTGTGCTTTTATGTTTAAGAAAATTCCGCTACATAACGAATTCGCCAATGCTGAAATGTTTGTTATGTCGCGGCATTTTCGTAAGCACAAAAGACAAAAAACTGATGTCACCAACGTCATTAATTGATTTTTTGTTGTTCTTTACTAGATCACAATCATTACCCATTGTTTTTGTGATCATGGCTACTTGATAATTGCAAGTCTTAATGACAACCAAAAACCTTTGATCGGCATTTTAAGGTAAACGGTTGCTCTTACGCTTATGAACTAAGAGCACATTATTCTTGTGTATTTTAATTTTTCAGTTAATAACCTAAAATGTAAAAAGATGTTATGCTTATTATAATTATGTGGACGTGCTTATTTAGACACTGGTTCATTGCTTTCCCTGTTGGTACAAGCATACGTATATTGTTAAAACGTCTTTCGACGTTGTCCGACACCTGTTTTTCATACTCTTCCATCCTCACAGTTTCTTTCGTGTAAGTTGCATTCAGTCATCGCTTTTGTAATCTATTATTTCAAAATTCTATTCGGCCTTCTCCTAGCTCTTCTTTGTGGCACCCTTCCCATTTTCTCTGTGCACCTAGCATGTGCGATGACAATTAATAAATCACAAAGACAAACTATGAATAAAGTAGAAATATATAATATTCGTCACAACCAGTATTTAGCTATGGTCAAGTGTATGTAGCAATGTCACGTTCGAGTAGTTTTGAAAACTTAAAAATTCAAATTTTACCTGAGGGATAGTGCCATACGTTAAACATTGTCTACAAAGAAGTTTTGTAAATTGCAAAACATTTTTCAACGGGTCCCATTAGTGGTTTTCTATTTACTGTGGTTTTATCAGCTCGACGATGATATTTAAATGGCAGTTGCGCTCAAGACAAATACGTGTTATAATAGTGATTTTTAAAAATGCAGTATCTGTACAATAAGGACATATTGTCTTGAATTTACGTAAGGGTTCACCTGAGAGGATATTCCAAGGTCGAATAGTTTTCCAAACTTAACTTGAAACTCGGCAACGAAAACCTATGTCAAGCCGTGACAGATATCGCCAGCCCCACTAACATAATATATTCCGATATCAAGAACATAACAGCAAAATCTGTGTCCTGGCTTCGAAAAACGGCGATTATCACCCTGAAGAATAAGGCACTACAAATCAACAACACACACCTCAGAGCCTTTCATTCGGAGGAAAAGATATGTCAATCGATTAACACGGTGATGGAGGCAGATGATACAGTGCACTACCACGTTGAGTTTCTAAACACTCCACACTCCCTGACTTCTTCCAAATCGCCTGCCTTTGAAAGTTGGAGCACTTATACTATTGACAAACATGAAGACTCTCAAATTTAACTGCAGGTGAAAGCTCCGCATCGTAACGTCACTGAGGACAAAATGTTCATAGGTTTTGGAGAAGGGGAGACAGTCTTCATTCCTCGAATAACCCTTATTCTTTCAGACTATTCTTTTCGATTTAAAAACGTAAAAACCTGCTTTGCCATGACAATTAATAAGGTGCGGGGACAGTCGCTGAATCAGGCTGGGGTCGACTTGAAGGAAGACTGTTTTTTCTCTATCAACTTTATCTAGACTGTTTAGGGATCAGTTCTCCAAACAACAATATCGTCTACAAAGAAGTGCTTTATCCTCTATTCGATGGTATTGAATTCTACTTCACAGATCGTTATATAATAGAATCTTTTTTTTTTTATTATATAAACCAGATCAGCGTTTGCTCGCTATACATGGTTGATTTCAATATAATTGTTATGTTAATTATATCTAATGGCCGAGGCCTCACTAACTCGTTTAATTGTTAATCTGGAGAAGTTTATAGCAATACTGTGTGTGTTGAGATCGATTTTATTATTCACTTGTCACTGGATGTAGGAGATAAGTACACATCTTGTGGTAATTTCCGCTTTAGTCTTCTGTGTATTTGTTTTACACCAGTTCCATATTCGCGAGCACTTGGGCACCATGTGATATTATTAAAATACGTTTTGGAGATGTTTTGGATAAAGTCCTGTATCGTGGAGATACCAGCTTCTTGATGGAGTTGGGCGTTTCTAACATACCACGGTGAGTTAAAGATAGTGCGTAATACCTTGTTTTGGAGTGTTTGAAGTTTATTAATTTGGGTTTTTGAGGTAGCTCCCCATACTTGGCAGGCGTATGTAAGTATTGGTCTAAGTATCGACTCGTATATGAGGATTCCACATTTGTATTTAAGGGGCGACTTCTTATTTATTATTGGATATAACATTGCCAATCTCGCGTAACATTGGTTTAGTTTTTTATTTACATGGAATGCCCAGGTAAGTCGTTTGTCAAGGTATACTCCGAGATATTTTATTGCATTGTCATTTGGATTCCAGATTATTTGTTGATCCCCAATTGTGATATTTGGTGGCATGGTAGGTCTACGTAGTGTGAAAAGCTTACACTCACATTTCATTGGGTTGAGGGCGATGCACCACTTATCAAACCATCCGGTGAGAATGTTGACGCTTTCTTGAAGGTTGCGTGTAACTACTAGAATGTCTTTGTGTTGTGATAATAATGCCGTGTCGTCTGCGTACATGGCGATCGTGGTGTTAGGTGGTTCGGGTAGGTCATGAACATATATGTTAAACAGCGTGGGGCCTAGAATAGAGCCCTGTGGGACTCCAGCATCAATTTTCTTAGTCGTAGAAAGAGAAGAATTGATTCTCACAGCAAATGTACGATCAGATAAGAAAGATTTGATAACTCTCAGTAAGTACGCTGGTATATGTGCTTGTATCATTTTGTATACCAATCCATCCACCCAGACTTTGTCGAAGGCCTGGGCGATATCGAGAAACACAGCGGCTGTGTGTTGTTTGTTTTCGAATCCGTTTTCGATAAATTCTGATATTCTGGATAACTGATGAATGGTCGAGTGGTTTTTACGGAAGCCGTACTGGAATATTGGTATTACATGGTTGCTAGAGAGGAATTTGGTGAGTCGATCCAGGATAACTTTCTCTAGAATTTTTGATATTGTTGGCAGTAAGCTTATTGGGCGATAGCTGGCTGTGTCCTTTGGGTTTTTTCCTGGCTTATGAAACAGAAGCACGTGCGCATGTTTCCAGATCTCGGGAAAGTGCCCCAATCTTAGACAGGCATTGAATAATATTGTCAGAAATGTCAAGGCTTTTTTAGGCAGATTTTTGAGTACTACATTAGGTATGAGATCGTGGCCTGGGGATTTCTTTAAGGATAGTTGGTTTATTAGTAGCTGGATTTCTTCAGGGGAGGTGGGAGTTATAGTTTCTGTGGTGCTTGGGACGTAATCTCTTATGTAAGTTTGAACTTCTTGGATAAATTCCTGGTTGTTATTCGAGATGTGTGTAGTGAACGTACCTTCTAAATGCAGCGCAAAAACTTCGCATTTCTCTTTATCTGAACAATATGATTGGTCATTCACCTTGATGGTGCATATTTGTGAGTTCTGGTTTAAGATTCTTCTGGTGGCTTGCCACATTGTAGGATCTCTAGCTTGCAAATCTCCAATGTGTCTTCTGTAATTGTTTATTCGATATGTATCCAAGGCTAGTTTGACTTCGCGTGTTGCACGATTCAGTTGTGTTCTAATGAGCGGGTCTCTTGATTTTTGCCAGACACGTCTTAATTTGTTTTTGTTCTTTATGAGATTCATAATGTATGTTGGAGGATGTGCGAAATTTGATTTAGGTCTCTTTTGAATTGTAGTAGCACCATCAATTGAACTACATATTGCTAAGTTTAGCTTAATTATTTCAGAGTCTATATTCTGCGGAGATTCTATGATCGTAGGGCAGGTAATTGTATCCTTTAAAGTATCTTGAAATAAAGACCAGTCCACGCGTCCTTTAATCAACCTGGGCAGAGTATGGTTACTTTTTGCGCTATTTGAAAACGTTATTATAACTGGGAGATGATCAGACTCCAGTTCCGTGACCACTGTTTGTAAAATTGGAGCAGAGAAGTTTTTTATTAAGCATATGTCCAGGATATCTGGTTTATAACTCCGTCTGTATGGGTAATAGGTTGGTTCTAATGGAGCGGATATATGAATTGCGTGATTGGTTATATACGTGTTCATTCTATTACCATTGGGGTTGTTGACTCTGCAGCCCCATAAGATATTTTTGGAATTAAAATCTCCTATGGCAAGTGTTGGGCTGTTGGTGTTGAATAGGGAGATGATATCATCTTCTAATAATTTGCGGTTTGGTTGCTTATATGCGGCAATAATTTTCACAATTGTGTTGTTTCTGAGCTCTAGGTTCACTGCTATCGCTTCAAGATTTAATAAATGCGGAAGTTCAATTGGGTAAGCTGAAAGGGAGCGTTTAATAATTATGGCGACGCCGTCTGATGCAAAATTTGCTTGTCGATCTTGCCGATGGATTACATAGCCTGGAATTTTAATTTTTTCACCAGTTGCTAGGTGGGTTTCGCTTACAATTAAGATGTCGACATTGTGTCTTGCTAGAAATGCTATTATCAGTGCTCGTTGTTTTGTTAAACCATCTGCATTGTAATTGACGATGGTGAGATTTGATATGCTATGTTCAGGATTTTTATTTGCCATTGAAGAGGGAGGGGATTAGTGAAAATATAAACTGTTTGATCTGTTCTTGATAGGGGGCCAGTATGGTCCAAATTGTGTGGATTAGTTCAGATAGAGAGGATTTTGGGAGAGCATCAGGTGCGGTTTGCTGGGAGTGACTGAGTGGAGAGGGATTTGCAATATTTGCGTATGTGTTGTTAGGAGTTGTGTGTCTGTAATAATCGGGTTTAGGTATTGGAATTGTTCGTTGAGTATTAGTGGATTTTTTGTTGGAATTGATGTAGTACTCGCAACCCCTAAAATTTGCCGGGTGTTCTCCGCCGCAGTTGACGCACTGAGGCTTTTGTGTGCGTGGCTTTTTACACTCTGAGTAGTGGTGAGTGCCTGTGCATTTAACTCATCGGGCGGAAAGCCGGCAGTAGTTTTTCGTATGTCCCAGCCGCTGGCAGTTTGTGCATTGAGGAGTGTCCCTGCTACTGCGTCTGGGTTCGATTTTAATTATACAATGGAATAACCTGGTGAGTTGAAATATTTCTTTGGCTTTTTTCGTTCTTGGTGAGCTCGATTGCGCAAATAGGAATTGGCTGTTTGTTTTTCAAAAGCCTGGTGACTTTCACTACTGGAAGCTGCTTTAACAATAGTTCCTTGGTTATTTCCTCTACTGTAATAGATGTTGGCAGATTTCTCATTATAACAGATAAATTAGATCCTACTGGGTTGCGAAATGTATAGTATTTAATTTTATCTTTGTTGGCCTCATAATATTTGGTTAGATTGCGATAGTCATCGATGTTTGTTAGAATCTGGGGAAGGTAAGAAGTTGTAATTCGCCAAATTAGTTCTATTTACAAGTAGGGTCAAACCATTTTCAGGGCTTTTCGAAATTCATTCTTCCTAAGAAGCTAAATGTGGTAGACCTGTTTTTATAAAGATCTACAATGAGGAAACTACTAGGTGGAAAGCTGAAATTCGTCATATTAGTTCGTTTTACAAATCAGATCAAGTAAATATCTAGGTTTTGCAGAATTCATCCCCGAAAGGGGTTAAATGGGGCAAATATGTTTTTCTAAATATCGCTCCAAGGAAACTACTACAAGTATAGGATGTTAAAATTGAGCATATTAGAACATTTTTCGAATCGGTCAAATCAGTTTTACGGTTTTGGAGAATTCATCCCCGAAAGGTGTTAAATGAAACAAATCTGTCGAAATATCGCCACGGGAAAAGTACTGCAGGCAGTAAGTTGAAATTCGGCATTTTAGATCGTTTTACTAATTGGAAATAGTTTTTCGAGTTTTTCGAAATACATCTCTCAAACTGGTTAAATAGACCAGAAGTGTTCTTCTAAAAATAGCCACAAAGTAATTATTACAGACAGGAAATTGAAATTCGGCATATTAAATCGTTTTACAAATTAGGTCAAATCAATTTCAGGCTTTTCGAAAGGATTAAATGGGGTAGCTGTGTTTTTCCAAAGATCGCCATAATACAGTAACTGCTGCAAGTAGAAAACTGATTCGGTACAGTAGTTCGTTTTACACATCGAGTCAAGCCATTTTCAGGGTTTTTCGAAATGTATCCTCTCAAAGGGATTAAATGGGGTAGATGTGTTTTTGTAAAGATCTTCACCAGATAGATACAGTAGTAAGTCGAAATTCCGCATATTAGTTCGTTTTACAAATCATGTCAAACCATTTTGATGGTTTTGCAGAATGCATCTCCTCAAAAGAGTTAAATGAGATAGATCTGTTTTTTAAAGATTACCTTAACGAGCGAACTACTACAGACAGGAAGTTGAAATTTTGCATATTGGGTCGTCTTACAAATAGATCAAATCATGTCCAGGGATTATTGGAATTCACCCCCAGAGGGTGCTACGGTGTAAATGATCTCTTAAATCTCTTAAAATAAAACACAATTTCATGAGTTATATGTATATATTAGAAGAATAAAGAAATCATAATCATAGCTTTAATAAGCGCGAAAATCTTGCTTACTATCGAACTTTGGGATAGCGCTACGAGACTCAATTTGGGCTTTTATGAAGCCTTCTCTATAATGTTTTTTTTTGCTCAGCTTGACTGAAGCCTCAGTAACAGTCTTTACTGCTCTTTCGACTGCTTGCGAGTGGCATGGCAGACGTAGTAGAGACAAGTCTCCTTCTCCTTTTTGTGCGACAAACATTTGGAAAATAAGCTTCTGGCAACCTTGCGAAAAAGTGCTTACTTGTGTTTACTCAAGGAAAAATAGCTCTTTGTAGCTCTATTGAGTTAAGTAAAATTATACACGTGCTGGAAAGTAACACTGGTGTAGCAAGAAGTCACACGAGGTGAAGAAGGCAAAGAAATCTAGGTAACAAGTTATAATTTAACGCAATTCAGTTGGAGGTTAAGTTGGATTAATGTGATAACGGAGCGCTCGAATTAAAAGCGACGTTGCCGAGTTTTTTAATTTACCAGGAAACTTAGGGAAAGTGCAGTTCGGCGAAGCGAACGCATCGTGTGGCCCGTGGTTCTTTCCGCAAACTGAATTTGTGTTTTACGTAGCATAGCAATGTTTAAGTGTGGCCGATGTAACGAAGATATCGTGGACGGCCCTAAGTGTAATGCTTGTTACAAGCGCTTTGACTTTCCATGTTCCGGTGTGACTGAAGCAGGCTTCAGAAAGCTGGGGGACAGGAGATCAACCTGGCGCTGCCCATCGTGCAAGGCATCTGCAGCATCGCCGACGCCACCCACGTTAGAAGGGATAATGGAGGAACTCAGGCGCTTATCTCTCAAGCTGGCCCCACTGGAGACACTGGTGAACGATGTGAAGGAGGTCAAGGTCGAGTTAGCGGCACTCAAAACATCGGTTGAATTTGCACATGAGTCTATAAATGAGCACTCGACTAAATTGAATTCGGTGGAGGCAAGAGTCTTACACTTGGAAGAAAGTAATAAAGATGTAACTTCTCTACAGGAGCAACTTAGCCAACTAAAAAATCAGCTGAATAATAAAGAGCAGTGGCTCAGAAGCAGCAACGCTGAGATAAAGGGTGTTCCATATAGCAAAGGAGAAAATCTGTATGAATTAGTTGAAAAGATAAGTGGTTTGGGAAAATTTCAATTGAATAAGGAGTTAATCAACTTTATCACCAGGGTGCCCACCAGGCAATCAGATTCAATGAAATCTATCATTGTGCATTTTCACAAGCGCTACGACAAAGAAGATTTTATAGCGGCTTTACGTAAGATAAAATCACTGAAACCAACGGACATTGGCCTGAGAGGGATCAACAATATTTTTGTAAATGACCATCTTACTGAAGATAACGAAAGACTGCTTACTCAGACAAAATTAGCTGCGAAAGAAAAAAATTTTCAGTTTGTTTGGGTAAAACACTGCAAAATTCTAATAAGAAAAAATGCAACTTCCCCTATTATTTCTATCAAAACAGAAGAAGATTTGCAAAAAATTTTCTAATTCGTGCGCGAAAATTTGTCTTCGAGTTAAATTTACGTTATAATAGAAATTATTTAAGTTTTGCCATGTGTGCTATTTTCTTGCTTCTTAGAAGTTTGAGAGCCAAACTATTTTTTATCGCTTGCTATTGTGTTTTATGTTCGCATCGCTTGGGTAAAAACTGGATGTATGTTTGCCTAACTGCCCTAAATATTACTTTTCCTTTAATAAATGTGTACCTTATGTTGATGTACCATTGGGCTATTATATGTGGGTGCGTCAGAGTGTTAAGCGCATTAGTATTAATGTTTACTGGATTTCTTGCATGTTTATTTGAGTTGGACGTAGGTTGTGTCATAATAAGTTCATCAATTTGTAATATTCATTTAAATAATTTAGTACAGATATCTATCTCACCTGCTAACAGCCGCAAACTTATATACATATATCAGCTACTTTGTACTTTAGCAATCGTTCTTATGAGGATTCCATGTTTTAATTACCTGCTATTAATCTTTCATTTTGGTATATTCTTGAATTATTTAGATATTAATCATTATTACTGCATTCAACTTCCCTCCTAGCATTTATTACCAAAATGCGAGAGGGCTGCGTACAAAAACAACTACATTTCTAAGAAACGTTTTACTGAATTCTTACGATATTATCTCAATTACCGAGAGTTGGCTTATTGACGGTATCAAGAATGAGGAGTTGTTTGACGATAGATATGTAGTTTGGAGACGGGACAGAAAATATGCTGCTATGGGACAATCGTTCGGCGGCGGAGTCATTTTAGCCGTGAACCGGCGGCTTGCTGCGGTCGAGAGACCTGAGTGGCGATCCTCCGCTGAAGACATCTGGGTAACGATAAGTTTTCGCCTGGGCCCACCGCTCTTATCCTGTGACCTACACATTTGTACTCTTTATCTGTGTGCTCAGAACTTGGGGAATTCCTTCGCAATACAATTAAAAAACATCATAGTCTACACTTTCAGAAGAGAGCTTTTTGGTAGGAGATGCCGTTGTTTCGACTTGCTTCGATGGCTCGAATTTAACATCTTGATCCGATGTAGTGCATTCTGATTCCGATGAAAAAGAGATATTGAGCTCCTGTGTGCTTTCGTTTTGAGGCTGGCACTTTGAATTTGACTTAAATAATTTCCTTTTCAATGTGTTAGTTAGCTTTTTAGTTGTAACTGTATCTACGCTTCCAATGAACATTTTCCTAGTCGATCGTTGGTCGATCAGGAAGCTGTGCTCCCGTGTAGGTACTTTTTTCTCTCTAGGAAAATTACATTTAGAGATGTTCTTACATTTCCAAGATGAAATGTCAAACAAAACTCTACTGGTGCGGCAGAATTCTTCTAATTTCTTCTCGGCTATTTTTGGATGGGATTTTAGGAGATTTTTGCATTTGAGGTGATATGCCTTTAACATTACTCTCACTCCTTTATGTTGGATAGTAGGAATAGAAGCTTTACCCCATATTTCTGCAATTTTTGCCACCACAATGGCTTCTATTTCCTTATAGGTGGGCTCTTTCTTTGTGTCTCGCTCCAGTTTTATTTTGCGACGGTTCCACTCATAGAACTTCATGACATCTTCGTATGTTGGTAACATATTGTCTTTTAAATCACACGTATCACCAAACAATGGAGATTTCCACTTTTCAAGTACGATCTATCTTGAAACAAACAAATGAGTGCAACACAACCTTTGACTCAAGAAGACGCAGCGCTACTGAAGCCTGAAGCGTGAAGTGCGTGCTAGACGTGTTTGGACGCGTTGATTTTTTCCTCCCCCACCGTCCCCCACCGTCCCCCTCCTCCCCCACACCTTCTTTCTTTCTTTTTAAATTGCATTTATTGTTCGGAATATTTACATAAAATAGCAAATACATGGTGTAAGTACATGTCATGTATTTCATTTTGTATATTAATGTTTATAATTCAAGTTCCCCGCCCTTATTGGGCTCACACTTAATTATTAATTACATTTTATATAGTTAATATTTTATTTATTTGTACAGATACTTAGAACATAAAACATAACTTAGTGCTAATTTATTTACAGACCCAGTCACAACAATGATTCATTCCTAATTACAAACATGACTCGCGCAACTTGCATACTTCCTTTCAATCCATTCTAGGCATTTGTACATTTTTATTGGTTTATTTGTCGTCCGTGGCTGTTGGAGCTGCTGCGTTGTGGATTTTGTTCACAGGAAAGCAGCGTGGAAAAACCTGCTTTAGGGGTCACCTAGAAGAGAGTTTGTGATTAATTCTAAATTGTAAAACAGATTAGGGTATTTTTGCCTGGTTTCGTATGTCCATGTCATGTCGTGTTTATGATTAATGTTAACACGACTCAGTCCCGTGGCCTCGTTGGAGGGCGGGCGAGGGTTAAGCAAAATGGCTTCCGGCGACTGGTGTTTTTGCCCTGGTAACTCAGTCGGCCAATGGTGCTTTCCCCGGTAGGCGGGACAGACCTCAGAGTGAGAGCAAGACAGAGAGAGAGAGAGACACACAAATTTATTTACAAAGTTCTTTTTATGTTCTTTATTCAGTATTTACTCCTATATACAAAAGAGGGCGATCGGACGCCTGGACGGCTCTCCCGTTAGCGGGGCGGGAGGGGGCGGTGAGGGTGGCGGGGGGCCTGGTGCTGGTGGCGGCACCGAGGACTCGGCGTTCGGGCTCGGGGCCTGCTTGAACCGGACGGCGGCGGGTGGTGACTCCGGGGCGGTGGCGACGGGCGTCGGCGCCTGGGGTCCCGGGGGAGGACCGGAGGTTGCTTCCTGGGTGGCGGCGCGGGGGCAGGTCCACCTCTTGGAGGACCCAGGGTATGGGGGCGGCGGCGCTTCGGAGGACGGCGTTCCACAGCTGCTCGAACTCGTGTCGCTCGAAGGGCTCGGGGTGGAGGTTCTGACAATAAAAAATTCTGTGCAGGTGTCCAAATAAAAATAAATTTCTGTGCACAGTATCGGACAATAAAATTCAGTGCAATAAGTTTCTGCGCAGAATCTGTTAACACGTCTCAGGAATTTAAAAAAAAAATGCAACAATCTTATCGAATTTCTAGACTACTTTTCGAAAGCACTGTTTTTAAAAAAAGGAAAAGGATAACATAACAAAAGGATGCTGTGTGCGTCAACCTAATATTTCTATCTCTTTCTCTTTCTTGCTCGTGCTCTTTCTCGTTCTAATTCTCACATTCTTATGATTTATTTTTAGCCTAGTCTTTGACTGTTTCAAGTAAAAGTTGAAATCTATGGGAAATAAATTGCAATGCGTTGTTCCCAGATGCATGACTTGGGAGGTTCAAACGCCCTCTTGATAACACAGCAAAACAATGCAGAAGGATATCAGTCAGATGTTTTTTCAGCATCCTTTAATAATGACATAAACGATAAGGATTTTCAAATTGACAGCGATGCGTTAGCCACAAGCGAGACTGGGAGCGATGATTATGACAACGCTGTTGAAAGCGAAATAGATCATAAAGATTTTGTTCGGGTGAAACCGGGAGTTGAGAAAAACCCAAATACAAATTAATATTTTGCACAAATTTCAAGTTAAGGGACCAAATGTAAATGTGCCAAGTCCTTATCCAGTAATATCAAAGAAGCAAAGCTTAAGAAAACTCGCCTTGTAAAATGTATCTTTTACGCAGAGGATACCATTTCTAAGAATTTTATGCACCATCTTATGAGACGGTACTCCAGCGAAAAGGAGGTGAGAAAAATTTTGAGAGAGCCTTTAAATAGCAAGGAAAATAAAAGGCAATAACAGCATTAAGAAAAGAGACTCACTTCGAACTATACAGCCTGTTTTAAACGAAGTGTGCACTATTGCTAACTTCTTTATTATTGGACGTACGATATCGGTTAAATTAGCAAACTAGTAGCATTTTTTCTGTTGATTAGAATGGCGAAAACAGAAAAACAATTGAACATCGCCTTCTCGAGAAATTTGGAAAAGTTTACTTTTGCTAAATGGAACACCCTGTATATTTTTATATAAAACGATTGAAAATCGCGATCTAAACATAAAAGTTCATATAAGGTGCGGGCCTAAAACTAACAATAACCGAGTTATTACAACTTCTTACTTTTAGACAAGGTGGCTGTGTATTTCTGACATATGTACATAAAATTGTTTTTTTAGTAACAGGTTTTTTCTTTTAGTAAGTTGTTTTTTAATTGTCTAATAAATAATGTTATTTAGATTTATTTACAATGTTTATTTAAACATAAATTTTATTTTATGGTTACACAGCCACCTCGTCTAAAAGTAAATAATTGGAATAACTCGGTCATTCTCAGTTTTAGGCCCGCACCTTATATGAAATTTTATGTTTAGATCGCGATTTTCAATCGTTTTATATAAAAATATACAGGGTGTTCCATTTAACAAAAGTAAACTTTACCAAATTTCTCGAGAAGACGATGTTCAATTGTTTTTATGTTTTCACCATTCTAATCAAAAGAAAAAATGCTACTAGTTTGCTAATTTAACCGATATCGTACGTCCAATAATAAAGAAGTTAGCAATAGTGCACACTTCGTTTAAAACACGCTGTATATCGACGGTGATACTGTGCCAGCACGCAGGAATTTGGATGACGACAACAAAAGTCAGGACCAAGATCCCCAGTATTATCCATGCACGCAGTGCAAGGGATTGTATAAAAAATCTTATCTGAGAAGGCATGTAAAATTATGCACTCACGACATACATAAAGAAAGTGTTTCTAACACTGTTTCGAAATCACAAACATTCACCGCGTGCAAGCTGGACGCAACAAATACCTTAGCTCGATTGGAAGTGAAGGAAAAGAACATATATCCGTCGACGGCGGAAATCCGAAAATTTTTGGATAAGGGTTGCATTTCAAGGGACCCTGTGCTAGTCAAATCAAAACTTCAGCATTTAATGAAATTGAATCAGAAAAAATAGCAATTGTTTTATCACTTGCAACAGTCTTACCCAATAATTTAAGATGGCGATCCGATTAAAAATTTGGCCATAGAGAGCGCTACCATCGATTTGGTGCTTTTTTGAAAAAAGCACGGCGTGAAAATATTAAGTTTTTCGAGTTTTAATAGCCATCATTTTTGTTCAATAAGGTTTAGGTCTAGCGGATAATAGCATTTTCTACATCCTTTGTATTGATTTTCTGTGCTAAGCGTGTCTACTAAAGTTGATACATTCAAAATTAGATACATTTAGCACAGAAAGTAATTGCAAAAGATGTAGAAAATGGTATTATCCGCTAGATCTAAACCTCTTTAAACAAATTATAGCAATTAAAACTGGAGAAACCTTGTACATTTCACGCCGCGCTTTCTTTAAAAGAGCACCAAATCGATAATAGTGCTCTCTTTGAATAATTTTTCAATCGTCATCTTAAGTGAGATCTATGAAAATAATGTGTTAATTTTCATTTATTTCTAACTATACTGATCCACAAATGAACTGGACCACCCATAAAAATTGTATTTATTACATTACACAAAGTGCATACGACATCAAACCTTGTTAAAGAAGAGTAGATCCTTTCCAAGGCTCTAGCTAAGCCGCTTTTCAGTAATTTGTGTGGTTCCGAGTGGTGTAGCTTGAACAAGCGTCCACGTTCGATCAGCAGAGTTAAGCAACGCTGTCTCTGGTCAGAACTTGGATGGGAGTTCCACGGCTGCATCTCTCGGCGCCTCGTGGTACGGCTATCACGGAAAAAAGTTGGTCCCGGCGGTCATACAACATCATGACAGTCGTTAGTGGGGTTGGAAGTCCTCATAACTGCACAGCGACGCCTATAATTGGCCTAACGGCTGTTGGCTGAGTGCGAATGAAATAAATAAATAAATTAGCCAGGCGTCAGTAAAATCCGTGGTTTGGCGGAAGTTGAAGCTGCACAAGAAGCGATCAGAAACAATTGCCAATTTAGACGGCGTCTGTCTGACGTCACGAAATACGTAACTGCTAAAAAAAAGGTTATTTGTCACCAAGCGCGAAAATTTGATTAATTACCTTGCGAATTCTCATATTAAGCTACCGGGTATTTGAACTACTGGCTGTTTCTAGTACCATTTCAGATCAATTTTAAAATACAGTCGGCTTTGAAACTCACCCTGAGATTAAAGAGCTTGTCTTCTACTGAGAGCTAGCCTTTTCTAAATAATTGCAGTTGAATAAAATATCAAGAGGGGCATACAACCATTTATTTTGTGCAGTAAATAAGTACATTTCATATTTTAACCAGCCTAGTAAATTAATGACAGGCAAAGACGAGCACAGTATTAAAATTATAAACAGGGAGTTGTGTATTTGGATTTGCTATTACTTTAACTTTTATAAAATAAAATAAAATTAAATTAATTAGAGAGCTTATTTCATCCCACTATATAGTACCAAAAAGGAATTTTTGTCGCATGGAACGTCAATAATAATAAAAAAAAGCAAATTGTCGATAAAAAATATTTCGACGCCTATGGATTCGAAACAAGAGAATGTAAGACAAAAATTTTGGGAACATTTTTTGTAGAGAATCTACTCTTCTTTAATTTTGATAACCATGTATTTTGCTCAAAAATTGATACTAATCGAGATATACACTAATATCAAGAAAAATTTAAAAAATTACCATTTTTTAAATATGACGGCTAAATCCGCGCTTGTCAAGGGGTGCAAAATTAATATATATTGCTATACCTTCACGTATACTGATATTAATCTGTTTATGAATTTTTTTTTTATCAATTTAAATTGCTCTATTTATGATTTGAATAATAATAATAATAATAAGGTTTATTGAATTGAATAACTGTACATAAGTTCTACATAATTAGTTAGGTTGTTATTCTAATATTTTAATATTTATAATTTTTATGATTTATCTTATCTCATTTTATATTTCTACTTATTAGTTATTTCAATAAACTAGAGAATATTTGATTTCGTCCACGTAAGTCACTCACAAAAGCATAGCTTGTGCGTGAGAAACTCACGTAACTTCAATGTAACTTGCTACCATTTTTCTATAAACATTAATTCTTAATAAACTAACTAAAACCTAGTGGTAACTTTACAAAATTAATTATAAGTAATTATTGCACAAATATGATTGCAATCTGATTTTTTTTTGTGCTACTTTGGTGTTTACAGGAATTTTTCTATATGTGATAACATAAGTACCCTGTCTTGCTCCATGATCCAATTTTTAATGGCTTTTTTAAATGTGATTATGGCATTTATTTCTTTAATATTGGAAGGTAATAAATTAAACATTCTTGGCCCTAAAAAATGTACAGATTTTTGACCAATGGTTTTGTGAACTCTACTAATTTCGTTTTTATTGTTTATTTTGGTTCTAGTGTTATGAGGATGGTCAATTTTTTTTAAGTCCTTTCTATATTTATGCTGATGTATAATCAATGTTTGTAGATAGATTTGTCTTAGGCAAAATATTTTTGTTTCTGCGTATAGCTGTTCAGTTGGATACATTTGCGTCCTACTAAACATGATTTTTATGAACCGCTTTTGCATCGCTTCTAGTTTTCTTAAATGTGTTTTTGATGCAGAGCCCCATCCAATAATTCCGTAACGTAACAGTGAGTCAACAAGTGAATAATATACCGTTTTTAGGTTCGAGGTGTTTAGAATATACTTTAATGTTTTAAACTGGAATAGCACTTGCCTTAATTTGTTTAGTAGCGCATTTATATGTGCATCCCATCTTAAATAGGTGTCGACGTATATTCCTAGATATTTTATTTTTTCAACTTTTTTTATATATGTTGTAGTGTTGTTGGGGTTCATGACAGTTAAGGTATCATATATAGGTGTGTTCTGATTACGACAGGTGAAAGGAATGAATTTGGTTTTCTCAAAGTTTACAGTAAGAAGTTTGCGATTAAACCACTCATTTATATTTATTAGATCTGTTTCTGCTTTCTGTTTCACATCTGTCCATGTTTTGCCTTTGTATAGTATTACTGTATCATCCGCAAAAGCTATGATTCTGCCAGTTGATGGTAATTCTAATAGTTCATTTACATAAATAGTAAATAGTATTGGACCTAGAACAGTTCCTTGGGGCACCCCGTATATTACTTCTGTTTTTTCACTTAGACAGGTTCCAATTTTTACATATTGCGGTCTGTGTTGTAGGTACGATTCTATTAATTTATTGGTCTTTCCGCGAACTCCTATGTTATGTAGGCATTCTAATAATTGTTTGTGGTTAACAGTATCGAAAGCTTTGGCTAGGTCAATAAATACTGCCAAATTAGGATTTCCTTCATCAAGTGCAGTTTGTATTTCGTTTACTACAACGGATATTGCGTCTTGTGTAGATTTTTCACTTTGAAATCCAAATTGGTTTGTTGATATAATGTTATGTTTGTTGAGGAAGTTTACTAGTCTTGTTTGAATGACTTTTTCAAATATTTTTGCTACGTTGGAAATTAGAGATATAGGTCTATAGTTTTCTCTGTGTTGTTTGTCCCCATTTTTGTATAAGGGCTTTATTACGGCAGCTTTAAATACATCGGGACAGTTGCCCGTTTCAATTATTTTATTTATAAGGATTGCAAGAGGGTTAGATATTATTGACGCCACTTGTTTTAGAATGTCTGTACTTATATTGTCAATACCTGGCGCCGTGCCTGTTCTTAACGTTTTAATTAAGTTGTGGATTTCATTTTCATCGGTCGGTAAGAGAAAGAATGAATTGGGGTTAATCTGTATAGTGTCTGCAAATCTCATATTTTTTATTTTTTTTATCTTATTCGCCATTGTTTTCCCTATAGATGTGTAATGCTGATTGAAAATGTTAGCTATCTCCATTTGATTTGTGATTGTTATTCCATCTTTGTTTTTTATCTGTGATATTTCTTTTGGTTCTGTTTTATTGCCAGTTATTGTTTTGACTACTTTCCAAAGATTTTTGCTTGAACTATCTCTGTTTATTTTATTTTTAAAGTAATTGTTCTTTGCATTTCTTATTAAGGTGTTTAAATGGTTTCTATATACCACGTAAGTGTTTTTTTTTCCGATGTTAGTTGGGTCTCTTTTCCAATTTACAAAAAGGCTTTGTTTATTATTTACAGATTTTATTAACCCTTTCGTAATCCATTCCGTCCGCTTAATTTCATTATGTTTTCTCTCGATTTTGTGTGTTGAATCTTGTACTGCCGTTTTTAGTTGGAGAACGAAATAATCAGCTGCTTCCTCAACTTCCATACTGTTGAGTGTTTCCTCTAGTCTAGATTTTTGCAGTTTGTCTTTAAGCATCTGAAGATTTATTCTGCTGATACTTTTTTGTTCCTTTTTGTACGATTTTCTTTCGAATGACATGAAGTGGCTACTCATGATTGAAAAATGGTCTGTTATATTACTTTGAAGAATAATTATTCTTTGTGCTAGCTTCTGAAAATCAGGGGTGGATTCCTTTTATCTAGATTGCTTATTCTGAAATCTGATGTTCTGATTTTAGTTATATTTTATAAGTCAAAATAACTTCTGTCAAGTGATATGTCAAACAGATTTGAAAAATTAAATGACAAATACCATATCGTTTCATTGCCACACAACAATATCAACCAGTAAGAAATTCTTTAATAACAAATTCACCTTTTTAGTCTTTATTGTCTTATTTCAGTGCTTACCTTACTACTTAATATCACCCACCTTTCAGTTGAACTTAACAGTGTCCAGGACGTCAACCATGCTGCTCCACTCTGCCTACAACTCCAACCTTTTCAGTTCCCAAACACAACCAAAGGTTCCAATGACAGACAAGACGTTAACCGACCAGAATTAGGGACTCAAACTCCTCCCCAGTCCGGAACCAAACAGACCCCATCTGCAGCCATCTAATTCCAACACTGCATCCGCCAACTTCCCGAAACGTGCTTCCTCAATCGATGGTCCTCCTTTGAAACTCTCATTTAGCACCAAACCGCTTGACGTAATCCAATTCAATTAATGTATGATGTCAAATGTAATTCTCTAATAAACTTCACTCAGTATTTTACTCCATTTATTTTCATTTGTAGATTAGTTCAGCTTTTCAATTAGTTTTTCACCACATACTTGTAAACTTCCTTAGTTTTATTTCTCTTCTTCTTAGATTAAATTGCATTTCCATTTTACCACGCCAATTTAGTATTACACTTAACCCTTTTTACTTCCATTTACAATAAAGGAAGTATTGGATTCACCCCAAAAATTCGAAATTGAGTTTTCAACAGATCTTCACGTTTTAGAGTCCCCTGAATCCAAAAAACATATTTTTTTTTCATTGGTCTGTCTGTCTGTGTGTGTGTCTGTCTGTCTGTCTGTGTGTCTGTCTGCATGTGAACAGAATATCTCAAAAACGAAAAGAGATATGGCGTTAAAACTTCATATATAAGTTTTGCGTACTATGTAGATGAGACAGCAAGCTTTTGAAGAAAATCGCATAACCGGAAGTAGGTGTTTACTCTTGTGATTTTTAAGTTTTTTTTTGATTTTTTCAAAAACGGCTCTAACGATTTTTTTTAAACTTTACATTTTTATTACATTTTTAATGTGTATTGATGTGAAATAGGTGATTTTTCAGTTGAATACTTCTAAAGTGGGTTTCTTTTGTTTTTTTCTATTTTTTTTATTAACTCCTATTTTAAATAAAACACCCGGTATATTATTACATTTTTGAATTTACCTTAAAATTCTAGAGAAAATTTGTCTCTTCAACTAACGCTCTATTTTGTACCGTTTTTGTAGAATTTGTAATTTTTGAAAATTTTTGACAAATGGTTAAAAATTAAAACTGAAATTTTTGATTAATTATAAGATCACTGTAAAAGAAAGTTGTGTGAGTGTATGACATCAGATTTTTAATATCCAAATATTACTTTTAAAAATAGGGTTTATTTTATACTTTTAACTACACCAAAATTAGTTACAGCTACATATTTTCAGATTTGTTATCTCCATAATTAAAAACAAAGTGCGTAACGATATCATTTTTCTACTTTTTACAATCTATCTCCTAATATTTGATTTCTACCTACTATTTATAATAATTTATTTCGATTAAGTATTTGTCATTCCCTTCAAACCTTAATTTTTTTTAAATATATTATTTTTGAATCCATCTGTTTCTGAATTAGCCATCTTCCAGTCAATTATAAATTCTATATTCTTTTATAATTTCATAATAATTATTCACATTCCCAATTTATATTTTAAATTGATCCTGATTATATTTAACTCTTGTAATCCCTTAATCCTTTCTAAAATTGATTTTTATACCCCTGTGTATATCATTGCAATATATTCTGAGTCCCAACAAAATAGATTAAAATTTATTCCAGCTTGTCCGGAATTGCTCCCGCTATTAATGTACTTGTCGACTAGCCTAGATGTGGAATTTTAATTTTTAAAATAGTAGGTTGTTTGTTTGTTATGGACAAGGTGTAGCCATGCGAAGTATGGCATCTTAGATCCAACTGCTATGGTCATATAGTGAAAATCCTACTTAGAATTTTGCCAAGACTAAGGAGTCCGAACCCTAGCAAGGGATCTTTTACATGCTACACATCGTAGTAACATGGGACCCAAGGCTTTACGTCACTTCCGAATGATGCCATTCTGTAGAGGTTTTTAGTCTCATTTTTAATTTTTAAAAACCTCACTTTTATATCAGTAGCCAGAATGCTTAACCACTGAGCTACCGAGCCTGGTAATAGTCGGTTGTAGTAGCGACAATTGACGTTGCATTGGTAACGAAGCATTAAATAACCAAATAGCTGTCAACTTCAATATAAAATAAGCTTAGATCTGTGGGTCTCAGTCAACACAGCTGTGAAGTACAAACCTTCCTACAAAACAATGAAATTGATATTATGTTAATTTCAGAAACACGTTCTACTAATAAAAGTCACATAAAGATTCACATCTATACAATGTATAATACAGACCATCCCGATGAAACAGCATATGGGGGAACAGCGATTCTAGTCAGAAATAACAGTAAACACCAGAAATTCGACAAATTCCAACAAAATACTTGCAGGCGACTACAATAAAAATAACAGAAATAATCAACACCCTAACGTTGTCAGCAGCATACTGCCCACCAAAACATTAGAATAAAAAAGACGACTACGGACAGTTCTTTAAAACCTTAGGCAACAGGTTCATAGCATTGGGGACTACAACTCTGAAAACACGTACTGGGGGCAAGGGCAGAGAGCTACTTGAACTATGAAACATTATAGCTTGGGCTATCTATCAACAGGGCAGCCAACGTACTGGCCCACGGATCCTAATAAAGTACCGGATCTCTTAGATTTCTGAATCACGAAAGGGATAAACAACAGAAAATCCAAAATCGAATCTAGCTTAGACCTCTCTTCGGACCATTCACCAGTCATTATCACGATGTTCTCAGACATTCAGTATCTACAAAAGCAGCCAGTTCTCTGCACCAGCAGAACTGATTGGCAACTATTCAAAGAAAAAAATAGATGAGTCACTCGATATACACATTCCACTCAAAACCCCAGAGGATGTAGATGTAGCGGTTGACAAAATAACCAAAGTCATCCTAACTGCAGCTTGGTCAGCAACTCAAACTCAAGGAAATAAACAAAATAAAGAATACTGTCCCATTATAGTTAAACAAAAACTAGCAGAAAAGCGGAAATTAAGAAATCGTTGGCAAATAACTAGATACATTGAGAATAAAAGAAAATTCAATAAAGCTATTAAGGACCTCAAGAAGTTGTTATCTGAGTTGAAGACAGAAACTGTTCAAGCATTGGCGTAACTAGGATTTTTGGCTGGGGAGGGCCAGGCCTCCCAACCAACCATCGTCAATACCTATGTATACCTATAAAGACAGGAATTTATGTACATGTATAACCTTTTCGCATAAATTTATTTGCTTATTCTTTGATGCCGTTATACGAGGGCAGTCCCGTAAATTTCTGCAGTCTAATAAAACAAAGTTCAGTAACCAAAATTTGTTTTTATTATTTTCTCAAAGTATTCCCCTTTAAACTCAACATTTACGCATTCGGTAAAACCAATTTTCAAAACATAAATTCCACAATTTTTGAGTCACTTGAGAGACAAGGTTTTTGAAGCTTTCTACGTCATCTTCGGGAGTTACAAATCGCACACCAAGCATTTTATCGTTTAATGGACGAACTAGAAAATAATCGGAAGGTGCTAGGTCGGAACTGAATGGAGGATAAGTTAGCAATTTTAACTAGAAAGTCTCTAAAAATTATTTTATTTGATGTGCGGTATGACTAGAAGCATTTTCATGGTGCAGAACGATCTCACCCCTTGGGCGCCATAAGCCGAGATTTTTGAATAACGTCTGGCAGGCATATAGTTGTGTACCATCCTACAGTAACCCTACGTTTATTTTTAAGCATGGCAGTTGTGATAGGTCCCGATTTTGAAAACAAAACAAGCAATTATTTTCTTACGAACTCTTCAAGGTCGCTTCACTTTAACTGGATTAGGATTTGTTGGAAACATCCATTGTGCTGACTGCCGCTTAGAATCGGGTTCAAATGCATATATCCAGCTTTCGTCACTAGTTATTATGTAAACTGCTTTAGATCTACCTTCATCATATTTCTTATACTGTTCCACATGCTGTTGTTGTGTTTCTGTGTGTCTGTTAAACTGTGTGGTATCCACCCAAGACAGATATTTCTTACACCCAAATGAGTATGTAAAATCTTGTGTATTGCAGTCATGCCAATGTCCAAGATGCTTTTAATAATTCTGTAAGTGACTCGATTGTCCTACTGAAGCATTCTTCGCACAGCGTCTACGTTCGTATCAGTAACTGCTGAAATTTGTTTTCGCAAAAATCGTCGCTGACTGAAACTCGTTCATTAAATCAGAAATATGCGCCTGGCCACCAAAATCAGCACGAAGTCATTTCTTTCAGAGAAAGGGAACTTTTAAAGTCATAGTAAATCATGGCTCTAAAATTTTCTCCCCTTATGGTAAGTTTTGATGCACAACACTTATTTCAAAACTAACTGTATAGTAACTAAATTTGAACTGTTAAACTAGAAAACAACAAACATTTGTTTATGGCAAGTTACATTTCCATGGTACACTTGATCTATTGGTTTGCAGAAATTATGGGTGCTACCTACTCTCGTAATACTACGTGTCTAAGGAGCATATCAATAAATTATTTTTCGGTTCATAAACAACATAAAAATGTATAGATTACTTCTAGCAACTCAATGAGGTTGACGATAAAAAATATTATTCCAGGAGAAACATCACTTGGTTTCCATTTACACGTTTTTGAGCCACAATTTTGATTTTTTCTCCGTATCCTCGAAGCAAATACTTTCTGGAAAACATCAGTATCCTTTTAATTGTTATTGTGATATCTTTTCATTCTATCTTGGGCTAGCAACTGTGGAAATTCAAGCACCACAAAATGTTTTTTGCGGTACATAAAACACTATTCAACATAAAATTCTGAATCGTACTCTTTAAAGCTATAAACTCAACTCTTTCGGCAAGGCAAACATCAAAATAGAAAGTCACCGTAAGTTTGAACTGGACGATCCTACAATAGGCAGCTAGCTGTATGTGCCCAGCGAGTAGTTACCGATGCACTCAAGTTTTCAACTCATTTGCTTACCCGCATATGAAATAATTGCAATTTTATTTTTCTGTGCACATAAATTGATCCTTTATTTATTTAAACTTAAGAGAAACTAACAAAAATGGTGTAAATTTAACTAAAAAAAATATTCAGACGAAAGCAGTGTTTTCAAAGTAATTATTAGCTAACTAATAACGTTTTCTCTTGTATATTATTATTCAGTAGAGTCATCCGTCCAACATATGGTATTTATACTATAATGTTTTTAAGCCAAAAAAGGCAATACAACCAGAAAATGTAAGAATGTGTAAGAGTCGATAACCAACCCCTTAGTTTAAATGGGTTAATAAAAAAAGCAGATTTTTAAATTTATTTAACGTCTATTTTTCTGGGGTGGGCCAGATGGCACTCTGGGGAGGGCCTGGCCCCCCCGCTAGTTACGCCAATGTGTTCAAGAATATCTATCAGAGGCAACGGAGGCAACTGACTATTCGCTGTGGACAGCTATAATGAAAATAAAAAGACCAAAACAACATATTCCACTAATTGGGAGAAAAATAGCAGTTGGGCTAAAAATAATAAACAAAAGGCTGCAGTATTTGTAAAACGTCTTACAGAAGTATTCAAACCGTTTTATACAGCGACATCACAAGAAGATCATGACGCAATTAAAAACTTTCTCGAAGCTCCCTTTCAGATGCATACGCCTATTAAGAAAACAACATATGCAGAAGTATAAAATATTATAAATAAGAAACTAATTCTAAAAAGGCACCAGAGTTTGACCTAATTACAAGCAAAATTCTACAATAATTACCAAACAAATAAGTTAAATGTCTACTGTTAATATTCAACGCTTCACTGAGATTAGGATATTACCCAATGTGCTGGAAAATAGCACAAATAATAATGCTCCCCAAGCCTGGTAAGAAAGCAGGAGAAGTAACATCCTATCGCCCGATAAGTCTGCTCCCAATTATCTTAAAAGTCTTTGAAAAAATAATATTAAAAAGGTTAAAACTGGTGATAGGAAAACCAGCTCATACCAGACCATCAGTTTGAATTTCGAAATCATCACGGTACGGTTGAGCAAATTCATAGAGTGGTAAAAAAATTAATAATGCTCTCGAACGAAAATGGTATTGCTGCGCCGTCTTTCTCGACATCAGCCAGGCCTTTGACAAGGTCTGGCATGAAGGGCTACATTACAAAATTAAGAAGTACCTCCCACACCTTCATTATGAACCAATCAAGTCCTACCTTACCGAAAGACACTTCAGTAAAACAACAAGATATATTAACAGATCTACACCCTACATCCTCTGGGGTTCCTCAAGGTAGTGTTCTCGGACCGGTTCTGTATTTACTATATACAGCAGACCTACCAGAATCCAAACTAATTACAACCGCTATACCTATTTGCAGATGATATCGTCTTACTATGTCCTCACCCCAGACCTGAAATTGCCACTAAAAACCTACAGCTTACTATAGACAAAACACAAATATGGCCAAAGAAGTGGAAAATGAAAGCAAACGAAGATAAATCCCTGCAAGTGACGTTTACTACGAAAAGAAAAAACTGCCTTCCCATTACGTTAAATGCTAAACAACTGCAACACGTGGAAAGTGCAAAATATCTAGGAGTACACTTAGATAGCCGAATGACTTGGCAAAAACACACTTTTACTAAAAAGGAAACAGCTGGGACTAAAACTAAGGCAGATGTATTGGATGATAGGCAAACAATCACAATAACAACAGAAAATAAATTACTTATATACAGTGTGTCCCAGGATTGATGTTTTCTGGGATTCGGTTCTGCTTGGTGTGAAAAGAATTTTAAGAACATTTTCAGTTTTTGAAAAACGAGTAGGCCTTGACAGGGAAGCGAAAACTATTTTATTTTCTGGTAAACTACCCTTTTTGTTCATGAAATGGGAAAATTTTATTAAGAAAAGTTGTAAATAATGGTAAATTATGACCCTATACAAAATTTTAGAAAGATCTGTCGACTTAAAAAACCCGTTATTTTTTAGAAACAATATAAATTGTATTTTAGTTTCAGGTAAACTACCCTTTTTGTTTATGATACGGCAACATTGGATTAAAAAAAGTTGTTTAAAATGAAAAATTATGGCCCTATACAACATTTCAGAAAGACCTGTCGACTTAGATTAAACCGTAATGTTTTAGATTAAACAAATTGCATTTATTAAAAATGACGGTGTAATCTAAGTCGACAAATATTTCTGAAATTGTGTATAGGGCCATAATTTCTCATTCTAAACACCTTTTCTTAATAAAATGTTGCCGTATCATGAACAAAACGGGTAGTTTACCTGAAAATAAAATAGTTTTCGCTTCCCCCTCAAGGCCTAATTGTTTTTCAAAAACTAAAAATATTCTTAAAATTCTTTTCAAACCAAGCAGGACCGAATCCCAGAACCTTAAAATAAAATTCAAAAATTTTTTGTTCATCTCACCTCTTGTAACATCAATCCTCGGACACACTGTATAAAGTAACTATACAGCCAATTTTGAGTTATGGGGCCAAGCTCTGGGGATCTACAAGCAAAAGCAATATTGCAATTATTCAAAGGTTTCAAAGTAAAGCTTTAGGAACAATAGTGAATGCAGCATGGTATATTCCCAATACTCTGATACGTAAAGACTTATGTACAGTGTGATGAAAAAGTTTGGAACATAATTCAGAATTGCGTTATTTAAAAGAAACGCTCCACCAGGTCAATCTTATTTTTTAAATAGCCAACTTATGACGTAAAAATGTCACTTATGATGTCACCTATTTCTGAACGGTGACGTCATCATAAGTTTTTGCAAATGACAACCCTATTTTTTTCTGTTTTTCCATGGACCTTCTTACTACTTAAATGATGATGAAAATAAATTGGTACCTTACATAACAATTTTTTTTAAATAGCATATTTACTTTAAAAAATGAAAACGTAACTTTAATGGAAAAACATCTATTGAACACAAAAACACGAACAAAATTTAGCTCAAATGTTCAAATTGTCCTCCACCAACCATTTGGCATTGACCTATACCAAGAGGAGGATATTGTAGGATAAAAGAAAAAGCTCGCACGCGATAATCCGAATAAGTGTACTTTGAAGGGACAAATCCGTGTAATTTATGTGGACAGCACCTTATATAATATATACCCATAATAAAATAGAAATCCTACTAGAGAGATTTTTGTCGGCGACGTGAAGTGTGCTCTAACATGACTTACATTGCGTCTTAATTTCTGAAATGCTTATCTTGCTTTAAGAATTTGCAAAACTGATTTTCGCTTCACAAATGAGTTACATATCATTAAATTTAAGAACCGCTATGTTAAGACACCACATCAAATGCATTTAATCGGACCCCTACCGAAGGTCAGAAGCGCAACAAACAATTCTTTAAAATGTTGCTTTCCTGTGACTTCACGTCGTGCTATAGGACAACCCTAGCAAATGTTCGCTCGTGGCATAATTCCACAGAAAAAATTATTAATAACCTGTTCGCTTAAGGCAAACTGCACTCCCGATAAGAAATAACTCAAAACTTAGATCCGCATAAGCAGCCAATTCTTAACTATTTTATAACATGTCTCGCTTGACTTAAGATCACATACTCAAAATTAGCGTAATTCCTAACAAGCACTGCTTGACAGTACAATAGGTTCAATTTAGATGAACGAGTAATTTACTGGCGGCGATGGATGCAAGAACCAGGGAGCCACACTCGGCTGATGCAAAGCAGGGAGGATATCTAAAACTACCGCCTGCAATTTGCGGAGTTGCCTCAGGCCCGTAGAATAAAGAACAGATAGCATTAGTTGCAAATATGGATGGAAATGCAACGAATAATGGAGGGACAACCAAAGTTTCTCAAACATCCGACCAGGAACTGAAATAAAATTCCGCTGCACCACAACGGGAAGGGAAACAGAATTTCAGATCGGTAGGCTGCGCCTTGGAAGTTATTAAATTAGAATAAATCCAAGAATATCTGCCACATTGTACGGAATGGCAACTCTCAAACCATGCACACTCTGTTTGCTTGACGTTAGTTGCCTGACTATCCCCCTGCTAACTAGAATTTACAAGAAAAGCAGTCTCCTCAATCTCTTCTTCGCTTGCATAAGAAAGCAGCGGCGGCGCTAATTCCAAAACTGATCTAATATGTGTTTTTTTTTTCATTCTTCCGATTTCTGGTGTTTCTAACTCTGTCTTATCTTATTTTCTTAACTACCTGGGTATTTTTATCTTTGCTATTTCTAAGGTTTACCTGGTTTTATACAAATCGCTTCTAGTGTCGTCAGAATAGGGCAATATTGGCTTAACTCTGCTTTTATAGGTTTGCGGAAAGTTTGTTCCCCACATTTCGTTCCCCACATTTCGTACCCCACATTTCGTTCCGGGGATATTTCGTCTCCCCACATCTCGAATCCGGAAACTTCGTTCCCGAGCGAGCTCAATTTGTCTCCTAGATTCGACGGTGTTGAAAAACGAGTACAGCGATCGGAATGCAGTTGGAAAAGTGAAAGATATTTTAATTAATTTATTTATTATAATAAACTGATAAGAACTATATACAGTATGTCTCCGGATTGAGTTTACAAGCGGGAACTATTTTTTTTTAGTTTTACCAAAGAGCATATGCTCTTTGGGTTTACATAAAAATGTTATAGGAATTATAATTCCTGCTTGGTTTGTAGATAATTTTAAGAAAATTTTCAGTTTTTCAAAAACAGGTCGGCCTTGACAGTTAAGCAAAAATTACTTTCTTTTCAGGTAAACTACCCTTTTTGTTCATGATACGGCAAAATATTACTAAGAAAAGTTGTTCAGAATGAGAAATTATGGTCCTATAAAAAATATCAGGAAGATACGTACTTAGATTAAACCGTCATTTTTAATAAATACAATTTATTTTGTTCTTATCATAAATAAATTAATTAAAATATCTTTCATTTTCTAACTGTATTCCGATGGCTGCACTTGTTTTTCAACATCCTGTAATCTAGGAGACAAGTTGAGCTCGCTCGGAAACGAAGTTTCCGGGTACGAGATATGGGGAGACGAAATATCCTTTGAACGAAATGTGGGGTACGAAATGTGGGGAACGAAATGTGGGGAACGAACTTTCCGTATCCCGCTTTTATATATGCTAAAATCAGATTCCGAAGGTGCTCAATTGCCAAAATTGATTGGGCGAACGCGACAATTGGACGAATTTAAATTGTACGCGGGTCTCGGACTGAGCATTCCATTTCGGAAATTGAGGGGATTCTGCATCAGAATCAAACATATATATGCGAGGTTAGATGTCTATACTTAGATGCTTGTTACTTGATATAGATTCGTTTAAGCATCCAGATATTTTACTTACTTTGTTACGCAGTTCGATAGCGGGTTGTGGTAGCACGGCTGCTTCCCCCGTGACCACTTAAGTAATTAAAAATCTGGAACCAGAGTATATAGAGTTTAATCTCTTACATTCCGTAATTCCCTCGTTGCTGGCGGAGACCTACGTAGCTGCAGCGGAGGTTGAATAGATTTTAAGGGTTTTGACGAGATCTGGTGTGTTCTTTAATAAACAAAGTAGAATTATATCAGGCAACAATATAACAATAAAAATGTAATCTAGGTTTAAGCTGTTTAACTAATGTAATGTAAAAGCACTGCACAAATTATTATTACTATTAAGCGATGCAGTTTTGCAAGCCATGCAGAAGCGTGTTGTACAAAAACCGTATGCGGAATAATTACAAAATATATAAAATGCGGTTCGTATAATTAGAGCGGACACAGACGTCGGGTGCAAAGTGCGATTTTCAACACTATAAAGATATTCAGTGCACGGTATGGCTCAGTCGGAGATGAAACGGAAAAATATCACAGCCCAACTATAAACCTAGTAAACACAAGATGCGAACCTGAACAAAGATTAATGCTGTTGCAGACCAAGCGCACGAAACCTGAGCGAACAACCACGGTATCTGAGAAAAAGCCATAGTATTTTAATATCGGTTGCGTGAGAGCACAAAACCCAGATTTTCACACCAAACTAGCAAGACGGCTTCGTGAGGGCACAAAGTCGAAGTTACTTGCGGCGTCGGGATTTAACACAAAAAACACAAAACCGAGATTTATTTCGGCGGACAGGCTCTCGGAACAGTAGGCGCCGGTGCTTACCTGACTCTTTAGTTGGGGTAGACTATTCTAAAAGAAGATAAACTCAAGACACTTAGTTTATGAATTTGTTTTTATAACAAGCGCAAACTAGTGGGGAAACGCAGCAAACTAGCATGCATCGATTCGCGTCTAACGCCGTTTTTGTGAGAACGAGCTTAATAGATAGGACAAGGCGCATTATGACTATACATTCAATATTTAAAAATTGATTACAGCTTTACGATCTTGTTGTCTAGCCTCTGCATACACATGTTCATAATTGGTGATGTTTATTTCTAATTATTCGACACTTGCTAGTTGCTACAATTATTTTTACGTTAATTGTTAGTTTCCATCTCGTTCATTCTTTTGTTGTGACTATCTTTCTTTTACCTTTGAAGATTTTCGCTGGTTGTTTTGAGTTGATTCATAAGTCTTCTCCTCTTTCATTACAATCAATATAGCGCCGTCTGAGTATTACATTATTCAGGTGGTGTCTTATCCGTTTTTGTAACCGTTTATTATTTTTACGCTTTTTATTATTTTATCTATTATGAAATACGAGCGAATGGCCGATTGCATTAGTTTTCCTTTCTACTCGGCAAATAGTGAATTTAAACCTCACACCCGAACAGTGATTAAAACGTCCTCCATGCAGCTAACAGATTAACACCTAGTGGTCGTAACTCTTGTGAAAAAGACATTCTCCCTACTCGGGCCGCTTCCTAGAATGGTTTATAACATCGTACTTTTTATGGTTAATAACAGGTTCTCAGCCTATATTAAAAGGGAGAAGAAAAAGATCTATTACCATTTTGAAAATACTTGCTAATGCTTTTTTTTGGTACCCAGCCAACAGCCGTTAGGCCAATTATAGGCGTCGCTTACATTTGTCAAATACCTTGTAATGGAAGACCCATAGCTATACGTCCACATGCATACAAAGAACTTATGTTACGGTTCAGCAATAGAACAGGCCAACGATACTAGAAAAAGCCTCCGATCGGCTCCGGGCTAGCTCTGCGTGAGGTGTGGGTTACCAAAACTTGACATTTATCTAATTATACCGTCGATAAAAACGTGTCTATCAAATTACCTGTACACATTCGGACGGAGGCCACTACATTATTTGACTCGCTCTTACGCTCTCCCCAGCACTTATAGTTACTGTGGCGCGGCCCTCGGTATAAGCAGATAAAAGCTCTTTATTATACTTACCTTGCGATCACTTAAGCACCAAGACAAAGGCATAAAAAGTTCGCAAGCAGATCTCCTTACATCCGCGCTTTAAGCTACAATACTTAGCTTAAAGAGCGCCAGTACAACTTGAGAAATTGCAATAAAACAGTAAATTACAGTAATACAACTCAACGTCTGGATGAGCGATTTCGCAGTAGGCCACGAGAAACTTAATGCAACAGTGGAAAAACCCCTCTTCGACGTTTCTTAGATCTGCAAGAAACTATTTGAACAATTTTAATCTGGCCTTTGTAGACGATAATGCGGAACGAAACTGTGCCTTTAATGAGGCCACGAACTGCAATGATGCACCATAAAACTGTGACTTTAATATTACCAAGAGAAGTCTCTCACAAATCTTTGCGCCAACGAAACTTCAACTATAAACCCTTCTACCGATTACATCGTTGGTCATCTGCGTAAACGAATATTAAATATTATGTCTTGTGTATCAATACCTGAGTTTACCTGCTCTTTTAAAGGCAATGTTGAACAATAAACAGAACTATTCATATCCTTGACGGTTGTCGTTGTTGGTGATACATTTGGTTTGGATTTCTCGCATCCTTTCTAATCGAGTTATGTGGTGTTTCCTAATTTTGTTAGCCTCTCTAAAAGTGATATTTCGATTAACGAGCTCTGGTCATTTTCATACTTACCTGTTTGGTAAACGTAGGGTCTGCTTTGACGTTTTAAAAGTTAGAGCCGCTAGTGATTTTTTTTATTTATTTGTCAAGTTTGGAAAGCCTACAGCAGATTGTAATAAGCAGTATTTCTTGTTCAATTTGTGTGAATTTATTGCCAAGGTCATTTCCTTTATTATATTATTTAGCTTATCTGATCGTATCTACGCATGAAGTTCCGTAGAGTATCAGCTTATCAAACGGGCTTTGGGTTTTGGCTACTCTATTTCGCGAAGGCATGCGTTCTGTTGCCGTAAGTTTTAGCACGGTCACTTGGTAACTTCCGTTTGCTGTCAGGTGTTCTAGGATCATTTCGTACCACGGTGGTGGTCAAATCGCTTATCAGCCTGCCCACTATCGAACTATCGCCTTGGCTTTAAAAGGAATTTTTGAGATATGGTGTTGAGGTTCTCATTTATTTTTCCTAATTCTCAGTTGTAAAATCTGGGAAATACACTATGTCTTTGGATTTATATGGAGACAGCAGTTTTTGGTAAGTCATGCCCATGTTGTAATTTGTCTTTACATATTTTAATGCCATTCTAGATGTTTTCAACAAGTCAGCTTCTCCTCTGGAGATTCGAGCGCTACGCCATTTTACACCTGAAGTGAGTTTTCCCGAAGGCGTATTTTCGTATTTACACCTGAAGGTTTTTCTTTTTGGATAAATTTTGGATTTTGGTATCTTCGTATCTGGATTTTTCAGTTTATGGACTTGGTTGAGCGTATTGCCCCCCTTTGACTTGGTTTTCGTAGTTTTTACGATTTGTCTATGTTGGTACCATTCTATGCAGCACTTATTCGAGATTAAAACCACATCAGTTTGCTTGATCGGCGCTGGATTCAATAGATAAGCTACAACTTATACTGCTTGTACTAAATATTGTTTCTTCAATTTAAAATTGATAGCTGTGAATAAGTTTACGAACTGACCATATTGAAATGTTTCTATTTATACCAGATTTGCCATTTATTGATTATATTATTGCATCAGGGGTTTATATCGTATTTTCTACGTACCTTTATTAATGCGTTAAACATACAATTGAAAAGAAAAATTACATATGTTATACTGTGATCGCTCTCGTGTATACTTCGAAAGTCTTGGTATTAAGTTCGCCTCACTTACGTACCTTGTCTTGATATAACATAGGTTAAATGTTTTTTTGTATCAGAAACCATCCTCTTATGTTATTTGTCTGTATGTATTAGACATCAATATCACTTTAATTGCGCCATATTTATGTCTTTCTTTCTATAACAGGTTATAGCTTATCAAACAGCTTGCGTCTGATAAATGTAATTTTGAGATATCTTCCTTCAATGTAGGTTGTGATTACCTTGTATCACCAAAGAAACAAGATAATGGCAGTTCTAAAAGAAATATCACAAGACTTCCATAATTGTTTTGCAAAATAGACAAGCTAAAAATCAAATTGCAATTCAGTAACACAAAACGTAGAAAACCATTTTTAAAAGTAAATTGTTAGACCTGGTCTTGTTTTGTATCAATAAATATCTATATAAGTATTTTGTTTATTTATCATATCTAACTAGTTAAATATAAATAAGATTTTTTTCGTAGTTAGTAAAACTGAATATTCTTGTAATATAGGATCGTATGTGGAGGAAAACGAGGAAACCGTATGGTTCATGTGTTGGAGCAGATCCCAACCGCAACTGGGATTATCACTGGATGGATGGTGGGGCCAGCAATAATCCATGCAGAAATACTTTCGCTGGCAGTTCAGCTTTTTCAGAAATTGAAACCAAGTCACTTTCGCAGTACATAAACTCTATATCACCACAGTTAGACGTCTACTTGTCGTTCCACTCCTACTCTCAGTTACTTCTGATTCCGTTCGGGCATTCAGGCCGTGAAAAGCCAGCAAACAATGCTGAATTGGTAAGCAGCTTTCAGAACGTTATCGTGAAGATGCTCTTTATGGCAATATTACAGCACACCATTGGTAAAAACGCAGCACGTAAACTGGCAAAGCGGTATGGCACAAAGTACAAAGTAGGAAATATTCCCGAAGTTATATGTAAGTACTAAGTAGAACTGAATTTTATGGTTAAGCTAGTAGATGTGAGTACCTAGTTGTTCGTATATGACAGTAATCTGTGTGTCTTTTTAGATGCAGCCAGTGGGGTAAGTGTAGACTGGGTAATGGCTAATGGGCACTCATAAACACGTACGAGTAGCATATGTATACGAATTAAGAGATACTGGAAAGTACGGATTTCTATGGCCACCATCACAAATTATACCAACAGGAAAAGAAACCTTCGATTCTATTATTAGTATAATTCAACACGTTAATGGTAGAAAAAAACCAAAAGTGAATAGTGCAGTTAGTCCATTAACTACATCGAAAAGTACAAACACACACTAAAAACCAGTCAAGTCTAAAATATAACAGTTCGTCTCCTACAAAGTCCAAGATTTAGATAAATTTTAATTATTAGCACCATACTAAGCAACAACAATAAAATACTTGATGATTTAATTTACTAGTCTACTATTACCATAAAGCCTTGGGCCTACAAAACCTGCTGAGCTAACTATATATTTTACTATCACCATCCCTATTCCAAATGTTGAAATGTTGTTTTAGTTTTCTTAAATGTTTTAATTATCAGTAGGTAGTGCATTGGCTTTATCATTCAAAGAATTCTAA
This sequence comes from Agriotes lineatus, assembly GCA_940337035.1. Classification (NCBI taxonomy): domain Eukaryota; kingdom Metazoa; phylum Arthropoda; class Insecta; order Coleoptera; family Elateridae; genus Agriotes; species Agriotes lineatus. Next base: position 455,976 of record CALNHX010000053.1, on the reverse strand, counting down.
CTTCATAACCTTTTTTTTTATATTTTTTACTTCAACCATGTTAAAGTATTTCCCAATTTTCACGCAGCGTTGATTTCTGCCGCATTTAAATTGATATTAATTTACAAAAGTTTCCCGTTTAAGCGCTCCCAGAACCAAGAAACAGCTGGTGGTTTCAGATTACGTTTTATATTTATTCAGGCTCCAGCGATCCGCCTCGCGCGTCGACGTGCTACAATTTTCTGACTGAATCGTCGAATTCTGCTACAACTCGCTGAGACAAGCGGTCAATTTAAAATACAATAAGAGCGACGAACTATCGTGGGGATGAGGAGAGATGACAATAAGCGACACCACGGGCAAATGTAGCAAAGGAGGTGGATGGACGCCTAATTTGTGCTCTACGCTTGCAGAGATACAGACAAACACTGTTTAGATGGTACTAATCGAGAGCCCCGGGGGTTATATAGGCTTTTGGGACGCCGCAGGAAGCTAAGATGCGAGGAAATTTTTGGTGTGGTCGATGTCGTGCTGGCGATTAGTCATAATTCGGATTAATGTACTGATTTAAACCCATTTTTTCCTTCAGTTTATCTGCTCCTTCGGTCAAGGCTGCTTTGGGACAAATCAATCCCTGTTGAAATTTTCTTAAGATCAACTTTTTCGGCCAAAGGTACCTGTACTAGATTTTAAAGTGCTTCACCGAGATGTAAGTGAGTTTTCCTCAGTGATGTGCCAAAATTAGTAGTTATCGACTAACGTCATATTTTTCGTCTTTGAATTTTGCTGCTTTTCTTGCGCTGTCGTATGATTCAGTTTGAATTTGTAACACCATTATAATGCTGCATGTATTGTAATGGTAACAAGAGATCAATAAAAAAACCAATTAGGGTAGGCTGTGATATGTGTTATACGTTTGGCAGTACTGAAGTGTATTGTCAGTCTATGTCAAATTTGAGATTAGTAGGCTAGGTTTTGTTTGTTGTTTGACACAGACTGACGTAAAACTTAACCTGCAAATCTCGAATTTGACATAGACTGACAATACACTTCAGTACTGCCAATCGTATAACACATATCCACAGCCTACCCTAATTCGTTTTTTTATTGATCTCTTGTTATATTTCTTACAGCAATTCTGGTTGCATAACTAACACACGAACATAAAAGAAATATTCAAATAGGCCCAGAATTGGTATTTTGTTAGTGCAACAATAAGTCATTATTAAACATTAGTAATTACACAAGATATGATCAGCAATAACTGTAATTTGATTAACAGAGGTTAGCATTTGAATAGAACAGTATCGGCAGGGTTGCGTTCAGCTGGTGACTGACAGATTAAATATTGTTACGTCAAGACAAGAATATGATTCTGCTTAAATACAGAAGTGTTTCGAGGCATTACAAAAATTTTTTGCAACATTTTAGTGTTAATTTCATTATGTCATCAATCGGTAATGCAACTGAAGGGTGAAAAGCGGTTTAAAAAAGACATAAAATTCAAAGAGCATGGAAAGACAACCTAAGATAGAAGAAACACAACAGTGCAGTGCTAATTAAACTTGTGTCACCTATGTTAATTAAAATTAAAGTAAAAAAAGCAAACAAGTGAGGTTAAAGTGCGATCCAGATTGACACTTATGCCAAAAACATTTTAGTTATTAAGGAAAAACATTGTACAAACTTACTTGAAAATATTTGTAACATGTTGCTAAAATACTAGATGCTCAATTATTATTGTTTATAATTTATAAGCGAAGCCAAACGAGAGCTGTTTGTAAATATTGGCTCGCAAAAGTTGATTAATTTTGAATATTAAAAGTTATTATTTTGTGCCAAGTGTTCGTGTTTATTGATCTCCAGTGTGCATAGTTACTTTGTACCAATTTTCATTAAGTTATAAAGTGCCATTTTAGAGGAAAGTGATCCTGAAAGTTCGCCCACTTGAGTCCAACTTCGGGGCTTGATTTCGACCAGTTTTAAGGCAGTCTCCGGCTGAAAATAGTGCGCAAGGTGTAGATGGAACCTTCCTTGGTGCTTACATCCGCAAAGCAGAAGCCGGGAGCATTCCAGATATAAATTAGATCCGTGGCGTTACTTGAAAGTGTAATCCAGATAGAAGTTCCACATTTCGAGATAGATTTGAATAGCCAGGGAGTTCCGAGAAGCCTTCAGCATTTCATAGTACCTAGAAGTTTCAGCCGCCGGGAGGATTCCAGAGAATAATTACAAGCTTGGCGTCTCTAGAAAGTGCAGAATCCGAAAAAGTGGACCAGCATCCAAAACATTTGCTCGTCTGCGTCCCTTGCTGATGTCAGAAAAAAAACAAAACAGGCTAGCCAAACTACTTGAATCATTAATTGCATTGCTACTAATTACCTGAGGTGAAATTGTTGCTTGTTGGTAAAATTTGCATTCATTTACGTTGGATTTTGTTGTGTTTCAATCATCTCTGTTTTTAGTATCAATTAGAAGTTAAACTGTCACTTGCAGAAAAGTTGGGCGTTTGCCATACTTATGTAAAAGTCATACTCTACAGTAAATTTTATACTGGATGTTACAACCCAACTCTGGGATTTTGAGTTTTCTCATGTTAAGCCGGAGCATTAGTTTTACATTTGGTTGCCAATGAATAAAATAGAAAAGGCAATATTTATTTTGCAAATAATTATTACAAAGCATAATTTTTAATGAGCCCTGAGACAACATATGAATTCTTATTAGCACAATAATTTTTATTAAAACTTTAATTTATTTGTTTGATATTCTCCCACTTTATTTATTTATATTATTACATATTTGTCTGGCGATCATAACAAACTTGTCACCATGCAGCGTATGGATTTATTACAGTATAATCTATGTATTATATTGTTGGTATATAATAATATTTATTATGTGTTCAGAAGTTGCTCAAAGTTTGTACAGCCGAGGTCAGCTTGTTTGATTTCGAGTTCTCTCTTTTTATTTATAGATAGGCTCTCTCTATTTTTTTGTGTTGTTACTTGCCCTATGTAGGTTATTGGATTCCTTTGACGATTAACTAACGGAACATCAATCTTATAAATTGATTGATATGTTTCATGCTGTGACCAATTGTGCTTGCACTTTACATTTCCTGTTATGCATCCGCGGACATTTAAAAGTGTAATAAACCTCATTTGTTTAGTTACATTTTTGTTTCTTTGAGTAAAAGTACGATTCATTTAAGCTCTAAAAGAACGTGTAAAAAAAGTAAAACTCAAACAGCTAAAGCAATTAGGTCTTTAGTTGAAAAGAAATTAAGCTGTCACGTAAGTATTTTGTGCATCAGAGCCCACTGCTTCGACCGTGAACGAAGCAGATTTATGCAGCTTCAGATTGACTTTCACTGCCCTAATACAAGACCAGAGCTCACGAGTAACGTAAATGTTACCCTCCATCCGAGCTAGCAGTGAACAATCGGAAGCTTTGCTACCATTGCCTCCCAACTCATAGCAACCTGTTGTAAGTGCGGTTGAGAGTTGTCGAAAAATACCGATTATACCGTAACATATGTTTATTTGTTTATCTTTAATCTAATATAATTGTTAGGAGTTTTTTTTTCTTCATTTACGAGGGATTCTGTTAAGTTTGGTTATTTTGTTCTCATGTGCTCTTTGATTCCTCTTGACGTTTCTTCGGTCGTCTTCTTTATTATTTCTTTGTATCTTGCTCATAATTGTTCGATGAAAATTTTTTATATGTGTTTACTTCTTTCGGGCCTGAAATACCTGTTGCACTTCTTTGGTTTTACAACATGGAACATTTCTACGAGTCACTTAACAGGAAACTTTACCCCAACCAGTAAGCAACTTTTCCCGGACATCCATGACACAGTTTTAATGATTCTTGTTAATGGATACGTAGTCAGTGTGGTTTTGAGGAAATTCTACAGATATTTCTTGGATTTACCTATGTTACTTTATGAGATAACTTATATGGAAATATTGTTACGGTTAATTTGTAGTTTCGCATGCATTAGTGAAAATTAATCAGTTGTATTTTACGAGTAAGCGTTTTGTTACTTTTATTGGTGGTTTCCCATGCAGTATTTCAAATAATTAACTAGATTCTAGTATTTGCCTTTATTCCTAAAAATCCAGTACATTTTGCCTGACTAGGTAGGCAACCCTATTCTCTTCTGGTGATATTAAATTTTCAGTCTGAAACTACAGTAATGTTATCAAATAAGGACACTCCATATTTGACCAATTTTTTGTGGGTTCTCTTGCCAAATTTTGGGAAGTTTTTGATAACTTGAGTTGAATGGCATGCGCCTGATTTTCTCGTTCTTTTCCACTGCAGAATTCGTGCAATTAAGTTGTGAGCCTCTCGGCGTAGTGCTTCCAAAGCCAATTGGTTTGGCTAGCTTCATTGGATGGAGAAGGATCTAGAAGTACAAAAGCCGAATTATTGGTTTGCCGTCAGAATTATTACGTCTAACGCCTCCGCGGAATTTTGGGGCCAACTTTTGTCACATGCACCACCACTTTTTGGCTGACTATTAGCACCAGGTTAGTTTTCTTAAGCTCCTGCCTTCTTCTCGGGGCTTACCTAGAAATGTGTACATTTTTAGCCAATTTTCCCTTGGGGTTCGTAATTATACTGGGAAACATTTTGCGCTGCGTCCCTTGGAAGCGCTTGGGAACGTTACCTGCCTGCATCTTGGTAATGGTAATGGTAATGGGATACAAGAAACATAATTAGAAGGATAAAGGCAGGCATAAGCAAAGCAAATCTCAGAAGGATTGAATTTGAAGTTTGAGTAAAAGAAAGATTTAAGATGGCTAATATAATATAAGTAATTGATATGTTTGAGCATATTTGAAGCCAGATCAAATGAAAGTAAATAATACAAAAGGTTGGTTATGAGTGTAGAGTTATTAATAAAAGTACAGGCCAGTAAAAAGCAAGCAAGTTGAAAGGTAGATGGAAATCGAAACAACATCAGATAAAATTTGCAAAAAGCAATACAGAACGAGGTCAACTGAATTCAAGAAAATCAGTAACGTGTTTAAAATTGAACTCAAGTGCCAGTGCATTTTAAAACTAAGTGTTATAGCAGTGCAGTGATTATAAAAACGTTTTATGTAACGAAAAAGAACAATTTTTATGTATAAGAAATAAAAAACAAACATGTTATAAAATTTTATTCCTTTATGTGTAATTGCAATTAAAACTAATTTCCTTTAAAAAAATTCAGATCGCGGTTACTTAGCAACGCGATGCTGTTTTGTTAACAATAAGAAATAAATTCCTGTAATTTGACAAGTGTGGGCAAATTGTGCTCCAGGAAATTCAATGTTTTAATATAATAAAAATTATTTGCCGCATATAAAAAGTATACCGTTTTATTCAACAAGATACCGGGCCCAAGTAAAAGTGTGAGCAGAAGTTTCTGCGACATAAAAATTATAAATTTACCAAACCAACTTCGGGTGTGGAACGGCACCGAGCATCTGGAGATTCCGAACATCGACACCGGCCCATTTGAGCTGCAGAATCCAGGGGTCTCCAATCCAACAGACCAGGGAGGTGTGAGAGCATCCCCAAGCAAGATTTGCTTCAAGCGAGGAAAGCCATCGGCGTCACCTGCAACCAGCTCCGAGGAGAGAATCGGTCACACTTTCTGAGGTAGGATTTGGCATGTGTTTTGAATTATTGGAGTCCGGAAAGCTAGTGAACGTCAAGAATACACCTTGCGGAGTAGATCCAGCGTGTGTCCAAGCCTCCAAATTTGTCTCAGTTCGAATAAATTGCGTGGCGTTAGTAGAAAATGTGGTTTTGCCAAGATTTGCAGAGTATTACAAAAAGTGGAACAAAAGAGTAGCTAACGTCCTTTTACGTCATATCTGAAACAAATTCGTGTCAGTTGTTGCTAGGCGAGAGTTTTAATTCAATTTACCTGATGGTTCCTTGCACAATTTTCACTTTTAAATATTAAATGACCTTCTGTGGTGAAAGTCAAGTTGTGAGATTATGAGTAATCAATGCGATTGCGTTTTGGAGCTATCCTGAGTCAAATAATCTAAACATTAATTTCAAATAGAACTCAAATTTGAACCCAACCTGAGAGATTAGTCTTGTGTTTTGCCGGAGCAAGCCCAAAAAATTATTGCAATTCGATAAAATATAGAAAAGGACAATTAACCATTTTATTAAAAGTAATAAATACATTTTATTTTGATTAGCCTAAAATGCTGATAGGCAAAGTTTTACATTTTTCAAATTTAATAAAAATACCATGAGTATTGTATGGTGAGTTGCCCTATTTAATTATTTATATTCTAATTAAAACCTTTATTAATAGAGTGCATCATTACTACAATATGTATTTGAAATTAGGTGTGTAGATTAAAATGGGTCGATTCGAACGAATCCGCTCGCTTTTGTGATTAATAACATGATTTTAATGCTAGCTGCATAACCGTGCTTTTTAGATTATTGCATAGCCCTTTTGTTCTGTTAATAGCTACGTCGGCTGCCTATCTGTACAATTAGTTATAACCTGGCCCTCTCGCTATGTGATAGCTACGTTTCACGTAGGGCACCAGCTGTGATCGTAATGCATGCCCCTGTTTCTAATGCGGAATTCGCTTAGCATGTTGACCGCGATCTTGTGAACTAATTTACTCACCCCCAGCTGTTTGTCAGCCCCTATCGTCGCTTGGGAATTGGGGTTCTGGAATGAATTAATAATACGGTGTTTTGGGTCTCGGCTAGACCATTAAGCTAAAACGGGACGTTTGAACTCACCTGAGATACGGTTTAGCTGTCTTTTTCGGCGGGGACTGCTGTGTTTTAGGCACTTCTGCACAAGCTCAGCTTTTAGGTTATATGCTAAATTAACTCGCATCTAATAGGTTGTGGTTATTGTACCGCCCGCGGATGCTTATCTACCAAAATCTGAGTAATTGAGATCCGGGATTATTAATTATTCTGTTAGGAGCTCATTTAAACCGTTTAATAAGAAACGTAATCAAGAGCCTAATGAGTTTCTTGAAGAAATCTCTTCGACTTCTGTATGGCCATACAATTTAAAGAATTTTCGCCCCTTCTAAATCTTGAATACTGTCATAACGTCAGATAGAGCTAACGATCAGTGTTTATGTTAGCCTGCTACTTGCGTCGCTCTGTTTCGAGTTACCTTGCCTAACAGGGTGAGTGCTAATTTATGGGCTAATTAATACATGCGAATGTGTTATTTGCTAGCCGGAATTATTCCTACGTGTTCTGATTTGTTTGAACCTCCGCCTCACGAAGCTTCTTTTTATATTGGGTTTACCCCTTACTGGGCAACCTCAAAATTAGGTATTAACCTGTTAGCTATTATATTATGAACCAATTTTACGTATGCAGCTCGGCCCTTTTTCTTTTGTAAAATATTTATGCAGCTCGCCCCTTTTATAAATGCTTATCTAACGCCTTTATTTTTTTAATGTGTCGTGAGTTACCACCCTCACGTATGTTTGTGCCATTTGTTTGATAGTCTTGGTGTTTATTTATTTATGCTTATATACTTATAATTACCTGTCGATGCACTATAGAACCCAATGTTAAATAAATACTGTTACTAGTTTGTTTTGCTATTATTTGGTTTGCCGGGTTTATCTCTTTCCTTGTCGACGTCAAGGACCTGGCGCCCTCTCCCATAGTTTTTTTGCAGTTTTGCTGGAACCCCGATCCTTCCCGACAAGTTAGTCAACTTAGGCCGATATTTACCAGCCGGAAAAATACCAAATATAACTTTCGCCACCAGGTAAGAGCGACCCTTAATTCTTCGTCACAAGATGCTACCTCCTACCGACTGCTGCGGTCATATGGTTAAACTCATATTGAAATTGTGCTGTTTTTTCAATTGTAAAGAAAAGCCACTAAGAAAGCTATAATATGCAAACTGTTGTCAAAAATTGTGTCAAACTGGTTCACCGGTCTTCAGTTTCTAAAGATCTACTTTTTCATTTCCACAAATGAAAGGTTTGATAGGCTTAGTTGTACCGTTCTGAACAAAGCGATTGACAAGGCCTCAGCTAGCTCTTTTAACTCTTGGCAGAATATAGCGTGGTGTAAGGACCAGACTGAAAAATAAAGCAATTGGGCGCCATGTCGTTATTCACAACAAATAAAACAAACCTAGCCAGCAAAATAAATCAATATCTACTGTGTAAGCTTCGTTGCATACCTCAATCTAAATGTAGTACCTAATGCGAACAACAACAAATACAAATAGTAACAGTCAAAAGAATATTTAATATTTAAAACAAATAAGTCAAGCTTGGCGTCACCTGACTTACACACACACATATAATTGTATATCGGGACAAAACACAACATGTTAAAAACTTTGATTCAAAGTAGCAATTCCAAACTCGCTAGTTCTAGCTTAAATTACAACTTCAGGCTAACACCTGTGCAATCGCAATTGACATAAACGCACAACGCCAATGGCGTTATCTGAGATATAGTATACACGCTACTTCACCAATTTCGAAATATGTAAGTACTAGCTCTTTAGTAAACAATTGAGCAAAAAGATTGATTTGACATGCTCAGTTTGAGTTGCTAAGATCTGAGTAGGAACTGAGATAAGTTTGCGGTATAATGCCTTTGTCTATTAAAACCGATGCTGATAAAGGCATGTACCTACAATTAATTAGTTATGAAGTCCAGCTAAATTTTAGCCCGTAACTGCTGGCCGAACGGTGTTCTCGGCCTAATTATTGTGGAAGACGCATCGCAGCTATTTCAATTATCGTAAGGCGTAGGGCAATCTAGCCAACTCTGAAAGGGCGCCGGCGAAACAATGCTGCAAGCGGCTCGCTTGCTTGAAAACAAGAACGGCCTCTCGGAAAATCAATTCTATTCGAGCTATTCTGCTGTTTTAATAGCCTACTCGGATCGAAAATGCGAAAAACAAGCCTCAACTCGAAAATGCTGCAGGTGCTTATCTCGAAATGCAAACGCTCGCTGCGATAAACTAAAATATTTTGCTATAAAATATAGCTACCAGGTGGTCCAAAAGTCGGTGTCAAATGCATTAACACGCTTTTGAAATAAAATTGAAACGAGGCGTTACATAGTTTTAAAAATTAATGAAAAATTAGTCACACTGGAAGACTATGGGCATATATTTGGTGAAATAAAAAATAAACAAATTAATACTAGGTTTGAATTAGTTCCTCATCCATTTACTTGTAGTTGTTTCATTTGAATTAACTGTTAAACCTTTTTGTGGTTTTATCATTTATGTCTGTACTGAAAAACCAGTTCAGAAACCATCAAATTGTAAACCGTTTGTCACTTGAGTACTAGTACAATATTCACTTATAATACCATGAGTAGTCAAAAGTATGTCGAATATTTTTGTTGTGGTATTACGAATGTTCATTGCGCTTCGATTAGAACGAGTGCTAGCGCACTCGTCCTAATCTTAAGCACAATGGACATGAGTAGTGATACCACCGCAAAAATATTCTACTTAACTTTGACTAAGAATGGCATTCGAGGGACTATTCAATGAACCAAACTACTTTTTCAAATTAGTTTTCAGTAAATCTAGCAACAAATTACGTAATTTCTATAGTAACAGAACACTAATATTGACATTTTCTATTAAAAATCACATTTGTTTAAAATATTCACTATACCAGTAGTGAAAGTTGTCGATTATTTTCACTAGTGAAAATTGTCATTAAATATTCACTATACCACTAGTGAAAATTGTCGATTATTTTCACTAGTGAAAATTGTCAATATTCATAGTTCATGCTAATTTTTTTACCTTCAAAATTTTTATATGAAAAAACGTACTTTAGCTGCTTTTTATAAAAACTTCGATTTTTATGCTCCAACGCAGAATTAGGAGAGAAAAATAATAATTAATTTATTTACTTAGTAGTATAGAAGTAAATAAAAATTTAAGTGTTTTTATATTATAAAATAAAATATATAATTGTCTTGTGATTAGATACCAAATGAACCATTTTATTATTTTCTAATACATTTGCCGTACTTTGTATGCACTTTCGATCATTAGTTTTTTACTACTTTTGCTAATATAAATAATGCCACAATAAGTAAAGCAGTAGGCAGGTAAGTCGTGTTCATTAAACTGTTGTACAGCAATTGTGCTTTGTGAATGTGATTTAATTTCACAGCGTTCAAAAAAGCGTTTGTTGAGTAAAAACACAACCACTAATAAACTTACAACTATATCTGTACAACACATTTTTGAACACACTGTACTCTTGTCTGTAACATAATTACAAACGAAGTAATTATAAGTCAATATGAATGTCTAGGAATATAACTGTATTTTACGTTTTTAAATCGATAATTTACAGGAAAAAGATCTAAAGAGAATAATTTCAATTTCTTCTTTAAAGTGTAGGATTTTTCGAGTAGGACACGATTAATACATTTGAGAATACCAGAAATATTCTGGTTTGATTCATATTATACTTGTTCTAGTACGAACTAATAAATTTGCATCATTTTTAAGAAGCACATTAATAATAATTAAATGATTTTTTTAACGGGACAAAATTATATTCGTACGCCACTGGAGAACGGTAAACGTAACAGTAAACTAGTTTGGCGCATGGACGTAGAACGTAACGGTTTTTCTTACGTTTAACGTTACAGGTTGCAGGGGAGGTTAATTCCCGCCGGTTTCTTTTTAGTTTGGTGTTTTTGTGGTTCCTGTTGGTATATTTATTATTATTATTAGTCATAGTATTTGTTAAATATAAGAGGTGAAGTCAAGCAATAGAGATAAATCTGCAGTTCAGCAAATTGTAAGTTACGATAACACTGTTTTGTGAGGATAACCTAACCTGCCCGATTGTAAATAATGTTTTTACAGAATTTTACGACTAGAATGGCTACTAAACGGAGACGTGCAGGTACAACAACTGATGGAGTGGCTACAAAAGCCGTGAAGAGAATAAAATGTACGTAATTAAATTCCAAGCAGCTTTAATTAGAACCTAACCTTAAAATTGATGTTTGAAGGTTAATTATCTTCTTCTGGTTGTATCAATTAAAGTACTTGGTTGCACTGTAAATTAGGCAACAGGTCTTGTTAAAAGATCATTTTTGTGGTAGTTATAATTGTAATTGCTTGTTTAGAAAAACCTGATTTAATAAAATAATTATTTTTAGTTACTATCGACCATGCAGCTTTGCCGAGCACTACAAAAACTGGAATAGTTTTAGTAACAGGGGCCGGAGATGTTGGACAGCTTGGTTTGGGCAGCGACGTACTAGAAAAAAGCAGGTTTGCTCAGGTATGTTCTGTGAATGATATCATTTTTGGCAGTGGTGTATTATGATATTTATTTTATCTAACTTGCTCAGGTATCTATTGACCATGAAATTGTAGACGTGTGTGCTGGTGGAATGCACACAGTATGCTTAACAAAAGATGGAAAGGTACGGATTCGCATATTTGCAAACACAAAAATACATCTTTAAATCCTAGGTTTTAACGTTTGGTTGCAACGATGAGGGTGCCTTAGGACGGATTACAAGCGACAAAGAGGACTCGGAGTTTACTGCCGGCGAGGTGGAATTACCAGGCGAAGTTATTCAAATATCTGCTGGCGATTCGCACACAGCTGCATTGCTTAAGGACGGCCGAGTGTTTGCCTGGGGAACATTCAGAGTGAGGCTTTAAATGTTTTCTCATTAGAATCATTGTTCAAACTTTGGCATTAACAGGACTCGCATGGAAATATGGGAATGACTCCGAAAGGAAACAAACAGCTTCCTTACGAAATAATTCCGGACCATGTCATTGTTAAGATAGCTTCTGGGGCCGATCATTTGGCATGCCTTACGAAGCTTGGGGAGATTTTTACGTGTGGATGTGCCGAACAAGGTCAGTTGGGACGAACTAGCGAGCGTAGTAGCGATAGGCATGCAAGAAGTGGAGCCGGCATTGATCAATTAGCTAAACTTCTTTCTCCGACACCCATACGTATCAAGCCAAGTTTAAAGCTGCATTTTGAAGATATCTGGGCAAGTACTTATGGCACGTTTGCTAAGGTGGCTGGGAAGAACAGCATTTATGTGTTTGGATTGAACAACTATTATCAATTAGGTAAGCACACACACAAAATTGTTCCAACATTTTTATTTATACAATCCTTACAGGTTTAAAGGGAACTGCTCCCCAATACACCCCAAAATTATCACAGGACTTTTCAAAACATACTTGGAAATTAATTTCTGGCGCCCAGCACCACAGCATAGCCCTAGATGATAATGGCAAGACTTATGCCATTGGCCGAAAAGAATACGGCCGCTTAGGCTTAGGCAAAGACTGTGACGACGCCAGTGCGCTAGTGGAAATTCCGACATTGGCTGATAAAAACGTTGTAAATGTGAATTGTGGCTCAACGACGTCTTTTGCTGTAACTGATAAAGGTGGGTGCTTTGATCATAGTTGTTTAGTTATTGTTTTGTGTTGTCGTTCGTCTGTTAATTATACTATTTCAAAAAGTTGAGTGCAATCAAAGAGCAATGCTCTTTGGTGCAATGTAATAAAGTAAGGTTATGATTCCATTTAAGCAGATCGGGTATCGCTTTCAAGCATGTAAAATACAAAAACAAATGTGACTACGGCTTCTGACTCATTGCAGGTGAGCTCTATGGCTGGGGCATGGGAAGTGTTCGTCAGTTGGGAACAGGCGACGACGAGGACTGCTTTGAGCCCACGCGGATCAAGAGCAAGCAGTTGTTGGACCGACACGTGCTTCGTGTTAGCAGCGGTGGGCAGCACACGGTTATTCTCGCCACGACAAATAACAACAACAAAGGCGATTTCAACTCCATGGAGACCACGTAATTGGATACATTTCCAGTTTGAACGCGTCTTGTAATTAAAACGTTGAGAATTGTGTAAAGTTTCCTAAAAAACTAGTTTTATATCGCTAATAAAATTTTAAATTAATGTAACTGGATTTAGTGTAGAAATTGTGATCGGATTAATTGATTATCACTGTTAATATATGTTAATGTTACATTTGTGGATTTAGTGTAGAAATTGTGATCGGATTAATTGATTATCACTGTTAATATATGTTAATGTTACATTTGAACACTGCCCTTAATTTGTGTTACTAATATTCATTAAATACACTTCTTTTTTTATGTGTTTTTATTATGTATTTATTATTTTCGAACTATATACAATATTTTTTGTGACCTTGACCAAGAAGGCGTGAGTTAACGCACTGACGATAAACGTAATTGTAGGCATTGCCGTGCAAATTCACAGATTTCTACAATCTACAATAGTGAGTGAAGCAGAACAGCAGTAAGTGCAATAGTGAAAAGGGGAACAAATGCAGTGAGTAGTTATTAATAAACTTGCGATGTCAAGCAAACACGCAACCTTGACTCGCTAATGAAATTTTCAAGTTCAGGACAAAAGTGAAGTTTTTAAAAAATGGTGAATAGTTAAATGGCAATGTAAAGTGAGAAGTTTGGTGATAATATAAAATGAATTACTTAAAAAAAATAGGTATTTGCCGGTTCAAACTAAGTGCCCGAGGCTATAAATAGAACTTCCAAAGCAAATTGTTCACATTTGCATTTTTACTTTCAGTCGAACGTAAAAAATTATCAAAGTTTGAAGTGTGCTGTGACCGCTGTGACTCAAGTGTATTTAAATAATGTAAGTATTCTTTGGTATTATTTTTTCACGACTGCGTCATCAGCATGAGAAAATTTCTAATAACTTCACAAAAGAATTCCCGAGAATCTTCTCCTGAACCAAGTAGGTACAAGTACCCAAAAAGTGGCAAGTACTGACATATCTGGCCCGTCTATGGAAGGTGGATTTTCCGGTGAAGGTAAATCATTTCCAGAGCCAAGCACAAGTATAGAGGGAACTCAAAATCTGGACCTTTCTGAAAACTTCCGATACTTCAGATATTAGTGAAGATACACGTACTTCGAAAAAACGTAAATTCTACACCCAAAAATACAAGCCCGAATGGGAACAGGTAGAAGATTTTAAAAATTGGATAGAGTATAGGTGCTATTAAAAGACATAATAACTCTAAAATATATAAACAAAAGCTGTATCTGTAAAAGGGCAACCCACTTTAACAAAGAAAACTTTTCAATTCACTACTACCAGCGATAAAATTCTAAAACAAAATTCGAATTGCTGCTTTTACAGCAGAACATAATATATAAATTAACACTTCTTATTATTTGACAGCATTAATCAAAACTATTGTTAGGTCGGTAATAAAATCAGATCAAATTCGCAAACTGTCATGTAGCAGAACCAAATGCACTGCTTTAATTAACAATGTAATTGGCAAAAGCAACTTCGAAATATTACTTGAAAAGTTGAAAACGACAATTTCTTTACTAGTTGACGAGTCTATGGACAATTCAGCTGTCAAACATTTAACAATTGATGTTCAATATCATGAAAATTTTAAAATTGAAGATGAATTTTTAGCATTAATTCCGGTGGCAGATGCTACTGCTCAAAATCTATATAATGTAATTACAAAGTGTATGATTAAATTGCATATTGTAGGTGTACTTTGTTATTCATTTATACTTTTTTTATATTTTTAAACATTTTATCCTGTTCGTGTTTTGTTTATTTTTTATAATTGTTGTAAAAACTTTAATACAAATATTCTAAATATTTTGTTTTTTTAATTTACAACGTTTTTCACGTTTAATCAATCTAGTGAAATTTTTGTCAATCTAGTGATTTTCTCCGGTAAGTACTGCAGTTTCAGAAATGATTGACGCAGAATATATGTGCACAGAAAATATTGTAGCAGAATGTTGCATTATCAGAATTGTATTGGAACAGAAAATATTGCGTCAGAAAATACAGAACTAGAAAGTGCATTTCAGAAAATAATTTTGATAGAGTATACACTGCCATCTATTTATAATAGATATATTATACATTTTAAAAATAATTACTTTATAGAGAGTTACAAAGAGAAAAATGTTTTTCTTACTGTGATACATGGCGGTACCTACATTATCAGATTAGAATAGAATGTTTATGTTTGATTGTTTGGCACAAAGTTGTGAAATTTTAAGGGTAGGATTTGGGCTCCTGGGGTCAAGATAGGGAATACATATGAACTACCGATTCGAGAGCTATAGTAACATAAGAGGGAGGCTACACAATTCAGAACCGCTCGAGGAGCTTCAACTTAAAGTAAACTACACCAATAAATTAACAAATGCAAGACGAATTATAGTATTAGCGGAGAAAAATATTTTGCGCAATTATACACAATACCAAGAATGTGGACAAAGCTTAAAATGCGTAATTCAGGTGTCATACAACGTCATTATCTCCTAGAAATAAAAACTATTATTGTTAATATGTGTAATACCAACGCTTTTTGTCTATTCATTTTTATTGTATTAAAATTATTATTATTATAAACAATAAATTAATTAAATAATTTAAGAAATATTTTTTTTATTTTTCTCTCTTAAATTTTTTTCTAGGTCAAGGATAACGTACTAACACGTTTCCCAAGCGGGCCGGCCTAAAAACGACGACAGGCGCCGTCGGCGTCCAATTTTGCTCGAATTTACTAGTACGGTTTGGGATCTTGGGGTCAGCTCGTATTTTTGCAATAATTAAGATAGCACCTTGAAATTTTGCACAAGCCATCTGGGGGCGGTCCTCTAACAAACGAGTCCGGTTTGGAAGCCCTACGCCGTTCCCAAAGAGCGGCGTCGAGGCGCTAAGGTCGAAATTTTTTCCTCGTAAAATTTTTTCACGAATTTACACATTTAGGTCAGGGATAACGTACTAACACGTTTCCCAAGCGGGCCGGCCTAAAAACGACGACAGGCGCCGTCGGCGTCCAATTTTGCTCGAATTTACTAGTACGGTTTGGGATCTTGGGTCAGCTCGTATTTTTGCAATAAATTAAGATAGCACCTTGAAATTTTGCACAAGCCATCTGGGGGCGGTCCTCTAACAAACGAGTCCGGTTTGGAAGCCCTACGCCGTTCCCAAAGAGCGGCGTCGAGGCGCTAAGGTCGAAATTTTTTCCTCGTAAAATTTTTTCACGAATTTACACATTTAGGTCAGGGATAACGTACTAACACGTTTCCCAAGCGGGCCGGCCTAAAAACGACGACAGGCGCCGTCGGCGTCCAATTTTGCTCGAATTTACTAGTACGGTTTGGGATCTTGGGGTCAGCTCGTATTTTTGCAATAAATTAAGATAGCACCTTGAAATTTTGCACAAGCCATCTGGGGGCGGTCCTCTAACAAACGAGTCCGGTTTGGAAGCCCTACGCCGTTCCCAAAGAGCGGCGTCGAGGCGCTAAGGTCGAAATTTTTTCCTCGTAAAATTTTTTCACGAATTTACACATTTAGGTCAGGGATAACGTACTAACACGTTTCCCAAGCGGGCCGGCCTAAAAACGACGACAGGCGCCGTCGGCGTCCAATTTTGCTCGAATTTACTAGTACGGTTTGGGATCTTGGGGTCAGCTCGTATTTTTGCAATAAATTAAGATAGCACCTTGAAATTTTGCACAAGCCATCTGGGGGCGGTCCTCTAACAAACGAGTCCGGTTTGGAAGCCCTACGCCGTTCCCAAAGAGCGGCGTCGAGGCGCTAAGGTCGAAATTTTTTCCTCGTAAAATTTTTTCACGAATTTACACATTTAGGTCAGGGATAACGTACTAACACGTTTCTCAAGCGGGCCGGCCTAAAAACGACGACAGGCGCCGTCGGCGTCCAATTTTGCTCGAATTTACTAGTACGGTTTGGGATCTTGGGGTCAGCTCGTATTTTTGCAATAAATTAAGATAGCACCTTGAAATTTTGCACAAGCCATCTCGGGGCGGTCCTCTAACAAACGAGTCCGGTTTGGAAGCCCTACGCCGTTCCCAAAGAGCGGCGTCGAGGCGCTAAGGTCGAAATTTTTTCCTCGTAAAATTTTTTCACGAATTTACACATTTAGGTCAGGGATAACGTACTAACACGTTTCCCAAGCGGGCCGGCCTAAAAACGACGACAGGCGCCGTCGGCGTCCAATTTTGCTCGAATTTACTAGTACGGTTTGGGATCTTGGGGTCAGCTCGTATTTTTGCAATAAATTAAGATAGCACCTTGAAATTTTGCACAAGCCATCTGGGGGCGGTCCTCTAACAAACGAGTCCGGTTTGGAAGCCCTACGCCGTTCCCAAAGAGCGGCGTCGAGGCGCTAAGGTCGAAATTTTTTCCTCGTAAAATTTTTTCACGAATTTACACATTTAGGTCAGGGATAACGTACTAACACGTTTCCCAAGCGGGCCGGCCTAAAAACGACGACAGGCGCCGTCGGCGTCCAATTTTGCTCGAATTTACTAGTACGGTTTGGGATCTTGGGGTCAGCTCGTATTTTTGCAATAAATTAAGATAGCACCTTGAAATTTTGCACAAGCCATCTGGGGGCGGTCCTCTAACAAACGAGTCCGGTTTGGAAGCCCTACGCCGTTCCCAAAGAGCGGCGTCGAGGCGCTAAGGTCGAAATTTTTTCCTCGTAAAATTTTTTCACGAATTTACACATTTAGGTCAGGGATAACGTACTAACACGTTTCCCAAGCGGGCCGGCCTAAAAACGACGACAGGCGCCGTCGGCGTCCAATTTTGCTCGAATTTACTAGTACGGTTTGGGATCTTGGGGTCAGCTCGTATTTTTGCAATAAATTAAGATAGCACCTTGAAATTTTGCACAAGCCATCTGGGGGCGGTTCTCTAACAAACGAGTCCGGTTTGGAAGCCCTACGCCGTTCCCAAAGAGCGGCGTCGAGGCGCTAAGGTCGAAATTTTTTCCTCGTAAAATTTTTTCACGAATTTACACATTTAGGTCAGGGATAACGTACTAACACGTTTCCCAAGCGGGCCGGCCTAAAAACGACGACAGGCGCCGTCGGCGTCCAATTTTGCTCGAATTTACTAGTACGGTTTGGGATCTTGGGGTCAGCTCGTATTTTTGCAATAAATTAAGATAGCACCTTGAAATTTTGCACAAGCCATCTGGGGGCGGTTCTCTAACAAACGAGTCCGGTTTGGAAGCCCTACGCCGTTCCCAAAGAGCGGCGTCGAGGCGCTAAGGTCGAAATTTTTTCCTCGTAAAATTTTTTCACGAATTTACACATTTAGGTCAGGGATAACGTACTAACACGTTTCCCAAGCGGGCCGGCCTAAAAACGACGGCAGGCGCCGTCGGCGTCCAATTTTGCTTGAATTTAGTAGTGCGATTTGGGATCTTGGGGTCAGCTCGTATTTTTGCAATAAATTAAGATAGCACCTTGAAATGTTGCACAAGCCATCTGGGGGCAGTCCTCTAACAAACGAGTCCGGTTTGGAAGCCCTACGCCGTTCCCAAAGAGCGGCGTCGAGGCGCTAAGGTCGAAATTTTGTTATTTTAAAAAGATTAATGTTCTGTTCATTTAAATTTTTGAAAGAATCCGGTGACAATAATTTTCTTAACGTTAATACTACAGTAACATACATGGGGAATATTTATAATTTTTTCCAAATACACGTTTCAAACAAAAGTCAATACATTCGTCCCTTGAATAGCAGCATTGCACCTTACGTTCATGTAGTACGGGACTACCAGGATTGACAAAGGAAACCGCACACGCTCTAGAATTTTCTTCAGAAAGTACTTATTTATGCATAAAATTTCTTCTTGAGCAAGCTGGCTTCTATTATGTATTAATACGAGCATTCAGTTCTGATGCAGTTTAAGCAACTTTCTCTCAATGAAGCTACAGATGCCCGAACAGCAGAATATGCACTAAGGCAAATTTTGCGCTGTGGAATAGTTAAATCGTCTGCCAGTTCAAATAGCGCAGAACATTTTAGTTTTATTAGTAGAATTGCCCAACTGTCATCTCTCCAAACAGCATCCATCAATAGCGAAGGATTGTTATTACCAGTAGAACTAAGGTTGAAAATCCAAAGTTTAAAAATCAATGATATGCCTGAAACCAACATTTATTAAGCATCCATAGCATTTGTATCGGCTAAACTGCAGAATCCGGGACCAATTCTCCTCCTTTTATTGCTTCCCTGATAATGTTGGTTATGGTTACTAAAGAAACACGGTTAATCATCATCATCATTGGCACCCCAGCCTATTATGGGCCTTGGCCTCCTCGAGAATCGAACACGGTTAATAATAATTAATATTACCAATAGCAGGGGAAATGGCTCCAGATTCTGCAGTTTTTCCTTTGTACATTAAAAATACAACAAAAGATTATCTGTGATAATTGCATCTCCCCATTATTGTCAACTACCGTGCCAGGACCCTTGCTACGATTAATTTATCTGCAAGACCGTGGATTAAAACTTCCACAAATAAACTTACTTTATGTATTGATTTATTAGAAATTGTGTTAAATTTCAACAAAAACAATAAACTGAGATTTCATGGTGCAACTAACCTTTTAAAGTTAAACGTCGGATTTTGACATTTGAGCTAAGAAACACACTAAATGCTTTTAAATTCTCACAATAGGTGGCTACAGGTGGTGTTCCCTACATATATCCATGGTTCCCTATGTGTAGGCCATAGTATTTAATTTAGTCGGCCATGCAAATACTGACATATATGCACTTGTCGGAAAGTGGTTTGAGTAACCTGTCACACGTGTTTAAAGTTTCGAAAAGGTGTTGTGAATTGTGTGCTTCCTGCTTCTTAACATGGATAATTGGAGGTAAGTTTTTATGTATATTATTTTCAATTTTTTGTCCAGCAAATTTCGTAATATTTATAAACATACATTATGCTTTGTGATAATGTAAATTTTGTATTAATTTTATCTTTTTTTTGGGAAAATATATCGCTAAAAGCTGGCGTCTGTTTAAACGGACAGTAGTATAATGGGGTACTTGTTGCAGTTATAATAAAAGGCCTCTAAAACTGCACGAGTTGTTGGAGGAAATTGAGAATATCGAGGATATTTCTGAAATTCCAAATTCCATTGTAATTTTCCCACCAACTAATGCAAATGATTATAATACTGATGAGGACTCTGGGGATGAAAATGAAGTTAACATAAATAATCTTCCAGGTATTATACGTAAACTAAATTTTTTTATAAATTTTTAAAAATATTGAAATTTCCAGGCAGTCAGCTTACTGCAGAAGTTGAAATTATCAATAATGATCATATCACATTTGGCGACGATGTTGATGCAGACAGTAATGAAGATTTTGATATTGAAGATGACCTAACATTAGGGTAATTTCAAAATTCACAGAATGTAAAAAATCCCACTAGGCCCCGTTGCCACAAAAAGAAAAAGCTGTACTCTTGGAAAAAAAAGGACAAAGTCTAATTTTCCAGAGTGGCAAGATGTATATTCAGCACAAAATAGTCGTACACCATTGCAACTGTTTTTTATGTTTTTTGATCAATCCGTGATTGAAATGATCACAAATTATAGTAATTCATACGCGGCACAACGCAATCGAAACGGCAATATTTCAGCAGATGAGATGAAATGTTTTATCGGAGTTCATCTACTGAGTGGATATAACGTATTTCCTAGAAGAGCTATGTATTGGGAAAACGCCGATGATGCAGCAAATAAACTTGTGTATTCTGCAATCTCTAGAGATAGATTCAACTTTATTATGCAAAATTTGCATTGCAATAATAATGATGAACTTACTGCTTCGGATAAATTTTCGAAGATGCGACCACTGCTTACGGCTCTCTACAAGAAATTCATTTCATTAGCACCCACTGAAGAATGCCACAGTTTAGATGAGTCCATGGTTCCATATTATGGTGGCCATGGATCTAAACAATTTATACGTGGCAAGCCGATACGCTGGGGTTACAAATTTTGGACTGGAACTACAAAGCGAGGTTATATTGAGTAGTTGGAACCCTACCATGGAGCATCTACTCAATTGCCAAATCAGTATAAATTCTTCGGATTAGGAGCAAGCGTGGTCTTACAGTTTGCAGACGTCCTGCAGTCAAAAACTAGTGATGTTCCATTTCATATCTTTTTTGATAACTATTTCACCTCCTTGCCGTTATTGGAAGAATTGACAATACGAGGACTGAAAGGAACTGCAACCATGCGAGAAAATAGAATGGATGTCCAATCCAACATTTAAAAATATTTAAAAAGCAGACAAGAGGTACTTTCGAGTATGCCCTTGTTAAGTCCCCTATATATACCCTATATATATATTATGCCACAACACGCTTGCCCAGAACGTATCGTGTGACTCACGCCCGACTCCCTGAGCGTTCCAGCCGTGGCCTATTAGCCTATTTCGAACCGATTTCAGGGCAAGTGTGCCAGTTTTTCAGGACTGATTCCGTGGTGCGATGCTCACCTTGGGTGGGTGTCGTAAAGTTCTTTTAATACCGTAACAGGCTAATTTTGGCTATCCCAACGTGTGGGCCTGTTTTTTTTTCTGATATTCGTCTTCTCGTCAAGCCCCTTCGTTGTGCGTCTTAATTTTGGCATCCAACATCTGGGGCCTTGTATGTTCGTTTTTCTTATTGAGCCACCCGTTGTCTGCCTAATTTTGGCTATCCCAACTTGTGGGCCTGTTTTTTTTTCTGATATTCGTCTTCTCGTCAAGCCCCTTCGTTGTGCGTCTTAATTTTGGCATCCAACATCTGGGGCCTTATGTATGTTCGTTTTTCTTATTAAGCCACCCGTTGTCTACCTAATTTTGTCGCTCAACGCGGGGCCTTTCAGGCCTTTCTGGCTTTGCTTTGCTTAGCCTTGTATCATTTATATCGTTGTCACCAATGTTTTTTTTCGTCATTTCGAAGTGGTATGGACTGGTAAACCGTTTTTTTTTTCTTAGTAGAATATTTTACCGAGCTTCTTTTCTTGTTTTCTATTTGTCTTTTCTTGTTTTCTTCTGTTTTATATATGTCTTTTTTTGTCTTTTCCTGTTCTTAGTTTATTTTCATTAGTTTTCTTGACCGTGTATATGTTTTTTCTTAGTTGTCATTTGTCTTTATGTTTCTTTTCTTGTTTTCTATATGTTTTTTCTTGTCTTTTCTTATTTTCTATTTGTAGTTTTGTGTTTTCTTGTTGTTTATGTCTTTTCATATTTTGAGTATCTTTTCCGTCATTTTTACCGTCGTTTCTTGTTTTTCTTAGCCAGTTCATACTACCGAGATCTCTCGTTGCATTTAGTGCAGATTTTATCCCGTATTAGTCGGAGTTAGTACCAGATGTTGTTGAGTGAAGGTACCGACCTTGTTTTTTTTTAAGTCTTTTCGAAGGCTTAGTTGGGAGTTTCGATTCCCTGTCGTTTACATTGTTTAGCCTTGGGCTAAGTTGACAGTTTTGTTGTACCGAACTGACGTTTATCGATTTTGACGTTCACGTTAGCGAGGTTTATCGATTTTGACGTTGATGATTACCGATTTTGACAATTTTTTTTCTATCGTTTGGTGTTGTGCCGCGTTGATTTTTGGTGAGCAGGTTGGAATTCATTTTCACCTTCATTACAGTGTTTTGGTTTGTTGATAAGGTATGGTGTGCTGTTGGTGTGCTTGGGGAGATTCGCTCGCGCGGTTATTACGTCCCTCAGGCCATCTTCTTAGTTGGTTTGGTGTAGTTATTTTCGTTGGCCTTTATCTCATACTCATTATTATCATGTACCGCCCAACCTGGTTTACCGACTTCTTCGTGGACACCCCTAACAGTCATAGTAGTGTTTTGTACACTTTCCGTTAGCATTTAACGAGTCTTTGCCGCTGGTCGGAATGCTTCGTACTTGTTGGCGTTTTGTTGTCATTTACCGTACCTTTTTTTTTGTCTGATGACTTCATGTTGTCAAGTATCGTGTTCTTTGTGAACAGTTTCGTTGAAGCTTATTAGCTTTGTGTGGCGGTAATGGCCTGCTGTCCGCGTGAGGTTTCTTAAGTGTAAAGTGTTTAAGTATTTAAAGGTTTTTGACTTTTTTTTTAGTGATGCCCTGTTGTTTTCGTGGCCTAGCGCTCTTTTACCGTACCGTTGGCCGTCGCCATTTTCAACCACCTGTGTGGGATTACATAAAGAGAGCGTGTTTCTGGTCATTTTGTTTCGTGCGGACCCTGTCGTAGTAAGGTAGTCCCTTTGGGCCGCATGGATTTCTGAAAAGGATTTATTGGGCATGCGTCATCGAACGCCTACACCCTTGGAGACTTGGTTCTTCCGGATTTTCTTTTGGTGTTCGGTGTTGGAGTCACTTTCGAGCTCGCGCTTTGCGGTTTAATAGTCGACTTGGCTCCGGCATCGGCATCGATTGAGGATTTCGGTGGACTGAGTTTTTCCTATCACTGATTATGACTATTTTTGACAGTTTCTGTCACAACCATTTCCCTTTTTTTTGGTGGTTCATCCTCTTCTCTTGGGTACTCATACCAGTTGTGGGATCCACACAATGCGCCGATCTCGTGACGCGCAGCGTGCCCTCTTCAGGTAACCCTTGGGTGGGACTTTGGACTTCCATTTCTATACCCCCCCCCCCTCCCTGTGTTCTTTTGGAACGGTTGGTCGGAAGTGTCCACAGGTGTAAGACTTGTTTGTACCCGATTTCGACAAAGTTTACGTATTTTCCACTGGCGTATCCAGTCTTTCTTCTTCCTCTTCTCTCTTCCCACCTTTGCACCCTATCTGGTGGCCAGTGTGCGTAATCCCTTTGGGGGTGCACTCTATCGTATCGAATGTTTGTTTTTGTTTTGTTCGTTTTTCGTTGTTGCGTTTTCGTTTAAGTTCTCGTTACGTTGTCGCAAAATGCCTCGTTGTTTTATAAGAGACTTCGGGGAACTCTCTTTCAAGTAAGGGGAGTGTTAAGTCATTTTGCTGTCGCAGATGCTTAATTGCATTTCACGCCTTTATTTAGGTTATTTTGGTATTTTAAATAGCCACCTAGGCTTTAGGGCAGCGTGCCCGTATGCTAAGCCCTTTTAGTTCTTTATTTGGCTCCATCGCCTAATTCCAGAATCACGATTTCGCACATATTTAGCTCCAAAAGCAGTATTTTTCGTCGGTTGGAGCTCCCCTCTGATGGCGTTTTTTTTCGAATTCCGAATCTTCTAGTAAGCACGCTGTTGTGGCGTGATACCATCGTGGCCCGCATTGGCTTGTTTCATTTTATCGCCTTGCGATTGGCTGCCAAGATTTAGTCACATGGGGGACGAGGCCAAAGTGACCTTTGCGAACGCTTCCCCGGGGCATTCAGCCGAGAGCCGTCGATCAAACAAGAGGTCGGATAGTGTGTTCGTTCGTGCGGCGCTTCCGCCCTTGGCGGGGGCGTCAGTCTTTTTCCCGTCAAGTGCTGCTTCAGCAATTATGTGAATACGGTTTCGCTTTAAGTGAGAGTGGTCCGCAGCCCGTTGCAGAGAACGCTCGTGTGGTGGTTGCGAGTCGGAGTTTTCGAATTGTCTTCGGCGTAACGTGGGTGTTTTGGAGCCCAGTTCCTGCTTCCGTAAGTAAGGGGTCGTGCTCCCTTCATCTCGACCTACGAGGATTTGTACAGCAGAACGAAAGTGGCCCATTTTATTCGTCGTCCCGTTGTACGCGTCATTGACGCGTCTCCCGTCGCCATTAAGGCGGTTGTGCATTCACCCCCATGGCCGTTGTAACATCGAAGGTACCTGCCACCTACGACCGCAGCTTGTCGCAACTCAACTGTACCAGGCTCCCTCGCCGCCTACGCATTAAGGTATGTGTCTTTAACCTGATTACCGCTGTGAACGCGAGTGCTAATTTAAATCTTCGCTGTCCGCCGCATAAGGTGACGCGCATATTTGGACTCATTACTACTTATTACTGCTCTTGTGCATTCATTCAGACTTGCAGACTGTTCATGCCGCGAGTGCTAATTGAAATCTTCGCTGTCCGCCGCATAATGCGACGCGCATATTTGTACTCATTACTACTTATTACTGCTCTTGTGCATTCATTCAGACTTGCAGACTGTTCATGCCGCGAGTGCCAATTTAAATCTTCGCTGTCCGCCGCATAAGGCGACGCGCATGTTTGTACTCATTACTACTTGTTACGGCTCGTTACTGCTCCTTACTGTTCATTACTGTTCACTACATGTTCAACATCTGTCGTTAAGTTTAGAGCGCGCGTGCCAGCTGGTGCCCTTAATTATAGGTTAAGTATAGATATAGGGCGACGCATTCTGCTGCCCCATTGTAACCCGAAGTTCAATATATGATTGGTTAGTTAAGGGAACTATTGTTTTGTTTCGGCTTGTGCATGTTCTGTTACAGATAGACGCCCCTTCATTGTACTGAATATTGTACGACGGAACGAGGAAGCTCTGAGTGGACAGGTGGGTAAGACAGCTGCGTAGTCGCGGTCGGATTGACACCTAATTACAATCTTTGCATAAGGCATTCCCGAACCTGTTATTTGACCTTGCAATTCTTGAGTAATCCTATTGGCGGAGTATTTTGCATGCTTCGCTCCCGTCTAACCGTCCAGGCCCGGTTAGCCGGGTTAAGACAGGCTTGGTGGCGCCCTCATGATTTCGACATACCCTATATATATATTATGCCACAACACGCTTGCCCAGAACGTATCGTGTGACTCACGCCCGACTCCCTGAGCGTTCCAGCCGTGGCCTATTAGCCTATTTCGAACCGATTTCAGGGCAAGTGTGCCAGTTTTTCAGGACTGATTCCGTGGTGCGATGCTCACCTTGGGTGGGTGTCGTAAAGTTCTTTTAATACCGTAACACCCTTGTAGAGGACGCAAATATAATGGTGTGTAAATGGAACGACAACAACGTTGTTACAATTGCATCAAATGTAATATCTCCCTACATGTCCAGTTAAACGTTACTCACAGAAAGAGAAGAAGCATGTAATGATTGAACAACCTCATATAATTAAAAAATGCAATGAGTTTATGGGAGGAGTTGATCGTGCCGACCAAAACAAGTTTATACAGGGTATCCATCAGAGGGAAGAAATGGTATTTCTCCATATTTTCGCATTGCCTGGATATGGCAGTGCAAAATGCTTGGCAGTTGCATCGATGTCAGGGTGGTAAAATGGACCATTTATGTTTCAAAATATGTATTGCTCGTGGACTTTTGTCAACGTTTAAAAAATCTACAATACGTGGTTCTTCAAAACGTGGTGCTCTTGTTCACAGCGAGTCGCGGTTTGATAGACTTGATCATCTGGTAGTATACCAAGACCGACAAACGAGATGTGCCATTTGCCATAAGCAGGCTGCGTTCAGATGCAAGAAATGTGACCTTGCACTTCACCCTAAAATTTGTTTTAGCAAATATGTTCCAGAAGATGCTTAAAATTTGTGTTATATAACCAATGTATTGTAATATTAATAAAATGATATAGTAACACGAAAGTAGCTCATTCTTCTACTGTATGTTTAAACATACGCCAATTATCTCCTAATTATGTGATTAAAATTAAAAAGTTCACTAAGAACTTTTGTTAGTAAACAACTGATTGGCACAAAAACAACAAAAAAAAATTATCATTTGAAAAAAAAAGTTCAGGAGTATCTGGGTTAAGAGCAGTGCATATGCGAAATAGAGGGTCAATAAAGCATATTTTTAAATAAGTTGCAGTAGTTTCTATACCTATATTTTAATTAGCTAAAAAAGTACGCTAGTAAAATATTTTTTCAATGTAATCTTTAAAAAGTTCTGGTTTTGTTATTTTTTGAAATAAATGATTTAAATGTTGCAATCATAATTTTTCATTATTCCTTTAGCAGCTCTGCATATCTCAAACCTGTATCTCTACTACAACATGAGTTATCGGGCCTCAAACAGAGGTCATTTTTTTATCCACCCGGTATGTTACCAATGTAGTAAAGTAAGGTACAGAGGAGAGCAATGTAGAGTGAAATTTATTTGCATTGTCTAGCAGACCGCGAAGAGGGTGTGGTAAGTTTACCGTTCTGGTGTAGGGCACAATTGTCATGAAATAGCATCAAACGCACGTCCAAAAATAGCTGAAGCTATGAAATACGAAATCAAAACGCTTTTTGATTCGGACCCTCGCATGAAACCAAAATCAGTACTATATACCCTTGCGAAGAAAGGAAAAGAACCTCCAAAAAAGACGCTAATAAATAATTATTTAGCATTTCTCAGAAAAAAAAAATGTGGGTGCAGTACTTTTGGTTCTGGGAGAATGACAATTTCTCCGCAACAACTCAAATATCCCCGATAATGAAACGGATGCATTTGTAGCTGCATACACTATTCATTACGACAATTCAAATTGTTTTCGATTTTTTGTAACGTCAAAAACATTAATAAAATTGGCGAGAAATGTAAATTGTGATTGGTGATAGTGAAATTCAGTTTACCGAGTGCGTCAAAAGCCTTGGTGTCCTTCTCGATTGCCATTTAAATTTTGAGTCTCATGTTATGAAGAAATGCAGACTTTGTTACATGAAGCTCTCGCCCATTTATAAGTTTAAAGTTTTGTTACCGAATGAAACCAAATGGTACATAGCGAACTCTCTTATTCTTAGCCAGGTGGACTACTGCAGTCAAGTGTATTACCCCTTCTTAACCGAACAGTTCAAGCGCAAATTGCAGCTTCTTCAAAATTGTTGTCTACGGTACGCATATGCTATTAATCGCTTGGAACATGTAACTCCTTACTACAACAATTTACATATTCTTAAAATGAAACATCGTTTTACTTTGTATCAGTGTACTCTTATATTTAATATTTTAACTAATAAGTTACCTACATATTTATTCGCTGTACTTAACCAAAGGATGGCACTGCATAATCTCTACTTGAGAAACAATGAACAGTTCGCTATACCTCAACATTCCTCATCTAAATTTTAAAAATTCTTCGAAATTACTGCTCCAGCGTTATTAAACAAATTTAGTGAATTGTTCTTTGCTAACTACTGTCTTAAAACTTGTAAAGCTAAATTTAAATTATTGTCTTATCAACTACAGTTAGGTGATTAATACTTGTTTATTATTTATATACTAGCAACCAGTGAGACAAATGTCTCATTTAATAAAACAAAAAAGACCGTTTTTCAAATAGAACGCGTCCCGGACGGACGGAAATCACGTGATTTCTCGAAAACCGGAAGTGTCAAGTGACTGAAATTCGGTTCCTGACCTGACATGACCATTCCAAACATATAACTTTCATAACTTTTTTCTGTATCTCTTACGGTTTGGCTGCTGAAACAGCGTCCCGGACGGACCAGCGTCCCGGACGGACAAAAATCACGTGATTTCTCGAAAACCGGAAGTGTCACGTGACTGAAATTCGGTTCCTGACCTGACATGACCATTCCAAACATATAACTTTCATAACTTTTTTCTCTATCTCTTACGGTTTGGCTGCTGAAACAGCGTCCCGGACGGACCAGCGTCCCGGACGGACGGAAATCACGCAATTTCTCGAAAACCGGAAGTGTCACATGACTGAAATTCGGTTCCTGACCTGACATGATCATTCCAAACATATAACTTTAATAACTTTTTTCTCTATCTCTTACGGTTTGGCTGCTGAAACAGCGTCCCGGACGGACCAGCGTCCCGGACGGACGGAAATCACGTGATTTCTCGAAAACCGGAAGTGTCACGTGACTGAAATTCTGTTCCTGACCTGACATGACCATTCCAAACATATAACTTTAATAACTTTTTTCTCTATCTCTTACGGTTTGGCTGCTGAAACAGCGTCCCGGACGGACCAGCGTCCCGGACGGACGAAAATCACGTGATTTCTCGAAAACCGGAAGTGTCACGTGACTGAAATTCGGTTCCTGACCTGACATGATTATTCCAAACATATAACTTTAATAACTTTTTTCTCTATCTCTTACGGTTTGGCTGCTGAAACAGCGTCCCGGACGGACCAGCGTCCCAGACAGACAAGTTTATTAGATAAAGGATGCTCTAGTTTCATTTTTATTTATATTGTGTACTTTGTGGTTGAATGCATTTATACAAATTGTTTATCTTTTATATCACACCCGTTCATGTCAATTGTTTGTGATATTTGTCTTCAGGCGAAGTTGAAAAACGGTTACACCGACACTTCGCCTTTTGAGATTGTGTTTTCTTTTTATTGTAAATGAATGTGAATGTAATCTCAATAAACATTATTATTATTATTATTATTATTATATCTATGCAGATGCCACCTAGACGTTAATATGGTAGGGGTTTCCAGTTTTAGTTGTACGTACCACAGACCGAAATAGATACTTCCACTCTTTTGGATCGGCAGTATGCTCTAACGAAAAAACAGAAGATTTTGAGTTTCTCTATAAAGCTATACAAGATGGAGTAAATAATATTTTTCGAGAAAAAATATCACCGCATACTTGAATTAGTGATGCTTCAGAAAGCATCCGTGGGAGTTTCAAGGGAGTATTTGGTGACTCATCTGTAGTTCACATGATAAGACATGTATAAAAGAAGGGTGCGCCATTGATTACTCCAAAAGAAAAAGTTAGTGAAATGCCTCGAGATTTAGACTAATTACTGAGTCAAACGACAGAAATCGTTGATAGGGCGAGTCAATTATTTTTGGAGGGCTGATCAAAAAATTTGGTGACGTAGGTACTTTAAAACATGTGGTTAGACAAAAACAGAAACTGGTTTAAAGGCATTGCTAGTCTTATCCCTAGTACTAATAACGGTCTAGAATCATGGAATCTATAATATAA
Source organism: Agriotes lineatus (assembly GCA_940337035.1). Classification (NCBI taxonomy): domain Eukaryota; kingdom Metazoa; phylum Arthropoda; class Insecta; order Coleoptera; family Elateridae; genus Agriotes; species Agriotes lineatus. The sequence continues at coordinate 426,260 of CALNHX010000053.1, read as the reverse complement.
TTTTCCTTAATGTGTGTCCGTGAGTCCGTGGCACATCTCACGTTCCGGCTTCACAGATGTTTATATTTGTTTGTTTTGTTTTTCTTATCTGAGCGCTCGGCTCGGGGCGTGACCTTTCGCGTATCCTATTTCACGTGCGCGTAGCGCGCCGTTTGCTTGTAAAGTACTAAAAGATGAAAACACTCTTTGCTAACGATTACCCTTAGCACATTTCCTGCAAATGGTTTTCAACTATGTATCCAAATGGTTCATCAGTATTTGTCAAATATGAAGTCGTTCCAAACCAAACCTGATATTACGCTTAAGCTATGGACGGCAGCTTATCACAGTGGGCGAAGTCTGATAATAATATTTCTTCGCAGTCAAATGGCGATGGTATTATACTAGGTGAGTTTTTTAAAGTGTTACAAGGCGCTATCTTGAAAACGGTTTAAAATATTTTGATGAAATTTTGGTGGGGCGGTAGGGAGATGGGGGGACATATTTAAATATATTTTGGACATTTACCCCCTCTTTCTGTTTTGTGGGGTGGGGGATAACTTTGGAATTTTAAATTAGATGATACTTTTGTATATAAAATTCGATTCTACGTAAAAAACCAGGCATGTGTACACATTTTTCTTATTTGCTCTTGACCGAATCCGCTTTGCCTGCTTATTAGAAATCTTTCAGTTTGTAAAGTACACCGCTTCATAGATGCGCAGAACGCTAGAAGTCCGGGCAAGTCCATTACGTTCAACAAGGTGATTTCCGCTGTTGTATTCAGTTCATTGCCGTTCGTCGTGTCATTTTGTTTTATTATGTTTATCAAAACTTAACTCTACTTTTTACTTCTTTTCGCGTTTTAAAAAACAGTACTTTTCAGAACTAAACAGCTAGGATTGGGATTATTTTCATGTAAAGTAAACATTTTCGTTTACAGTATGAATTTGAGGTTACGATTACCGTACACGCCTCGAGTAATCGCATGCACTGCGACGCGCGGTGTGTACAAAGGGCAGGGACGTAATCGACGCGAGCTTATGACTCGCGCTTACTGGCAATTCCTCGTCCATGGGGAACAATTGCAAGCCCCAATCCCTAGCACGAAGGAGGTTCAGCGGGTTAACCGGGCCTCTCGGCCAGGGAGGACACGCTGATTCCTTCAGTGTATATTGTTTTAGTGATAATACCAGAAATATGGTGAACACTTTTGGCACAAAAGGAAAAATTATTCACAGCGAGGCACGAGAAATAATAGCAAACGTGTTGGAGTTTATAAAGACGGAAGCTGAAAACAGAGCCCCCTCGATACCATTGTGTAATTTTAAAGAACACCTCCCTACCACAAAGATATCTGAGAAAATATATAGAGCGATTGTTAAAGAAACAAATGACAGATAAGCTGTAGCCAGTACGTCATTTTCAACTGCACGGAAAAAGAGACCTCGCACGTCCTCTAAAAGTTCGCTTGCAGATGAAGTGGAAATTATTCGAAACGTTATCCACAACTTTTACATGACCGACAAGAGGAGGCCTAGATTAAAAGGAATTCAGCAGAAAATGCAATGATGCGGAGTACCATTCGAAGGTGGCTTAACAACGTTACACGCTGTAATTAAAAGCATGGGTTTTACGTACGTTTGAAACATTTAATACAATATTTAAAATACGATTCTAAACTTTAACGCTTTAGGTGGAGAAAAACTGCTGATAAACGGGAAGCTCTTATGGAAATTCAAGATATCCGATAAGAAACTTGTATTTACGGCAGCTTAAGAAATATAAAGAAGGACGGCCAATTATACATAAGTACTGATGAATCATACATTCATAGTTCACATACGATCCCTTGAGAATGGTCTGATAATAGTTTACGTGGCTTAAAGAAACCAATTGGAAAGGGACCTAGACTCATAATGGTTCATGCTGGTGGTGCGAACGGTTTTATACCAAATGCGTCGCTCAGGTTTCGATCTGATAAGGTTGAATAAATAATTTATTATTTACATTTTTCAGTATTTTTATTTCTTGTAGGAGCGAAGTCGGGTGATTATCACGATATGAACTCAACTAATTTTATTAACTGGGTAAAGAAACAACTCCTGCCTAATCTCCGTCAGCCTTGTGTCATAGTAATTGAAAATGCTTCTTACAACAATACGACTCTGGAGAAACATCCCACATCTGGAACTTACAAAAAGGACATTATACAATGGCTAATCGTACGAAACATTCCTTTTGATGCGAATTTCACTAAACCAGAGCTGTATAAATTGATTAAGATCCACAAACCTCGGCACAAGATTTACGAATTAGATTCCCTCCTACAAGAGCATGGACATAACGTACTTCGTTTACCGCCATATCACCCAATACTGAACCCAATCGAAAAAACATGGAACTTGTTAAAAAACTGGGTTGCCAGTCGAAATGTCACATTTAAACTAGAAGATGTGAAAGCACTGGCAGTTGAAAAATTTAAATATATGAAGGAAACCCATATGTTCAAACATGCAATAGAAACGATAGCTTTCACTGCGAATATGTCTGCTTCAGATGACGATGACAGTAAAGATGATGGTGTTGCTCCTTCGTCAGACAGTAATTAATGAATTATGATATTAGTTTATTTACTATTTGTATGTAATTAATTTACATTTGTTTATTTTACTGAACATATTTTACATTAGTTCACTTCGTTACACTATTTTTAAAAATTCAGATGTCTGAACTGTCAAGTTGTCCTTTAAAATGGGAATTTTAATTTGCCCCCCTAAAAATACCCATTGCTATACCACTGATACCGGCTATTGGCGCATAACTGTAGCCACGCCTATGTACTTCTTGCGTTGACGCCACTCTAGTAGCACCTGAAATGTTACAGCGAGTACAAAATTCATTTATAAAAAGAATGAGTGTTTGGAAGTTGAAGGGGAACATTTTGAACAAATTCTCAAGCATGGCCGACAATAAATAAGTTGAAATTAAATGGTACATATTTTTTTATTTTCTAACCTCATGAATCCGTAACCATAACCAAATAAAAAAAAATATTTGTACCCATACTTAGTTTTTTACGTAGGTTCGAATTTTATAAAAAAAAGTAAATCATCCTATTTAAAACGCCAAAAGTTAGCCCCCACCCCTCAAAACAGAGAAAGGGGGTAAATGTCAAAATTATGTTTAAATATGTCCCCCCATCTCCCTATCGTCCCACCAAAATTTCATTAAAATATTTTATTCGCAACCATATATGTAATGTTAACATTCCTGACCTCATTTGAGCGGGGGAAGTCGTACATTTCAGCCCGCTACTTCCCGCACTCACTTCCCGCTCAAGTGTGAGAAGTGAGTGCGGGAAGTACATTCCCGACCGCTGAGTAGGTAGGGACACTGGGAATCTCGTTGATCCATTCATGTGCGTCACAAGCTGTCGTATCATAATATAATAATTTTTCCAATTATTGTTTAGAATAAAGTGGTTGCGAATAAAATAGTATACAAACCTCGACAGGAAGTTTCCTTAGTCTCGAGATAATAGCTGATTTCGACGCTTCGCGTCTCAATCAGCTAACTAATCTCTCGACAGTAATGAAACATTTCCCATCTCGGGCTGTAATATACTATTTCCCGCTGTCGATCATGTAAGTCAGTGGTACAGTCTTAGTAATAAAACGTGTAAGTCGACGATTATATTTGTTTGCTGCTTTGCCTTGACAACGGCACTTAATATTATTATTAAGTTCCTATGATAATAAAATTAACAACGCAAGATGCAGACTTAAACGTTTTGTTTATAATTGCAAGTGTTTATGTGACATGTGAGACTCACAGGTAACACGACTCACGAAAATTAATCCTGGTGACAGGTGACAAACCAAACGATTTTTTTAAAATCTAGGAACATTTCGATAAGCAGCGGGAAAAATATAATAAGAAAACTCGGAATGTATTGCCTATTAACATTTTTTGCAGGCAACAAGCCGCGGCTTCGCCTTGGCTTGTACTTGCCTACCTCAAATGCTAATAGGTCCTTACATTCATTGTTACTTAAATAGCTATTAAACCGTTTTCAAGACGTCGCCTTGTAACACTTTAAAAAACTGTCCTAGTATACCGCAAAATAGATAAAATGAAACCTATCGAATTCAATACTTTTGAGGAGTATGTTTTTCGCCTTGGACAACTAGTCTGCCTACATATAAAGATAAATGGATTAACGGGCAATGCAGATGTCCTTCATTTTATAAGCAGATGATCTGCAAACCTATTGTGGGACTGGCCATTAGGTTAAAGTATGTTCTGCCTCCCCCAAAAATACTCCGATAGGACAAACACGAAAGAGAGGACGTCTTTCTAAGGCGCAAAAAGCTTTATTAGTACAGTAATCCTGCATGTATGATAATAATAATAATGGTTTATTGTCTTAATGACCAATTACATGTTTGGCGTAGACGCGTCGAAACTAATACTAACACATTAAAAAAACGAAATTACATACAAAAACTACTGGAACAGTTCGCCTATACCGTAATAAAAATTTTTTGTTAAGCGATTGCGCAGTTTTTGCTTAAATTCTTTAACATTACTACTTTTGATAATGATATCCGGCAGCGAGTTGAAAATTTTGATGCAGGTGTATTTCGGTGATCTCTCATAACTAGCCGTGCGATGCTGCGAGCCCGTTAGCATCCAATTACTTCTGGTATGGTATTGGTGGAAGTCTCTGTTTTTTTATAAACAGCTATAGTTTTGGAATACATACTGCGCAGATTCATATATCAGAACACAGGGAAAGGTCAGTATAGCTTTATCCACAAAAGTTCGTCGGCATGACGTTCTGGGTGTCAGGTTGTAGATTAGACGCATAATGCGTTTTTGGAATATAAAAACGCGCTTAGCTGATTTTGACCTTCCCCATAATAACACATTGTATGCCATATGCGAGTAGACAGGTGCGTAGTAAACAGATAATTGTTCGGAATTTAAGATTGATCTCAATTGAAGCAACAGGTAGAATGCAGAATTTAATCGTGAACAAACATAATCCACCTACTTACTCCAGCCGAGGTCACTATCTAACTACCTAAAAATTTTACATGATAAGTATAGTAAGATGCTAACATACCCCGGGTCCTTCCAAACAATACGCAGACTGTTTTGTTGTTGTTTAAAATCAGTCTGTTGGTGTTACACCAGGTGCCAACATCTTTTTGTACGGTATCTATGTTATTGTTAAGATCATCCAAATTATCGATAGTAACAATTACAGAAGTGTCATCCGCATAAATTACTGCATGGCCAGACTTAATATACAATGCCAAGTCATTGATAAATATTAAAAAAATTAAAGGTCCAATTATGGAACCCTGCACGACTCCTATATTCACATTTCGTGCCTGTGTATATTGACCTTCCATTTTTACTTTTAATCTACGATTACTTAAGCAAGATAGCAGCCATGTTAAGACTGGGCCCCTTATGCCCAGATTATATAATTTCGTGCTCAACACATCACTATTAATCTTGTCAAAGGCACGAATAAAGTCACAAAATAAGGCCGCCACAAACTTACTGCAATCAACGTCAGTATAGATGCGGTCTAAAAAACGGCAACATGCTGATTCAGTAGATCGTCCTTCCCCAAAACCGTGTTGAGCGTCTGCGATGAGATTATATTATATTTATCGAGAAATGCTGTTAGCCTTGTGCACACTATTTTTTCGATTATTTTTGAAAACACACTGAGAACCGATATCTGACAGAAGGGAGGTTATAATCGGAATCCCACTCCCAAGAATTTTCAGGACTCTTTTTCGCAATAACGCCATTAACTCGCTTATCAAACCGTCCAGCTCGTCATATTGCGAAGCCGATCAAGACGTCGTATTAGATTTCGATCCCGAAGACACTAGCCTTGTAGGAGAAGACAAATTTGAAAACTTTGAATACAGTATGGATGTGATTGAGGCTTCAAATCACTCTGGGCAATTCACGGCACAAACATTAGAAAACTGCGCTATAACGTATTTTATCTACGACCACTACTAAAAGTAGGCCTTTTAGCGCTAGCTTGTTTCACTAAAAGTGACGTTTTATAGTTTACCGTGGTTAAAGAGATCAGCTGTTTACTTTTAGCTCTAGTGCTAAAAGTGAAGTGAGGTTATAAAACTACAATTTCGAACTGGAAGTGAAGCTGTAAAGTTATTCTAGTTGCTTCTTGGGTTAAGGGTAAAGTGATTTTGAAATAATTAAAGCTTTATGTAATGAATACACTCAGATGTGGAGTATCAATAATTACATTTCGTAACTCACCTTGACAGTACTGGCGTGGTAAACAATCGCCCGCGCGGCGTGGCCAACTGTTTATTATGACATAAATTAAAAGTGTCGCAGATAACCTTTGTTAAATCGATATTTATGGATTAATAACGGTAAAATTAAGGTCGTAGATAAAATATTGTATGCAACGCGTGCTAAAAGTGTTATTGCACTCGTCATGTTATGAAACTCAGCCTTCGGCTTCGTTTCATAATTTTCATGTCTCGTGCATAAACATCGACTTTTAGCACTGGTTGCATAAATAGCTATTGCGGGATACTTAGCGAAAAAGTGCCTAGAAAAATTTAATTGTGATGTATGTTCATTATTTATGATACAAAGTTCCATACTAGACGACAAACATGAAATGCTTTTGTTGCATCGCACATATAGTAATATTTTAGAAATAGACAGCACACGAGGGCCAACTACGAAGTTTACTCAACTTGTAAGCTACAGTTTCGAAATATTCGAAAAAGTTTCCGAAACTTTATATTTTGATGAACATGTTAAATCCAAAATAATAAATATTATAGACACTTCAACAAAAGAACTGTGTAAATCCATTAATTTAAATTGCTGTGATCATAAATTATTTATTTGTAACTTATTGGTGAGTTGAAAACTTAAAAAAAAAATTAAGTCAGTCCAACAAAAGAAACAAACACCGTCAAAACCAAAAATGAACCAAAAATTAAGAGTTTTAGTGAACAAGTAGTGATGACACAGACACTGCTTAAATATTTATATTATGGAAACTACTTTAGGATTAAAAACGATTACCTGCCTGGCGACGTTATTTTTCTACCTGTTGCCATTTTGAATTCTGCTGCATATCCTACCTGCTTTCTCTAAGCATTGCACTCTGTTGGTAGGTAGTAATAGCTTTTATTCGCAATCACATTGTAATGTGTCAATTTCATGACATGACAACAGCTGGGAACTAGATGATTACTTGAAACTAGCCAGGAAATTATTACATACCCCGAAAAATATTACATACCTGGAGAGTGGGGTGTTTCCATGGTAACAAAACATTGAGTGGGTTGTTTTCATGGTAACAAAAATATTAGCTACATCAAGATATCTATTATTCAGAATTCAATTGTAGTTATTTTTAAAATTAGATGATTGCAAATAAAATAGTATACATACCACGGTGGAAAGTTTCATCCCTGTCTCGAGATAAAGTTAACCTCGACGCTACGCGTCTCGGTAAACTACCTAATCTCTCGACAGTAATGAAACACTTCCCACCTCGGTATGTAATATACTATTAATTTGTTGGAAAATTCCACAACTTAAACCCACTGTGTATTTTTGTATTACTATGCCATCTAACGGTTCTTTAAATCATTAAAAAATAATTCCCATATGCTACTATTGCAATAAGCATTCTGAGTCTGGATATTCAATGCTTATATATACTGCTGATTTACATGAAACGGAAAACACTATTATTGCTACATTTGCGGATGATGATGCTATCCTATCCTCAGATAACGATCCTTTAACATCTTCCCAAAACATGCAAACCCAGCTAAATCAACTTAGTGAATGGTACAATAAGTGGAGAATCAAGATAAACCAATCCAAGTCTGTCCAAGTGGCATTTACCACCCGCACTCAAATATGTCCTCTCGTAACAGTTAATGTAGCCCTTGTACCTGCGAAATCAGATGTGAAATATCTAGGGTTACATCTTGACCAACGCTTAACGTGGGAGAATCACATAAAAACGAAGCGAAGACAGCTGGACCTCAAATTCAGGCAGATGTATTGGCTCATGGGCCGTAAATCAAAACTTTCCACCGAGAACAAAATTATTCTGTACAAGACGATACTAAAACCTCTCTGGTCATACGGCGTACAGCTCTGGGGATGTGCCAAGCCCACTCTGTTAAAAACAATACAAACCTTTCAAAACAAAACACTTCGTGCGCTCGTTAACGCGCCATGGTATATCAGCAATCTAATGCTGCACCAACACTGGCAAATCCCATACATCGCAGAAGTAACTGATACCGTTGTCACCAATTATCGAAACAGACTGGAAGGACATCCAAACACCCTCATAGATAACTTGTACAGGGAGAGACCACGCAACAGAAGATTAAACAAAACCTGGGCTGCAGACCTACCTCAACAACACTAAGCCATAGGATAGTGCCATATAAGGCGAAATGTCAGTGGGCATTGCCCCTTTCAAGCCAAAAACTTTCATCAGATTTACTCAATACTTCGTGTGAAGTAGATTGTAAATTCAAATAAATGTCAAAAAAAAATTCAATGTATGAAGCACTTCGTCAAGTTTGTTAAGTCAACAAAAATTGAAAAAAAAGTTTTATTGCCTCACACGAAAGTCATAAAAGCCTCGAAGTTATGGAATATGGAAAATCTAATGGTATTATATTGCCTTGTTTCCCGCCACATTGCACCCATATGGTGCAACCACTTGATGTCAGCTTTTATGGGCCTTTAAAAACTTATTATAATCAAGCACTAAATAACTGGATTAGAAGTCATCCAGGAAGAACTGTGACCCACTACCAAGTTGCCGGTTTGTTTAAAGAAGCCTACGATAAAGCTGCAACATTGAAAAATGCCCAAAGCGGTTTCGTTTCAACAGCAATATATCCACTAAATGCAGATTTTTCACGATCATTTATTTGCCCCAGCAGAAACTACCGATATACCTGAGGTTCCATACGAACCGAACGTAATCGAACTTAACCCCAAGAGCGAGAATCGACTATTGTATACATCACCCAATGAAAATCCGTCGTGTTCCAAAGATATTTCTAACTCACCAACTGTAGAAATACCATGTTCATCAAGTTCTTAAATAGGTTAAGAAACTATAAGGAACTCTTTAATTTGTCTCGCCTATTCGCTTAAAATGTTAAAAGAAGAAGTAAACACTTGAGTAATAATTATACTTTCATGACTATTCAATTCACCTGTCATCTGTCAAAAAGTGACCAATAACAATTCAGAATCCTGACGTTTCTTGACCAATCAAAAAAATATCAGTGGATATATCTTCCTAGAAGGTATTCAAGTGACTATTTTTAACAAATGCGATTTTTATTAGAAAAAGTCAATATTAGTGTCCTGTTACTATAGAAATTGCGTAGTTTGTTGCTAGATTTACTGAAACCTAATTTGGTTCATTAAATAGTCCCCCGAATATCATTCTTAGTCAAAGTTAAGTAGATTATTTTTGCGATTGTATCACTACTCATGTCCATTGCGCTTGGGATTAGGACTCGTGCTAACGCACTCGTCCTAATCGTACCAAAGCGCAATGGACATTCGTGACACCACCGCAAAAATAGTCGACATAACTTTGACTACTCATGGTATTATAAGTGAATATTTTTTTAAATTAATATAACTTCAATTCCTTATTTCCTTATTCTACGACATCCACAAATTGCCTATATTTCGACCACAAGATGCATGCTTGAGTATAATATTTATGTATACATATTGTTCCCTTATTACAATTTATTAAAATTCCAATACTTTCTTAGTGGGAACCTAAAACCTTGATGCAAAGGTGAAGTAAGCAAAAATCCCACATTTATTAAACCCGTATCGCAGCCGAGAATTGAGGTGGTCGGAGTTATGTGAGCCTTCTAAAGGTACGTCGCTTATAGTCGGTACAACATCCATCTACAAGCACAAGAAATATGGCCGCTGCCTTAAACATTAGTCAGCCCACAGTCTGGAAGATATTGAAGAGTCAACAGAGCGGCTTTTTATCAATGGATGCAACATAAAATCGTACAAAATCCTCAGTATTTGGCGAAAGTATTCTACACCGACGAGACTACTTTCTCCAGAAATGCTATTATTAATTTCCATAATAATCACATATGGGACGAAGAAAACCCACACGAAACCTTGGATGGCCGTCATCAACATCAATTGCCGTGATTGTTGAAGATCACTTGATAAGTCCACATGATTTTTGCCGATGAGGATAAAAGATCAAGTATACCGCCATTTTCTTGAAGAGGAGGTACCGCTACTGTTGGAAGAAGTCCCATTTCAATTAAGATTCCAAATGTATTTTATGAATGATGGTGCTCCAACACATATCAGTTTAGTTGCTCGTGAGTTTTTGGACGGTATCCAGATGGGTGGATAGGGCGAGGAGTCCACAACCGTGGCCTCCTCGGTCTCCGGACTTGAATACTTTATATTTTTTTCTCTGGCGTCACCTTAAATCACTCGTTTATACGACTCCCATTGCAAATGTTGTTGAAATGAGAATCACATTGTTGCATCATTTGAGGCGATTCCCAATATCCCCAGTATTTTACAGCGCACTCGCCAATCAATACAACGGGCGACAGAATGTTGCATTGCAGTTGGCGGCGGTCATTTTCAACAATTTCTATAAGTTCATTTTGTTTATTACCTACGTTTTATTGTAGAAACTCTTAATGTATTATTAAACATCCTACAACTTTAAAGGAAGCCGTTTTTGACATTTGTTTATATGCACGTTTATGATCAAAACAAGCCAAGAAATCGACCATTAAAGTTGGTCGCATATATTAAGATTCACCCTCTATAATATACAAAGCACCTCAAATATCAGGCACAACGAATTGCAAAAGTATTCTCCAAAGAGTGTGTCTGCATCACGTACATCAACAAACATCAATTTAACTAGCATTCAAAATGCGCTGGAAGAAAGTGATGAAATCGGTCTCCCAATGTACTCTGATTACGGTATAAAGAAGTAAGCCGTTGCAATATTTATTTTTTCTACGATCGTGTCAAAATGACAATTTTTTGCACTGTTTCTAGTGTCAAAGCGATATTTGTAGCACTCTTAATATTAGCGCCCAAAATACGTTTTATTCGCACGTTGCCGTTGGAGGCGTATTTTAATAATTTATTAAAACACGCTTTGCCGTAAATTTTAATGTCAACATAACCTAGAATATCTAACACAATATGACGGAAAAAGTGTCACCCAACTAGGTTTTTATATTTCTGTTACGATCGTAGAAAAAAGTAGCGTATGATACACGTGTATAAGAGCCATTAAAGCACTAGCGACGTTAAAAGCACTCCGCTAGCGCGTCGTGCTTTTAAACCCGTCACACCTGCTTTAAAGACGTAGTTATACACTTGTATCATATTATAACACAAATAAAAATGCCTTTCATCAACCAAACAAGCCTGACTACACACAATAATCCACCCAACCATGGAAGCCAGGAACCTACTATGACACCAAGTATGGATTTAACAACTAACCGGAACCTATACCGATACATAGAAATCTACCACCGAAAAGATGTCCTACAATGCTTTAAAAACCTTAATCACATCACCAAAACCTATGTAAAGGTAAGTGAAAGAATAAACTTCCTCACAACTTGCAAAAAACATTTAATAATACCCACATTTTTACAAAAAAATTTCAATAATGTTACATTTCAAAACTCAAACAACCAAAGACAATTTAAAAATTTATATCATAACTTCATAAATCAAACTCTTATCAACCTTACTAAATGACGCTCATACTACCAAAAATAATCTAAAACTTAAAATTGAAAAATATAAACATTATTTAGAAACAAACTGCCCATTAAAACTAATAAGCAACTTTCTTACAATTAATATTCCACTTTATAACAAATTAAAAAACCAAATAATCAATACCCACAAAAAAACTTATTATCAAACAAAATTCAAATAACCAAAAAAATGTAAAACAATATTTCGTTCATAATGCACAAATAACGGAAAAACCAAACAATTGGATTGAAACCCTAACCAATATCAATATCCCTGACAACGTCCAAGAAATACTCAATTATGGCCCAAATTTTAATATTTTTGACCCCAAAAATACTCCGTATGAACAATTCACAATCAACATAGAAAATAGCTTAATCAATATAAATGAAGAACAACAAAACATTACATGAGCTAACATATGCAACATCCTAACAAATTACAAAAATAAACCTAATAAAATAAAAACCTTAGATATAGAACAACACTTACATAAAAACCTGTCAGCCAAAATTATTGAAACCAAAAAATTTATTAAAAATAACCCTAATTTAATAATAACAAAAGCCGAAAACACAAAAAACAGTAATTTTAACCAATAACTTGTACGAAAAGAAAATGAATGAAATTGTAAATGACAAAACAACCTATGAATTAGAAAAAAAAGATCCCACTCAACAAATTCAATCGCAACTTAATACATTAATTAAAAACCTTTTAAAGAACAGATATCTCGATCAATATACCTATAAAAACTAATTCCACATAATGGAACACCACCTTTAATATACGGACTACCAAAATTACATAAAACTGATATTCCTTTAAGACCAATAGTAGCATCATACAATAGTCCAACCTACAATCTATCCAAATATCTAGGAAACAGTCTATCAAATTTAACAAATAAAAACATTTACAGGGTCAAAGACTCTTGGCCTTTTAAAACATTTATCGATACCCAAAAATTGCCAAATAATTATGAACTACTATCGTTAGATATTGTTTCCCTTTACACCAATATACCAACAGAACTTGCCTTACAAACAGTAGAAAAATACTGGCATAAATTAATTGATTTCACAAACATACCAAAAGATGAATTTCTTAACGCCTTAAAACTTGTTTTAAATAATACATATTTCTCTTACAATAATTAAATATATAGTCAAAAATTTGGAGTACCTATGGGATCCCCAATTTCAAGCACCATAGCTGAACTAGTTTTAATGGATATAGAACACAACTTAATTAAAAATAATAATAACATCAATTTTTACCAACGCTACGTAGACGACATAATAATGTGCGCAAACAAAACCAAAATAAACACTATATTCCATAATTTCAATAACGTACATCCAAGATTAAAATTTACAATAGAAAGAGAAAATAAGCAAAAATCAATTAATTTCCTAGACCTCACATTAATAAGAGAAAAAAAAACGGTATAATAACCACTAATTGGTATAGAAAACCAAATAAAACAAATAGATATTTAAATTATTTTTCGAATACAACTATTAAGTATAAAAAAAATGTAATTTTTTTATTAGTCGACCGTGCCATAAATTTATCAAGTAAAAAACACCTTAAGAACAACTTAAAATTGATTTCTGACATTTTATTACAAAACAACTCTTTTAATAGTTCAATAACCCTACAACATAACTTCTTTAATAATGACTTTATTAATAATCAATTCGAACCAAAAAAATACACTAACATTCCCTACATACCAATACTATCAGAAAAAATAGATAACGAATTTTAAAAAATAACATTCACACATCTTTTAAGAATCACAATACATTTAAGCATTAATTTTATAAAAATTTAAAAGATAAAACCCATATTAATAAAAAAACACACTTAGTTTATCAAGTAAATTGCAAAAACTGCGTAGTCACATACATCGGTCAAACCAAGCAATATCTTAAAACTAGAATGACACAACATAAAACATCAATCAAAACAAAGCTAATAACTCCCAGTAAATCAAGCACTGCCCTGTCAGACCACTCGGTGGAGCTTTTACATAATTTTGACCTAGATAAACCTAAAATCTTGTATACTGAACCACACCTAAAAAAACGCTTACTACTTGAATGTATAGAAATTAAAAATCACCAACAGCTATCAACTATAAAACAGATACGGAAATTTTAAACAAAACTTATGACAATATCTTAATTAAAAAACCCTAACTAAATTACCTCATATTTTTTTAGAGGGAAAAATAATAATAATAATATAAACATAAACATCACCACCACATCACATCTATTTCTCTAGTCAAAATACAAATAAAATCAACTTGCCAAAAATTTTTCAAATTTATATTCAAATTTTACGCTGTCTACTTTTATAACTACTTATGCTTCTCTCATAGATGTCGCCAACAACCATGACCATCGAAATTTTAATGGCCGCCTAACTTTCAATGTAAGAATTGCTCCGTCCAAAAATCTAAATTATTGCAAAACAAGTAAGTTTATATCTAATAATACACTACAATATTAACGATAATTTTTTTCAAATACAGGAAAATTAACATGTTTACCGATATAAACCATCAAAAAGATAAATATCAACAATAAACCCAGAGCGGAAAATTTTCGAAGGTCGTGGAGCAGAGCAGCAATAAAATTAAAATTTTACCTTTCAAACAATAGTTAAAAGAAGAACGATAAAACAATGCTATTAAATAACAAAAACAACCAAGGCTGCAATAACAAATAAATTCTCCAAATTTGCACCTACAAAGGGGAAAAAATACCATAACCTAAAACAAAAATTAATTATAAAATTAAAGAATAACATCTCAATGATCACGTCTCCCCCTAATTATGAAAGACGAGTCAACATAAACAGGTAACACAACAATCTTTTCTTCAATTATAAACGCTAATTATAAAAGAATTTTTTCAACAGAATATTACGAGCAACCCTGAAAGGAAAAATAACAGGAAACTTCGCTAAACTGCGTACCTAAAATTCAAAGTAGACAAAAAGACTAAAATTGTTGATACTTACCATGAAAATAACAAAAGTAAATAATGATTTTTATAAAAAAAAATCATCTACACAAAAGAAATCCTAAAATGTTCGAAAGACCACAAACTTTAATATTAAAGTTTAAAATAACACTGCAACGACTAGCCAAGTAGAGAATTAAACATCTTTCATTACAAAACTAGCAGTTTACTGAAGTTTCTTTTATTATTACAGTTAAACGTCACAAACGTAAAAAAGAAGTTTTAACAAGTTAACCGTTTGAAGAGAAAAAGATTATACCATCTCCAATCACACCGATATAATTTAAATGTAAGTTCTTACTCTTTCAATAACACTTAATTAATTTTAATTAAAATAACCTAAAGTAAAATTTTCAGCAAATTTTAACAACTAAAAATTGAAACAGACTCGAACTAAAACAGTGTTGAGAAACAAAAAAAATTGAAAATAAAAAGGATTTCTTAGAAATCAATAATTAATAACAATTACAAGGAAGAAATTTCTAATTTCATAAAACAATTATTAATGAACCCGTCTACAAGAAAAAAGAACTGAAACGAAGAGGAAAATTCAAAATTGTCGATAGAAGATAAAAATCTAATAATGGAACGGTTTAAACATTTTCTAGTTAGGTTATTGAAAGAATTATGTTTACGCTTTCCCGATAATATTGAAATATTTTCACAATTTAAGCTTTTGCATCCCAAAACTATTTTGTCACAAATACCTTCATCCTTCAATAGTCTACCAATAAAAAACATAATTAATGAAAATTAATTATTTGCGGTAGCAAATCAGTGGAGAGGAATACATTAATGTAACTACAAATATTTTAGATTTTTGGCATATGATGTATTCCTTCGAAAGAGTCCATGGTACTAAACAATGTCCAGATAAAGTCTCAGTTAGCAATCCGTTGCAATAAGTTATCTGCCAAATAAATTTGTCAGATAACTTTTGACCGTCTTTCCAAGGACTACATTCCGTTAGTTAGTTACCCGACAGTTTGAAACATTTTAGGTACCTCTGCATTGCCGTGTTAGGCAGCTATCTTCAGGCGAGTTTAGTAAGAGCGAGAAGTAGCAAAGGCAGATAGACTAGTTAGAAAGAGATGTACTTTATATTCGAATTTGGTTAGATCTACGAGGTGTTATTGAAGTTAAGTAGTCGACACTTGTATTTTACCCGCGATTTTACCAGCTCTTGTTACAGTTAAATTACGTTTGTTATTTTGTTTGTGGTTATTGTTATTGTTTGTTTTGTGGTTATTGTTATTGTTTGTTTTGTGGTTATTGTTATTTGTTATTGTTTGTTTTGTGGTTATTGTTGTTTGTTATTGTTTGCTACGTGTTGCTTTGGGATGGCGGAAAAAAAGTCAAACGTGAGCGGCACGCCAATTACACCGAGGAGGAAACCAGGCTACAGGTAGATCTAGTCTTACAGCATAAAGACATGATTGAAAGCAAGTTTCTGACGCTTTCACTTGGAAAGAAAAGAATGAAGTATGGGAGACAGTGGCCTAGTGCTTTAACGCAAGAAGTTCCGCACTGGTGCAACGGGACTCCTCAAATTTGAAGGCAAAATACGAAGCAATCAAAAAATTATTAAAGGAAAAGGTAGCCAAGGAAAAGTGTGATATATACTGGCGGTGGCTCCAAAGTCACTGTATATTATAAAGACTGGGAGAAAATTTTTTTGGCAATTTTAAATTATCAATATGCGGGCTACCGTCAGCATACGATTGTGATAGTTTACCACATGCTTCACCGGCGACTGTTTCTTTGCCATGTAAGTTGTGAACAAAACTGTATTTCTTGCTAATTGTAACAAACACTTACTTTGTAGTTTCATCACCCAAGACTTCTTCCCGGCAACATGATTCGTGTGCTATTATTGCTTCGCCAGGTAAGATGTAAATAACACTTTCCATTCCTTGCAAATTTTAACAAACATTTACATTGTAGTTTCATCAACGAAGTCTGCTTTGCTTTCCACACCACATGGTTCATGTGCCGATATTGCTTCGCCAGGTAAGATGTGAATAACCAACACCACCTACAAACAAAGCCTGTGCACTGAGATCGGCAACTGTCAAGATGGCGGCCATAGAAGGTTGTTCAGGCTTCCACTAATGTGCGGTAGCGTCAGTTCGGGGTGAACTTTAAATTTTAAGTTTCCTGAGCTCTGTTTCTGAGATTTGATCTGCGAGTTACTTTGAAAACGAATGTTGGTACAACAAATATCCATAGCGAGATGCAGTTATTTTTACATGTCACCAACTTTAACTGGCAGGAAGTTATTTGTGGTCACTCGTTTCTAACCTGCAAAAACTCGTGGTCATTTGTTGTTGTGTACGCCTTATTTTATTAATCTTATTTGTCTACATACTTATATTCTCGTTGAAGGTAAGCAACATGTTAATAATTTTATTTATATCTATAATTTAATGTAAATGTAGGTATCGAAAAACGTGCAGCCAATTTTTCTTCATTAGAGGAAACCCGCCTATTATGGTTGGTCGAAAAATACAAGCATATTGTGGAATGCAAGAAAACGGACTCAGCTGCAGATCTCCAAAAGAACGCCATATGGGGGACCATTCACAAGGAATTTTGCACTAGTGAGGAAATAAGCAGAACGGCTGCTATTCTAAAAAATAAATACAAAAATATCAAGAAGAGCAGTAAACAAAAATTTGCCGATGAAAAAATTAAAGTTACGGGCACAGGAGGAGGGCCACCAACAAGTGATTTTAAAATGTACGACACTGACATGAAAGTTTTGGAGCAGCTAGGGACTCGCATGACCGGGCACGACAGTGAATTCGATGATGATCGTATTGATGTACGGTGTGAATAACACTTTGCATTCCATGCAAATTTTAACAAACATTTACATTGTAGTTTTGTCAACAAAGACTGCTTTGCTTTCCACACCCGATGATTCATGTGCCGTTATTGCTTCGCCAGGTAATTTGTGAATAACACTTTGCATTCCTTGCAAATTTTAACAAACATTTACATTATAGTTTTGTCAACAAAGCTTGCTTTGCTTTCCACACCAGATGATTCATGTGCCGTTATTGCTTCGCCAGGTAAGATGTGAATAACACTTTGGAGTCCTTGTAAATTTTAACAAACACCTTGTAGTTTTGTGTGAAAGGATTAATCATAATTTACTAGTAGGGGATAACACGACTTCTGGAAACAACCCTGAAACAAATCGGGATCTGGAAATGCAAGTCGTATCGAGTCAGGGCATTTGTGTGACTTATATATTTTTTTTAATTTTCATACTTGCAGGTGGTAGCAGTAAAATAGATACGGATCGCAACCAATCTGCATGAGCAAGTAGGTACGATCATTTTCATGTGAGCACTCATTCACAGCATATTTGTTTATTAGCTAATTCCACGTCGATAAAATGGGATACTTGGACGCCAGCCTCGCTGCGTACCAGGAAGTCAATAGTCTTTCGGAAGCAGCATCACCGAGACGTATCAAAGAAGGACGTCCTCAATGCGAAATATGACAACTTGGCAGATGAGCGCAAGAAATTAGTTGCAGTGCAGGTGGAGGTTGCAAAGAAGGAATTGGAGGTGCTACTTGCCAGAGCAGCTCATGAGAAAGAGCTCAATGAACTGCACAAACTGAAAATTTTAAAGAAAATTGAACAAGATGAAGAACACAAAATTAAAATGGAGCTTCTTAAGCAGCAGTTAAACAAAAATGTTTAGTTATATTTTTTTATATTAATAAAAATTTTGAGTAATTGGTAAATACTTTTTTTATTACTCCATAATTACAACAAATTGGCAAAATATTGTACTAGCTGTCTTTGTGTGGTATTGTCATTGACATTAGCAACAGCATGTGGATCATGTAATAAATTAATATCGTCCAACTCCACTGGGACTTGATCTTCATCAGGAGGTAACTCTTCACTTTCCATTCTTTCCAAATTATGGAGTAGATACTGCTGTAGCTACAATCATAGCCTGCGTCAATGGTATACGACAGCGCATGACCACAGATAAAATTGGTAATCGTCGTTTCCATACACCAAATGTCCTTTCTATTACATTTCGGGTACGAATTTGAACTTTATTAAATAAGTTTTAAGCTGGAGTTTGTGGATTAAGTAATGGTGTTATTAAATAGGTTCGAACAGCATAACAGCTGTCCCCTACTATTACACTATTACCTAATTCTCAATTCTCGCAACGAGCTCGAAGACCTGAATGATCAAAAATATTGCTATCATGCGAGGCACCAGGCAAACGGGAAACAATATCAATAAATTTTAGTTGTGCATCACACACAGCCTGCACATTCAATGAAAATAACCTTTACGGTTACGGTTATTATCTGCAAAATTTCCACCTATAATAAAAATACAGTTAGTTACTAATTTATGTAGGTACACATATGTTCACTACCTGGTGACTGAATTCGAATGTGAGTACAGTCTATTGCTCCAATAGTGCGTGGAAAACGAGCTAATCTGTAGAAATTTTCGATAATAATATTCCTTTCTGCTTCGTTATTCGGAACTGCAATATACTGCGGCCGCAGGCTTGCAATTGCATTCCTGTTGTAACTTTACTCACACCAGAAAAGTCTGCTGCTACTATATACAACGAACCACTTGCATAAAATCGTAATGTAAGAAGCAGTTGGGCCATCGGCGTAACGCAATTATTTCTAAAAGAAAAGTATCAGTTATCAGAGTGTAAACGGGGTTATTAAAATTAATATAAATTTAAAACTACCTGTTAGTACGGTGTGGGAACCAGAGCCCGTCAAAGGCCCAAGGGGCCATGAACTTCAACCTTGAAGCGTGCCTCTCACTCCACGGGGGGGGAGGATAGTAGGACTTGCCACCCGAAGCTTGGGAAGAAGGGATTGTAACCGAGGACACCGGACGGGTAAAGGGAAAGGCAGTCGGCTCCGCACCAGCGCGGACCCTGCTGCGGAGAAGCCCAAGGCAGAAGGCCGTTCTGCACGAACGTGCGTGAACTATTGATGAGGCTACAACTTAAAGGCAATAAACATGAGCGAACTCGACGAGACAGAACATAGCGATGGCAGCGCGACGGAGGAGGCAGAAGGTACTGAATACCGAAAGGCCTTCAAGACAATCCTGGGGGCTCTCAGAAGCATCGAAAGGCACGTGAAGGGCAAGAAGTGCAAAGACACCCCCGAAAATAAAAAGATGCTACTGGCGGCTTTCGAAATAATACAGGATAATAGTATAGAGCTGTACGAGGAGACAGCCAAAAGAGACAGCCACAATAACATGCAAAGCAAGACGCTAGCCGAAGCAATTATGAAAGTGGAGCAAATTGCCGAAAAATCTAAGGCAAATGAAACACAAAGCTATGCTAGCGCCGTCACTAAAATAAACTTCCCAGGACTACCCAAAAATAAGCCCACAAAAACAGTAAAGATAGTTATAGAACCAAGGGCAGAGAACACGCAGACAAAAACTAGCGAAGAGACCAAGCAGAAAGTTTTGCAAATAATAAACCCTAGGACGAACGCCCTAAAGATTGACAGGGTGATCAAGACCAAAAACAGGGGGATTATAATAGAATCCCCCGAAGATAATATAAACAAGCTACTAGAAAGCACAAGGCTTAACGAAGCAGGCTATAAAGCCACTAAACAAGACAAGTTCAATCCGAGGGTGGCGATTTACAGCGTACCGGTAGAACTAACTGAGAATGATATAAAAGAGGCGCTAATCAAACAGAACACGAAAGAGGTAGACGGAATACAAGAAGACGACGTCAAGCCGGTCTTCAAATTCGGAAGGCGAAATCAGAAAACCGTACACTGGGTGGTTGAGCTGACGCCCAAGGCAAGGAGCGCACTAATCAAAGATGGCAAAGTATATATAGACACCCACAGAATAGGAATCAAAGATTACATCAATGTAAAACGGTGCTTCAAGTGCCATAAATTTGGACACCTGTCCAAAGACTGCAAAGGACAGGAGGAAACATGCGGGTGGTGCGCCGAGCACCACGCGCCCGGAAGGTGCACCCTAACAGAAAACGATAGGTACACATGCATTAACTGCATAAGAGCGAAAGCAGGAGTGGCAGAGAGGAGCCACTCCGCAGAGAGCAAGCTATGCCCCCAATATAAAAGGCGGATACAAATAATGATAAATAATACGAATTACGAATATGGACAATAACGCCCATAAAACAAACATAAAAGTGGGACAGATAAACCTGCAAAATTGCAGGGCTGCAACCATAGAACTGTATAAAATAGCTAGTGATCATAACCTAGACATAATCCTGGTTCAAGAACCGTATACCTTCAAAAACCCGAAGTCCGGTAAACAGCAGATACCGGGACTGAGAAACCTGAAACATATTAATGTAAATGCGGAAGAACGTTTTTACTCGGCAATAATACTATGTAATGCCGAAATAGACATAATAAAGAATATAAATCAAACAAACAAATATACAACAACAGTAACGACATCCATAGCAGGGAAAGAGTATAAAATCTCAAGCATATACTGCCCGCCTAGCCGGGATATTGAACCTCACCTGGACCTATTAGAAAACATAGCCGATACGGCAAAAGGCCTAATAATAGGGGGCGACTTTAATGCCAAAAATGAAATTTGGCATTCAGAGAGAACTGACGAAAGAGGGGAGGCGGTTGCAAACTTCGCCAACATAAGGCAGCTGCACGTAATCAATGAGGCCAACCAGCCATATACTTTCCATACCGTAAATGGCAAGAGCAATATAGACGTGACTCTCGTCAACAACGAAACTCTGGAGAAGGCGGTAAACTGGAGAGTTCATGAGAATGCAACGGTCAGCGACTACAACCTCATAACCTTCCAAATAGCCGAAATAAAACAGGCGGACGACCAAGAGGTCGAAACTCAAAGATATAATCTCACAAATATAAAAACGGAAGAGGTCAAAAGAAAAACCGAAGCTCTGATGGTGGAGCTAGAGGGGCTACTTTGGAGGCCCACCCAAGAGCACATCGATGAGAGAATAGATAAACTGACATTGGGTATACAAAATATATGTAAAACGACCCTCTCCAAAAGAAAAACCTATAAAAATAAAACCACATGGTGGAATGATGCGCTCGAACAGAAAAGAAAGCTAACGTTAAAAGCACGAAGAAAGGCCCAAAAAGCCAGAACAGAAGAGGATAAACAAGAATATAGGGGAAGATACGCAGAAGCAAAAAGCGCATACAAAAACGAAATGCTAAAAGCAAAGACCAAAAGCTGGCAAAATTTCGTCAAGGAAGATCTGAGCAAAGATCCATGGGGCGCAACCTATAAGTTGGCGGCGGAGAAGATAAAGCCAAAGGATGTGAGAGGCACCCTCGACACAGAGGACGGCCATACGAGTAATATACAAGAAACCTTAGAGTACATGCTGGGGAAAATGTTCCCCAAAGACGCGGAGGAGGGCGAGGACGAAGGCCTCCAAGAAACAAGGCGCGAAGCCGCAAATGCAACAGGAAACAATGAACTAAATACAGAAATCACAGAAGAAGACGTAGTCAGGGCAATGAGCCAGATAAAGAATAAAAAGGCGCCCGGCCCAGACCAGATACACGGAAAAATACTCAAAATTACCGTGAATGAAACCGCAGACTACTTAGCACGTCTGTATAACGACTGTATGATGACAAAGTACTTCCCGGAAAAATGGAAGATAGGCAACCTAGTAACAATATTAAAAGGATCCGGCAAAGATCCAGCAGACACTAAATCATGGAGGCCTATAACCCTCCTATCAGAACTCGCCAAATTATTCGAAAGAATAATCAAGGCCAAGATCAGTGCGCACATCAGTGACGAACACATGCACCACGAAGCCCAATACGGCTTCAGAAAGGGCCGAAGCACTGAACAGGCTATCCACAAAGTAATCAGCAATATCAAAAATTCGAGGAAGAAGCACATGATCGGGGTCTTTATAGATGTAAGCGGAGCATTCGACAATTTATGGTGGCCAGCCACAATAAAGAGGCTCGACCAGATGGGGCTACCCCACAAACTAGTGGGAATAATTAAAAGCTACCTCTCCGACAGAAAGATAAACCTAAGCTCCACAACGTACACAGCGGAAATAATACCAAACAAGGGCTGCCCCCAGGGGTCCATCCTCGGTCCAACACTGTGGAACTTGGCAGTGGATCCGCTCCTGGAGGAGCAAGAAAATGAATTGATAACCGCATACGCGGACGACATAGTCGTTCAAATCGAAGGGGACAGCAGAAGGGAGCTTGATTAGAACGCCAGACAATCAATGGCTAAATTGGAAAGGTGGGCAGAGCGCCAAAAGCTAACCATATCGAAATCAAAAACCGTATACATGACCCAGAAGGGAAAGCTGGGAAGAGCTCCCATCATAAAGATAAATAACCAAGTGATCAAACGGGTGGACACCAACAAGTATCTTGGAATAAATTTAGACACAAAACTATCCTTCGATAAGCATATTAAAGAAGTGGCACATAAGGCCACCAAAATAATAGCGACTTTAAGACGTTACACCTACAAAAAATGGGGCGAAATAAGGGGCTCTATGAAAGTCATCTATAACAGAGCCATAATCCCCATAGTCACATATGGGATAAGCATATGGGGCCATAGACTAGACCTAACAAGCAATAAAAGAAAACTAAGAGCAGTTTACGGAATCGCAAGCAGAGCCATAGCGGGGACCTACAGGTCCGTATCCGCAGAAGCAGCAGGAGTTCTGGCAGGGGAACCCCCCTGCATCTGAGAGCTGCAGAAATAATGGCAAGAAGAAGACTGAAAGTCTCTGACATAGCCTACATTGACGGAACAGAAATAAACAAAAATAACTTTCCTAGCAAAGCCGCGCTAAATGGCGAGATCAAAAGGCTAATTAATGAGAAATGGCAAGCGGAATGGGACCAAACAACGAAAGGGGAAACCACATACAGTTTCTTCCCACAAGTAGAAGCAATGACAAATGCGGCAATGATTAGAAACGTAACCAAGTGGAGTGTTAACGAGAACTGGTGCACAAGTGATCACAGGTGCGTTTACTATGAAATAGAAGAAGACAACAACAATAACGCACAAGATGACGAACCAGAGAGCAAAATCAGGTACAACCTAAAAAAAGGCAAATTGGCAAGAAATGACTGAGGAGATGGAAATAAGAGCAATGGAATATGACCAGAGTCTGAAAGCAGAAGATAAAGCAACAAACGTCACAACTATGATCAAGCAGGGAATGGAGAAACACATACCCCTAGTAAAAAACAATAACAGGAAAGTGACAAAATGGTGGTGCCACGAGTTAACTCAACTAAAAAGAGACACCATAAATAAAAGAAGGAAGTGCCAAAGATGTAAAGATGAAGTCCAGAGAGCAATACTAAGAAATGAATATAGGGCGACCAGAAGCAGATATTATAAAGAACTCCAGGAAAGGAAAACTAATAGCTTCAAGGAGTTAGTAAATACTGTAGGCAATGAAAACCCATACGGACTGGCATACAAACTGCAAAGGAACAACATAAGACAAAAAACTGTATATACAACAATAAAAATCGGCCAAAGGGAGACCGACAACCTGGGGGAGACCGTGGAAGAACTGCTGCAGGCGCTACTACCAGATGATGAAGCAGACACAGAGAGCGAGGAGCAAAGCAGGTTACGAGAGGAAATGAACGAGTTGAATCTCGATACAGATGAACCTATTGAACCTTTCACGGCCGAGGAGCTGGAAAGAGCAGTTATGGCCTTGAAAAGGAATAAAAGTCCGGGGCCTGACAATATAAAGGCTGAAGTCATCCAAGAAGTGTACCATGCCCTTAAGGACGTACTGCTGGATCTGTATAACACCTGTCTAAGGCAGGGAGTGTTCCCCGAGCAATGGAAAAGAGGTGAACTAATCATCATACCGAAGAACAACAACAAGATAGAGACAGACCCAAAGGCATATCGACCGATAACTCTACTCCCGATACTGGGAAAGATAATGGAAAAAATGACAGTCATGAGACTCAAAGGGTACGTGGAGATCAGTGACAGGCAATACGCCTACAAAGAAGGAAAATCCACAGAGGACGCAGTAGAAAAGCTTATGTCGGATGTTGAAGGAAGCCTTGAAAAGTACTGCGTAGGAATCTTTATAGACATCGCAGGGGCGTTCGACCATCTCTGGTGGCCGCATGTACTAAATACCTTAACGAGAGCAGAGATACCTAACGGGCTGGTAAAATTAATAAGAAGCTACCTGAGCCACAGAAGCGTCCAGATAACTACAGCTGACAAAGTCCACGTAAAACAGATTACGAAAGGATGCCCCCAAGGGTCAGTGTTGGGGCCCTTTTTATGGAACGTAGCTTTCGACCAGTGCGTGAGAATAAATGAGATGCAGGTGGCGTACGCCGACGATCTGGCGTTGGTTGTGGAGGCAAGCTCGGGGAATTGGAAGAAAGGGCGACAAACATGTTACGAAACATTGAGGAATGGGCACGAGCTTGTAAACTGGGAATATCAGCGGAGAAGACGACCATGATAATGCTGAAAGGAAAGCTAGACCTAAGAAGACCACCTACCATCAAGATCGGAAATGAACAGATAAAAATGGTCAGCGAGGTAAATTACCTCGGCATGTACATAGGAGAAAGATTCCACATGAACGGACACATTAAAAAGCAAGGACAAAAGGCAACAAAGGTCCTAAATGAGGTTGCAAGAATATCTAAGCGAGATTGGGGACTGAGCGGCAAAACGTTAAAACTAATATACTACGGGGTCTTCGAGGCAATTATGCTGTATGGAGCGAGCTGCTGGACCAGCAGAATAAACGTGCATGGTACAAGAAGTATGCTACAAGCTCAAAGGAAAGCGCTGCTGCGCGTAACAAGAGCGTACAGGACTACATCGACAGAGGCAATAGGGATAATCGCGGGAGCCCTACCCCTAGACCTAAAAGCCGAGTTAAGAACACATGAAAGAAAGGTCAAACAAGGAAGACAAATTAACTTCGGAAATATAAGGAGACAAGACTACCTACGAGGCAACATAGCCGAGAACAGGCAAACTATTAAGAATATAAAAGAAGAGATGAGAGAAGAAGCTATCAACATCTGGCAAAGGAGGTGGGACTTGGCAGACAAAGGGAGGACTACCTACGAATATCTACCAACCATAAGAGAGAGGCTCAAAAACATAGAGGAAATATATAGGAAAACCGCGCAAATAATAACAGGACACGGGGATTTTGGAGCCTATCTAATGAAGAGAGGCATAAAAGATAATGCAGAGTGCATATGTGGAGATGTAGAAACAACGGAACACGTGCTATGGGAATGCCCAGAATACGCAGTAGAAAGAGAGGAATTCTGGAACGAAACGAATGAGGCAGAGGGCACCATACCCCCCAACTTCGAACTTTTTAGCGAAGAAAAAAGCAAGCCGTTTATAAGTCTCTGCAATAGAATTATGACCAAGAAGGAAGAATACTACGAATAAGACAAACCAAACCATACACAAGCGACTCAGAATGTATAAACGTTAATTTAAGTCTAGATAAGTAAGTAATGTGTAAGTAATAGAGACAATGTGTATAGACACTAATATAACCAAATCTAATAGAGACAATGTACACAGACACCAATGTAACTAATCTTAATCTTAGCTTTAAGCGTAAGTAAAATTATGATACTAACAAACCAGAAGGGAACGCTAGATAGTGGGATGTCGTTGCCTCCCCGTGGCAGGGACGGAAACGGGGGTCTGCATCACAGACCCACGGCCAAATACGACAATTAATCAAATAAATGTAAACTGAATATCTTTGTAAAGTCAAATGTAGAGGAAGCAACCGCCAGGAACGGGATGGAAACGGAAGTCAATTAATGAAAGAAAAAAAAAAAAAAAAAAAAAGTAGAAGCAATCTCCGAAGCCGAAGTAACGATAGAAAAACGTGCAACCTGCGTCCTAACAGGCCACGGCGAGCTCAATTTACATAAACACAGAATTGGAAAGAGACAGAACCCGGTTTGCGACACATGCCCGGGCCAAACTGACAACCCGGAGCATAGGATTATGAGCTGCCCGGATTACGACGATGCCAGAAACAATCTAAGGAACCTGCTACAGGAGTGGCCCATTGAGCTCCACGAGCTAGGGGCATTGTCTATCGCCCAAGTAGCTATCCAAGAGGCCATAGCGAGCTTCGTGGAAGAAGATAGCGGAGAAGTAAGGGACCACCGACCTAGGTAAAATACTCACACTTAAGAAACGCACATAGAATAAGTATTAGGGCACACATACAACATTGTTAAACACACCATTCACACTCAAGGTATATCATACACACATCACTCCAAAACACAAGCACTCAAACGCTTAGACATGATAACCGGTAATCGGTGTAGGTGGCAGACAAGTTTAATTTCTAATTTACAATGTATTATGTTTTTCTGTTTGTCATTGTTTGATTACCCTAATAAATAAATAAATAAAAAAACCAGGATGTAACTCAATAAAAATGTAATTCAGGCACAAAACAGCACTTAGTAAACACACATAATTCAAAGACTCATGTTAAGAAATAGAAATAATTTTAGGATACATTATACATCACTGTATTTCATCAAGTCATACATACTGTAAAATCATCATCACTTACAACTCGTCACACACATCATTGTAAATATCACCCACATTTGTCACATCATTCTAAATTAATCTTAGTTGTTTATTACTCAATCACATATATATCACGTACACTTAACCTAGATATAACTTAGGATAGAATAAACTAAGCATATACAAAGAACAAAATGTAAAACGGCACAAATAGACAATGTTAAAAAAGAGGGTATCCTGGTACCTCTACCACAATTGTAAGAAATTGTACTGAATAAAGACAGGCGCAAGCTGGAGGGCAATGAAGACCCTTAACTGAGCTTTCCGCTTCGCCTTTTTTTTTTTTTTTTTTTTTTTTGTTAGTACGGTGTAGCAAGTTATGCTCGATTTGATGAAGCAGTCTTTCCACTGTACCTCTTCTTAAACGAAACCTTCGAAAAAATTCACATCATCCCACACTTCAAAATGATCAGGACGTTCACCAACAGTATAGGGTAGGCGCTCTGGGTTTATTGTCTATTTCTTGCACTTCCAACGCATCATTAATAAAATCGTCCATAATTCAGAATACAGTAACAGAAAGGAGTAAATTGTTGCAAACCACGCGACGACAATTTGAGGTTATGATTTTGATACAGTATTTTTTGACGATCGTGACAATTCGTAAATTATCGGCAGCACCATAACCAACGGCTACGACGCTATCAGCTGCTTCAAGTAGCTGCTAAGTTTGTCTTGCAGATAAGAGGGTTAACTGTTCGATAATAGATAACTGGCGATGGAAAGACTAAAAATACAGTGAGAGCCAAAATGATTTGTTCATTTTTAATTAGCAATAACACAATAATTACTTTAAGTACATGCCACCGTCAGCGCTTGACTTGCTAGATAAAATGCAAGTATTAGATCCCATGGAACGAATTACTGCAGAAGATGCTCTGAAATCAGATTGGTTAAAAAATATCAGTCCTGAACAGTAACTTTTGCATTTAATTTGGACGGTTTTGTAAGTTTTTGTAAGTAATTACTTTGATGAGTTATTATATTATAGTACTAGTTAGAATGATAGAAGCTTTGACATAGATAGGTCTTAATATATTAAAGCTATGCTACAAAGTTAATCAAAATTAGTCCTGCTGTTATTTTGACAAAAAAAATAAACTCCATTTTATTAGTTTAAATTGTGTTTTCATTGTTCAAATAGACACCATTAGCCTCAATAGCAATATTCTTGACACCTTTCAATGTAATTTACCATTGCTAGATTGTTGATGCAGTCTAGCTTTTTACACCACAATATATGTTGGTATATTTGAATAAATTAAAGCAGTGTTGATTTTAAAGTTTAGATTATATTCCCTGAATATATACAAAACAGCACTTAAAAGTGATGTCTGCGTTGTTGGATGGTTAACATTATTCTGCTTAAAAACTAAGTTACAATATTTGTCTGTTATCTGCAAAGTCCAGTGGAGGTGCGTAAGTACCCAATCATAACGACCGGTAAGTTTTCTCATGGAATCAAAATTCTGCGAGTTTATCAACGCAATGTCGGCAAAAGTTTATTGGAGGATTAAATGCAATGGCCCTTTAGGACATTAACGTTGTAAACTTAAGGAATGCATTCAACGTGCTTGTGAATAATTTAGGCAAAACTGCACAAAAGCGTGAGAACAGTTTGAATTTAGAGAAAAAGGTGAAAACTAATCGCACAAAGATATATCTAGTTAATTAACTTAAAACTAGAGTTCAACATCTATTTTGCTAAATAATTGAAGCACAGTGGTTACTTTCAACTCGAATTGCACTTTGAAGTTCTTGCACTGTGCATGGATAATGCTTTTTAACCTTTACTTTGGAGCACTTAAGTCAGGAGATCTGGCCAGCCAAGTAGTGTCTGTATAAAATCTTCCACAATTCAGAATTGCCATAGTGCTGAACTGCAAGTGTCTTTAGAGGCATTTTTTTAATTCCAAACTAGAAAAGTTTAATCAAATATGGCTTTGAACTGCAGAATTTCTTTTAGTCGTAAATGTGCATAAGAAATCTTTCTTTATCTCAGAATTATTGATATTTTACTTCATTTATGTTATAAAGTTATAAGATGTAAATAAAAGAAGGTATAGGTAGTTGTACTTTACATTAAGTTATTTATTGCATGTTTTTAAATGAAACATACAATATCATATGACAGCTTTAGGAGGACTTAGATTTTTTTTTATTCTGGCAGCAGTTCGAGTCTTAGACTTTTTCTCCCCAAACTCAGACCTAGCCCAGATTTCAGTAATTGATGGGATTATATTTTGAAATGCATCCAAAAAATCTTCCAAATTTTAGATAAGCAGTGGTTCTGAATAATGACATTTACATAAACGTAGCCAAGCACTATCACCAAACTATGAAATTAATTGTCCAAGAAACATGTCCCTCAGAATATTTACCGTTTGGCATAAATAACTAAATAACAGTAAGTATGGGAGTTTTACTTCTTGAATATTGTATCCGCTAAATGCCCTCCTCCCTTCTCCACACATCCACACTTCTAAGCGTCGGAAAAAATTACTCATAACTCGTTGAAGCATGTCCTGCGGAACAGCTTCAAATTCTTGCCGGATATTTCTTTTGAGCTCCTCTATATTTCTGGGTTTACTCTTGAAGACTTTGCACTTTAAATATCCCCAGGGAAAAAAGTTTAGGGCAAATATCAGGAGATCTCGAAGGCCATTAAGATCACCGTTTCGAGAAATTAATCGATTGGGGAATATCTGACGCAGGACTTCTATACTTATCCCTGCAGTATGACAGGTCGCCCCGTCTTGTTGACAACTGTGAAAATATCTCCAAAGCCTCCTCTTTCAATTATCATCAATAAATTAGCGATAGGTAAAATATATATTTAGTTGTTAATTAAAAATAAACAAATCATTTTGGCTCTCACTGTATTATCTGTAAGATATATCTGAAAGTTGACTAACTGAGACTTGATCTGGACATTGAAGAACCGGCCCTTAAGGGGATTGAACACGCTATTTAGTTTTTGTTTGCGGCAACGTTAGCCGATTATACGTAGCACAATTTATGTCCCACTCTCTGTAGTGGAATAAAGCAGGATACCAATATTACAGTTACTCAGTGCGCTTACTGCTATAACATCGCTCTTGCGTACTGACAGAACAAGTGGTCTACACGAATAGTTTAACGCCCGTACTAAAGAAATTTCAAAATCGACAAGATACATACCCAGTAATAGAGTAATACTGATTGTTGCAGTAATGAATGGAATGGCATTTTACTAAATTATTGAACTAAATAATGGATATAGTTTTATAGACTTATGCCTTTACGCAATTTGCGTTCTTCGCATATTTAATGCAGAATATGACATACTTGTATATTTCTCACAAAAGGTGAATAAAATGCATAAACGTATATCAACAGTGGTAATGTTTACATTTTAGTTTATACAGAATAACAGAAAACCATCATAATTCACAAACTAAGGACTTTTTTGGAGTAATTATTGCGTTCCGGGAAGGTACTGTAACGTTTCGCCCTGAGATTAATTCTTAGGGATGCTCAAAAAGCATTTGAATTAAATTCAGCGCGCCTTTTAAACGTTTCGGATCCAACCGATGATAAGCCGATCGACATCCGATGCCGCAAGTTACGATGAGGCGGCGCGCAAGCGAAACTCCCCTCCTACTCTAATCGCCACCGGAAGCAGCAGATAAGGGACCCCGATACTATAAATACGAAGACCGCCCGACTGCCGCTCTCTCTGACCGATCTTCATCCGATAAGAAGATACCTGACCTGATCCGCTATCTAATCTGGCTGCATTTCCTACCGCCATTTTGTCGTTACGAACTGTTTGCAAGATTAAGATAGTTCACACCCGTTATAAATGACCTGTACTGAACGCTATTCTATCATGTCGGTAAATTCTGGTTAGTAGTGTAGCGTTCGAATCCGAAATATTACAAGATCCAGCACACGTTGTTGAGATCTTGGAATATTTTATAATCTCCTTACCCGTACGTTCCCGTGCCCTCATCGACTGCGAAATCCTGTTTATTCGCAGTGCGCAAAAGGCCAACAAATTGTCCGATTTCCGCGAAAGCTAATTTTGTGTGATTCACAGCGTATGACTTTGCCGGAAGCCACCGCCTAATCTGCGAGACCCGAAGGCACCGTTCCCCGTCCAAAAGCCATATCAAACGTAAATAAAGTCGAAGCAACGACCTGGAGCCGATAGCGCACTATCTCGCCAGCCGGACCTTCCGATAAGGCGCTCCGTTCTACCTGCGAGAGGCGAAAAACTATTTACGCACCTGGAAATTGCGAGCTATCGGTTTGCTTGCTGGGCCCGTCCGGAGGGAACACCAACTTCCAGGGAGGCATCGCACATTAAACACTAAACGAACAAACATTTCTCCAGGTAAAGCTCGCCATGTATTTTAATTCGTAAAATCCGCAGGACAGCGTCTGCAAACAAAACTTTTGGGATTTTCGACATCGATCGGCTTCGAGCGGAGAATTTTCGCAAATCGGCGCGGAAGGGAACACTCGCTGCCCGCCCGAGAAAGGACACCTCCAAAGCTCGTGACCTCCTCCGCAGAGGCGCCTTGTGGGCTGCCTACACCGCCAACAGAATTTCAACGTGAAATCGATAGTATTTGTAACTTTCGTATTTTATGATATACAGTTCAGTTCGCATTTTGTAACACAGTTAAATACATTATATTGATTTATTACTAACATATCGTTGTTGCCGTATTTATTTATACTGGAGTGTACCAAACCCTCTTCGACAGTGAGTTATCCCGCGGCTTCGAAAAAATCCACATCATCCCACACTTCAAAATGATCAGGACGTTCACCAACAGTATAGGGTAGGCGCTCTGGGTTTATCTGATTTATAATGTCTATTTCTTGCACTTCCAACGCATCATCAATAAAATCGTCCATAATTCAGAATACAGTAACAGAAAGGAGTAAATTGTTGCAAACCACGCGACGACAATTTGAGGTTATGATTTTGATACAGTATTTTTTGACGATCGTGACAATTCGTAAATTATCGGCAGCACCATAACCAACGGCTACGACGCTATCAGCTGCTTCCAGTAGCTGCTAAGTTTGTCTTGCAGATAAGAGGGTTAACTGTTCGATAATAGATAACTGGCGATGGAAAGACAAAAAATACAGTGAGAGCCAAAATGATTTGTTCATTTTTAATTAGCAATAACACAATAATTACTTTAAGTACATGCCACCGTCAGCGCTTGACTTGCTAGATAAAATGCTAGTATTAGATCCCATGGAACGAATTACTGCAGAAGATGCTCTGAAATCAGATTGGTTAAAAAATATCAATCCTGAACAGTAACTTTTGCATTTAATTTGGACGGTTTTGTAAGTTTTTGTAAGAAATTACTTTGATGAGTTATTATATTATAGTACTAGTTAGAATGATAGAAGCTTTGACATAGATAGGTCTTAATATATTAAAGCTATGCTACAAAGTTAATCAAAATTAGTCCTGCTGTTATTTTGACAAAAAAAATAAAC
The DNA here is from genome assembly GCA_940337035.1 of Agriotes lineatus. NCBI lineage: Eukaryota > Metazoa > Arthropoda > Insecta > Coleoptera > Elateridae > Agriotes > Agriotes lineatus. The sequence goes on along the minus strand of CALNHX010000053.1, from coordinate 393,176 downwards.
TCCATTTTATTAGTTTAAATTGTTTTTTCATTGTTCAAATAGACACCATTAGCCTCAATAGCAATATTCTTGACACCTTTCAATGTAATTTACCATTGCTAGATTGTTGATGCAGTCTAGCTTTTTACACCACAATATATGTTGGTATATTTGAATAAATTAAAGCAGTGTTGATTTTAAAGTTTAGATTATATTCCCTGAATATATACAAAACAGCACTTAAAAGTGATGTCTGCGTTGTTGGATGGTTAACATTATTCTGCTTAAAAACTAAGTTACAATATTTGTCTGTTATCTGCAAAGTCCAGTGGAGGTGCGTAAGTACTCAATCATAACGACCGGTAAGTTTTCTCATGGAATCAAAATTCTGCGAGTTTATCAACGCAATGTCGGCAAAAGTTTATTGGAGGATTCAATGCAATGGCCCTTTAGGACATTAACGTTGTAAACTTAAGGAATGCATTCAACGTGCTTGTGAATAATTTAGGCAAAACTGCACAAAAGCGTGAGAACAGTTTGAATTTAGAGAAAAAGGTGAAAACTAATCGCACAAAGATATATCTAGTTAATTAACTTAAAACTAGAGTTCAACATCTATTTTGCTAAATAATTGAAGCACAGTGGTTACTTTCAACTCGAATTGCACTTTGAAGTTCTTGCACTGTGCATGGATAATGCTTTTTAACCTTTACTTTGGAGCACTTAAGTCAGGAGATCTGGCCAGCCAAGTAGTGTCTGTATAAAATCTTCCACAATTCAGAATTGCCATAGTGCTGAACTGCAAGTGTCTTTAGAGGCATTTTTTTAATTCCAAACTAGAAAAGTTTACTCAAATATGGCTTTGAACTGCAGAATTTCTTTTAGTCGTAAATGTGCATAAGAAATCTTTCTTTATCTCAGAATTATTGATATTTTACTTCATTTATGTTATAAAGTTATAAGATGTAAATAAAAGAAGGTATAGGTAGTTGTACTTTACATTAAGTTATTTATTGCATGTTTTTAAATGAAACATACAATATCATATGACAGCTTTAGGAGGACTTAGATTTTTTTTTTATTCTGGCAGCAGTTCGAGTCTTAGACTTTTTCTCCCCAAACTCAGACCTAGCCCAGATTTCAGTAATTGATGGGATTATATTTTGAAATGCATCCAAAAAATCTTCCAAATTTTAGATAAGCAGTGGTTCTGAATAATGACATTTACATAAACGTAGCCAAGCACTATCACCAAACTATGAAATTAATTGTCCAAGAAACATGTCCCTCAGAATATTTACCGTTTGGCATAAATAACTAAATAACAGTAAGTATGGGAGTTTTACTTCTTGAATATTGTATCCGCTAAATGCCCTCCTCCCTTCTCCACACATCCACACTTCTAAGCGTCGGAAAAAATTACTCATAACTCGTTGAAGCATGTCCTGCGGAATAGCTTCAAATTCTTGCCGGATATTTCTTTTGAGCTCCTCTATATTTCTGGGTTTACTCTTGAAGACTTTGCACTTTAAATATCCCCAGGGAAAAAAGTTTAGGGCAAATATCAGGAGATCTCGAAGGCCATTAAGATCACCGTTTCGAGGAATTAATCGATTGGGGAATATCTGACGCAGGACTTCTATACTTATCCCTGCAGTATGACAGGTCGCCCCGTCTTGTTGACAACTGTGAAAATATCTCCAAAGCCTCCTCTTTCAATTATCATCAATAAATTAGCGATAGGTAAAATATATATTTAGTTGTTGTTAATTAAAAATAAACAAATCATTTTGGCTCTCACTGTAGTATCTGTAAGACATATCTGAAAGTTGACTAACTGAGACTTGATCTGGACATTGAAAAACCGGCCCTTAAGGGGATTGAACACGCTATTTAGTTTTTGTTTGCGGCAACGTTAGCCGATTATACGTAGCACAATTTATGTCCCACTCTCTGTAGTGGAATAAAGCAGGATACCAATATTACAGTAACTCAGTGCGCTTACTGCTATAACATCGCTCTTGCGTACTGACAGAACAAGTGGTCTACACGAATAGTTTAACGCCCGTACTAAAGAAATTTCAAAATCGACAAGATACATACCCAGTAATAGAGTAATACTGATTGTTGCAGTAATGAATGGAATGTCATTTTACTAAATTATTGAACTAAATAATGGATATAGTTTTATAGACTTATGCCTTTACGCAATTTGCGTTCTTCGCATATTTAATGCAGAATATGACATACTTGTATATTTCGCACAAAAGGTGAATAAAATGCATAAACGTATATCAACAGTGGTAATGTTTACATTTTAGTTTATACAGAATAACAGAAAACGATCATAATTCACAAACTAAGGACTTTTTTGGAGTAATTATTGCGTTCCGGGAAGGTACTGTAACGTTTCGCCCTGAGATTAATTCTTAGGGATGCTCAAAAAGCATTTGAATTAAATTCAGCGCGCCTTTTAAACGTTTCGGATCCAACCGATGATAAGCCGATCGACATCCGATGCCGCAAGTTACGATAAGGCGGCGCGCAAGCGAAACTCCCCTCCTACTCTAATCGCCACCGGAAGCAGCAGATAAGGGACCCCGATACTATAAATACGAAGACCGCCCGACTGCCGCTCCTCTGACCGATCTTGATCCGATAAGAAGATACCTGACCTGATCCGCTATCTAATCTGGCTGCATTTCCTACCGCCATTTTGTCGTTACGAACTGTTTGCAAGATTAAGATAGTTCACACCCGTTATAAATGACCTGTACTGAACGCTATTCTATCATGTCGGTAAATTCTGGTTAGTAGTGTTGCGTTCGAATCCGAAATATTACAAGATCCAGCACACGTTGTTGAGATCTTGGAATATTTTATAATCTCCTTACCCGTACGTTCCCGTGCCCTCATCGACTGCGAAATCCTGTTTATTCGCAGTGCGCAAAAGGCCAACAAATTGTCCGATTTCCGCGAAAGCTAATTTTGTGTGATTCACAGCGCATGACTTTGCCGGAAGCCACCGCCTAATCTGCGAGGCCCGAAGGCACCGTTCCCCGTCCAAAAGCCATATCAAACGTAAATAAAGTCGAAGCAACGACCTGGAGCCGATAGCGCACTATCTCGCCAGCCGGACCTTCCGATAAGGCGCTCCGTTCTACCTGCGAGAGGCGAAAAACTATTTACGCACCTGGAAATTGCGAGCTATCGGTTTGCTTGCTGGGCCCGTCCGAAGGGAACACCAACTTCCAGGGAGGCATCGCACATTAAACACTAAACGAACAAACATTTCTCCAGGTAAAACTCGCCATGTACTTTAATTCGTAAAATCCGCAGGACAGCGTCTGCAAACAAAACTTTTGGGATTTTCGACATCGATCGGCTTCGAGCGGAGAATTTTCGCAAATCGGCGCCGAAGGGAACACTCGCTGCCCGCCCGAGGAAGGACACCTCCAAAGCTCGTGACCTCCTCCGCAGAGGCGCCTTGTGGGCTGCCTACACCGCCAACAGAATTTCAACGTGAAATCGATAGTATTTGTAACTTTCGTATTTTATGATATACAGTTCAGTTCGCATTTTGTAACACAGTTAAATACATTATATTGATTTATTACTAACATATCGTTGTTGCCGTATTTATTTATACTCGAGTGTACCAAACCCTCTTCGACAGTGAGTTATCCCGCCGCTAAATTTAATATACCCTTACGAGAAGGGTGGAATATTACTGTACTGAGCCTCAAATGCCAGTTCCCAGTTAATATATACAGTGTAGTGATTGACCAGGTTGTGTGTACCTGCATAAGAGGATTAAGCTTATTTAAGGCTCCTAATTGTCGGAGTAAGACGACTATGCAACTACTGTACTGAAAAACAATAATGTAACATGGCACCAGCCAGCGGGTTTAAATTCTACTAAACCTTACCGTTTTTTATTCAAACACTTTACTGTTGACAAACGTCTATTTTTTCGTAATACAGATGGTGCTTTTCTTTTACTGATATCACTTCGCTTATAATTTCCCATGGTAAAACCGCATGAAAACACTGCACTCGCTTCCCAACTAATCGGAAAATAATGCTGAATGCCTCTCTGTACGCTGCAGTAGGCGTACAATTAGCCAACGGTTTTCTCTGGACGATGAAGCGACGTTATTCTGACTATTTGTAACGGGCAATTGTGCGATCCTGGATTCTTGCAGCATTGTTGAAGCGAGCAAGCGCTATGAAGATTCACGTTTGCTCGTAAGAGATAGATGATGTGCAAGAAAAATAAAAAATGGAATTACAGAAAAACCGGAAGAAATTATCTAATTTTCTTTACACTGTTGTGCGTACAAATACTTGAAGAATGTCGGATTCTAAAAACTAACTTTATATTCCTTAAATGTATACTGTTTTTATTACTTTTTTTTTTACATTAATCCTAATTTTGAAAAAATTGTTGAGCCATATTTGTTTTAAATGAGTTTCCGAAAAAGTACTTTTCATAGGATTTACAATACAACAAAAATTTTAATTCTACGTTTACTGGTCCTAACGGAATTCACTTTTTACGAAAAGCAGTGTTTTACTCTCATTCATCTCTTTCTAACTTACGTAGACTTATAGAAGGAAAGGAATACTCCAATTGACGGCGTGAAGTATTTACGTGTGGAGGCTTTACATGTGGAATTAAGTCGTGTTCAATGCCCTTAAAGAGTTGGCGCAGTACATCTTAACATTACTAATGATACCTCTTAGTAATGCTGTAGTAGAGAGGGTGTTCTCAATAATGCATGCAACAACAAAAAAATTTCGTAATAAAATGAAAATTGAATTGCTAGATGCATTGCTAAGAATTAAAGTGCATTTGTTTGCACATAATCTGCGTTGCAACAAATTTGTTATCCCAGAATCTATGTTGTTCAGGTTCTCTGCAGATATACAGGGTTTTCAAAGTTAAGTCGGCACTATTGCTAACTTCGTTATTATTGGAGCTACAAAGTCAGTTAAATAGGCAAACTAGTAGTATTTTTTTCGCCAATTACGATGATGAAAACGGAATCAAAATCGAACATCGCGTTCACGAGTTATGTCATTGCCAGGGCCACTAGAAGCGTTTACAAGAGGGCTCAAGAATGCTTGGAGCAAGAAGGTGATGTTTTTGAGCATCTAATTTGAGTTTTGTTTTTATAAGTTTATATGATAATTTGAAATAAATCATATTGTTTCACTTCATGGATATTATTTTTAATTTCTATTTTATAAGGCAAAATTGCCACTAACACAGCCATTTTGACGAATTTGAAAAATCATCAATACCTTTGTCATTTTTGACATTAGGATAAAAGGACGTAGGACACTTTTTGTTCAGAATTCAATTTCCTATCGATTGTGAATATTGTATACTGAGTGTCCCCTTTGAAAAAATTGAACTTTTTGATATAACTCGCGAACCCGTTGTTCGATTTTGATTCCGTTTTCACCATCGTAATTGGAAAAAAATACTACTTGTTTGCCTATTTAACTGACTTTATAGCTGCAATAATAACGAAGTTAGCAGTAGTGCCGACTTAACTTTGAAAACCCTGTATATTTATCTAAATTGGAGGAAACTGAAGAGGCAATAATTGAATTAGATGTTTAGTTTTATCACCACACAGATAAACCAAAACGGTGCAATTGTAATACTTTTGTGCAATTATGAACATTTTTATAGTTAGCACTTGTTTATTCAGAGTTTTTGTTCTGTTTTTATAATGTAATTTAAGTAACCTAGTTCTGTAATAAAACTAAAAAAAAATTTAGTTGTTATATAATCACAGTTGCGACATCTGGCTACTTTTTGTGTAAGTTATGGCTACCTCCATGTTAAACCATCTGGCAACCCTGCAATTGCACAAGGATCTGGCTGTAGCAGATTGCTATCGATACTATGATTCTTGCGCATGCGTTGTGGCGCAAATAGCAAAATTTGCTATTTCGATAAGCTGATATGAACATAACCTTAAAAATTTGCCTGTCCGATTTGTTGTTTGTTATTGTGGATTCGAGAATATAAAATTTGTTTCTTTTTAGAGTCTTGTAGTGTTTTGTGCTTTTTGTGGTATACATATAAAATGGCAAAGTATGATGATTGTGAAATGAACTTAAGTAATATTTCTAATTTAAGAAGTCATATAAAGAGAAAACATTCAGGTATAGACCATTTACTTGATATCTGCACTGTCAGTGTCAAATTAAAAAAAAAATTCTTGATTATACCTCAAAAATAATGTGTTTTTTATTAGACTGTACAGTAATTTAATTGTTAAAATGTGAAAAATAGCAGTGGTGCCAACATAATGTCAGTTTGACAGTGCAGATGTCAAGTAAATGGACTATAAGTCTTGTCTTCTGATGGGCTGTGTATTGTATCACAGCATAATTTATTTGCCTTTTATATAGTGAATTAGTGATGTATTGCACAGTGCATTTTTTAGGGAGACTAGATCATCTAGCCCCAAAGATTAGAAAATCATCTGCATCATGTTCAAATGTTCATGTATGTAATCAATGTACTAAAACTTTTACCAACTTTGGAATTTAGGAGGGCACATGAGACAAGAACATTCTGGTGTGTAAAAATTGCACGTATTAATTAAATAAAACTTCTAATGAAATTAATTGTAAATAAATTAGATGAATTGGCGCCTATAAAAGTTAAGAACTATAAATGCTTAAAGTGTAATGTTGAATTCCAGTTGTTGCAAGATTTCATTCCACATAAAAACCCTCATACTCGTCCTACAACAATTCAGTGTCCTTTATGTAAATATAAAAGTACATCGACTGACACTTTGATCGAACACTACAAATTCAAGCATTCCATGGAAATCAATGCTGAAACCCTTGAATTTGAATATTTTGAAGCTTTTGAGGTAGGTGTTTATTAATGCTATACCAGTTTAGCATTTATTAATTTAAAGTTTAACGCTGTATCTGTATTTGGATTACTTTATAAAGCCTTTATTCTTAAGGCTCGACAGTACCTTATTAATTTAAAAAAAATCACAAAAAGGGCCACGTAGTGCTTTAATGTAAACATTTTTCTTTTCAAACAAAAATGTTTCAAAAAAATATCTCGTGCCGTTTTAGCGTAATTTGTATTCTACTAAATGTCTGAAATCGACTCAAAAAGGTACGTACTGTCGCCCCTTAAAGGAAATTTATGACATATTTGTCAAACTAATTTACTTAATTTCTTAATTATTTAATAATCATTTATTTTCATCATTCACAGGAGTTTGTGGGTCCTAATAGCCTAAATATTCTAACAAAAGTGAGAAAGATTTTGAAAGAAATTAAGAATATTGTGTTGACATATTATCTGTCAAAAATCTCCTTTAAAAAACAGGCTCTATTTAAATTTTTTTACATCTAGGTACTTAAAATATTTTACAATATTTCAATATTTTTTTTATCTATTGAATATAAGATTCACACTTCCTAATAGTTTCTTTATTTGACTCCAGCATTGGAGTCAATCATAGAAAAAGGGTCATGCTTCATTTAGAAAAACACGTGGTACTACAAAGAATTCAAGTCATATAAAAATTGACTATAGATGACAAAGATCTGGTGAATATAAAAGCACAGCTAAAAACTTTAGGCCAAAATTGCTGGAAAAATTTCACTACAGACATTTTTTAATGAAATAAGAGATTCCATATCAAATTGCCATCTAGAACGCCTTCACTTGTGTGCTAAAAAAGACCTGTACAACATTGAGGCTGAGTTCTGGATTTAAATATGTTTTTTTTTCAATTGAACTAAGATATAAAGTATTTTGTAGGATGTGACTGGTCTAGCCATCCTTTTTGGAACGCTACCATTTTTGAAACATAAAACAGAGGCTCAGAAATTGCGTTTGTACTCAAGGACACAACTTCAGAACCCTGACGTTTGCAGTATGAGCTATTGACGGTGCATGATTCATTGTTAAGGTGCGTATACACGAGCGCGCCGAGCCTGCAATGCAAGATGCAACGAACATCTTGCGCGCTCGTATAGACGGGACTTGCAACACGCGCAGCGCCGTTTCTGCAACGACGCTGCACATGTTCGCAGTTACCCGTCTGCTGTCGGTCTTTTGACGCGCCATCAAAGAAACCCCTCGGCGCATTGTGTACGTCTTTTTAGTTGCCCTATGTTAGCTGACGCGCGCAGACGAAAATTTTGATTTGTTTATGCCTTTTATAGATTATTATTAATATTAAAATGGAGTGGTCGGAAGAGAGTTTATTAAATTTAATTGATATCTATAAAGCGCAACCTGTGTTGTGGAGTCCTACAGACGAAAATTATTTAAAAAAAAACAAAAAAGCCGATGCCTGGAGGAACATTTCATCCACAATCAGTCGCTCGGACGAAGAGTGCAGGAAAAAAATTATATCCCTGCTATCTTCGTACAGGCGAGAGAAGGCAAGAATAAAAACATCAACGGGCACAGGAACAGGTAAGCCATTCAACAAAGGATAATTTTTTGTTGAAATTCATTTATTTAGTTGGATTTGTTGATGTTTTTAATCATATTAACACGTATTGTTAAAATTGGTTCATGCTGACCAATTTTGGGATACTTTTCAAAGATAATTTAGTTAAATAAATATCTATTCGTAGAAGCAAAGAAAAAGATTCAAACAATTCAAAATAAATTGTACATCGCTACTACCAGCCAAGAAAAGTAAAAATTCGTAATATTAGTACATAATATTTATTAGAATACGACTAAACTATCCTGTACATTTGAAATAAATTTATTTCGTTATTACAGGTACTTCACAAGTATATAAGAGCCGGTGGTTTGCTTTTGAGGCTTTTCGATTTTTGGAGGATCGCGACAAACCAAGGCAGAGATTCGATACGGTAAGAAAAATACAAATTACAATATTAAAAATTATGCATATCTATTTTGCCATTCAACAGCTCCTTCCTTAATGCAATAAGTTGCTATTTCATTTCTAATTTCTTCAAATACTACTGCGGATTTTCTGGGTCTTCTTTCTATTGGGAACATGGATGTTATCTCTTTATCATGCCTCCATGAACCCGGCACCAATTCTCCCTCGTTCTCATAGTCCAGTACACCGCGAGGTGTATATACATGGGATGAATATCGTCTCAAATAATTATGCAAATAAACAATTGCTGCCACAACTAACTGAGCCTTCTCAGGTTTTAACAGCATTGGTTTCCTTAAAACTCTAAACACGGAACTGATTATCCCAAAAGCATTTTCAACTACTCTACGCGCTCTACTGAGTCGATAATTGAAAATGCGTTTAGATGATCCCCGTGGATGGTCTCCTGCATAAGGCTTCATTACGTTTTCTGAAAGTGCAAAGGCACTATCAGCTGCAAAAAAATAAGGCACTTTTACTTGTTGTCCAGGCAATTCGGTTGGTGCTGGCAATCCCAGAGTATTATTTTGTATCTTTGAAGATTCCACCATCGGAAATTCTTCCCTGACATCCAATATCAGCAAATAAAAAGTTGTAGTCGCCATCTACTAATGCGAAGAGCACAATACTGAATTGCGACTTGTAATTAAAAAATTCACTACCGGACTTTATTGGTGATTGTATTACAACGTGTTTCCCATCAATAGCACCTGCACAATGGGGAAAATTCCATTCATCTTCAAATATCCTGCATACTTCCATCCACTGTGAAGGGTTTGTGGGATGCTTAAACAAAAATTTAGCCATTAATGGTAATAGGGCTACATTCATGTAATAAACATATACAAGTATTGAAATAAAACAAAAAACCGTATATTTAATCGTAATATCTATTATTTACTCATGTTTCATTGTACTTTATAGGAACCTGATGAGGATGTCGTAGCCGAGCAAACGGTTGATGAATCAAGTGTGGTAATACATACAGAAGAAGCAGATAGGGAATTCACCCCTCCAATACCTCCACCAAAAAGGATAAGGAAGCAGCAAAAGCAGAGCGATAGCACAGCACTCCTAGCGAGTGCTGTCAATATTTTAGAGAGTACCGCTGGAAAGTTACATTCTAGTAGTTTGGAAGACCCTGAAACGAAAACTTTCTGCGCTTTTTTAGCGTCCAAGATGATGAATTATTCTGCTGTTACCAAGCGAATGGTACAACATGCGATCTACGATTTACTTATAAAAGCAGATGTGGGAGCATTGGAAACTGCTGCAAGGCGAGAGCAGTTATTTTCGCCTATATCATCATATCCGAGGGCTGTACCTTCCTACACGGCAGCTACACAACCTCATTCTCATTTTGAAGAATTTCATCCCTCAACTTCATTCGCTTCAACTTCCACGCCACGGTCATCTCCGACAGAGCTTCCAACTATCCCTCCACTTGTCACTACATTCCCTCCTCATACTTCTATATCCCAACATATTCCTTCCATTTCAGCTTTAATACAACATTCTGTCCATACTCCTTCCCCGTCTGATTCATGTGAAAGTCAATATTCTGACGACCTGAACGAGTATATATAATTATTCCTTCCTGTTTTTCCTTTTTTTTCATGTTGTTTTGATTTAGTACGTAAGTGTTTCAAATAATGAAATATCTTAAATTTAATTTTCCAAACTATGTAGGTCTTAGTGCACTAACAAATAAAGTACGTTCAACCTATTTTTTTTTATTTCATACTACTCAAATTTATGAAGTAAATAAAGCACGAATTTAAAAACATTTTGTCTGTGTTAGTATTGCAACGAATCTTACCTTAATGTATTCTTTCAAAACTTCGACGATTGCTGAACAAACTTCTGGTATTATTTTTGAAATGGCTTGCTTAGAAATTCGAAACAGATATTGGAGGCTGGTATATGAATCCCCTGTTGCTAAAAATCGCAAAGTCACTGCTAACCTGGAATACAAATTTATACATCATTTACTTTAAATTTTAGTAGACACTTTACTAACCTATCTTGAACTGAAATAGGCTCTCGCATATTCGTAGTAGTTCTTTCAATCATCGGTCCAATTTTCATTAATAACTGTTCAAAACAAGAGGGGCTCATACGAGTAAAATTTTTATATTGACCACTAATTTCTTGACATTTCAAATCACTTAATAACTCAGTGCCTGACCGCTGCTTGTATAATTTAGTATTCCACCATCTTCGTCGTCTACGTCTGTTTCGCTTCCTTTTTAAAATATCATATGCCGCGCACACTACAACAACACTACTATAAACAAATAAACCTTCCTCGTCTTCCATTTTTCCGTCTTGTTGCTTGAGAGACTGTAATTAAACTACGTAGTTCGCAGATTGCGCGGCCTGGAACGTAAATGCGCGGTGCGCGTTCGTTGGATGTTCGTGGTGACAACAGTTACTCCGCGCATTACATGCAACGTTGCATTGCAGGCTCGGCGCGCTCGTGTATACGCACCTTTACTGGTTATTCCCCGATTTACTTTCCTAACTACGACATGATCTGGCCTACATGCAAGATGGACGTATTCAGCGGTTTTAGGCTCCAGTCCTCTAGCCTGCTGCAGCAGTTCTTTGTCAGATACCATTATCGCGCGGTGATTATGAATTTTATTCGACTTCGGTCTGGCAGCTCTATCCCGTTAAAGTGCCTTATTTTTAGCTTGTTCGTATATTTATTTTACCGGTACTGATGTTGAAATTGCGGGCTATTAATATTTGTAATTGTATTGTTGGTGGTTTGTAAATACGACTGCATGGAGCTTAAAAAACGCCTAGGAGTGACTTTGCTAAATTACTTTAAAAAGAAACAAAAAACAGAATTTCAGAGTGATAGTGAGCCTCCGCCGTCGTCATCATCATCTAATATCAGTGTCAAGAGACCAGACCAAGAAGCTAGAGGTTCAGTGACTGATATTTCTCCATTGGCCACACCTTCCACGTCCATTCTTCAGTCTAGCGTAGACATAACAAAGAATAGTGACGTATCAGAAGACCGCGATCCTTCAAAATGTTGTTTAAAAGCAAAAATATTCTTATGCATTGGGGTGGGTCCCTATCAGCCAAAATTAAACGAATATCCTTTAAGCAAAGGAAGAAAGTTTAGATCTGAGTGGCATAATGAATTTAGCTGGTTAGAGTACAGTGTAGTAAGAGACTGTGCTTATTGTTATTACTGCCGAGCGTTCTCTGAAAATCTTTCTAAAGGAGAAGACATATTTACAGAATCCGGATATAACAATTGGAAGAAAGGCATAGAGAAATTCAAAAAGCACCAAAGTAGTAATGCTCATAAATTATGTTCTTCAAAGGCCACCGAGTTTCGTATCTCTCTGAAATTAGGTTCCATTGGAAATAAATTAGACTCGCATAGGAAGCAAGTGGTATCTGAAAATCGTCATTATTTCGACGCCCTTATAACCAGTATTTTGTTTTGTGCCCGCCAATGCATTGCTCTTCGTGGCGGTAGGGAAAACGAACAGTCTGAAAATAAAGGTAATTTGTTAGAACTTCTCTCCCTGAGGTCTAAAGATAATAATATAGTTTTTCGTTTTATCTACAAAAAGAAAAGACATTTAGGTATGTCAGTCCCGAATATCAAAACTATTTCTTGGAGTTAATGTCTAAAAGTGTGTTAAGCCAAATAGTTGAAAATGTGAAAAATTCAGAATTATACAGCATTATTATGGACGAAACGCAAGATTTAAAACGTCATGAACAAGTTTCTATTCTCTTAAGATATTGTGACAAAGATTTAAATATCCATGAAAGCTTTTTGGGGTTTTATAGAATTGAAAACACTGATGGTGAATCACTTTTTAATTTATTGAAAAAAGTGTTGGGTTCTTTTGGTTTGAAATTAGAAAATCTGAGAGGCCAATGCTATGACGGGGCTGCTGTCATGCGTGGTAAATATTCGGGAGTTGCTAAGAGGGTGAGGGATGAAAACAATCTAGCTGTCTATGTGCATTGTTATGCGCATGTGTTGATGTTAGCAGTTCTGTAATGACTGTGAGAAATATGTTTGGGGTGTTGATTAGGCTTCACACTTTTATTGAAGCATCTTCGAAAAGACACTCTGTTTTTGAAAATATCCAAAAGACTGAAGCAAAAAAGTCTACAATAATTAAGTCTCTGTCGGATACAAGATGGAACTGTCGTTTAGAAGCCATGCGTTCAGTTCTGATAAATTTCACTGTCATACTAGATACCCACGAATCAATATCAAAGAATGACGTTGGTAGTGGATTCGAAGCAAACGCCCTTTTGAGATGTGTGACCGATTTCTCTTTTTTATTTTCCCTAAACCTTATGTCTAAAATCCTGGAGATTACTAATATGCTATCAGTACACTTCCAAAAGAAAACTGCAAATTATTCTACAGCAATCTTACTAACCAAATCAACGGTAACTACGTAGCAGTGAAAACTTTAATAAAATGTGGAAAGAAACAGAAGAAATGGCGGAAAAGGAAGTGTGTGATAAACCAGTGATTCCAAGGAAAAGAAAAGTCTCTGAAAAACTTGGTGGTGGCGACGTTGATTGAAATTATCAATCAGCTGCAGATTTCTATAGACAAAATGTGTACTTTCCTGTTATAGACATTCTGGTAAGTGACATCACCGAAAAATTTTAAGAAAATGACTTGAAAGTGCTACAGGCATTGCGTTCAGTTTTAACTAAAAATGAAATTAGTGAGCAAGACTTGAACTTAGTGTGTGCCACCTACAAGAAGTCAGAAAAGGAATTTATTGCAGAAGTGAATGTTTTTTCACGTATGTGTATAGATGAGAACATTGCTGATGGTTTTGATCTCAGGCTTAAATTTTTCATTGAACAGAGTTTAGGTGAATGTTTCCCTAATTTAAATGAGATGTATAAAACATTCTTGGCGGTGCCCGTGAGTTCGGCAAGCAGTGAACGCTCTTTTTCTTGTCTTCGAAGACTCAAGACGTACATACGCAACACTACTGGACAAGAAAGACTTCACCATCTGGCAGTTTTGTGCATTGAACGAACTGTTCACATTGACACCCCTAAAATAATTGATGAATTTGACGCTGAAGCAACTCTTCGAGGAAGGAGACTACAGCTTCATTAGGACCGACACCTTAGCTCATACTCCTGCTTCACAATTTGGTATGTCGTATACAAAATAATTTCACTTTTAATTATTTGATATATTTATTATTTTATTTTATGTAGCTTAGTGTATCCCTTCAAGCTCATTAATGTTTACATAAACTGAAGTGTACTCTGGTCCAAAAAGTTTATTGTGCTTATTAATTCTTCAATCTGAAAAATGAATAATTTTAATAATAATGTAAATAAATAGTAACTGATATTGAACTGAGACATATCATTTCCCCCCCCCCCCCCCAAAGTAATACCCCCAGTTACGCCCATGACAGACGGTCAAAGGGAATTAGCAATAAACTTTAACCAAGATTGTATTTGTGTAGATGGCACTCATGGCTTAAATGGTTATGGATTTGAACTCCATACCATGCTTGTTTTGGATGATTTTCGTGAAGAATATCCATGTGCCATCCTCATATCCAGTCGGGGCGAGACTGAAATATTCAAGATATTTTTCTCCACAATTGAGAATGCATTACAGATTAAAATTAAACCACGCGTGTTCATGTCAGATATGGCTGAGGCATACTACAATGCATGGTTAGATGTTATGTATCTAGCCGAATATAGGTAAGTATAGAGAATCTGTTTATTTAAATATTTCTTAATTACCTAACCATGCTTTTTTAAGATTTTTTGTTCCTGGCATGTCGATAAAGCATGGCGGAAAAACCTGAATAAAATCAGAAATGATGTGGAGAGAAAGGTATAACTTTGTCCCAAGCACAGGCTTTTTTATTTTGAAGCATTTTAATTTTAACTTGCAGGTTTTTATTTATCGAATGCTGCGAATGCTTTTAGAAGGGAGAGATATAAATGCCTTTGAAAGTTTATTACCAAAATTTATTATATACTGCAGAGAAAACCCGAATACTAGAGAATTTGGCAAATATTTTGAAGACCAATATCAAAGATAATATATATTATTTGTGCCAATATGCCAGGAAGCCTGAGCGATGGGCTTACTATTTTAGAGTTGATAGCGGCATTAACACCAATATGCACATCGAAAGAATGCATCGTACCATAAAGCATTTATACCTTGATGGCAAGTTTGTCAAGAGGCTTGATAAGGCTATTGCGGCCATAATGAAATTTGTTCGAGACAAACTATTTGAAACAATCATAGTCTTGCACAAGGGTAAAGTCTCAACAAAAATTAGTGACCTCAAGAAAAGGCACAAAACTAGTGAGAGCTTAGATGTATCAAAAGTTGTAGTAACAGGTGAAATATCATGGATTGCACCATCTTCATCTAGTAAAGAACTTTATGTAATTGAAGCGGTGAAATCCATCTGTGACGTAAGCAGATATATTCAGAATTTGCCAAAAGCCGATCAAGATGTAGAAGTAGAATTTTTTAAGTGATATATTGTTTAACCTCATAGCAAGGCATATTTCAATAAACCCATTTTTGAATGCAGAAATATAGAATGGTTGCAATTAATAGCTATTTAAGATACAAGTTTCAAAATGAACGTGTTTTACGCACTAGACGTGAAACTTTCCACACGAGAGATAGCGAGTGTGGAAACACGTCGGGTGCGTAAAACACGGAGTTTTGCAATGTGTAGCTTACAAGATTTTTTCTACATACGTTTCAAAAAGAACAAATAGAAATAAAATAATTTCGTTCTTGAAATGCGGAATTAGATATGGTAGTACGTCAGTTACTTGGTTGTTAGGTAATTTTTCAGATCGTTGTTTACAAACAAGATTCGTTTGATATGAACGCGTTGTGTATTTAAAAGCCCCATCTAGGCAAAAATGAGCAATTCCGAGCTTCCATCCGATATTGAAGATGCAGCAGAAGCCCCAGTTTCGACGCTTATACCGGAAAAATCAAGATCCATCTACAATGCAACCTACGAAAAATTCAAGGGATGGTGTGACCGAAAAAATGTGCGTGCTGTCGCAGAAAAGGTTTTGTTGGCATATTTCTTTGACCTTTCTTGGACTTATATGCCCTCTGCGTTATGGAACACCTATTCTAGGCTGCAATCCATGATATATTTCAAGAGAAACCTGGACATTAGCAAATATGCGAATGTTATCGCCTTCCCAAAGAGAAAAGCCGAGGGATATAGGCCTAAAAAGTCGAAAATTTTTACAAGGGAAGAAATCGAAAGGTTTTTGAAGGAAACGGAAGATAAAAATTATTTGTTAATGAAAGTAAATGCAGTATTTGATCAAATTCTCATATGCAACACATCTCTAACGTTTTATTTAAATTCTACGTAGCCGTAATTGTTGGTTTATCCGGAGCTTGTCGCAGGGAGGAGCTTACATTCATGCGAGTAACTGATATTGAGGATGCCAGTACTTTTTTATATTCCATTCACGAAAACCAAGGTTTTAAAAATGTTTACAGAGGGAAATATCGATGGCATTAATTTTTTGGAAATTTTTCGCAAGTATGCTAGTCTACGGCCGTGCAGTACGGACCATCAACGAATTTTCGTTCGCTACAGAAATGGTAAATGTATTGCGCAACTTGTAGGCATAAACACTATTGGTGCTATACCTTAAAAATAGCTGCTTTTCTTGGACTTTCAAACTGTTGAAGGATATACTGGGCACTGCTTCCGCCGATGTTCTGCTTCGTTTTTGGCTGATGCTGGTGCGAGCATGTTGACACTCAAAAGCCACGGCGGCGGGCGACCAAGTTCTGTCGCTGAGAGTTACGTCGAAAGTTCCTTGGAATATAAGAAAAGTGCAATTTCTAAGAATATGCAAGTGTTACAAGAGAAAGATAACATCATCAAGTGCCCATTTTCATCAATTAAATAATTGTGTTGTACATATTTACGAAAACTAAAAACTTAACTGTTGTTTTAGTGTTAAGCACTAGTGCTTCAAAGTAAACTCTTACGCACTAGTGCCTAAAAGAGTGTCGTTTCGATACTCAAATGACAATCAAAACGGTAACTTTTTGAAACGTTTGTAGAAAAATTCTTTTATGGTATAGCGTATAGAATATTGTGCTCAAAACTTTGTTCCATTCTCCGTTAACGATAATAACAATAAAAAAATTACTTATATCTCTAACCCAAACATGCATCATCGATTTAAAAATAAACAGATGACAATGCATAAATTAAAATATAGGTACCTACGTCATTATTAAACAGAATCAAAACACCAACATCGCGGCTAAGGAAAGAGTCATAGCCTACATAGTTCTCATCGAACTGTTTGTTGAATCACCATTATATCTGAAAACGTTTTCAAAATATTTCGAATTTCCTCCAAAACGGAAAATATTTCGTATTATGTATGTTACATAAGTTGTGTTATTTTCAATCAATGAATTTTTCTATATTTTGTCGTGTCCATTTTTCCGACATTTCAACCACCCTGTACAATATTTGAGTTTTTATTCCAAGTTATAAAAATGACATTGTATCTATACATTTGATTTATTGTTATAGGCTATATATATATATTGTTATTATCACACCCACATATTTATATGAGTCGTAGTTGTCAAATAACGTAGGCATCATCTTTTGGGTAGGTACCTACTACCTACGACGGTTGTAAACCGGTTTTTAAAAACAGAGGAAATTTTATTATAAACGTAAATGGTATATTGGTATTGAGTATAAAATAAAAGCTACTTATGCATTACACTTTTTTAACATAACGGGTTTATTCACAATACCATTTACGTTTATAAAAAAAATCCTGTATACAAAGCTAAAAATTAATAAAACTAAAAAGTTAATGTTAAGTTTACAATCGTCGGGAGCGAAGAGGTGAGGTGGAAGGGGCCCAACGTTCGTGTCTCTCCGGCCCGCTCTCGACCATTTTCGTAAATTCGGCCTCCCCGGCCGCTACAAATGTAGTAGGTACAGTACGCAATTCAGTGTGCTTGTTGAAACGGCCGTGTACGGATCAAACTGTTCGAACTGTGACTTTTCAATCAAAAATCTTATTTCTCGTCGGAACTTATTGAAGTGTTTTTTGTTTGTTTTTTTTATTCTTCTTACGAAATGTCGGACTCTTCCCCGCCGGGTGTTTCTTTCATGTGTCGCGGTGCACTTGAGAAAAGCGGAGCCGGACATTTGGGCGCGGCCGTTTGGGCGCGGCCGTTCGGGCGCGGCCGTTTGGGCGCGAAGACACTTGGGCGCAGAGCCACTTGGGCGCGAGACATTTGGGCGCGAGAAAATTAATTTACGTATATTAGTATTAGCTAGCTTTACTATTCATAGGTCTGAAAATTTATTTTAAATAACGAAAATTACCTAAAGCTCGTCCAAGGAGGTGGCGGGCTGCAAAAATTTAGTATAGAAATATTAATTGTCAAAAATTAGAATATTATTAAAGCAAGTTAAAAATTTTAACTTTCCGGTGAATACTAGCAAACCTTTTGCGGAGATTTATTACATTAAAATAATAAGTAACAAAGAATAAATGAATAGAGATTGGGTACAAACAGAGCAATTGATGAACCATCCAACCATTTGGAGATTCGTCGACAGCCTGAAAACTATTCAACGAAAAAGAGATGTTGCTTATGAACAGTTACTTGCGGGAAATGAGCCCACTGAAAAAAAAACAAAAATTTATCCAGTCTGATAGAAAATAAAAAATTTGGTAAAATATTATAATAATCAATATAATCATGTAGACGGCGTAAACAATAGGGACATTCTAGAATTTTTAAGAGGCATTTCGTACAATTATGAAATAAATGCGTAGATGCTTCTTGTTTATATTTTAAAAAATTGTATATATTTACTTTAAGAATAATATGTATTATAATGGTAAAAATGTCAAAAATAAATTTTGATTATTAAAATTAATCTTTTCATATGATTATTTATTATTATTCTTATTTCTGCTTTTATCTTCAGTTAGTCGGTTCATAACATAACGAAAATAATTGATTACTTTAAAATTTAAGGTTTATTGTTAAGTATTATCATTATAAACAAAACTCGAAGTCGACTAGTTTCGGTCAAAACAGAACACATATGAGAATCATATTAAACATTAGAACCATCAATCGATTAAATATAGTACAGCATTATTCATTTACCAGCACAATAAATGAATTTTTATTTAAAATTATTTTCAACACCTATATAATTATAATCTATTTTCATCTTTATTTCAATTCAGAATTATTATTTCATATCTAACATAGGTACTGCCTTTTTTATGTATTCAGAATTATTTCAAAACTAATCTAATATTCTACCTTTTTTATTTTTATTCGGATTTATTTCAAAATTTATCTAATATAGGTACATACTACCACCTTATTTAAAATTAATCTCATAACGGTTTCAATAAATAATTGGATTATTCTTTTAATATTGTTTGATTAATTACATTAACTTCTCAGGATAAATGATGATTTAATAAATGTTTGTTTATTTATGCCAAATTGAAATTATTCACACTTAATGTGTTCCTGAATCCCAATGTTGACCCTTTCTCGCGCCCAAGTGTCTCGCGCCCAAGTGTCTCGCGCCCAAGTGTCCCCGCGCCCAAACGGCCGCGCCCAGACGGCCGCGCCCAACCGGCCGCGCCCAAATGTCCTAGACCGTGAGAAAAGGGCGGGAACAGTGACAGTGAAAAAACGCGGTATTCAGACGCTAATCGAAGTGAGTGATAAACGTGGGCTCCACCAGAACAAACAGTTTTTGAGTAAATTGAATGAAGTCATCGTACATGACGCATGCAGAAAGAGGTACACCGTGGCAAGCAATGTTAAAGCATCTGTCCGTCGTGGAGGAGATGCAGCTCCTGAAGTTTCGACTTCACGCAGGGCTAGGGAGAGCTCTACCTCTGGCTCGATGCATCACGTACTGTGGGATATTTGTTTTCTTTGTGGAGAAAAAATCACTGAAGAATTTCTCAAGGCCCAGCAAGAATTACCTCTTTCTCGACGGAATGTTGTTCATTCAGTAGAAACACTAGAAAAAGATTGGTATCTAGAAACAGCTGGACGTGCTGGTGAATGGGGACAGCAGGTACCACCTTCACTGCCGCCATAAATTATTCTCCACGGCGCGATCAAGTGGAGGTAAAAGAGGGCGTCCTGCACAAACTCAGCTCCTACAGGTTATTGAGCGTATCTATGCATACCTGGCAGAAACCAGAGAGGAATGCCAATTTTCTTTGAGTTACCTCTTCACAGGTGATTACAAACCTGATGTGAGAACTGTCGAAGCTCACCTGAAAAACCGATATGGGGAAAAAATCTGGTTTACTAAGGTCGGTCCTTATCACACACCGATCTTGAGTTTTAGAGACATTGGACAGAAAATTCTATACCAATTTTTTGTTCCAATTTAATTTTTAATTTTGTTGTTTTGTATTTTAATAATAATGAAAGCTTTTTCTGGAAAACATTCTTTTACGTTCTTGCTTCTGACAAGCTTCACAACTTTTCTGTAATAGTTATTTACGTGGCAAGCTTAGTAAATTAGCCTTTATGTGCGAGCCGGATTATTTGCAGTGTAATCCGGGCGCCCTAATAAAGGCTAATTGCAAGCGAGCCGCGTACAGGGGCAACGGTTCCGTCGACAGCGAGAGCCCAGAGCGAAAGGACGTAGCCATCCAGCCATTGCCACGGACTCAAGCAGCGCCACCGACCCTAAAAGCAACGTGTCAAGTTCAGGCCTTCGGGCAGTTGGTTTCACGTTGTTGTTTAGCGGATAATTCATTTCGCCAGCATCAGAGAATAGTCAACAAAACGTTTTTAGAACAATGTTCTAAAATAAAAAAGAATAGTCTAACAAAACATCCAGAATTGTGCATGAAAGCAACTAGTTGCTTTTCTGTCCTCGACGATTTTTGTCCGCAGATCAACCTGATAAGAGTCCAGAGAGGATGGACTCAAACGATCCCGGGATGGACCCCTCCGAGGACTACTCGGATATACCACAAGATTTCACACAACCGACTGATTGCAGCCGTCTCTAGCGCAATCTACAGTAATGGTCGCGCCATGCTAAACAGTAAACACAGCCACGTTGACCGTCAGAAGCTCATCGAGTTGAAAAATGAGAGGATTATCCGCTTCGTGAAAGAAAACGACAAGCTCGACAGCCAGCACGTGCCGAAGTCGGTGAAAGCCGCCGCCGCCCTCGCAGCGCCGTCTTCAAGAACCCAGCTCCTCGACCCCACCCCCCAGGTGGAGAAGATGGAAACGGAGTTTACTGAAGTAAACCGAAAAAGAAAAAAAGATACGCAAAACTACAGCACCCCCTCAGAAGGCCCGACCAACGCTGCAAAACCGCTATGATCCCTTGCAGTGCATCGAAGAGGAAGAGCACTAGATGGCAGAACCCGAGCCAGCGTAGTCTCTCAAACGCGTGCCCACAGTGAGCATGCGGACGAAAGACAGATGGGTCTAGATATCCTCCGCCTTTTCAACGCGCAGGATCAAAAGGCAAAAACTACCGTCGAAGGCATCAGCGGCAACTCAGCCTCAGAAGCATCACTAAATTCCTCAGCGACGAAAGTGTTTCCTACCACACTGATCCTGACGGAATATAAGCCCCTAGGTTGTGCTAAGAGGCATTCCCGAGCTCATCAAAGTCGAAGACGTCAAAGAGGATCTTGTGAACCAAGAACTTTCCATCACGTATGTGCACAGGATGCATATCGGCAGAGACAAAAAGCCGATCCCGCTTATGATGGTGCAGCTGGTGAAGTCTGCAGAGGCAAAGGCGATCTTCAACCTGACAGAAGTCCTCCGTCTTCGCATCTCCGTCGAGTCGCCAAGAAGGAAAACTTCCATCGGGCAGTGCCACAGGTGCCAGAAGTTCACGCACTCGCAGCGCTGCTGCCAAGCCATCCCCAAGTGCGTTAAGTGCAGTGGGGACCACCATACCAGCACTTGCAAAAAGCCAAAGGACACTCCAGCCAAGTGCGTCAACTGTCAAGGCGCAGGCGCCCAGCCTGTTAGCTACAAGGAATGTAGCGCATACCCGAACCATCCTCCACCAAAGGCAACGACAGAACGAAGTTACGCGAGCGCTATGAGAAAGCAGGAAGTTGCTGCCGCTCCAACCATCGCTCCAACGCGAGCTCCAGCAGCTGCAACACCTGCCGAAACCAGACCCGCCAGCACGCCAAACGCGAGCAACTCCAAGGCACCAGATCTCTTCAGCATCATCGCGCTCCTAACCTCCATCGACTTTTCAAAGCTAGCAGCAGTAGCACAAAAGGTCTTGACTGCCATCAGCGGCGCCGCCTCCAGCGCAGAGATCATTACCGGCCTCCTGAGCTGCGCCCAGGACATCACCTCCCTCTTCAAGACCGTTGATGGATAGACGACCAACAATGGCTTGATCATTGCAGAGAGCTCCAGGAGTTCATAGACTGCCACGAGCTCGATGTCATAATGGTGAACGAAACACATCTGCGCGCCGGCGACAACCCAAAATTGCCGAACTACGTGCTGTGCCGCAATGACAGAAATGGGGCCAGAGGCGGCGGCACCGCCATCTACATTAAAAGGTCGATAGAACACCATGCCCTGACCACTCCGCCCCTGCAACACGCCAAAGCCACGATGATATGTGTCCAAACCGAAAGCGACGTGCCCATCCATCTAGTGGTAATCTACAATGCCCGCACCACCAACTCCTCGAGCAAGACCTGGACTTGCTGCTGGAAGGCGCCGCTTCCACGAGCATCGCCGGAGACCTCAACTCCAAGCACGCCGCTTGGAACAGCAGAGTCGCCAACCGGAACGGACGCATACTCCACGCCTACGCGGACAGCAGGAACATCGTCGTGGAAGGTCCACTAGAACCCACGCACTACGGCACCACTGGAAGGCCGGACGTTCTAGACATCTTCATCATCAAGGAAGCCACCCTTCGCCACCAGCTCACAGCCATCAGTGAGCTAGACTCAGACTATAACCCGGTAATTATCCACCTGGGAGGAGACAAACAGACCCGCTGAAGAAACCACCTGCATCTCATGGCCAGCCTTTTCACAACACCTAGAGCGAACCATCGTAAAAATCTCCGTGAATCAGACGATCGAAGATCTGGAAAAAGCTCTAGACAACCTCACGTCCAGCATCCAGTGCTCCACCAGCTTCGCAACAAACCCGAGGACAGCAAAAGGCAGCAGAATATTTCTTCCCGAAAACGTTAAAGGTCTCATCAGTGAGAAGAACCGGGCCAGAAGACGTTCTCAAAGAACACTAAATCCAGCCGACCGCCGCAGAGCAAATGAACTTGCTGCCGAAGTCAGATTTGAAATAGCAAGGTTCCTCAATAGCCGTTAGGACGCCAAGCTAGAGTCGCTCACCACCGAAGACAACTCCCTGTGGAGAATGTACAAAGCGCGTCGAAATAAGACGTCGCCCACGCCTCCGACCCATGGCACAAATGGGAAAGTGTAAACGAGCTCCGACAAGGTAGAAGCCTTTGCCGCCAACCTGGAGCAGCAGTGTAGCCCCAACTATCGCAACGTGGATCTAGAGCACGTGGACAGAACGCACCGAAACGTTAAGACGCCGTCTCCGCCAAGTCGACGCCCACCACCTACATCTAGCGTCAGCGCAAGGCACCAGGCCCAGACGGCATCGCCAACAGAGCTCTCAAAGCTCTCCTGAGACGAGCAATCGCAGCGATCACTGGTATCATCAACGCCATGCTGGAAATGCGCAGACGTAATTGTTCTCCACAACCCAGACCAATGGCTTTCCACAAAACTACAGACCGATCAGCCTGCTACCGGTGCTGGGAAAACTCGCCGACGGCATCGTCCTCAAGCGGCTCCAAGACGCATGCAAAGAGCTCAACATCATCCCCGACGAGCAATTCGGATACAGGAGGCAACACAGCACCGTCCACCAAATCTTGCGAGTGGTGGAACGCATAACCGAGAGCTACAACAAGAAGCAGTCTACGGCAGCCATATTTCTCGATGTGTCCAAAGCATTCGACAAAGTATAGCACAAAGGACTCCTGCACAAGATGCTAGAAGCGAACCTGCCGCTGGCCCTAGTACAGCTAGTCGCCTCCCACCTGAGACAGCGATCCTTCCGGATCAAACTCAACGGCATCCGCTCCACCCGCAGAAGCATGACCGCCGGCGTGCCCCAGGGGTCCCTGTTGTCACCACTTTTGTTGAGCATCTACGTGCGAGACTTACCGAGAACGCCAAACACCAAACTGGCTCTCTGCGCTGACGACACTGCAATCTTGGCCAGCTCCAAGAGTCCACAACTCACAACCCGCCACATGCAAGTACGTATAGACGATCTCGAAGAGTGGTTTAGAACCTGGAGGATCGCGGTTAAGGCGGAGAAGAGCGCCGCCATCTTCTTCACAAAAACAAGACGACGCTCAGATGAAGACGTGGAAATGTTCGACCATGGAAAGGGCAGACGAAATATCTCGGAGTCATTCTGGATTCAAAGCTAACGTGGACCCCACACATCGCCCACTTTACCGACCGCGCCAAGGCGGTCAAGGCAAGCTTGTACAGCTTGACAAACAGACGAAGCAAGCTCAGCACCGAGAACAAGCTGAAGTCATCACATACGCACGAAAAAAATTGGAGTGATACCAGCAACGAAGGGTTAAGAGAGCCAGTGTCAAAGGGCGACCGACTAATAATAGGACACGCGGAAGGTGAAAACGGTTTGTAGAAAACGCGTATTAAAAATTAAATCGTCCATTAAAACGGGGGATTATCATAACGACATGAATTTTGCCAATAATAAAAAGTGGCTACAAGAAAAATTTATACCAAATCTGCCGCCTACAAGTGTACTTGTTATTGATATTGCCCCGTATCATAACGTACAAATTGATAAGTGTCCCACTACAGCCATCAGGAAGCAAGATATGCAAAACTGGTTTCGACAGAAAGGAATTTCATTTCCAGTCAGCATGCTCAAGCCGGATCTGTATAATTTAATTAAGCTATACAAACCTCGCTACAAATCATACGAGACCAGTTGCTTCAAGGAAAAGGCCATGATGTTTTGCGACAATACGTCGGCCAACGGAATGTTAATAAAACGGAGGTGGAAACACTGTGCGACCAGTTTTTTGCAGGGTTTTCAAGTGATGAGTGGAGATCGCACTGCGAGCACGCGAAAAGACTGAAAAAACGTTTATGGACATGGAACCGGCTTTAGATTTAGTTATAGATAATATAATAATAAACTCGGGTCAAAACAACAGTGACAGTGAGCATTTTAGCGATTATTCCACTTCTAATTCTTCATCATAATCCGAAAATTTATATTATACACAAATGTGTAATCGGTGATCTAGTGGCCAGTTAAGTTGGTGCAATTAAATTCCAGGTAAGCGGTGTTCCATTCGAGGCCGGTCGTTAGCCCGTATTGTAAATAGGTCTTGGTTTATTTGGTTTACTGAGTATACTGCAACGAATTGAGGATCCGGGAGTAAGCGCATCTCATTTGCTCCGAATGCTGACTTGCTTCCTGATCTGCGCTTCTCTAGTGAATCTTTACGTTTGACGACCTGTACAACGTTTTATTTCTTCTAGCTGGAAATATTAGTGATTAATAAAGGATGACCTTATTAGAATACAATGTGTTGGTAAAGTCAGGTAACGATTAACCTTGAGACGTGCTCAGATATACCATAACCACACTTTTTGACATTGCGGCCTGTTTGATTTCCGCATTGTGAAAGTTAGTAAAAGTATAAAGAAATATAAATGATAAATTCATGATTGAGAGCAAGAACGTTTTGAATTTTTAGAGTTCGTTGATTTGGTAGAAGAAGAAGGCAATGATAATATATTAAGGATGCTTAAAAGATATATCAGGAATATGGAATACCCCCTGGAGTGTTAATCAGATGATGATTTCCGTGAAAGATATCGTTTTAGATATAATATGTAAGAATGAGTAACATTTATATTATCCTACTAGTTTGTTGAACAATATTTACCCTTGTAGGCTGTATCTAGTGACTTACGGGGAGCTAGCCAACAATCTGTCAGCAGAATTATAAAAAGAGTTTCAATAGCACTGACCGAACATCTTGGGGAGTTCATTCACTTCCCAGAAACTGAAAATGAACAAAGGCAAAATATAGTACGATTTTCACAGGTAGCTGGTTTTCCTCGTGTTGCTGCCTGCATAGATTGCACTCACATATCTATTGCAAATCCTGGAGGAAATAACAGAGAGATGTTCCGTAACAGAAAGGGTTATTTTTCTCGCAATGTACAAGTAGCAGCGGGACCACGAACGGAAATTTTGGATATAGTTGTTAGACATCGAGAATCTGCCCAAGACAATATTATATTCGACCGAAGTGCATTACGTCTGCGCTTTGAAGAAAGGCAACTTCAAGGGCTACTGTTAGGTGATAATGGATATCCTTGCCGGAGTTATTTATTGACACCTGTTTTTATAGGTAATCAACATGAAATTCAATACAGGGTGTCTCAAAAAGAATGGGACACCGATTAGCCATAGATTCCTTACGTCATAATAAATCGATTAAACCTAATATACCTTAGTACAAAGTCCCTTCAGTAAGAAGTTATAGGGCCTTGAAGCTCAATTTTTTAGTTTTTATTTTTTTTGTTAATTTCCATACTTACCATTACATACTACACTAATAGGAAAATTTTCATAAACTAGACTTGACTGTAAAGGGCACTTTTTTTAGCTCTAACTTCGTTATATGTAAATTTTTTTAAAATTTTAGGTTATTCTCTGAAAGAGAATTAAAAAGCACAAAAATAATGTACTCGTAGTTCTTAAGCCTAAAAGCGACCGTTTACCGTAAAATGCCCATCAAAGGTTTTTGGTTGTCATTAAGATGTGCAATTATCAAGTAGCCATGATCACAAAAACAATGGGTAATGATTGTAATCTAGTAAACAACAACAAGAAATCAATTAATGTCTTTAGTGCTTACGAAAATGCTGCGACATAACGAACCTTTCAGCATTGCAGAATTCGTTACGTAGCGGTATTTTCTTAAATATAAAAGAACAAATTCTTATGTCACTAATATCCATTAATTGATTTATCATTGTTTTTACTAGGTGACCATTGTTTTTGTGATCATGCCTACTTGATAATTACATGTGTTAGTGACAACCAAAAACCTTTGATAGGTATTTTAAGGTAAACGGTTGCTCCTACGCCTATGAAGTAAGAGTACATTATTTTTGTGTATTTTAATTTTCTATCAGATAATAACCTAACATTTTAAAAAATGTAACAGAGAACGAAGTTAGAGCTAAAAAAAATTTGAAAGTTAGGTAAAGTGCCCTTTACAGTCAAGTCTAGTTTATGAAATTTTTTCTATTAGTGCAGTATATAATAGTAAGTATGTATACCAAAATTCAAATTGATATCTCTACATTTATGGAAATTAACAAAAAAAATAAAAATTGAACTTCAATGCCCTATAACTTCTTACTGAAGAGACTTTGTACTAAGGTTCAATCGATTTATTATGACGTAAGGAATCTATGGCTAATCGGTGTCCCATTCTTTTTGAGACACCCTGTATAATACTGCACACATTCGTACACGTAATATTGTTGAGAGAGTGTTTGGTGTGTGGAAGAGGATCTTTCCATGTTTGAGGGGATCTTTAAATACAAACATCAACACTTCTGTGGCAATAATTTGTGCCACAGCTATTCTCTACAACTTAGGTAGGTGAGTCAACGATATCATAGAAGATGAAGATTTTGTGCCAGAGAACGTAGCTATCACTGATGCCGCAAATCAAGGTGGCTTACTACTATGTGCTCAATTCATCGACCAACACTTTTGAATCATCTCGAAATAGTATATTATGTATCAAGTTTTATAAACGTCATTTTAGTCACGAGTTTTATTAATCATGAGCGAAGCGCAGCAGAGCGAGTGTTTAATAAAATGAGTGACTAATAAGTTTATAAAACGAATTGCATACTATACTTTTTCTACGACCACAAATTTAGAGAATATAACATCATATTATTTCATTAAAATTTTGACATTTATTATATTAGGTTAAAATATGCTTGACAAACGTCAAAGTGACGGTTGAAAACTAACTTGATTTTAGTTTTGGCTGTGGCTAATAAAGCAAATACTATTTGAACCTAACTTCCCCCCATGACTAAAACATCGCTGCCAACTTCAGCTCATGACTAAGAGGCTCTTTAGTCATAGGTTATGAAGGTATGATTAAAAGGTCACTTAGCGACGTGTATGTTAGTATGTTAAATGGCATTTGAGTTACAGGAGTAGAAAAAAAAACTTAAATAGTAGATTATGCAATGAGGGAGAGAAATGCGTTATTTTGCTGAGGTACTGTAAGATTGGAGCCTTTACAACCTTAACAACACAAACCAAGTGACTATCGAAAACAGTACAATTGCACTGAAGCAAACTAGCATTTTCTCCGAGTTGCATATATTATTTTTGTCACGTTGCAAGAATATTTAAAACGAAAACCCGTTTTTTTAAAAGTCATTTTGACATTTTAGTTACAATTATTTTAAAATTAGTAGCCTATGGTAAATTTTAAAGTTGGTGGCACTGTAAGTCATTATGACAAGAGCTCACAATTGAGGTTAGCAGGCTAGGTTTTGCGTCAGTTTTGACACAAACTAACGCAAAACCTAACCTGATAACCTCGAATTTGACATAATTGTTCTGTCAGTCATAATGAAAACTCTCTAGGGAAATTTTTGTCTTATTTAGTCTCTAGGGAGTAAATTTTTTACTTCTGTCACAATTTTGATGCTATAGAAACCGACTTCTACTCCCGGTCGTGGAAACAATAACTTATTGTTTTCTTTATTACAATAATTATCAACCCTAATATGACTTTTATACCTGTTACAAGAAATTATTATAAACACGTAAGGTTTGAAAGACAAACAAGCAGTAAACATAATGCATAATATTTGTATTTATTTACTTGTGCAATAAATCAATAAACTAATAACTTAACACTAAATTATTCTGTTATTCTATTATTGACGAACTATTTACATTATAATGTCATTCCAATCGACTATAAACTAAACAATATAATATTACCTATGTTATAATAAATTTTGAACAGCAATACCTTGACTCATTAGTTTCATCACTCACAACTGATTGAAAAGATTGGGAAGACTATTTTGAAAGACTATACCATTATGAAGAAAATACAGGCGGAAACATAGATACTGAACCAGAAGATCAAAACGTGAACATGAGTATAACCAGAGAAATGGTAATAATTAACGGTATAAAGAAATTAAAGAACAGAAAAGCACTGGGCGAGAACAACATAGCAACGAGCTGATAAAATATGGTGGCGACCATCTGACAACCGAAATACACACATTATACAATAAAATAATGAATAGCTCCATTATACCAAATGCCTGGAAGAAAAGCATTACAATCTCGATCTTTAAAAAAGGTGATAAGAAAGAACCCACTAACTATAAGGCATAACGCTATTGCACTCAGTTATAAAATTCCAAATATCACTGCAACACCACTAAATCAAATAATACCATTGAACGAAGAACAGAAGGACTTTAGGAAAAACAGATCTACTACCGATGCTATTTTTATAATAAGACATATAGCAGCGAAATCAATAGAATATAATAAAACAGCTTAGATATGCTTCGTAGGTCTAATTAAAGCATTCGATAGAATCAGATTACAAAATGTAATAACGGTAATGAAAGAGAAACACGTACCCAACAACATCATAAGAATAATACAAAACTTAGACGCAAATAACACAACTAAGGCAAATGTTAATAATAGCTTAACAACAAAACTACCTATAACAACGGGAATTAGACAAAGGGTCATCCTGAGCCCTACTCTGTTTAATCTGATCATGGATAAAATTACAGATAATACACACAGATTGGAACTGGATACCGAACGGCGAAGAAATAAATAAAAATCATTTTAAAAAGAAGCCGAAAATACAATACGGTCATCTCCAGGAACAAAAATGCCTAACAATATCAAAGGAACTAACGAGATAAAAACTAGATGTCGAAAACAATCCAGCAGAACAAGTAATGTCAGTAGATTGCCTAGGTGTTAACATCTCAAGCTATGGCTTTCTTCACAAAGAGGTGTTACATCAAACCAATAAATCACCGGTATGTTATATGGCGTAACAAAGATATGAGCACAACGACCTGTGAAACCCAAGACGTTGTTAGATGGGTACGTCAAAGAGGGCGAACTTGGAATGAACACGTAACGCGTATGCCCATATAACACAGGATATCCTATGGATATTCATTTTTAATCAGTTTGACGTCCTTATGTCCATGGATATGTAATGGACATCCAGTGGATATCCGTCTATGGAGACAAAACGGATATCCATGTTGGACATCCACTGGATGTTCTTTATATGTCCTATAATGCATATATCGTTTTTTTCGCGTTTTCATTAACTTAAAAATAGTTTTATATATAGTAGATATATATTTATGAGAACCAAAACGTTGCATAAGGATATGTTTGTAAAAAAAATATATAGAGAGACTGCAGTTTGAATTTAAATGGTATAAATACGGTTTCTCTAAATTGCATACGGAAATTTTCGTACTATGCATTTTAGGTGTTTATTTATTTATTGAACTTCGGCCTAGGTATGTTTTTGACTTCAACCTTACCGCGTAATATTGTATCGTCTATTAAATTAATGCTTGTCATCGCCATCCCAAAGAAGAGATGCAAAATGCGCCGATTGTATTCTATAGACAAGGAAATAATCATATCATGTTACTATAAAATTATTTTGAAGTGCTGTCGTTCGGTCTACATGTTGACGAATGGCTCCGATGTTTGCGCATGCGATCTGCGGCTTGCTGAGCGTTCATTCATGACTCATGAGCGTTCAATCACAACGGCGTCTGTTTGAGGTTGCCGTGTTTGTTGGTTGTTTGTCTAGAAGCATCGTGCGTATTATCATTGATTAAATAGATATAATCAGGTAAGGTAATATATTTTTTTGTGTATAAAAGTGTACATTTTGTAGGTGCCACTAGCATATATTTTTTCTGTGTATTATAATAGTGAAAATTTGTAGGTATTTAACCTCAATAGTTTTGGCGGATTTTTTGGCATTTTCATTAAAAGCGGTAGTGTTTTATGCACTTCCATCCTAGGAAAGGGCTGTTTTGTTTTAAGATTGTGAAATAAGATTACCTACTACCTTTTCGTGATAATTATTGTAATATTTAAACGTGGGCACCTGATAAATTTCAATTTTTGATATTAATATATAAAGATGCCTAAAGTTCGAAGAAATTACTACAGAACTGCCAGAGCAGGCACTGATATGGCAATAGACATAATTAAATCCAGACAGCAGGGACCAGACCCAGGACCTGTATCATGGTGTCCAGGGATCTCGGCATGGTACCACTACCGCAGCTGGGAACCAAGGACCTCACTGCAGCGGTTCTGGAGTATCAGGTAGGTGGTAGAAACCATAAGGTAGTAGTAGGAAGCGCCTATTTTCCCTCGCATGACGCGCGTATACCTACGGAGGAATTCGAACGCTTAATATCGTTTGCGAGAGATAAAGGTCTTCCGGTAATTGTCGGATGTGACGCCAATGCACATCATTCGGTGTGGGGGAGCTCAGACATTAACCCTCGGGGCGAAACCCTACTAGAATATTTGGCGTCCACGGATCTTGAGATAATGAACAAAGGTACAGAGCCCACTTTTGTCAATAGCATCCGAAAGGAGGTAATTGACATTACAGTGGCCTCTAGGTGTTTTTCAATCAATATTGAAAACTGGAAAGTGACGTCGGATATCGTGACATCTGATCATCGTATGATCAGAATGGAAATGAATTCCGACAAGCCTCTGGAAATTCCCTACCGGAACCCCAGGGCAACAGACTGGGAAAGCTATCGTTCCAGTCTCGTTCGCCAAGGAGGCCAACCAGAGGAAGGTATATGCACAAAAGAACAATTAAGTAAAGACATACAGCAACTGGCAAGCAAAATTGTCTCAGCTTATGAGGAGTCTTGTCCTCTCAGGGAGGCTCGAGTTCGTAGGGTACCATGGTGGACCGGCACTCTAGCCGATCTGCACAAGGAATCCAGGCGAATCTTTAATCGAGCTATCAGAGAAGGGACACAGGCCTCATGGGACACTTTCAAAATGGCCAGGAATAGGTTTAAAAATGAGTTAAGGCGCAGCAAAAGATCTAGCTGGCAGAAATACTGTGCAGAGTTAAACTCAGTATCAGACTCTGCTAGACTGATGAAAATCTTAAGCCGCGAAACTAGTCAAACAGTAGGAGCGTTAAAAAAAGCCGATGGGATGTGGACAACATCCAGAGAGGAGTCGTTACAACACCTCCTGGAAGTCCACTTTCCAGGAGACGGCGCCATCCAGTTAGCACCCATAGCGGAACAGGAACCAGTTCCTATAGAGAACTGGCAGTTCGCTGAGGGAATTATAACGGAAGGTGCAGTCACATGGGCAGTACAGGAGTTTGATCCCTTTAAGTCGCCGGGGCCAGATGGGATCTTCCCAGCATTGCTTCAGAAAGGCCTGGATATCCTTCTTCCACATATAGTAAGGGTATATAGGGCCAGCGTAGCAATGGGATGGGTCCCAGAACAGTGGAAGGCAGCCAGAGTGGTCTTTATTCCCAAGACGGGAAGGGAGGACTACACAACTGCCAAATCATTTAGGCCCATTAGTCTTACATCCTTTCTTTTAAAGACCTTGGAAAGGATCATTGATAGGCATCTAACGGAAAGGGTAATAAGAACACACCCATTCCACAGGAATCAGCACGCATACAGACGTGGAAGATCGACCGAAACTGCACTCCACGCTGTCGTGCACAAGGTCGAAAGGGCACTACACTATAAGGAAGTGGCCCTTGCAGTACTTTTTGACATTGAAGGCGCATTTGACAAGGCAAGAACGGCTACAATATGTCAAGCCTTACAGGCCAGGGAAACCCCTCCCGTTCTGGTCAGTTGGGTGAGAACAGCACTGGAGCAAGAACCGTGACGGCAAACCTAGGGGACTGTTCAGTGAGGGCCAGGGTGACGGGAGGTTGCCCGCAAGGCAGTTGCCTCTCACCTCACCTGTGGTGTCTTATAATGGACGGTCTACTGGGATGCCTAACGGAAGAGGGCTTCTATGCACAAGCATACGCAGACGATGGACTGGTACTTGTTACTGGCAGGTTCCTAAACGTCGTTTGCGATAGAATGCAGGTAGCTTGCAGGATTATTGAAAGATCGTGTGAAGAGAAAGGTCTGTCGGTAAACCCACTAAAGACCGAGATCATTCTCTTCACAAAAAGACGAAAACTTCAGGGTCTGAGGATACCCATTATGTACGGAAAACCACTTGCATTAGTGCAAGAGGTCAAGTACCTGGGGGTAATCCTCGACAGCAAATTAAGTTGGAGGTCGCATGTCGACAGGACGGTGAAGAAGTCGACAACGACCTTATGGCAGTTGCGCAGAGTTATAGGCAAGAACTGGGGGATAAACCCCAAGATTCTGCACTGGCTCTACACATTGGTAGTAAGGCCAAGAGTTCAGTACGGCTCAGTGGTCTGGTGGCCTAGTGTAGAGCGCCCCAGTATTTCCGTAAGATTGGCAAAGGTCCAACGACTAGCCTGTCTCGGAATTACCGGGGCAATGAGGACAACCCCAACAGCCGCACTGGAGGTAATATTGGGACTCCCGGGCCTCGACACTTGGATAAAGAGAGAGGCCATGGCTACCCACCTCAGAATGCGGGATACGGGGCTATGGAATGACCAGGGAGTTCGCACGGGCCATGCTAGGATCGCCGACATGGCTGCTAGAGAAATACCTCTATCAGCCTACAGGGTAACCGAAGCAGAGGACCGGCTAAGGTTAGAAAAAGGATTCTCTCTCACTATCCCAACAAGGGAACAGTGGGAGCAAAAAAGGGTTAAGTTCCAGTCGAACGCCTTGATATGCTACACGGATGGTTCTCGAGTGGCGGAAAGGCAATCCTCTGGAGCAGGAATTTATATGGAAGGCCGGGGGGTGCAAGAAAGCTATGCTTTAGGAAGATTCACCACGGTATTCCAAGCAGAAGTTTATGCCATCCTATCGGTGGCAACAAGGAAAGAGGTTAGGATATCCCCAGAGCAAAAAATTTATATTTGCTCCGACAGCCAAGCCGCACTAAAAGCAATCTTCTCGGCCAGGACAAGATCAGCTCTTGTCCAGGAATGTGGAGATGCTTTAACCGAATTGGCAAGGGAAAAGGACGTCGAGCTCATCTGGGTCCCGGGACACACGGGGGTCCAAGGCAACGAGAAGGCAGACGAACTAGCCAAACTCGGAGCCGGGGAAACTTGTTTTGGACCGGAACCTTTTTTGGATATAACAAGGCAGCAGGTCTCAGCAGCCCTAACCGGTTGGGCCTACAAGACCAGCGAGGAAAAGTGGAAAGGATGCAGGGGCTGTCGTCAGGCAAAGTACCACATAGCGGGATTTGATTCAAAGAAATCGGTCTGGCTAATGGGAAGGAGCCGAAGTACCACTAATCTTTTGATAGGGATCTTGACAGGCCACTGTAAACTAAAGAGGCACCTAACACTGATAGGAGTAGAGGAAGATCCCATCTGCCCAAGATGTGGGAGGGACGAAGAAACGTCCTTTCACTACTTGGGAGAATGCGAAGCGTACCAGCGACTGAGGTATAGAACCTTTGGAGCACCTACGCTTCGAATGGAAGAGTTGAACTCCCTATCCTGGGCCGAAATTCTGATCTTCATTAGAAAATCAGGAAGATTTAAGCAGGGAGAAGAGCCCATCGAAGAGGACGATAATGAAGGCGGTTGAGGGGATGGCATGGGGTTGGCAAAAAGGGCCTATGGTGACCTACTTGCTAGACTTCGGTCTCCCCACAACTACTACTACTACTACTACTACTACTACTACTACTATAGAATTATTTGGAAGTGCTGTCGTTCGGTCTACATGTTGACGAATGGCTCCGATGTTTGCGCATGCGATCTGCGGCTTGCTGAGCGTTCATTCATGACTCATGAGCGTTCAATCACAACGGCGTCTGTTTGAGGTTGCCGTGTTTGTTGGTTGTTTGTCTAGAAGCATCGTGCGTTGTGATTTTCGTATTATCATTGATTAAATAGATATAATCAGGTAAGGTAATATATTTTTTTGTGTATAAAAGTGTACATTTTGTAGGTGCCACTAGCATATATTTTTTCTGTGTATTATAATAGTGAAAATTTGTAGGTATCTAACCTCAATAGTTTTGGCGGGTTTTTTTGGCATTTTCATTAAAAGAGGTGGTGTTTTATGCACTTCCATCCTAGGAAAGGGCTGTTTTGTTTTAAGATTGTGAAATAAGATTACCTACTACCTTTTCGTGATAATTATTGTAATATTTAAACGTGGGCACCTGATAAATTTCAATTTTTGATATTAATTTATAAAGATGCCTACAGTTCGAAGAAATTACTACAGAACTGCCAAAGCAGGCACTGATATGGCAATAGACATAATTAAATCCAGACAGCAAGCAAGGGCTCGCACATCTACAACAGAGCCTTTGGTTTCTTATAACGCTGAACTACCATTACCTACAACATCGACTGATAATAATCTGGTTAATAACATCAACAATTTAAGTGTTGCTGATTCTGATTCAAGTTATTTTGATTCAAGTGATATCAGATGATTATTTTGTATCAAATTTAGGTGTATTGGATAATTCGGATGGTAATTTTAAACCAAATGTTGATCTTTTCCATGAATTAGATAATTCACAAAATATTTCGTCCCTATTATTAACAGAGTGGGCTCTCAAACATAATATTACTCATGTTGCTATGAATGATTTATTAAAAATTTTAAAACCGGTACATACTGATTTGCCCTCTGATGCACGTACTTTGCTACGAACTCCCAGAAAAGTAAACTTAAAACTAGTTGAACCAGGACATTACTACCATTTTGGTCTAATTAATTTTGTACAAAAACTCTTGTTGCATTATTCTAATCAAAATTTGGAAATTGTAGAAGTTTATATCAATATTGATGGCCTGCCCATTTCCAATAGTTCCTCTGGTCAGTTTTATCCAATATTATGTAATTTAGTTCAAAATTGCAGCATTGTAGATATTGTAGGCATATACCATGGAAAAGAGAAACCAAATGATGCTATTCTCTTTTTAAAAGATTTAGTAGATGAAGCAGCCCATTTAACCACAAATGATGTATTAATTCAAGGAATTACTTATCCCTTTAAAATAAAAGCTTTTATATGCGATGTACCTGCAAAGTCTTTTATTAACTACACAAAAGGTCATTCAGGTTATTACTCGTGCACAAAATGTGATATACAAGGCGAGTATGTTAATAACAGAGTTTGTTTTCCAAAATTAAAAATAGAAACGATGGTGATTTCCGATCAAAATTACAAGAAACCCATCATACAGGAACATCAGTACTCGAATCAATTCCTAACTTAGACATGGTTAATGATTTTCCATTAGATCCGATGCATTTACTTTATTTGGGAGTTGCTAAAAAGTTGATTGCTCTTTTATGGTACAGCGGTAGTCTTCCAGCCAAATTATCTTTTACCCAACTTTCTCGAATATCTGACTCATTAATCAAACAAAGAGGATATATACCATGTGAATTCAATCGGAAACCAAGAGCATTAAATGAATGCAAGCGGTGGAAGGCAACAGAATTTAGGCAATTTTTGTTGTATACTGGTCCTGTAGTTTTAAAGTCTGTTCTGAGTCATGACAAATATGTAAATTTTATAAGTTTACATACAGCTGTCACTATTTTGTCTTGTTCGAAAAAATTGGATCAAGATTATTTAGCGTATGCAAAATCCTCGCTAGAATACTTTGTAGAAACATTTATAATTTTATATGGCAAAGAAAATGTATCTCACAATATACATAATTTATTACATATTTGTAGCGACTCGGAAAAATTTGGAGCTTTACAAGAATTTAGCGCATTTCCATTTGAAAACTATATGCAATCAATAAAGAAATTAATCCGTAAAAGTAATCAACCGTTGGAACAGATCATTCGCCGAAAAAGTGAACAAGATTGTAGTGTAGATTCCAAAAATAAAATTGACGTAAATAATGAACCTCGACTACTCAATGAGCATGTTGGAGGTCCTCTAGTTACTTTGTCCTATTTTACTCTATTTAAGAAAGTTGTATTTGGTAAATTTACTTTAAAAATAGTAGAGCCAGATAACTGTTGCTGCTTAAGCGATGGCAGTATTATTGTTATAAGAAATTTTGCTTGTAATAATAATAGCACAGTTGTAATAGGAAATAAATTTAAGTCAGTTAAAGACTTTTATACAAAATCATCAGATGTAGGAATTTATTTAGTAAGTAATCTTGGGAGTTTACAAAATTGGAATTTAAGTGAATTTGCGTATACTAATTTATTTCTGATCGTAATCGTAGTGTTTTTAATCTTTAAAATACGATCAAAAGCGATTTTTAAAATTTTTATAATAATAAGTAGGTAATTCTAATTAAAAACCCGAATTCTCTAAGAATGCAAAAATTGCATCATAGCTAGGTATAAATACTTATACATTTTCTTTTGGTTTGTCTGCATGTGGAGTGGAGAAATGGAGATGAGGACATGGACTGTAGTTACATTTTCAAGCGATAACACAGTTGAAGCTGTGCCTACAAGTTGGATATTAAGTGCTCTTGGCCAACAATTTCTCGAGATAGAATTCCTTTAATTAAGAAGAATGACCTGCCTACTACATGTTGGCCCTTACTAGATATAACCATGTTTCGGAACAGTACTTATGGTAATAATTTATTACTAGTTTTATTATATTTTTTTGTGAAATTTATAGTTTAAATAACAGTTGCAAAGATTATTAAATTCAAGTTAAAAAATATTCTGCAATAATTTTTTCTAAGTATGAAATTACTATACCTACTTATGTATTTTTTCAGATAATTATTTAACTGCCAGGTCTAAAACAAGAAAGGCAGAATTTACATCCGACCTCAATTCAGATGTTGAGGAGGTCCAAAAAAGGAAAATTATTAGAAAGAAAAAATACAGCTGTTCAGAATCAGAACAGTCGTCTGAATCAGACAGTAATGAACATCATGTACGAACTCCACCATGTCTGAACAAAGGTTTCTGTTACTTTTTTTATAGTACTACATATAAAACATTTCAGCGCAGGAAATGATAAAATAAATACACAATTATTTTATTGTTATCCCACAATTCCGAAGCCCTAACGATGCCTGGATATCTGTTTACAGTATTTTTTGTTCGATAGTTTTGTTCTTAAAGAAAATATATATATACATAAGGTATGAAAAAAGCACCATAAATGGGTTTTCTACATTTTGTAGTGGATTTCTTCACGTTTTTTGTGCGAGGGCTGGCTTTTATATCTTTACAACTGGTTGGTGACATGCTAGATAATATATTAGTTATTTAGCTTTCGGCTACTAGCTGATGTTTTTCTGACTGGTGGAGGAATTAGTATTTTGTATAAAAGAAATATAATTATGTTATCTGATTGACATATTTTTATTTTTTAGCGTCTGACGCAAAAGTGAAACAGCTAACAAAAAATAATGTCAATGAATCAAATTCACAAGTATTAGATAATGACTTGCCCCCCAAGGACCTGTTTTCAAAGATTAAAGGTGGGTATATTATTTTTTTTTTAAAGAAAAATTAATGTTTTTTTACTTTCAGCTAACACTCGACCTGATGCAAAACTTTTGGATACATCTCGGAAAGCAGGTAAAATGAAAAGTTAGATAGTATTTTGTTTTCACTTTAATTACCTCTACGATTATTTGCAGCACCCTTGGAAGAAAAAACTTCTGTTATGTGTACTTGCTGCGTAAAACATAAAGACGAGGCAAAAGATAAAACCTTTACTTCTGTATGGTTTTTTATACACATTAATTTTCTCAATTTTGTTTCAGAATACTATAAACAAATTATGCGAAAGCAGAATATATTGCAAGGAATGATATCTCAACTGTCGGAAGATCTGCTTTCATTAAAAAATTTAAAAAATAATGATGTTGATAATGCCATTGTAAATACTGTATTCTCGAAGTTTAATTTTCCACTCCAGAATGATCAGGAATTAGAACAACTCGAAGAATATTTATCAAATAAAAATAATTTTGATGAGGCGGTACGTTTCTATATGGAATAAAATAAAAATATTTAATGTAATGTAATTTTTATTTTTCAATATTCAAGGTTGATGAAATATCTCGAATGGGGGGTTCGAGTCCATATGATTTTATGAAAAGGAGTCTCTCGAGGATGCTCACCAATCAGCTGGCATCAGAATTTAGTTGGCTTGGGGCAAAGAAAAAGAAGATATTTGGAAAATTGGGGCTTAGCCGATTACTGATTCGTAATAATTTTTATACACATTTTTTCATATTAAAAATTGAACTACATGTTTTGTGAAGTATTGAAAATCTTCGCTAATTTTGATTAAATTTCACAAAATTAATTATGACACTATTTCATTAAAAAAAATTATGACACCATTCTGCATTTTAAAATGATTTTATTGTCAACATGTTCTATGAAAGTTGCGTGTAACATTGTAAACTAATTAATTTTTTCTGTTTAGGCTCTGGACTAAAATGTCAAAAAGATGCAACTTCGAAGGACTTGGAAAATGCAGGGAAGAATTGGTTGAGGCGGGCCAAAGAACGAGCGGATTTAGAACTCAAGAAAGTACAAAAAGTAAACAGCCATAACGATGAAAAATAATATAATTCTTATACCTACCGTCATTAAAATTTTTGGTCAAGTCTTGAATATGAACTGTCTGCATGTCTTACCTTATACGAGACATCAAAAATAAACTTGATAGCGGGAGCCATTGATAACATTAAAACTTGTCTAATTTATAGTATGCTTTTAGATGCTTTTAGTTTACATATTGTAGAACTGTCAAAATTTTATTTGATGTTTATAGCTATTAAGGCAACTAGTGTTTTACAGAGGATTTAAAAATCGAGGTCGATCATGTTAAAATTCGAGCGAAGCGAGAATTTTATGATCGACCGAGATTTTTAAACTGTAAAACACGAGTTGGCTTCAATATTTTTTCTACAGCCGAGGAGTTTGTTAGCTTAAATGCCCTTGGGGCTTCGCCCCTCTCCAAAGCGGCCCATGGGGCTTCACCCCTCTCCAAGGGGGCCCTCGGGACTCCGTTCCTCTCCAAGGGGGCCCTTGGTGCTCGGCCCCTCTCCAAGGGGGCCCTCGGGGCTCGGCCCCTCTCCAAGGGGGCTCTTGCAGCTCCACCCCTCTCCAAGGGTGCCCTCGGGGCTCCGCCCCTCTTCAAGGGGGCAATCGGGCTCCGCCCCTCTCCAAGGGGGCCATCGGGGCTCGGCCCCTCACCAAGGGGGCCCTCAGGGCTCGGTCCCTCTTCAAGGGGGCTCTTGGAGCTCCACCCCTCTCCAACGGGGCCCTCGGGGCTTCGCCCCTCTCCAAAGGGGCCATCGGGCTGCGCCCCTCTCCAATCGGGCACTCGGGGCTCCGCATACAAATCGGTCCGATATAATAATTGTACTTTTAATCTTCACAAATAAGGTTTTATAAACTCTTAAAGTACTCCGTGCTTTAAATGGAATGGCGTGTTTTATAGACATCATAAAGCACGCCGCATATGACCCTTGGAAACAGTTTAAAATCACGGCTGTAGAAAAAATATATTTTCGAAATCTTCAGTAAAATACCATAAAATATCTATTTTGTTCGAAAATGTTGTTGGCAAAAGAGCACAAAACATTTTGTTTAGAATCGTATTTTCGCAATGGTGTTACATTGCAAACTAATAATACAACTAACCGTAGTTCAAGTGCACGTTTATGAAGCGCAATATAGATATTCCTTGTATTTTTCATTGGTTTCCGCAATCCAGTTTACTTTCGATCTCCGTACCATAAATTCATTATGTCAAAATGACAAGTTAATTAATTGCAGGTTTGTAAACTAATCTAAGACATTTAAGTATCTACTTTGGTATTTTAATGATCAAGTGGTATTTATCTAGAAATGTTAAGGTTGATTGTATGTTTTTCTTTATACCTAGGTTTTTGTATTCTTAGCATTTTTGTTCAATATATAATTTTTGTAATTTATTTCAATGCTTTTTATTGGGAATAATCCCGTTATCTCCTTAAATCGGCCGTATATCGGATATCCATAAAATTTAATTGACATCCATTGAACATACTATGGACGTCCATAAATATCTGCAAGGATGTTTTATGGATGTCCATTAAGGATGTTTTGTGGATGTCCAAGGTTGTGACAAATGGACATTCTATGGATGTTCAGGAGATGTCCACAGGACCTAAAATGGATGTCCACTGAACATCCGCAATGTCCAAGAAGGACATCCATTGGATGTTGTATGGATGTCCTTGTGCTATCTGGGTGGACGACGACAGGATAGCAAAAATAGCACGAAACTTGAAATCTAGAGGAACCAGACTACTAGGAAGACCCTGTAAGAGCAACCAACACCGTAACACCCAATAAATTACAAGAATCAACAGGTCTTAGACCTACTACACGAAGAAGAAGAAGAAGACTCAAAACTGATCCAGTTCTTTCTGAGAGAGTTTTTCCTCTAATTCCGCCTTCGTCATTCAGCAGAAACTTTCAGAAACGTTTCTTCTTCAATACGAATGTGGATCTCGTGCAGTTTCTTTTGTTGTTCGATTGCTTCTTGCAATTTTCTGATGCGTAAACTGCATTCGGTTTCTAGATAACAAATTCTTTTACGGGATCTTGGGTTTGTAAGTTGCTGTGCCACATGTGCTGCAGCACTCCTTGTACCTGAGCCGCTCGCCATATCAGCATTGGCTGGCCTTTTCTTTGCTCTCGGTTCCAGCGCTGTCCAAACCACAATCTACCCACTTTAGACGTTTAACGTAAATGAGACCTGGGAGGATCGGTCACGTGGTAAATTTGTTCACTCTCCCAATCACGAGATGTCGCTGAGATCAGAATTTTTAAATTTTCTATAATGTTCTTGATATTACCGACTGGATTGCGTTGCACGTGGCGGTTGCATTGCTTTCTCGTTCTGTGATCGCACATGACGTCGTCGTTGTATTTGCAGGTTAGGTATTGTTCTGTGTGCAGCTGTTTGCAAATTGTTCTCTTTAAAGTTTAACTTGTGGTAAGAATTAACTACTGTTCCTTTAATAAAGGGAATTTAATTATTTTATTTTAGGTTTGGTTGCCGTTTGGCTTGTAAAACTATATTGACTATTCAATTCACCTGTCATCTGTCAAAAAGTGACCAATGAAAATCCAGAATTCTGACGTTTCTTGACTAATCAAAAAAATATCAGCGGATATATCTTCCTAGAAGGTATTCAAGTGACTATTTTTAACAAATGCTATTTTTATTAGAAAAAGTCAATATTAGTGTTCTGTTACTATAGAAATTGCGTAGTTTGTTGCTAGATTTACTGAAAACTAATTTGAAAAAGTAGTTTGGTTCATTAAATAGTCCCTCGAATACCATTCTTAGTCAAAGTTAAGTAGATTATTTTTGCGGTGGTATCACTACTCATGTCCATTGCGCTTTGGATTAGGACTCGTGCTATCGCACTCGTCCTAATCGTACCAAAGCGCAATGGACATTCGTGACACCACCGCAAAAATAGTCGACATATACTTGAATTTTTGAGCCCGTGCGTGCACGTCATCAATCCGCCTTTTAGTAAGGTTTTCAGTACCAACATTTGAAAAATATAAAACTACTCTTTTTTTCAATAAAATAATGATTAATATTGCTTTTGCTAATAATATAGCTTTATATATTGCTATAGCCGTACATTTTTTGTTTTAATATTTCATAATTTCCATGAACAATAGCAAAAACTATAATACGTCGGGGTACTTTGTGTTTTCAAGTTCTGCTCAGGGAATTAACACGTACGCATGTCGCTTTTTAAAACGACTTATTTGTTATAGTGGTTTTGACAGGTGTTGACAGTGACATATAGTTTAGCTTGCATTTTAAAAATCCGTTGTTTACATAACGAACATTGCGAACAAGTTATACTGTTGTTTTTCCGCTGCTACAAATTACTTACTTTGGGGAAGAGTTTAGTTACTGGAAACGTATAGGGATCTTTAAGCTAAAATGTCGACCGCCTTACCCAGAAGGTCAAAAGAGCTTGTTGCCGCTTTGATAAGGTATTTTGAACGAGAAAGAGACAACGATGGTGCACTTATACCGCTAACTGCTGTGAGACAAGTAAGTAATTTACACCTGTAATATAATAATTCGTAATATAATGACCAACTTTCTAATGGTTTGGTGTTACAGAGAGTTGCCAATGCTTTAAATTTAAGCATACGAACAGTCTGTTCTATTGCGCAGACCTGCAAATCTGTATACTATATACACCATGGTTCAAAATAGTAAGTTGATACACCTATCATCATAAAGGACAAAATAGCCGAAAAACGCCGCCTCAGGCAACGATGGAAACTTACCAGATCGGACCTCGACAAACGAGAGTATAATAGGGCCAGCAAACATCTAAAAAAACTCCTTAGTCAACATTAAAATCAAGGAATACAGGCCGATGCCTTTGCTGAATATCTCACCAAAGTGTTTACACCCTTCCCTTGTCAACTCCCGAATGAAGATGCCAAAGTTCAACATAAAGAAATCTCCAGGATATGACCTGATCGCTGGGACAATTATCAAACAATTACCAACTAAAGCTATACAAGCCCTTACACATCTGTATAATTCTATCCTCAGAATCCGGCACTTCCCAAGTCAATGGAAAACAACGCAAATAATCATGATTATGAAACCTGGTAAACCACCAACGGAAATTACATCATACAGGCCCATAAGCCTACTCCCATTCTGTCAAAGGTCCTTGAAAAATTGATTCTGAATAGATTAATGCCAATTTTAGACGATCAAGAACTAATCCCTAAACATCAATTTGGTTTCCGTAAACAACATGGTACCGTGGAGCAGGTGCACAGAATAACGGACAAGATATACAGAGACTTGGAAGGAAAAAGATACTGTTCTGCAGTGTTTTTGGATGTCAAACAAGCTTTCGACCGAGTTTGGCATCAAGGCTTATGCTACAAGCTCAAACAATATCTACCCTACCAGATGTTTGAACTTCTGAGCTCATACATAACAAACAAGCACTTTTTGATAAAATACAAATACGAAAATACAACATTACACCCTATCTCCTCTGACGTACCGTAGGGCAGCGCATTGGGTCCCATCTTATATTTAATATACACTGCTGACCTACCCACATCGCGTCTAACAACATCAGCGATCTACGCAGTCGACATGGCCATTCTAGCCTCTCACATCAATCCACAAGCCGCCTCAAAGTATCTCCAAGCTCATCTCAACAAAATCCAATGGTGTGCCAACAAATGGCGAATCAGAGTGAACGAAGCTAAGTTTCAACACGTAACCTTTACTATGAAAAAAGAAAAT
Organism: Agriotes lineatus; assembly: GCA_940337035.1. NCBI lineage: Eukaryota > Metazoa > Arthropoda > Insecta > Coleoptera > Elateridae > Agriotes > Agriotes lineatus. Next base: position 348,554 of record CALNHX010000053.1, on the reverse strand, counting down.
TGCCCTCCAATAACACTCAATGGACACCAACTACCACACTCAGAGGCAGTCAAATATCTGGGTCTACACATTGATAGGAGACTAACCTGGAGAACCCACATATTCACCAAGCGTAAGCAACTCGGCCTTCAACTCCAAAAGTTATACTGGCTCATCGGTAGAAAATCTAAACTATCATTGGAAAATAAACTCTTAATTTACAAAATAGTTCTTAAACCAATATGGACTTATGGGATCTCCCTGTGTGGTACTGCAGCTACTTCCAATTTGGCAATGCTTTATCGGTTCCAAAATAAAGTACTAAGAATGATCGTTGACGCGCCATGATAATAATGTGATTTTAAGTGATCTACAAATTCGCACAGTGAAAAGTGAAATTAAAAATTTTAGTGCGAGATACAAAGACAGACTGACCGTTCACCTCAACGATTCTGTGCAGCACCTTATGGAAGATAATAATAAACCCAAAAGACTTAAACGTTTTAAGCCATCTGATTTACCTACAAGATTTTAACTGTAACTGTAAATTACTTTTGACAAATAGCATATTCTTTTCATAACTCATACATTACATATTAAAATAATGTAAAGGGAGATTTCGCTGGAATTCTGCCCCACGTGTTACCTCTTAATCATCAGTGCTTACACCAAATCCTATAAAATACTTATTGCCAAATAATCTATGGCAGATTGTATAATTAATGGAGAAATAAAAAAACAGCAATGTTTTGCTTCTTAATATCTAAAAGCTTCTTTTAAATTAAATTCATTAATTACATGTAAATCCATGTTTAGCCTGAAGAAGTGTCTAGATATTAAAGATTGAAACGTTGCAAATATCTGTCCTATTCCAGTAATTGTTTAATACCATACTAATGTTGTATTTTTAACTCATTGTTTTTCTTAACTACTTGCGTTTATTGTTTTCCACTCTCTAAACTTGTATCTGTATTAAGTTACATTTAAGATCTGCTTTATTGGATTTGTGTTGTCTATAAAATTTAATGTTTTAGTTATTTTAAAATGATACTGAAATGATTTATTTGATTTAGTTGTTAAAATACTGCGCAATTCCAATTATTATTCTTTGTAAAAATATGTAAATTATTTTACTATTCTAGTCTATTTATTCGTTATTTCATGTGGTACTCAATACAATGTTTTTACTAAAATAAATCGAGAAAAATTGTATTTTTAATTGATTTTAAGTTGGGTCCGAAAAATTACATAAATACCTACAGAGTACCTGTTATAAGTAGCCTCAACAGATAAATAACATATACAGCGAGCAAGCAAAGTATCAGTTATAGGAAAATGCGCCTTATCCGTATACCTGAAGTGCGCCAATTCATTTCACACAAGTTACATCATTCAAGTTTTCAAAGTGCTGATTTTCTGAGGTAGTTTGGTCACTTAATTTTACATTAATTGTAATTAGGTATGTAAATTAATATGATGTTGTCTTTAGTTTTCCTGTTGTGGTTTTTTCTTTCATCTTTAAAATATTAATTTAATATATTCATTAAATTCTAACTGTTAAAGTTGTATTTTATCTACCTTTTACTTCACGTTAAAATGCAATTTTATCGTCTAGACGATAAAAAATTACATATTCACCTTGTTGGTAGCACTGCCAAGCTATGTGAAATCCGAAATTTGCAGGTTATATTTTGCATCAGTCTGTGTCAAACAACGTACTTTTAGTGACTGTATAAGGATCATATAAACATACTATGAGATGATGTCATCAATATGTTATGACGTGCACGCACGGGCTCAAAAATTCAGGTATAACTTTGACTACTCATGGTATTATAAGTGATAGTTTTTGATTCTTAGAATGGCACCTGTAAAATGTTGTGTACCAGGATGTGTGGTAAATGTGCAACCACAACATCGGTTTCCAAACCCTAAGAAGGACATTCGAAGATTTCAACAATGACCTCGTGCTATTAATAATCCAGAGTTACCTTCTCTTGAGCCTCAAATTGTATACGACAGGAAAAAAAAATTGTCATCGTCATTTTGAGAACAACTATTTTTCTGCTGGATATAAAAGAATGCATTTAAATGCATTGCCAACATTGTTTCTACCCAGTGAGTATTTTAATGTAGTAAAAATAATTTCTCCGTATATTTTTGCATATTAACTATAAAGAAAAATGAATTGAAGAATCACTTTGGCAAATCCAAACAATTTAGTAAAATAGGAATTTGATAATTAATTATTCACCAATTGCAGATGCAGCCAGCTTGCCTAGTGGAACTGTTGATACTCGGTCTATGGATAGTGGAATCCCGGTGTCAACTTTGGAGCCGTCTGACCAAACAATGGAGATGAGTGAAACTAGATATGTTTATGAAGGTATGAAAAAGACACCCTACCTTGATAGAATAGAATCTAATCTTAAAAAAACATGTTTATTAGAAACATTAAAATATAAAATAGTTATTAACGCCGCTTGGCCGATGTATAGCAAATAACGGACGCGTTCATAAATCGAGGCGATCGAAATTTCGGAAGCGATTATTTGATGCGGAAAGTTTCGCAAAGGAAAATGGCCTTGAGGAAAACCTCAACTCTTTAAATAAAATGGCATTACTATTTATACGCAGCCAATTACGAGAAGCTGGGAAGCCACCGAAACAACATCGATTTACCATGGATGATAAAATATTAGCTCTGCCATTATTTAAAAAGAGCCCTAAAGCATATCGGTTTTTAGCCAGAATATTTTCTTTTCCGAGCCGAAGCACTTTAACTAATTTTTTAAACGAGATTAGCGTCAATCCTGGAATTAATGAAGAGATATTCCACGCTCTTCAGGAAACTTGCTCGAAACTGAAGCCGTGTGAGAGGATCGTAAGTCTCATACGGGATGAGATGTCGCTGGCTGCTATGTTAGACTTTAATGAAAAAAATAATTCAATTCAAGGTTTTCACGATTTTGGAAATATTGGGAATAATGACACTACGCAAGATATTGCTGATCATGTGCTAGTGTTTATGATTCAAGGCCTAAATAGTAAATTGAAACAGCCCATTTCCTATTCGTTTTCATCCAAAGGGGGTGCAAAGGGTCACCAGATAAAAAAAAATATTGAAATTGCTACTCAACAAATTGATTACTGCTGGCTTAAAACCCATACTAACAATTTGTGATCAAACAGCTACCAATGTTAAAGTTTTGAATACTTTGTTAAAAGAATCAAAAGAAACGTGCTTGAAAAATGGTGTAGAATATAGAGAAGGCTCCTTTAACATAAATGGCCTTACGATTTACCCCATTTTAGATCCCCCAGACCTCCTCAAATGCATGAGGAATAATTTTGTCGACAAGACCCTATCATATGGAATGGGCGTGAATCGTAAAATGGTCACATATTGTAAAAATATTTGAAATAGATAATGGCTCCAACATGCTTGGCGGTCTACGAGCATTGCCACAACTCACTGATGAGCATATTTACAAAAAGACGATGAGAAAAATATTGAGCCAGCGTTTAGCAGTTACTTTACAACTGGCCGGGAAATCTTTGTAAGTCTCCACATTTTGCCATTTAATGATATAAATTTCATTTTCATTTTTAGACTTCAACCAGTTTGCGTTTGGAGAGGGAATTACTGGTACAGCCGAACTACTGCTGTTCTTCGATAAACTGTTCGATTCCCTAAATGGAAATACGAAATTTCCAAGCCACGGAAAGGTACTTCAGTGTGGAATCAATGACGACAGTACGCATATTAGATTTTGGCGCACTGAAGTGCTGCCTCTTTTAGAAAATATGGCGTTCAATACCACAAAATCAAATGAACGATCCCAGCCTCCCTGTTTAAGAAATTGGATATTCACTATAAAAAATATTATGAATATTTGGTCAGTAGTGAAAAACGAAAGTTTTCAGTATTTGTTGGGTCGGCACCTTAACCAGGACCCGCTGGAAAATTTATTCGGAAAAGTCAGGAGTTACGGTACTCCCCAACGCAATCCTTCTCCTGCTAATTTTATAGGAATTTTTAAGACGTTAGTGGTAAATTCACCGATTAATTGTTACCAAAACACCTTCAAATGTGAAGAAGATGACTGCAATATGTTATTTGAGGGTGTCAAACATTTTTTTAAAACTAAAACTCCAGCATTGGAAACTGTAAATAGTACATCTCCAGTGGTTGAAAATGTACAACCTACTGCTCCGTCACCAGCAAGTTCACAAAACGGAATTGATAATAACTTGGCAATCCAGGCGTTGCAAATTTCATTAAGTAATTTATCAACAAATTATGTAGCCGGTTTCATTTTAAAAAGATTAAAAAGAAAATCTTTAATTGCTCAGTATGCTGTGACGCATTTTTTTGCACCAGTGAGAAAAAAGATCTTCACAGTTTGATAGTAGCTCGGGAGTATTCAGGAGGGATAACTAGACTATGTTATCTTCCGAGAATTTCATGAGCTATTTGAAGTAATTCATGAAGTGGTAGAACACATACACTCATTCCCATCATATGAGGCTCCTTACACTAGAAGAAGCAATGAAAAGAAATATTTTTCTCCCCATTTAACTTTACAAAAGATAAACAATTTATACTTAGAGAACCGAAAAGTTTTCATTTCACGGCGCATATATGAAACTCAGTTTCACAAGCTGAAATTAGCATTAAAGAAACCTAAAGTCGACACATGTCATAAGTGTGATGTTCTCGAAATGAAGTTGACGGTTGCTGATGATTCCGAGAAAAAGGAAATTAAACAGGATATTGATTTACACCATGTTGAAGCAGATGATGCATATTAGAAAAACGATGCAGACAAAACCTTTTCTAGAGGAAATAGAGATACGAAGTGCTACACGTTCGATCTTCAACAGTGTCTTCCAACGCCATTCGTAAATTCTTCAGTTACATTTTATAAGAGGCAATTTTGGACATACAACTTAACCTACACGATCTAGGTAACGGAGCAGTGACTTACTTTATGTGGCATGAAGGAGAAGGTGGTCGTGGTGTAAACCAAATTGCTACGTCTTTTCTTAGAATTAATAAATTTGCCACATGAGGTAAAGAAGGTAGTTCTCTATTCAGACACATGTAGTGGGCAAAATAAAAACTCACATGTAGCTGCTATGTTTATGACTGAAATGCACCGCAATAAGTTTTTAGAAGTAATTGATCACAAGTTCATGGTAAGCGGGCACAGACACACGGAGTGTGATGTGAACGATGCCCTTATAGAGAAACAGAAGAAAAAGTTGGAATTAAAAATCTCTCATCCTCATGACTGGTATCAGCTGGTTAGAACTGTGGGAAAACGACAAAAGTTTCTTGTAAAAGAGTTAACCTATGACATGTTTTTAAACTTTGCTGAATTGTATAAAAAATCACAAGTTCGTAGGAAAAAGGATTCTACAGGAAACACCTTTAAATGGCATGACGCGCAATGGTTTAGGTACACTAAGGAGTCAGGAAACGTATTCTTTAAAAACTCTCTTGATGATGAGGCCCAACTTAAAGAAATATCCTTTTCAAGACGAGGAAAAACTGAAATTCTGGCTCCGGGCAGGTGTTATTTGCGCAAGCCTCCAATATCCGAAGAGAAGAAATCGAATTTAATTGATTTGCTACCTTTAATTTCTGTTCACTTTAGACAGTTTTACCTTGACCTACCAACGTCAGCGATGGCCCAAGATATTTACCCTAACATTGTGGAATTTGACCAATATCAGCAATGATTTTTCTTCCAGTTTTTTTTAAATCCTTTTATTCGATTTTTGTGTTACCTTTACGGTTTTTCTCATTTTTTATAAATAACGTTAATATAATAACCTTAATAAAATTATGGCGATTTTTTTTGTGTATTATAGAACAAGTCACGCAATTTTATTACACACAACAGTATAAGTGAGACTTCTCTTTTGGGAACTATAGTATAAGTTACATTTTAGGTCAGGTTCAAACAGCACAAGTCAGAATTTTCGAAAAAATACACATATTTCTGTCAAAACTTAGTTAAGTACATAGTATTGTACATGAATTAGAAATTGTAGTTTTTTTTTAATACCAAAGAAATAAGCGTGCGATAGCCTAAAAATATGTTGCGTAATAATAAAAGTACGATTTCTGACACTTTCGTGTTTTTGACTTATACTCCTTTGCCCACGCGTCAAAGATTTATTAACACGTAATTCCTTGCAATCTGTAATAATAGAAAAACGGTAGTTCCTACTTAAATAGCAATGACTGAACTACGTAGACGTGGCAATAAAAAATAGCTGTTTAACCCATTCCGCACAAAAATGTTGCGCTACATATGAAATGTGTGGTGGGGCAAAAGTATGCATACTAGCACGGGGCAAAAGAACAGACCTCTTACTATGACGCAGTAGGTGATCTGAAATTTACTATTTTATATTTTTAAAGGAACTATAAATGTAAATCTGAGCGTACTGCCAAAGAACATATAACATGAAGAACACCAGCCCCGAGGTTTACCTGCGTATACCGCGAAATTACTCGTTCACCAGGATCGCAGTTTTAGGCCCTCTGTGAACTAGGTAACCAGTTAAATCCTCTCAAATATTCCAGAAACAAACCATTCTAAAGATTGCTTCGACTAAATCGATTAGCGGAGTTGTCAGATTTAAAATATGTATATTTAAAACGGTGTTATATAATTTCGTTTTCCTCCGTTAACATTGTAGCTCAAACTTGCTACTTTTATTGAAATAACAGAAATTCGTTTCGAAGCAAATTTTATTAATTTCTATTCTTCTCGTCTGCGAAATATGTTATTTCCAATTAAGGCTAGTGTACCATTTTACAAGATTCTTATTCGTGTTTAATTTAGATGTTTCCGGATATTTCCTACGGTTATCCGGAATGACGTCAGATAGATAGGAATTACAATTCAGAAATATATGCTCTTTGATATAACATACGGCACAGTTTGTTTTGCTTGCGCTCGTATCTTTCGCAATTCTCGGACTTCGGCCGTTGGCCCGCTCGATATTTCGAATTTTTTGAAGTGGACGTTGCCCATTCTATCGAATTTGTCAAAAGGAAAGCTCCTACGACGCCCAATTTCAGTTTTCGAGATGGCACGGCTTAGGTATGTGCATTCGCACCTTAAAATATTTTTAAAAAACTTGCGCGAAGCGGCTTCGAACTCACTACCTACCCGCCTAACGCTCGTCGAAGTATTTCTTTCTCTGTCGCTCGCGCATGCAAATCTCGTTTTCCTTTTTAGTGCCATGGACCCGAGTACATCAGCTGCTCCTTGCTACTCGAACAAAACCGTTCGATCTCTGTCGCTCTCTTCTCGCTCTCTCTCTCTCTCGCGAGCAGCTACTACTTCTTAGTTTGTTATAGTCGCCAACGCGACTTATTGTCACGCTTACGGCTGTTTATTGTTCTCTGCGGAAATTTATTAATTATTTTTACACTAGAATCCCTGACTTTTAAACCTTTTTCTAATTTCTCTCTTTTGTTCGTACACATAATTCGTTTTTTAAATATTTTCTTACGTTTTCCTGTAAGAAACATCTTTTTTCATGTGGAAGTTTTGCTTTTTAAATCTTTCGTGACGTTTTCCTGTTAAAGAACCTCTTTTTCCATGTGAATATTTTGTTTTTTAAATCTTTTTCCCTGTAAAATACCTTTTTCATGTGGATTCTTTGTTTTTTAAATCTTTTTTTACGTTTTAGTTTAAAAAGCCCTTTTTTATATGAATCTTTCGTTTTTTAAATCTTTCCTTGCGTTTTAGTTAAAAAAACCATTTTTTATATAGATCTATTGTTTTTTAAATCTTTTCCTACGTTTTAGTTAAAAAAACTGTTTTTCATATGGATATTTTGTATCTTAAATCTTTTCTTACGTTTTAGTTCAAAAAACCTCTTTTTTCATATGGATTCTTTGTTTGTTAAATCTTTTCTTACGTTTTAGTAAAAAAAAACTCTTTTTTCATATGGATCTTTCGTTTTTTAAATCTGTTCTTACGTATTAGTTTAAAAAAGTCTTTTTTCTACAACAGTGTGTAAAATTATCTTTTAGTTGGCAGTTTTAAGTTTATAAAACATAATGTTTAATAACACAAACTGACTTTTCACATGGATCTTTCGTTTTTTAAATCTTTTCTTACGTTTTAGTAAAAAAAAACTCTTTTTTCATATGGATCTTTCGTTTTTTAAATCTGTTCTTACGTATTAGTTTAAAAAAGTCTTTTATCTACAACAGTGTGTAAAATTATCTTTTAGTTGGCAGTTTTAAGTTTATAAAACATAATGTTTAATAACACGTTTTCATTAGTTTACCTTGTAAGTAGTAACGTTATTCTCCTTAGCATAGAATTTCGAGTAACCGCGAAAGCCTCAAACAATACATAAGTAGTAACGTGTTTAAAAGATTTCATTAGGCACGTTGTCAGTAGCAAAGTGTTTTATTATTTTTAAAACAAGCAAAATTACGACTGGTTGCTGGTAATCCTAATTTACATAAAAAAACATTATGTTTAGCGTGTTTTCTAGATTCTATCGTAGATAAAATATTGTACGATACACATGCGTACAGCATCTTTAGTCACTGGCGGGGCTTAAAACGCCTCACTCGCGTTGTAACTCTACCCCACTCGTGCCTAAAGAGTAGCTTTACGCACTTCATATGGATCGTTTGTTTTTTAAATCTTTTCTTACAAATATCCGATTGTTAATAATAAAAATAATAGTGACATAATTAACAAACCGATACTAATATACATAACAAAAGCCATAACGATATGTGGAGCAATGAAATAAATTTCAGATCTAATTTGCTCGACAAGAAACGTGACGTAACATCAACCAACTCGATCTGAAATTTATTTTGATCACTCGATACTCGACGCCATTAAGAAGACATACGTGACCAATCGCCGCACGCAGGGGTATTTTCACGTAAAACGTGGCCATAAATGAAATTTTTCAACTTTCAAACCTAGACCTGGGCTTTTGTCTCAACACAGGTAGATAACCCGGGCGTTATTGGGTGAACTCGCTACCCGCGCGCCGGTCATCCCTGTCCCCCGCCTAGCTGTAGGAACATAGCATTCGTTCACAACGCACGTCTCTGTTTGCGACACCTACTTAAAACCAAATTTTCACCACGTGTTAATTTATGTTAAAAGTGACTTTTGTGAAAGAAATTGATATGGATATCGTCAATCAAGGTATGTACAATATTTTAAGATCCATTTTGTTTATATCTCTATCATTATTTATTAGTACATAGCAGTTAAACAAGCTTACTTTAGACACTATACGTTTTTCACATTTCTAAGCAATCATAACTATTTTTAAATATATGCAACTCACCGCAACAGAATATGATTCTTATTTTATTAAACTCCAGGATTTATATCATCATGGTGTACAGTAAAAACATTCACAAGTTTTCACATTATGGAAAAAAATAACTTAAAAAACGGCCCCTTTAAAGCGTTTTGCGGTTGCATCTAATTTTCATTCAATTGTTCCAGATTATTCCATAACTATGTCGAAAAAGCAGCTGCATGAGTTGGTAAGAGCAAGCTCGCAGCGACTGCTTGACGGAAAACTTCAAGATTTAGAAGAAAAATTACTGGATATGACAAAGGGTCCTTCTGACAGATATGATGAACTCAAAAACATTATCAAGTCTTTTAAAGTGGTTTATAAACGCAAATGGCTTGCATGTAATAGTACCGAAAACCGATTTTTGGAAAAGAACAGGGAATGGCTTAGAGAAGAAGTCTTTCTACCTGCTGGCTCAATTCCCGGAAGTTCCAAAGGTCGCCCAAGCAAGGAATTCGGGGAATCAAGCGAGCGGACAAAGCGTCGAAAAACAATGGACCTCAGGAAGAATATATCAGTTGATGAACTCACTTACGCGGCACAGATGAGTCAAAGAGCTGCGGGTAATACAGAGGTTGCAAAAGTAATACAAGAAGTGACCAAAAGTCCAACCAGAGCCGAGAAGTTCCGTAAAGCAGCTGCTATTGGTAATAGAACCACAACTACCAAGAAACACACAGCTGAAGAAACTTTAAGTATATTCATTGAAGCTAATTTAACTCGTGCTCAATACGAAGTCATACACAGGGCCAACAAAGACGTATATCCTTGCTATACATACCTACAGAAGGCAAAGCAAGATTGCTACCCGCTAAAAACTGTCAGCGAAACTGTTGCAGAGATAAATTTACAAAATTTAGTGGATCACACTACATTACGGTTGTGTAAATATTTGGAACCAGTTATCCAGCAATGTTCCCTGAATGTAGACAATAATTTTGTACTTGTGTATAAGTGGGGATGTGATGGATCCACCCAAAGTCAATACAAACAAAAATTTTAAGAAGATGGCAATAGTGATGCAAACATATTTTTGAGTTCAATTGTCCCTCTTCGTCTTATGAATGGCAATAAAATCATATGGCAAAATATACAAACATCATCTCCGAGATTTTGTAGACCAATAAGGATTCGCTTTGTGAAAGAAAACAAAGATATAACTAATGAAGAGATAGAATATATCGAAAACCAGGCCCAAAATCTTTTGCCAACAACAGTAAACGAAAGTGTCAAGATAAAACACATGTTGCTCCCAACCATGGTTGATGGCAAAGTATGCAACGCGGCTACAAACACAACATCAACTTTGCGCTGCTACATATGCGGTAAAACTTCTAAAAGTTTTAACGATTTGACGTCTACAAACCCGGAAAATCCTGAAACTTTTAAATTTGGACTCTCAATATTGCACGCCAGAATTAGATTTTTTGAATTCCTCTTACATCTCTCTTACAAAATAAAGGCGGGAGTATATAAGGGTCGCATACATCAAAAAAGTGACCGGGAAAAAATTCAAATGGCTAAGGAAAATATACAAAAAGAATTCCATGACAAAATGGGCTTACTGGTGGATATCCCGAAAGCTGGATACCGCAATACTAATGATGGGAATACTTCGCGCCGATTTTTCACTGATCCTGAAGAAGCAGCTTCTATTACGGGCATTGATCTAATTTTGATTAAGAAATTTAAAATAATATTGGAAGTTTTGTCTTCGGGATTCGAAATCGACTTGGAAAAGTTTTCAAAGTTCACATTGGATACGGCTAAGCACTACGTGAATTTGTATTCCTGGCAACTTATGTCACCCACAGTTCATAAGATTTTATTGCATTCTTCAAGTGTGATAGCCCATGCATTATTACCAATCGGTCAATTGTCCGAAGAAGCTGCGGAAGCTCGTAACAAACACTTTCGGCAATATAGAGAAAGGTTTTCTAGGAAGTTCTCGAGAAAAGAATGTAATGAAGACGTGCTGAACCGGCTCCTGCTCAGTTCGGACCCCTACCTGAGTAGCATCAGGGCAAAAAATTATAAAAATAAGCAGCCATTCAGCAAAGAAGCACTTGAATTCTTAAAACCGGATAACGATGATGTCAGTAGTGAATAAAAGTAATAGCTTTGAAATTAATTTAGTTATTGCTGATTAATTTGTTAGATCGATATGTATTATTGTTAGATAAATATATATATATATATATATATATATATATATACGTCTAACCTCCATAGAGCGACTATTTTTTCGACGTACCCTCCATACAGCGCCAAAATGGTCATAACGCGCCCTCCCCCTAAGGCAAAGATATATAAGTGGCTTTATTACGCCGCTATTCATCTGCACTCTGGTGGCATGCGCCAGCGCCAATTCCGTTGAACTACGATGCCAAATTTCATTGAGGATTGCCTATACGGCAGGTAAAATATAAGAATTAATTAAATTTAGCTCGCTAATAGAGGTCGCGGATAGGAAACTTGTTAACTAAAATCTGTCAAAATAACATCGTCACTTTTCGTTTAATAAGTGTAATTACTCGAAAATATGAGTAACTACAACTATTTCGTGATATCACCAATAAATAATGAGAGTCAAAAAGTCGAAAATTTCCAGCGATTACTGTTCCGAAAAGAACGCGGATTTAAAACCGTGTAATATAGCCTTGATGCACCACTAGAACGTTGACATAACCTAAATTTTGTTTCATAATAATAACCCCAGAATTAATTTATTTCTACTGGGAAAATCTATAGAGACGCAGAAATGGGCACTAGAAAGTGTGGTACCTAGTCAGTTATTCGAATTAAGAGTACAAAATCCATTTTCGCATGACACTAGCTACAGCTTACAAAATAATAGGCAAGTTTTAACAAAGTATATAAATAGCTGTTGTATATTGTTACATTATTTATTTTAGGTTTATTCGCAAATTTCAAGTGTGGGCGTTGTGCTGATCGCAGAAGACAATGTTCCTTCCTTAGCATAGAAGCTAGAGCGCATTTTGGAAACTCATCCAAGAGACGCTGTTAAAACCGCGAGTGCAGTTATAAAAAGACCTATTGTGCGTACTGCCAAGTGAATGCTAGGACAAATGCAACAGTGCCATTAGCGTTGATTACTCAAAGACATTCACGATTAACAACGTATTATTTTGTATTTTAATGTAATATTTCGCTATTAGGCCGATTACACACTGGAGAAACAAATTTCGTGAAACTCGTTGCATGAAACAGGAAATTTGATTCATTAACGCATAGCAAGTATATTCAAATGAGATAATGCAGACATGTGTTTCTGAAACAGGAGAGCAAAAATTGTTGCGTACACAAGTTTCATGTAACAGGACATGCTCTGTTTCATGATATTTGTTTCGGATATTATTTGAGTTTTGATGCTTAAAATAGTCTCGTTTCTGTATTCTCGTACAAGCTCTCGTGTGTGCACCCGCATTAGGGGCACGTTGGTAATAAACCATTTTAAACTCAAAACGTATTTTATTTTACTCGAAACGAAAAGAACGATGCGTGTTGGTGTTAAACATACTCCATCAGCGTACCCTACAGAGAGCATTAAAATTCTTAATTTCTTTAAATCAAATCATAAAGTGGCCAACAGAAGAAAGAATACTAGAAATTAACGAGGGTTTTAAGAGAAAGCAACGCCTTGAAAACGTTTTAGGTGCAGTTGATGGTAGTCACATTGAAATAAATTTATCAGAAAGTGATCCACAATCGTACATCAACAGGAAGGGTTATCCAAGCTTATTATTGCAAGCTGTCTTAGAACACGAAAAACGATTCATTGATGTGTTTTGTGGTGAATGGGCTACATTACATGATGCCCGATTGTTGAGAAAATCTGCTTGATATGATAAGAATGTTGAAAACATAACCTTTTTAGTGGATGATTCAGCATAACCCAACTTAGAATGGGTAGTTACACCTTTTCGGGATAAGGGCAAAACATTTAATTATTGGATTTCTGCCACTCGAGTTGTCGTTGAAAATGCCTTTGGATTGCTGAAAGGAAAATTGCGAAAATTTTGGATAATTTAGATTTAATGCTATGTGCCGAAATTATTTTAGCTGCATGCATTCTTCACAATTTATGTTTAAATGAAAATGATATCATAGATACAAGTTTGGAAGATTTTAATCAGCCACAACCTGTTGTAGTTAATACTGCTAGTAGTAATATAATGGAAAATACTAGTCGACAACAACAAATATTTAATAAAATGTTTAACCTTTGGTAATATATTATAATAAAGATTACAATGTCACCTTTACTAATGAAACATTTAACTTAAATAAAGTATTTAATAATTAAAATGTAGTCTGTATTCAAAACAGTTAAAAATATTTGTCGTAGGTAGGGCTGGGCGAAAATAACGATATATCGATAATATTATCGATATATATCGTTTATCGATATACCCTTCTTTAAATATCTATGTATCGATATTAAATTTAATATTTCCAGGTTTTGCACATAACGATAAATATGAATAGTTACTTATTGATATTTATCAATAACGACGCAAGTGATATCCTTCTCAATCTCTTTAACACTATCTATGAAACCGGTATAATTTCTAAACAATGGCTAACATCCACATTCGTATTAATACCAAAGAAAGTTAGTGCGAAAGAGTGCACTGACTATAGAACCATTGCACTTATGAACAATGTGTTGAAATTATTCTTAAAGATAATCCACCAAAGAACCTATGCAAAATGAGAGGAGGATATAAGCGATACAAAATTTGGTTTCAGAGTAGGTCTCGGAACTCGAAAAGCCCTTTTTGCAGTTAATGTCCTCAGTCAACGATGCCTAGACATGAACCAGGACATGTATGTCTGTTTCATTGATTTTGAAAAGGCATTTGACAGGGTTAGACACGATACCCTCCTGGAAATTCTCTTAAAGAAAAAAATGGACAAGAGAGACATAAGAATCATTAACAACTTATATTGGGGACAGAGAGCCAACATAAGGGTAGAAAATGTGCTAACTGAAGACATTGTGATACGTCGAGGAGTGAGACAGGGCTGTATCCTGTCCCCACTGCTCTTTAACATATATAGTGAAGCTATATTTAATGAAACCCTTGAAGCAGAGGAAAAGGGTATGATTATAAATGGCGAGGCAATCAATAATATTAAATATGCAGAGGGCACTATGCTATTGGCAAGTAATTTAAATGATCTACAATATATTTTAGAAAAGGTAAATAACAACTGTAATGAAGTGGGATTAAAAATAAATCTTAATAAAACTAAATGGACGTTAATCACAAAACCAAATTAATTTAAACATTACAAACGCGCTGATAGAAAAAGTAGAGGCATACAAATATCTGGGAGCCTGGATAGATCAAACAGAGGATCAGACACCTGAAATAAGAACAAGAATTGAAATTGCCAGAGCATCGTTTGTTTCACTAAAGAAATTACTATGTAGCCGAAATATAAGCATAGAATTTAGATTGTGGATGCTTCGATGTTATGTGTTTCCTGTTTTGTTGTATGGAGTAGATGCGTGGACATTAAAACAGAACCACTTAGACAAACTACAAGCATTCGAAATTTGGTGCTACCGCAGAATGTGGCGTATATCTTGGACGATAGGATTACCAACAGAAAAGTCCTTGGAAAAATGAATAAAGAGTGTGAAGTGGTAAACTCAATAAAAGGGAGAAAACTGGAATATCTAGGCCACGTAACAAGAGGAACCAAATACGCCATGCTTCAACTGATAATAAAGAGAAAAATAAAAGGAAAACGGAATGTTGGACGTAGACGAATATCCTGGTTGAAAAACTTGAGGGATTGGTTTGGCTGCAGCAGTATCGAACTGTTCCGAGCAGCTGCAAATAAGGTTCGCATATCGATGATGATCTCCAGCCTCCGATAGGAGAAGGACTTTAAGAAGAAAATATTTATCGATATCGATGGGAGTGAAAAACTCGGAAAATTAGGAAAAACAGATTTTTTTTTCCGGATGGAAGAACCGAAATAGAACAATGGAAAAGTCATGTTTCAAAACATACACGCACAGTTTTACGTAATATTACGCCCGGGCAACGCCATTCAGAAACGAAAGCATACGAATCCCATACAAAAATACCATAGAAAATTATCTTTTTGATTTTCCGAATTTGCCGACTTTTCCGGTGGATTTTCTCAAAATTTTCTTTCATACAAACCTTGTCCTGACCTTTAGAAACACAACAAAAAAAATTTGCCAAATCAGTCAAGCCGTCCTCCAGTGATGATGTAACATACATGCGGCAATTTATATACTTTCTACCCAACAGAAAAGAATGCAGAGTCGAGTTCGGGCGACCAGCCAAATGGAACTGTAAATACGATTTATCAAATTATTGTAGCTTAAAAGTAAAAGTAGTGATTATTAACTGAGGCGAAATTTTTTGTCCCATTTTCTAATTTCAAAAAACGCACCCAGTAGAATATGTATAATTCACCTAGCTTTAAATTGAAGATATGTTATAGATATTAACGATACAAGTTTGATTATGAGCATCTTAACGAAACGAGCTTGATTGCCAAAACGAGGCGGTGAGCCGAGTTTTGTGGCAATCAAACGAGTTTCGTTGAGTGCCATAAGCAAACGTGTATTGTTCAATATTTTATCTTCATCAATAAACTCTGGTTCAATGTATTTTTTTTTTTAATAAAAAGAGTGCGGTAATATTCATTACCGCACTGAGTGCGGTAATATCTATACATTACCGCACTGAGTGCGGTAATATCTATACATTACCGCACTGAGTGCGGTAATATCCATTACCGCACTGAGTGCGGTAATGAAGCTCTTAACGATACTAAAATTAGTTTGGTTAAGAGTCTATAACAACACCGATGAAGATAAAGATATTAAACGTAACTTTGTTATTAAAGCTCGTAGCTTAACCAGATTTTAAAGAACTGTAAACATAAACGTTTCTAACGTCCTAATACCGTTGGGAAACATTAAAAGTCACCCCTCGGATAGAAAAAAAATATTAACGTGTTACGACAATCGGCGAAAGCGTTGCATGCCACTTTACATATCTTCGCCTTGCGGCGACGGCACGTTATGTCCATTTTGGCGCCGATCAAAGTTGGCCGAGGATTTTGAAATTTGGTGTAAGGGCCTAAATGTTGATTCTAAACAACTTTTCTTAATAAGTTTTGGTCGTATTTGCCACATAAAAGGCACTTTACTCTACAGAAAAATAGTTTTTTTAAATTTCCAAGGCATACTTGATTTTTCAAAACGAAAATTATGTTAGAAATTGGCCTTTAACCAAGCAGGGCTGAACCCCAAAAAATGAAAATTTCAATCAAGAATTTTTTACTTTTCGCAAGAGTCGT
The DNA here is from genome assembly GCA_940337035.1 of Agriotes lineatus. NCBI lineage: Eukaryota > Metazoa > Arthropoda > Insecta > Coleoptera > Elateridae > Agriotes > Agriotes lineatus. Next base: position 331,820 of record CALNHX010000053.1, on the reverse strand, counting down.
CTCACCTATCCGGGGACACACTGTATATGTTCTGAAAGCCAGAATAAATATACTTTTATGAAGATGTTATTTACAAAAATTTGGTAACATCTTCCTATACACATATAACTGCAAATGTCAATGTTACCATAATATATGGTCTCAACAAGGTTTTACCATAACCGTTCCAGGTAACCATATGGTATATGGCAACAGTATCAAACTTGGGTTTTTGGTTATACTGCAGTATTTTGTGATATAGGTACTAGGTGATATCTAAAGACTTCTGGGTGCAGTATGCACAAAATTAGAATTTTTATACAAGCAGAAATCTACTTGCCCAATAAAGGGTTAAACTTATAATTAAAAGTTATCGACTTTAAACTAAAACACCTGACCTACCTAATATTTTCTCCTACGCAAGTAAGACGGTTGATACTGTTGCTTCCTGATGAGTAACAAATCTATTTTCAGCGAACCAAAACACATCATAATTATATTGTTTAAATTCCTGTCGTCGTATCGTATTTCGATATACCTACGGAATATCGGAGATGAAAAAGTTGCTCTTTGCAGACTTACAGTTCCAGAATTTAGGAACTTTGTGCAATTTAAAAAGTTATGAAGGCAAATGCGTCTTTACAAATGTATCCCTTTTGACTCAATTAATTATCTTCTTGCCTCATTCAAATGCGGAAGCAGAGCGAATATTTTCTATTATGACCAACGTAAAAAATAAAAGAAATAGATTAGAAGAAGATACTTGATAGCACGAAGGCATAATTAAGCCAACTAATAATATACTAATAATATAATGAAAACTAATAAGACTTGGTACAAAGAAATATGTTTTAAAATAACACGGTGACCTTGCGCTTTTGTGTACGAATGACTGGCATCCTGCGTGCCGTATTTGTAAATAAATATTGATTCAGCAACAGGATGCGAATTCGGCTGCATTCCTGGTATTTCTTACATACTTTTAATTTCTTTGTGTGTGTTACGCCATAATTTTAAATGTAATAATTTTAGAAGCACAAATTTTCCAATATGAAAAGACCACTTGTCGTTTATGACTTCAAAACATTTATATTCTTAGATTTCCACTTAATATCGCAAATTGAAGGCTCTTAGAATTTTATTTGTATATCATGTTTATTAAATAATAATAATAATCGTACAGAATAAAAATTAACCTCTTAATGCTATATTTATAATAAGCGTGTCCAAAACCCCTAGATATGAGGCAACGCGCGAAATTAAAAAATGAAGCTATTTTGCCACTTTAAAGACGTTATTTTCCATTTTTGATAAATTTTAACACAAAATTTGAGATCAGCGACCCCATTGTTGAATCCAGGGGGTGACCGGGAGGAAAGTTCCCCCCCGGGCAGTACAAAATTCCCTCCCGGAAACATTACCACTTCATGTTCATGTCTTTTGTATCTATAAAAGAAAGGGTGAATTGCGCCGGAATAGGTAAAAATACCCCCCAGATGTTTCATTTTCCCCACCGGAGTAAACAGTCTGAATTCAACACTGAGCGACCCAAAAAAACCCTATATACGAAATAAAATCCGAATGAAAAAATTTACGCTTTTCCGCCATTTTGAATCCGCCATTTTTTATTTTGGTGGAGTTTTTATGTCAAATTCGTAATCAGCGACCCCAAAATCCTTATGTTATCAAGTGTCAGGCAATTGTTTAAATAAATAAAAGAGTTATATTTTTTTTTTAATTAAGAATGTATTAAAAAGCACTTACTTGTTAATAACAATTGTAAAAATAAAAAGCACACCTTCTCACTCGTGGGGAACTTTTCTATAAACTTTTCCGAAATTAAAAAAAATATATCAAAATCGGTTTTAAGTCAACGAAGTTAGAACCTTTTTTCATTAGTAAATGGACTACAGTGCAATATGGTAGCTTATATATAAAAGGAGAAAATATATGTGACGGGATTTGATACGCTTCAAAACACTTTTGGTTTAATTTATTTGAAGTGACATTACGTGTTTGCTTAACTTACTGTTGGAGGCCAATCTAAAAAAATATTATGCGATATTAGTTTAATACCCTTGTTTAATGCCACAAAAGTTTTTGTCCCATTTTCTAATTTCAAAAAACGCACCTACTGGGATATATGTAATTCACTTAGCTTTAAATTTAAAATATGGTAAGATATCAAACGTAACTTTGTTATTAAAGCTCGTAGCTCAAACAAATTTTAAAGTTACGTTCCTAATACCGTTTGGAAACATTAAAAGTCGCTCCTCGGATAGAAAAAAAATATTAAAGTTTTACGTCTATCGACCGTAAATACACATTTTCGGAAATATCTTGACTTCAGCGCCACCTGCCGGGTTCATTTTTTGTATGAACATTTATCTCTACGTAACCAACGTATATTCCGAATATGAGCTAAATCGAACCGTAAATACACATTTTCGTAAATATCTTGACTTCAGTGGGACCTACCGGGTTCATTTTTTTATAAACATTTATCTTCACGTAACCAACGTACATTCCGAATATGAGCTAAATCGGACCGTATATACACATTTTCGTAAATATCTTGACTTCAGCGCCACCTGCCGGGTTCATTTTTTGTATGAACATTTATCTCTACGTAACGAACGTATGTTCCGAATATGAGCTAAATCGAACCGTAAATACACATTTTCGTAAATATCTTGACTTCAGTGCGACCTAGCGGGTTCATTTTTTTATAAACATTTATCTTCACGTAACCAACGTACATTCCGAATATGAGCTAAATCGGACCGTAAATACACATTTTCGTAAATATCTTGACTTCAGCGCCACCTACCGGGTTAATTTTTTTTTATAAACATTTATCTCCACGTAACCAACGCACACTCCGAATATGAGCTAAATCGGACCATAAATATTTTGTTACTATGCTAATAACTCCTTAGCAACGAGTTGCGTTAAGGTGCATTTAACAGCACAAGTGTTGTTAAGCAAAATAACATACCGATATGTACTTTATTTGCATTTAATCACATGTTGGCAGTACTGACGTGTATTGTTAGTGACAATGTTAGTCTATGTCAAATTCGATGTTAGTAGGTTAGGTTTGGTTTGTTGACACAGACTGACGCAAAATTTAACCTGCAAATCTCAAATTTGACATAACCTGACAGTGCTACCAACAATACAGTATTGAGTGAAACCACCACAGCCATAGCAGATATATGTCTCGCTGTTGTGTCATTAATAATAATTTTTCCTATTTTTTTAATATTAGTATTTTAGGATAAAAGAAACTGTGTTAGATATACGTAACGTTATCTGCTTTCTACATTACTCTAGAATTTTAAAGAACTCGCTCCTAACGGCGCTCGTTCATTCAAACTATTCTCTCCTAATGTAAAAAGCTTGATAACGTTACTTGTATCGTAAATTACTATTATCGAATTATTGTAGTTGAAAGAAAAAATTTCTAGATTATACTAAAAATAATGATTATTAACCGAGGCGAATTTTTTTCCCATTTTATAATTTCAAAAAACATACGTCCTGGGATATATATAATTCACCTAGCTTTAAATTTAGAATATGGTTCGATATCAAACGTAACTTTGTTGTTAAAACTCGTCGCTCAACCAAATTTGAAACAGCTCTAATCGTAAACACCAGTAACAACTTAAAACCGTTTGGAAACATTAAAAGTCACCCCTCCGATAGAAAAAAAATATTAAAGTTTTACGTCTAACCACCGAAAGCGTTGCATGCCACTTACATATCTTCGCCTTACGGCGACAGCGCGTTATGTCCATTTTGGCGCCGTAAGACGAGCTATGGAGTTTAGACATATATGCAGGGTTCCCAAAAAGAATGGGACTTCGATTAGTCATAGATTCCTTACGTTATAACGAATCGATTAAACCTAATATACCTTAGTACAAAGTCCCTTCAGTAAGAAGTTATGGGGCCTTAAAGTTCAATTTTTAATTTTTTTGTTAATTTCCACAAATGTAGAGATAGCGATTTGAATTTTGGTAGACATGTGCACTATTATGTACTACACTAGTAAAAAATGTTTGATATACTAGACTTGACTGTAAGAGGCACTTTATCAATCTTTGAAAACTTTTTTTAACTCTAAGTTCGTTATCTGCAACCATTTTAGGTTTTTATCTGAAAGAGAATTAAAAATCACAAAAATAATGTAGGTACTCTTAGTTTTTAATCCTAAAAGCAATCGTTTACCTTAAAATGCCAATCAAAGGTTTTTGGTAGTCATTAAGACGTGCAATTATCAAGTAGCCATGATTACAAAAACAATGGTCATCTAGTAAAAAAAATGATAAATCAATTAATGACATTAGTGACACAAGAATTTGTTCTTTTATGTTTAAGAACATGTCGCTACATAACGAATTCTCCCATGCTGAAAGGTTCGGTATGTAGCAGCATTTTCGTAAGCACAAAAGACAAAAAATCTGGTGTGATACACGCACACAACTTCCTTTTACAGTGATCTTATAATTGGCCAAAAATTTGATTTTAAATCTTTAAGCATTTGTCGAAAATTTTAAAAAATTACCAATTCTACAAAAACGGTGCAAAATAGAGCGTTAGGTGAAGAGACAAATTTTCACATATAATCTCATAAGAGCATTAATTCTTTCCGGAAATTTTTTTGAGTGCGTTCCAACAACGTCGTATTAATTTGCCCGAGCGGGACGCGAGGGCAAATTAGGACGTTGTTGAATGCAAGAAAAATAATTTCCCGATATGAATTAATGCTCGAATGCAGATTCGGTAAGAAAATCGTAACGACACAAACCCTAAAAAGAAGTAATGTCTACCTACAAAAAATTTCCAAGAAATTTTTTTGTTGTCTTGGATACGGCTCGTGAACTAATTTTTCTATTGGTCACTAATGAGTGTCGTACGATTTTCCCTAGAATTTTAAGCTGAATTCAAAAATGTAATATTATACCGGGTGTTCTATTTAAAATAGGAGTTAATAAAAAATTGAAAAAAAAACAAAAGAAACCCATTTTAGAAGTATTCAACTGGAAAATCACCTATCTCACATCAATACACATTAAAAATGTAATAAAAATGAGAAGTTTGAAAAAAATCGTTAGAGCCGTTTTTGAAAAAATTGAAAAAACTGAAAAATCACTAGAGTAAACACCTACTTCCGGTAATGCAATTTTCTTTAAAAGCTTGCTGTCGCATCTACATAGTACACAAAACTTATATATGAAGTTTCAACCCCACACCTCTTTTCGTTTTTGAGATATTCTGTTCACAGACACACAGACAGACAGACACAAAGACAGACAGACACACAGACAGACAGACAGACCAATGAAAAAAATATGTTTTTTGGGTTCACGGGACTCTAAAACGTGAAGATCTGTTGAAAACTCAATTTTTGGGGTGAATCCAATACTTCCTTTATTGTCAAAGGAAGTAAAAATGTTTGATATACTAGACTTGACTGTAAGAGGCACTTTACCTATCTTTGAAAACTTTTTTAACTCTAACTTCGTTATCTGCAACAATTTTAGGTTATTATCTGAAAGAGAATTAAAAGTCACAAAAATAATGTACTCTTAGTTCTTAAGCCTAAATGCAATCGTTTACCTTAAAATGCCCATCAAAAATTTTTGGTTGTCTTTAAGACGTGCAATTATCAAGTAGCCATGATCACAAAAACAATGGTCCTTTAGTAAAAAACGATGATAAAGCAATTAGCGACATTAGTGACATAAAACTTTGTTCTTTTATGTTTAAGAATATGCCGCTGCATAACGAATTCTCTAATGCTGAAAGTTTCGGTATGTTCTCTTCGAAAAGCCATTTAGAAACGAAAACATACGAAATCCCATACAAAAATACCATAGAAAATCATCTGTTTGATTTTCCGACTTTCCCCAAAATTTTCTTTCATACAAACCTTGTCCTGACAATTAGAAACACAACAAAAAAAATTAGCCAAATCGGTCCAGCCGTCCTCCAGTGAAGATGTAACATACATGCGGCAATTGATTTTTATTTATATACCTACATTATTTACTGCAGATTGGCACGAGTGCCCTTAGAAAGTTGCAAACAATGCTCTCTCCGTGTTTTCCTTTGAAATCGTGTTTTCATTAAAATTCTCCATTAATTCCGTACCTAGAAGAAAGTCATTTTTTTGCCAAATTCTAGAATTTTGGGCTGGGATTTATATTATAATAACAAAATTATGGGATCGTTTGAAATTGTTTATGTATAGCAATAATGCTAATAAACTTATTTTCATAAAAACTCCCTCGTCGTTCGAGTAATCGTTGATTTAAATAGTAAAAACTAGTGAACCCTGAAAGTCATCAAATAACAAATTAATTTGAGTATAAATTAACAATAAGATAATTAATTATTTTTGAAACATGCCCAATATTCCATCGCAAGGATGTCCTTGGAATGCTGTGAAGTAGGTCCATTTTTTTTGCCGCGACTGTACTAGGCTAAATGTGCAGTAATTCCGAGACAACGATAGCAAAGCTGCATTCAAAAACATATTCATGGAGGTAATTTAATGCGAAAGCAGATTTAAACATTTTATACCAAAACATTTGTACAAATATACGGAAGGAGGTTAATTCCAGAATGTAGGTATATGGGAGTAGCTAGTGAAAAGGCGCTGCCTCCAGCACCCGCGCGGGCCCGAAGATAATTTTCTGTTCGGCGCCCGCGCGGGCGTCAAAACTCGGTTCTTTTGGCACCCGCGCTGAATCCGGATATCTGCCCGATGTTTGCGCACAGCTTATGGGCGCTGGCTACGTGCGAGCAGCGAGTGGCGTCAAGCGTGGCATCACTTTTCGTCAAACCACGCTAGTGCGCGTCTATCGCCATTTGTTTGTGTTTTATGTGTTTATTTTTCTACTGTGCTTTTTTGATCTATCTATTTACGCCAACTATCGCTATTTCCACGGACCACGCTTTTTCTTATATTAATCTACCGACCCACGCTCTTGTCCCTTGATTTGTTATTGGATTTTACATACCTACTGTGCATTTCCTTCCATTTACACCAACCATCACGCTATTTTCTACTGGCTTTGATTGGAATTTAATTACTATTACTACGCTTTGATTATTCGGATTATACATACCTACACGTTCTTGCCACTTGACTGATTTTGGGCTTTACCATTCTATAAACAGAGCCTTATTAACCAGAACCAATATATTCTGCAATGCTTAAAAATCGATGATAAAAAAATATTAAGACCTTATGTAAGGGTAACAATGAGAAAATTAATATATATGAAATATGCTATACGTCTTTGTCCAATACCATCTTATTAGAAGCAGAGATAACACTGGAACGCCTAAAATCATTATTTATAGAGGATGCATGGGAGAAATTGTGTGAAGTTCTAGAACAAATGAAAGAAAACTGTATTTGGATCTGCGAGGAATGTGAGATAGATATAAGAGATTACTCATGTATTCGCTGTGACTTGTCTCCAATGGTTGCACATAAAATGTATCGGAGGACCTGTGGATTGCAGGCAGCAATATTTTTGTAATTTTTGCCGATAATAAAGTATGGATTTATTTTATTTTTATAGGTATACGTATTCTTTCTTTTCAGAGCTTCTTCATTACCAATATATTTTTGAAGAAACATTGTCTTAAATAGTCTGTCATATGCATTATTTTTATATTATGTTAAATTAAAAGTATCGTCTGCCTGTATTTCTTCCCAATTTTTCTAAATAATTACGAGAAATTTTAATTGGTTTTTTAACAAGAATTTAAAGTAGACTTTATGTAGGTACCATTAAGTTCAGCTTTTAATTGAAATAAAATTGGATTCCAGCGATGTCCGCCGAAGAGTGAGCACGCGTGTGTCTGCTGTGGCCAATTTGCGATGTAAAATTACACGTGCAACGCAAGTAATAAGTAGGTACGCCAGTTATTCCTGTAGTCTTGCGAAAGTGAATAAATATTAACAGTAGTTCATCTACCTACTATATAATGGGTTTAACTCGTGAAAATCGTTATGAGATAAAGGAAATCGTGAAAGACACTATAACGACGCTTTTGACAGACGACCTATTCATCACACAAATTGCGGACAAGGTATTTAGTAAATTAAATAGTAAATTTAATGATTTCAAGAAAGATTGTGAGGATCGAGTCGCGAAAATTATTAGCAAGTGCGATGAAAAGACAGATCAGTTGGAGCAATACACCAGGCGAAATAGCCTGCGTGTCTTCGGGATTTCTGAAGATAAGGGGGAGGATGTAGAAGAAAAAGTTATAGCTGCATGTGCATCTTATGCTAATATCACTCTGAAACCTGAGTATATCGACCGCTGCCATCGAATAGGAGCCCTAAAGGATGGAAAAAGTCGACCCATTTTAATAAAATTTGTCAGCTATAAATGCCGCAGTATATTATGGAATAACAAGAAAAACTTCGCCGGATCAAAAATTTTGGTGAAAGAAGATCTTACAAAAAAGCGGTATGCTTTACTAAAACATGCTGCTAATCTATTTGGATTTCGCCAAGTATGGTCGTCCGATGGAAAGGTTAAGGTGAAGTATCAAAATAAAACCTTGTCTGTAAGTGATACCGTAGCCTGCGACAACATTGCAGCTGGCAAGTGATTTTGGTGTACTTATCTTCTTGTAACTTTTTGAGTTTTTGAGATTGGTGTTATTACGCTACTTAGCGTTACGAAATATTTTTGTTATTATGTGCCTAGATTTATGATTATTTTCCTTTAGAGCACCCTTTGCAAGAGGGGGTCGATAAATCTAAATTTAATTTAATTGATGTTTGTTATTATGTGCATTATGCAAAATTGCATTCTGATTAGTGTAACCACGCTTATTAAATACTTTTGTTATTATAAAGATTTAGTAATACTCTTTTGTACTACCTCTTTTCTTTATTACGCCAGCTTAGTGTTGGAAATATTTTTGTTGTTATGTGCCACGATTTACGATTATTTTTCCTTACGAGCACTTATTGCAAGATGGGGTTGGCACATTTAATTTAAATGCTGTTTGATTTATTATTCTGTGTATTTTGCTAAATAGCATTCTGATTAGTGTAATTACGTTTATTACTTTTGTTCTTATGAAGATTATTAATAGTTTTTTGTACTACTTATTTTCTCGCTGTGGAATTGATTGTGTTTCTTGGAAAATTGAAATTTTATTTTATTTTATCGCTGTTGGTTGATTTTTGATCTGTGCCACTTGCAGAACAATGTTGCTTAACTTAAGTTGTTTGGATATCAACAAGTGCAATTTTCCACATGCTGACATTTGCTCATTTAAACACCAGATCTTTATTATCTTGCTTTAACAATGTAAAAGATTTTGTCAGTATTAATATGTTCGATGTCTTTGCTGTAACAGAGTCCTGGCTTTCTCCAAATATCTGTAACGACCTTGTACAGCTCGATGGCTACTATCTTGTGAGGAAGGATCGAGATGGGCGAGGAGGAGGAGTTGCCTTATATGTTCGGAGCCACTATCAACACAAAATCATATCTATCGAGTCGAATGCGAATATTGAACAGCTGTGGATTACCATACGTGTTAATAAAATTAACATAGCCATAGGGGTTGTCTACAGATCTCAAAGGTATCCATTCGAAGCGTTCTTTTCTGCATTGGAGGATTCATTTTCAGGTATTTTGCCGAGGTATGATCATTTTGTCTGTATGGGTGATTTTAATCTAAATTTGTTGAATGCCTGCGGCAGTACCGTTAGTTTTTTTGACAATGTCATGGAATCTCATGGGCTGAAACAAATTATTAATTCTCCTACACGTATTACATCATCCTCCGAATCTCTGATAGACTTTATTATAGTACTAAATTCGGCCATCGTTTTAAATACAGAAACTGTTCCAGTGCATGAGATTTCCGACCATTGTCTCGTTCGTTGTACCCTGGACTTAAATATCAATATTGTCACCAAAACTGCTGCATTTAAAACGTTCAGAAACTATAAACGTATCGATAAAAATCATTTTCAAATGGATCTTGTTAACATTAACTGGGATCACATTTATGATTTCTCTTCTGTGGAAGATAAAGTGGCATTTCTCAACCTTAATTTAATCGCTCTAATTGATGCTCATGCACCGTTAGTAACTAAAAAGATATCTAAAAGTCCTGCACCCTGGTTAACTGACAATATAAAACTTATGAAGGCATTAAGGCATAAAGCATATGTGAGAGCTAAACGCTCTAAACTTCCTGCTCACTGGTCTTACTATAAATCTTTAAGAAATTATACAAGCGCTGCAATCAAAAGGGAACATAAAGCGTACTTGGAATTCAAGTTGAGAAATGCCACTATCAAAACAACCTGGACCGAACTGAAAAAAAATAACATCGGCAAACGGCGGTCGATTGAGCTACCTCCTCATCTGCAGAATGCCGATCTAATTAATGACCACTTTATAAACTCAGCTCAATCACTCCAATCTAATAATTTTGACAATTTAAAAGATTACTATTATGATAACATTAAAGTTAACGTAACCGATAAATTCAATTTTAAAGCAATAAGCGATTTGGAGGTTTTCAAAGTTATCTCCGAAATAAAGACAAAATCGGTTGGAGCTGATGGCGTGGACTTGAATGTAATCAATCTGTGTTTGCCAGTTATTTTGCCATATTTAACACACATAATTAACTTTTGCTTAGTTAAGGGTGAATTTCCTTCAACATGGAAGCAAGCCCTAGTTATTCCTATTCCTAAAAAAGCTGCCCCTGCTGAGTTTTCCGATTTAAGACCTATAAGCATCCTGCCCGTATTATCTAAAGTTCTCGAGCGCGTTGTTAATACTCAATTGTTAGTTCACCTCAACACATACAAAATATTGCCGTCTGTGCAGTCCGGATTTCGCTCAGAACATAGTTGTACCACCGCGCTCCTTAATATAACTGATGATATTTTCAAATTCATTGATCAAGGTGATATGGTCGCTTTAATACTGTTAGATTATTCTAAGGCGTTTGACATGATCAATCATGAGCTCCTGCTTGCAATTCTTCACCATATAGGAGCTGATGGCAGTGCTTTGCATTTTTTTAATAGTTACCTCTCTGGTAGAATACAAACGGTCAAAGTTTCAAACATCATCTCACAATCTAGACACGTCACGTGTGGTGTGCCTCAAGGATCAATTCTGGGCCCCACCCTTTTTGCTATATATACTTCTAACTTTTTTAGCTCCATTAACTTTTGTAAATACCATTTTTATGCTGATGATACTCAGCTTTATCTTAATTTCTCACCAAGCGAAACTCAGAGTGCAACTGCTCTTATAAATAGAGATCTCAAGAATCTAGTAACTTTATCTAATGACCACTGCCTTAAAATAAATCCTGTGAAATCATGCTTTATAATATTTGGAAATCGAAATCTAAAATCAACAATCGGGACTGAATTAAATCTAGTTGTGGATGGTAAAAGGATTGCACCAGTTGCGGTAGCTAGGAATCTTGGGTTATATTTGGATAACAACCTTCGTTTTAAAACCCATATTACTAAGCTAATCCAAAAAGCATATTCCAATCTAAAACTTTTATACTATAATAAACATCTCTTAAATGTTAATCTAAAAATTATGCTTTGTGATACTTTGGTTCTATCTCACTTCAATTTTTGCAGTCAGATTTACGGTAAATGTCTAGATCGGATTGATAGAAACCGGATACAACGCGTTCAAAATTCATGTTTACGGTTTATCTATGGCATTAAAAGGAAAGACCATATTTCTTACAAACTGGCAGATGCAAATTGGTTGAATATGGCAAATAGACGTAGCTTGCAAGCAGGCTGCTTGTATTACAAAATTATCAACAAGAAGGTCCCTACTTATCTTTTTGAACGTTTAAGCTTTCGTACTGACGTGCACAATTTGAATTTAAGGTACAGGGGTTTATTGACTCCTCCAATGCATAAGACTGTACTCTTTGAGAGATCCTTTTCTTATAATATAGTTTCTGAGTTTAATAGTAGGCTCCACAGCATTGAAGCAACTTCTTTACAAGTCTTTAAAAATAAGTTAAGGCATCTGTTGCAGTCAGAGCAGTAAATACACTGTGTTTTGTTATTACCTGTGTCTGGCATGTGCAAAATTGCTACATTGTTTTTTTTCATATTATCCGCTGGAATACTGGTTCGCGAGGAAGAGCAGAAGGCACTTAGTGTCTTTCTGAATGCGCGCCATTTAGTCCTTATAATTTAATCTTGTGGTGTAGATCTAGTACTTTACCATTATACATATGTTTTTAATGTAAATGTAATGTGATATGAATGTAATATTATTAGGACTAATAAAGCCCTTTATTATTATTATTATATATAATCCGTTCATCTTCTTTTGTTTTTCTACTATTTGCGCAGCTAGGTAGAGTCCACGGAAAGTTATGCCGTTTGCAGGTAGTGCACAACACAATCCAATATTTTATGCTTGTATTGTTGACTACCTGCAAACAGTATAACTCTCCGACGATTCTACCTATCCTTATTTTCTGTAACTATTGGTAGGTATATGTACCACAAAAATAAGACTGAAAACGAAGAATAAATTAAATAAATTGTAAAGTCCGATAAGAGTGGGTGCCAAAAATAAAAAGTTTTGACGCCCGCGCGGGTGTCTGACAATAGAAAATTTGACACCCGCGCGGGTGCTGGAGGCAGCGCCTAGTGAAAACATATCTACGTAATGTAAAAAAAAATGTTTTAAGCTAGAACGAGTTGTTTACGTATGCTCCATGTTAATATTCATAGGTCTAGGATTATATGTCTTTGTTGGAGGCAATAACCTTCGGAGAGATGCGTCACATTTATATCATGCGTCACATCTTATACTTATTATTCTCGTTCGGAGCTGAAGCGAATTGAACAAAATTTGTTTACAATTACAGTTGCAGTGAGTGAATTAGTTATTGTGGTGAGTGATCCGTTGGATATATGTATTGTGAAATAATGTCCTGCCCATCTGAAAGGGTATTTATACGAGCAGGGCTACGTAACATTTATTTAGAGTAAGTATTTTACATACCTAATTAGTTACAAAATAAACAGTGATGTTGTTTAAATAAAATCAAACTCCATATTTATTTCAGGAAGTAATCTTTTACTAACTAAATATATAAACATTTGTTTCATTAGATTTAAATTCGCAAACACAACTTTATATTTTGTATATGTTTGAAGGAGCTGTGATTTACAGAGAAACGTGACGCCTTATTAAAAATTTTTATGAATTATCTTGTCTTGACTAATACTGAATGTTTTTTTTTGAATAATTTCGCATTGTTTAAAAAATAATGAACTAAGTAATTATATTGAACACAAACCTTAGCTGACAATTCTCCTAATGTAATATTAACTACCTTAGAACAGCTGCTTTCAAAATTTTAAATGAAGTATAAATGAGTAATAACGAAACTGCATGTGTTATGTACGTATTAGAAAATATAAATAATAGAAAATAGAGACAAACATGTGGAGCATCTGCTAAAAAATACACTTAAGAGCAAAAGTATTTGGCCACCTAACAACCTTAATTTTAAAAGAATAAATAGCATGCTTCTCTCAAATGATACCAAACCATCGCACATATGGCGCTACTGATAAAAGAAAGCTGATGATCTCTTGATAGCTGGTAACAATCTCTTTTTAATAAAATTAATTAAGCAGTATTTTTTCTTTAATGTGAGTGATTAGTTAGTATTGTATAAGATACAGTTTAATATTAAAAATCACTTTTAATTTAAAAGTAATAGGTGGCCGAATACTTTTGCTCTCAAGTGTATATTTTTTGTACTTTGAATGGCAATGTATTGTTAATGAAATTGACTATTTTGCAAAATTTTCCGGCAATAATGTGGGTAAATATCTGCTTACTTTAAATAGTTGCAAGTTAGGTTATGTCATATGCGTGCTGTTTTGGAAGGATATCGGTACAGTAATCAAAATATAGGTTTGTAAAGTATCAGTTTGCTTCCCTGGCAGTTCAATTTCTGATTATTTCTAACGTAGAAAGGTCTAGTATTCAACTTTGGCCATCCATTATTTCGATTTATTACAATTTATTTTCTTTTACAATATTAACCCCTCTCTAACACTACGCCAATGACGTTGTTGGAAACAGATGCTGTGGCAGCATAGTAATGCAGAAAAAATCGAAACATTTAAACACTAAACTAGAGATTACTTTGTTTACAAAATTGTAAGGTTCTTTAACTATTGAGGCACGTTAAAAATTCAAGTGGAACGAAAGTACCGTTTCCAGGGTTTTGCCCGCCATTTATATTACGATGCAATTTCTTTCGGCCTTGTGGGCGTTCTATCTGCAACCGTTGCATTATTTTGGCGAGGTCCAAAAATGCAATGAAATCGTTTGCCATTTCCCGCGACTCGAGCTCGTGATTATATATTACGACGCAATTTATTTCGGCCTTGTGGGCGTTCTATCTGCAACCGTTGCATTATTTTGGCGGGGTCCAAAAATGCAATCAAATCGTTCGCCATTTCCCGCGACTCGAGCTCGTGATTAGTTCGACAGTTAACTTACTTTTTGGTCTTAAAATTTAAGGAGTGATGTGACTATCTATATTACGCGAATCTCTCAAATTTTACTAAAATAAACTATAGGAGCTGCAAAAAAAGTTGTATAAGTAAAATTTTGGTTTAGGTAAGCAACCAACCTTATTTTTAAAAAATTATTTATGTCGCCTGTTATGTTGAGTCTCGTGTATTTTCAGCAAGAACTTTCTGCATATTTGAAAAATGTGAAAGATAACGTTTTCGAGCTACTCTATAAATTAAAATGTTCGATTTTCATACTGGGGTAAGACGCCATATTTCTAAATTTACGACAGGGTGTTTTCCAAAACTAATGGGAATAAATTCACATGTGAGTGTTCAGCTTAAATAAATCGAATGTACGATATCTCGAGTTAATAATCTATCAGTAGTTTGTAAAATTGTACAGTGTGAGCACTAAAGTGGGAAAAGAACGGGACATTTTAAATTTAATCCTAGTAATTTTTTGCTTTTATGTTTTTCGCAGGTGTTATCACCCAAACTTTCTGCTGGTTACATGTTATTGGTGGCACTGTACTGTAAGTCTATGTCAAATTCGCGGTTAGCAGGCTAGGTTTTGTGTCAGTTTGTGTCAAAATTTTAACTAAAAGGTGTATGTTGTAAAAGTTGACTATTTTTTTTTCACACACTTTTATTAAATCTTATGTTCTTTTGTTTTTAAATACACTCATTGATTTGTAAAAATCTTGTAAGGAATTATCAAACCATAGTAAGTAAAGTTAGTAAAGTATTCAAGGATCCACGACAATAATTTTTTTTTTTTGTATAGCACATGTTAAGTGTGCTTTTATCAACTCCAAACAAAAGGTCAAGTTTTACTTTAACTGCAAGGGTAGATGATAAAGTAGCACTTTAACATCAAGGATAGATAAAGTAATTTAATTTTCTAACTTTTGTTTAAATTAAACATGACAGCTTCGTATTATCGTAGCAACCCAATCTAGCTACTGATATTTTGAAATGAGATTGTCCTTATTTTCTTTTAAAATTGTTAAAGGTCTTGCTATAGAAAAAAATATTGTATTATACACGACGATAAAGTTATTTCTATCCACTCTTGAATCATTAACGTCTCGACTTCGTCTCGACGTTGAACGATTCACTCGTAGCTAAAATTTAACTTTATCGTATAATAAATTACTATTATTTTATTTTAAGCACGAGCGCATTTATCGAGCGATTGTTTTCAAATATTAATAAATACTGGAGTTCTGAAAAAACTCACTAGCTTGCAGGTGTTTATGAATTTCGATGTAACTTGCAACGAAATGTATAATTTTTTAAAATCAAACCCACAATTGTTACAGAACATTTTAAGTTCAGAGAAATATGATTAGAGCAAGCAACAGCCTTCTACTTCGACTTTCAAATCAAATAATCCACTGTCAAATTGATATAGATACACGAATGTAATTAAAAATAATCGTTTAAGGAATTCTGTTTGTTATATAGTTATTTCCTGTGTCCTTTTTTTTCCTTGAAAAATTATGGTCACCATACTTACTTATAATCCACTGTCTCAGTTGGATTTTGTCATTACGTTTTTAATTTTAGATTCTCGTTCCTACAGGGCATGGAAACTGGAGCAAATGCAGCCAGCTGAAATTTTTGCACAGCTTCTATATACAGGCAATAATGCAGCGAAACCTGTTCTGAGTTTGACAGTTTTTCCTTTCCTGAACTCTGTTACCACCTTAAAGATAAAAAATGAATCCACCGTTTAGTTTCACGCGTTGTTTAGTTTCACGCGTAGAGGTTAATTTTCACGCGTAAGCTAATTTTCACGCTTTGGTTAGAGCAACTCTGTTACCACCTTAAAGATATAAAATGAATCCACCGTTTAGTTTCACGCGTTGTTTAGTTTCACGCGTAGAGGTTAATTTTCACGCGTAGGCTAATTTTCATGCTTTGGTTAGAGCATGAGTAAGAGTCCTCTAAAACCCATCCTGTTTCCTATCACCGTAACGTCACGAGCATTTGAATTTTTGTCATCCCGTCGTGCTCTGTCTTATGCCCTGGAGGCAACGCCAGTAATCCTAATGGAAGACTCCTTAAAACATCGGATGGAGAAAGTCAGACGAAACCTATTGGACAAATTTGAACAAGGTAGTTTTTATTTTTCATATTACACAATTATCTTTATCTATCGTGCAAGTAATGTCACATGCTTTTTTCTAATAAATTTTCAATTGGATATAGCAGCTGAGGTAGAGCCTGATATTGCCAGTGACAAATGTACTGCACTGCAACCTACTTCTTCCATTGAGCAGCTTTCCGTTCCGGACTTGGATAGCCAGCAGGATGAGAATGACAGGTACATACGTTTATTCCTATAAATCTTACGAATTTAATTAATTTCGCAAACAACTGTTAACATGTGATTTTATTTCCTAGCAAAGGATGTGTTGTGCAACTTCAAGAAGACGATAAAGGTCCATTACAGACCATTGACGATATCAAAGCTGTAATACCAAATGTTATGAAACCTCGTTACGACTGTGCTGTTACCGAAACTGTTCTTGGTAACGAAGAAGGTCGCAATACTAGACGTCAATTCTGCATTTTCTGCAAAAAATTGCTAGCTAAGTTGCCCAACCACATTGAAGCAGTACACAAAAACGAAGAAGTAGTCAAGCGGCTAAAGAGTTATCCGAAGCGTATGTGTTATTTTTTAATTACTTTGTGAAAATCGGGGGGAATTTCTGCCAGTCTGTTCCCGTTGTTTGTTAGTTTTTTATTTCAATAAAGACAAGTGATGCTTCTACAGTATCCGGTCAAAATTGTTTTTTTGGAACACTACACAGGGTGATTTATAAGGTTGGGCACAAGCTTTGACAGATGATTTTTTACACTATTTTTAGTAGGGATCGACCGATACCAATAATCGGTATCGGCCATATTGGCTGAATAGGGGACTTCTACTGAAATATGACCTTCAAACAAGTGCGAGAAAAGTTTTATCCTAGTGTTGTCTTTTGCTACTAGTGATGCCAATGTAATGGCAAGAATAACTCTAAATTACTAGTTACTATTGAATGTTACTAGTTAGGTTGGCATGTACAAGTATATCATAACCTGACTTTCAGTTCCTTGCTTACATAACTCGTTTGTAACTTACACCCACGTATATTAATAATGCACCTATCCCACTTGTAAAGAAATAGTTATTTAGATCACAAGTGTTAGAAGTGCAACTTTTTTCACAAGTGTGGAGGGTTATTCAACGAGACGCAACCGAGTTTAATATTCCACACGCGTGAAAAATAAGCACGCTAACATGAGTTGTTTATTAGATTTTTAATAATTTCATTAAATATTCAAATCCAAGCCTATTTTGTATAGAATTTTATTTGCCTTCATTTTAGTCAAGTGCGTTGGTCAGTTCTGCTAACTAAGGAAACGTCTTTATTTATTGAAATCTGTATTTTGATCACGTCAAAATAAAACTAAAAATGAATAAACGAATAAATAATTTGTTTCTAAAATCGTTCATTCCTAAATTAAAAGCAAAGTGCTACTGCACACACTGAAATTAATTAAAAAAGCCTACTTTTTTAAATGAAATTATAAAAATAACTATTATAGTATCAATTAAACAACTAGTGGTACAATAATTTAAACTTTATTATAGAAAAATACAAGTAGAAACAATCACTTAACCAGAGGTTTCTCAAAATTGACCAAAAAACAAATCACACTAAATATATTTGAAATCGGCAGTAACATGGAAATCTGAATTGGTTCTGCTAATATTAAAAAAGTTTTGATCCTTTGGATTGCTCGTTCAACGTGAATACGTTTCTTAGCAATTCGTTTCGTCAGTATTTCCTCCTCTTCTGTCAATCTAGATCTACTCGCAAGAAATGGGGGTATAAGTAATTTATAGTTGTTTCCATCACAGATATCTTGAATAGTAAAACAATTCCATTAAAGTATATCGTCGTTTTAGGCGTAAAAGAGTTAAACACAATTTATCCTCATTTGTAAGTCGCTTTATTTTGTTAATTTTTATTCGAGTCTTATTTCTTCTAGTATACTTTAATGACGGCATGATTGATGAATTCAAATATGTCCAACATGCTTGAAACTGCAGCAAAGTTAGACCAGTAAAATACTGGAAATGAACACTTTTGGACAACGATTTAAACGCAAAAGTATTATCTGTACTTATATGTACTTCATTTCTACCAAAAAGATTACTAGATGTAGTTTGTGTTCCCTTTTCTTGAGCTGCAGTCGCATTTGGAATTTTGTTGTAGGTGTGATCAGAATAATTATCGTTATTTAGTTGTTGGTTTTCCAATGACTATGTAATTTCCATATACTCATCCTTAGTACCTCCCAATTCAAGTATTCGTCCAACCTCTAAACTTCCGAATTCCCTAGGGTCTTCACCACTGCCTTCGTAAAGTGGTATTGGTTGGTTTCGTCATTTATATTGCCAACAAAATGTTTTTTACACACGTAAGTGCTTTTGATGATATTGGTAACGTTAAGTTTTTCATTACCACAAAACTAACCATAAAAATCATTTTGTGAGGTTTGTTTTTGGTTTAGGAAATGGATAGTATAGCAGCGTTTTCAACTTCGTAGACTTGGATGTGCTACTACAATTCTTGTAAAAGCATTTCGGCATTGTGTGGTATTTCTAAAAGCATAAAATAAATGATTCCACATCACTACTTTTTTTAACTAGCAAATAACGCAGAATAAAAGTATGCATTGAGTTCAAGAACTTACTTTGGCGTAGTTTATGCAAATTCCCTTTAGTAGAGTTTATGGTGGAGGAATAAACAATTTTAGTAAAACACACAAAACAGGCTGCTGGCGGGATTGATTACAAGGAAGAGAATCAAAAAAGCACAGAACAACAACGAATACAGACTAGTGATATTCAATAGTAACTAGTAATTTAGAGTTATTCTTGCTATTATATTGGTGTCGCTGGTAGCAAAAGACAACACCAGGGTAGCGTAGAGTCCCTGTATATAGTACTATCTACAGGGTCTCTAGGGTAGCGCATTCTGTCCCATGCTATATTAAATAGAAGTCCCCTATTAGGAATATATCGGTATCGGTCAAAAAACCCTTATCAGTTGATCCCTAATTTTTAGTAAAAAACTGTAGGTATATGAACTCATTAAAAAGTTATGGCTACTTGAAGTTCACGCTGGAGAAAAAACATTTCTAGTGTGAGCTTTTAAGTAGCTATATCTTCTTAACGAAACAATTTTACAACATAGGTTATGTACTACAAGTTTTTACTTACAATATTATCAGCAATCATCTGTCGAAGTTTGTACTCGACCTTATAGATCGCCCTGTATATATATTCAATATAGGGCTACTCCTACGAAGTATTTGCAGAATTTATAAAAGATTTATTTATTGATATCCAACTGAAGCTGTATTTAATTTCCTCTTTTTGCAGGTCATCCGGTTCGTCAAGAAGTTTTAAAATCTCTTAGGACAAAGGGGGCGGCGGAGTATAATTCGAATCGAGCTTATAATAAAGGTGTCATAGTGCCTGCGAGACGACCAAATACACAGCAGGATGCTCGAAATTTTCTGCCCTGTCCACACTGCACCATAATGCTACAGACATCTAAGCTGAGTCGTCATATGAAAAGTTGTGATGCAAATTATACCAAGGCCCAAACTGTAGATAAATATTTCCGTGCTCTTGCCAGAAAATCACAGGCAAAAACGCACTTTGAGGCTAGTGAAGTGTTACGAGAGCGTGTTTTGCCTATTTTGCGGTTAGACCAGTTTACCGAAGCTATTATGTTTGACAGATTGGCAATCCACTATGGTAACAAGCAGTGTTCTAAATATGCCTCGTCCACCCATCATGACCCGATGATTCGTTGTAACTTGCGACATTTGGGGCGTCTACTTATAGAAGCACGTCAACTGAACTCCGCTGTGACCAATCTGCAATCTCTAATGACACCTGCTATGCACCCGACTGTGGCACAGGCCATAGAGAATATTGCACAATTCTCTCCAACAACTGGAATGTATCGTGCTCCTTCGGCCGCAACGTTATTATGTAACCTAATTAAGAAAGTGGCACTTGAACATCAAGCAATGTGCATCCAGGATAACGATAAAGCTGCTTTGGATAATGTCAAAGACTTTATTTCTTTATTTGTAACTGTTACTGTCCCTGTCGCTAGCAATACCGTGGAGGAAAACCGAATTAAATTGCAGAGACGTAAAAAAGTTGTTCTTCCAATTATCAGTGATGTGAATAAGCTTGCTAAGTATTTGGAGCGACTTTGTAAAGACACAACCTCAAAGTTACAGAAATCCTTTACTTTTGAAATCTGGAAACTTCTCGGTGTCTATACAATGGGCAGCGTTATAATTTTAAATAGACGACGACCTGGTGAGATGCAACGTATGGAACTAGAGGATTATAATAGTGTGGTGCAAGTGGATAAAAACACTCCAGATTACGAGTTTTTGTCTGTTCGTGACCAAGAGTTGGCCAACACCGTCGCCCTCTACCTAATACGAGGAAAGTTGAACAGAACCGTCTCTGTCGTCCTCTTTGATTGGATGAGAGAAGCAATTGACCTCTTTCTTTTGCACCGTAATCGAGCTGGAGTGTTGGACTCCAATCCATACCTGTTTGGATTACCCGGTGGAGGAGGACTACGGCCACTTTATATAAATATAGGTCCGTATATCAGAGAATTTTCTATAAAATGCGGTGCACAAAACCCTTCATCTTTACGTACCACTGTCTTGAGAAAGCATTTGGCTACAGCATCTGCTTCGTTGCATGGGGGAGATTTAACTCAAGTCCAAAACCTTGCCAGCCATTTAGGTCATGCGGACAAAATTCACAAAGACATTTATACCCAGAAAACCGTAGATAAGTCCTTAATACAAGTGGTGAAGCTTTTAGCATCTGCTCAAGGAGAGGCTGAGGTGGCTTCTAGCCCCCCTGTTGCTTCTGTTTCTTATGTCGTAAACGATGATCAGCTTGAGCTGCAGCCTTCGACGAGCCAATCCACTTGTGTTACACGAAAGAAAATATTGCGATCATCCAGCACTTCTAGTACTTCTGGACCAGATGAAGGTGTACCTACCACACGATGTTTGCGGAGCAAAAAGTTGCAGCCCGTTGTGGTTTTAAAGCGGTTGCCTATTTTCAAGGCGGTGGTGGTGGAGGAAGGGCAGACGAAGTCTGGGAGAACTTTTGGAAAAAGGAAAAACCAAAAATCAAAGAAATGTTCACCCCAAGGCCCACCAAAAAGTGGTAATTATTATAAACTGATATTTTGCTCATGCATTGATGGGTAACTTTGTTTTTTAGGTGTACAAAATAATTCTGCAAGCCGTTTGACAAAAGCACAGGAAGCTGCGGCTTCTGAATATTTCAGAGAATATACCCAAAATAAGAGTTGTCCGTCCTTGGATATTATTCAAGGTGCACTTACTGTACCAGAGTTATCTGATATTTCGTTGCCTTTTTTAAGACGGTGGATTGCTGTTCAAATTGCTGATTCTCCAATTCACCGAACTCCAAAAAAACGGAAATTTCAAACCAGACGTAAATATAACTAGTCGTAATTATTTTATATTTTTATAGTTAATTATAGTAGCTAAATGGGAAAATATAGTAATTGTAGTAAAATGAAAAATATCAATTTATTTGATTGAAAATGAATTTTTCTAAATGTAAGTGATGTCTTTCCTTCAATTTTAAACTGCTTAAGTTATAATAAACTGATTCATAATGCATGCAGTTAAAAATAGTTGCAGTTTTCGACATATAATTTTATTTTATTCCAAGTTTACTCTTACATCATACATGCTATTGATCTAATCGAAAAGTTTCGTATGAAAACGACACCCCACTCAAAATTGAGTTAATTTAAATCTTCGCACCCTGCATTACGACTTTTTGTTTTAATTCTCTATGTGTTTTACAGATGTCAAAGAACGAGCAAGGTGGACCCCAACGTCTGTTTCGACTCTGCATCAAGCCTTTGCTCGATACTTAGATAGCTCATCACTACCATCATTTACAGATATTAGAGAAGTCAGGTCAAAATATCCATGTCTACAAAATAGGTCTTCGCCTACTATCAAATCTGCCCTTAGCAATATACGGAGGAAACGTACCCAGTAAAATTGAAAACAAATTACTTTGTAATTCGCCAAGTTAATTTTAGTGGTGTTTTTGTTTTGTTCACAAGTTGTTTTTTAGATGCTACTCTTTTTAGATGTTTCGTTGTTTTACTTTAAATATAAATAACTGTTTATCCGCAAACGTCATAAAAGTGACAACTTACCTATGTGTCTTTATTGACAAGGTAGAAGTATCACTTTATCAGATTAAGCAGATAAAATAGCAACTTTTCCGTACTTTATGTGCCTAATCACAAAATACAAAACTCAAACATTACAGCGAAATTGTATTAGGTATTAGATTATTTTATTCATTTACTTGCTAATAATTACTGTTACTCTTTATCAATTTTTAATAATTTATCTGAATACGTTTGCGGATAAAATAGTATATTTTATTCGGTGTAAAAGTGACTATGTGGCTTAGCTGAATTATTTGCCTCACTAACGTTCGGCTAAATAAACTTCAGCTACGCCACATAAAATATCACTTTTACTCCAAATAACAATCTACTATTATTGTCAATATTGATTATTTGTTATTTCTATACAGGCTGATTAAATTATCATGTAACAATATGCATGGTTCTGCATAATGGGTTGCCTATAAGTTATTTCATGATAATTTAATCCGCCTGTATTTTATGGCTTGTTTTGGTTGATTTTGATTTTTTTTCTGTAAAATAATGACTACTTTGAATTGTATTGTATTCATGTACTACTTTAATACTTGCTAATATTGTACATCAGTTTGTTTTTAAAGAATATTAATGCTTGTAGAAATAACAATTTTTTGTTTTTTACTTTATTCTTTTTTTATGTTATGTAATGTATTGAATTATTACAATATACCTTTATTCAATTTTTAATTAACTCTTTATTTCTAATTAGTGGAATACCTATGCTGTTCAAAAATTGCAAATAATTTTTTTGACTAAATACGATAGTAACGGTAGCACTGTTTGATAATTCCTATTTTCTATCTAGGTAAAATATAATTAAATACAAAATTTTGCAAATTACCTACCTAATAGCATATTGAAATGGAAAATTTTACTTCCAATTTTTGAACTGTTTCTGGTGTTTTTGAATGTTTAAAGGGTTTTAACTTTTCTGAAAAAGTAAGGAAATTTCGTAGTTTTATTTATTGGTCAAGAAAAGAATTTTGCAATTAACAAAGATCGTATAATTTATGCTCTTGCCTATTATTGATGTCAGAAAATTTCACATAACCAACGATCATTAAATCTTTAGTTTCGCTGTTCAGCAGTCCTATTATAAATCTATTTTCATATCCGCAACACACTAAATACGGGTTTTGTTTTTCAAAATGGATCAAAGAAAACTAAAATAATTAGGCCAGGAATGCCATTTTATAAGTGGGAACCCTATGATATATTTGTACAGAATTTTCATGTTTTTAGTAAATCGTGTCTGCTAACTTTCACAATTTACGTCTGCTTTTAATTTAATACTAGTAAATAAGCCTCCTCAGCAGTACATTTTAAGCTAGCAACCCTTCAAATGATTCATTTTAGTAGACTTAACTGCAGTATGCATTTGCTTGTTTGATTTAATTTGCTGTTATTAATACTGGTTATACTAAGGTACATTTTTTAATGTATCTCGTATTGCTGTCTAAACGTTTATTTTAGGGATTCTTTGTAATTACATTATTCAACATTAAATGTATTTTACTCTGTATCAATTTGAATCATTTTTATTAATGTTAACAGGGTTAATTTAAATATTTACTAAAATCCTTTGTGGTAAATTCCCTCCATTGGTTTTTAGCATATTTCTCAGTATAGATATCTACCTTACCGACACACTAAACTACCGTCTAATATATGTAACCTCCATATGGCACATCGAATTGTACGGGTGGGAGGTAAGCGCCGTAAGGTGGTTTGACATATATATATATATATATATATATATATATATATATATATACACAGTAAAATGTTATTTCTTGACTGGGATAGGGTTTGGAAAAACTCCAATCTCAGTGCTACGCACAGGTACCAAGCTTTAATGGTTAGATTGAATTAAAACCACTTGTATGTTTCGCCTGACGTTTCGTTTTTATTCAAAACATTATCAAAAGCTATGGACAAAAATTTACAATAAGTAACGTTGTTATAAAAGTTATTGAAAGTGACAGTCTCACCTAACACCTTGTGGACCAAAACACATGTTTTATTAAAAGCATGTGAAGATATTCAAATTTGAACAAATTCATAAACAGGGGCAGTAGGGAAAAAAGACAAATGACAAAAGACCTTTTGTCATTTGTCTTTTTTCCCATGTTAGACCTACAACTTTGGGTGCTCAATTAGGACTCTTTTTGTAGTTTCCACCTTTTAGAACATTCAGACATAGCCCTTGTCGTCGTTTTTTGACTAGTCTTATGTTAGATTGCATTGTACAAGCTAATTGGTCAATTCCATTTTGAACGTCCCTCGTAATATTTGGACGCCTTGCGCTCCGCGCATGCGCGGTTCTAACAATTTGTTCTGACACCTGTCGCAGTTTGATTAGAAATAATACCACGATTTTATCCAAATTTGACGGCCATGTTGGCCAAATAGCTAATAAAATTATTGTAAATCAAATTTTAAATGTGCTAGTAATTTTTAATGTGTAACTGACTAGATGTATGACTAAGTGTATTTATATCATGTGCAGCCCAGGTCTGTAATCTTGGTGGCCTACTGCCCCTGTTTATGAGGGGCCCTTGGGACTCCGCTTCTCTTCAAGGGGGCCTTCGGGACTTCGCCCCTCTCCAAGGGGGCCCTCGGGACTTCGCCCCTCTCCAAGGGGGCCCTCGGGACTTCGCCCCTCTCCAAGGGAGCCCTTGGGACTCCGCCCCTCTCCAAGGGGGCCCTCGACGCTCGGCACCCCTCCAAGGGGGCCCCCGGGACTTCGCCCTTTTCCAAGGGGGCCCTTGGGGCTCCGACCCTCTCCAAAGGGGCCCTCGGGGCTCCGCCCCTCGAGGCGCATTCACTCAATCAGGGACATGGCGTCTGTAATTGTCGTGACGAACACACACGTTTGGATCGTTCTCCTTTATTATATAGAGGATTTAAAAAAACACGTTTTCTTAATTTTTTAATTACTCGTATCGATTGGCGGAAAAATAGTATGTGTATCTTGGACGAAAAGCAACATTCCCAGACTCCTGTGTTGTTGGGCTCGGCATTCGCCTCGCCCAACAATTATCACAGTCGTCTGGGAATGTTACGCTTTTCGTCCTAGATACACAATATACTATTTTATCCCCAGTTGGAGAAAATTGTGCGACAAGGATAGATACAAAAAATCACTAATGGCGGTACCTTATTGATATAGTGACCTTAGTATCTTCAATAAGAGGTTCCTGCAAAAAAACCTTCATATCAGTGACAAATTTAATGGTGATATAACAATTTCTATTTTATGCTTAATTTTTCATGTGTTTGTTTATTCTACGATATAGCGTTATTTTGTTGGTCATATTGATAACTTAATTTTTTAGATGAATTTTGAGCACAGCCATGTGATTGATGTTGCCGAAGCATATGGTTTTTTAAGGATTTCGGAAGATACCAGGGGTGTAGTGGAGCGGGAACGCGTGGGAACGGCGTTCCCACACTGGTTTCATTCAGTAAAAAAAAATAATAATAACAAATAAAATTAAAATCACTTACGCAAGTAAATAAAATAATATCTTAAAAAAAGTGTGAGTGCCTCATATATAGATTTGAGAGGGTGGGAAGTCATTGTCATTGACCTCTGCAGTCGGCACTCGGCAGTCGCGCTACTGGCGTTCGTGTGGCAAGTGGTGACGCGCTGATTTGACTGTTCTCTTTATTTTGTTTGTTAGTGAGGTTATCGTGCGCTGTATTACTTTAATAATTAGTTGTGTTATTTTAATAGTATTCAGACATTCAGACGAACTTGAATTGAAGGGCGATTACTCAATTATCCCAATCGAACATGGAGCCGTCAAAGAAAAATCAAAAAACACTGTTTTCGTTCTTTTCTAAGCAACCAAATGAAGATAAAGGTGAAGAAGTAAATGATGATTTAGATGTATCTCCCTCAGAGAAACGTGTGTCTTCAGATGAAAAAAGTGGTTTACAGGCAGGAACTGAAAGTAATTCTTCTGTAAGTTCGACTTCGAATATGCAGTTACGGACACCTCAAAGTGCACGGTTTTTTGTTACTATGGTTATTTTTGCGATTTTTCGGCTTATTAAATGAGGGTTTCTCCAGTGGCGTTGCTTGTGATTGTAAGAATAGGTATTACTTTTTTAATGTTTGTATTTTAGCAAAGTTTCACAAGTAAACAAACTATACATGTAATAATATGTATTTAATAAATATGTATTAGTATTCAATTGCTTAAATTGCTACTACGCGTTGCAGTTTGTTTCGCATAGGGTTGACCAATGTTACCATATTGTATCCTCGCAGTTCCTTCCAAGCATTTATTATTCTTTCCCATAATTCATCTGCGTTGTTTGGTGCAAAATCGCTGGTATAAATTTTTGTAGTTAAATACCCCCAAACATTTTCGATAGGGTTCAAGTCCGGACTTTTTGCAGGCCATGGTAATAAATTGATATTATTCTCATCAAACCATCAATGAACAATCCCTGCTGCATGCACAGGAGAGTTATCCTGTGAAAATAATGTTATCAATTACGTTAACGTAAACAAAATTAATTAATTAAGTAATATCTTGCCTGTTGAAAAGTAAATTGATTAGGAAAGGCCTCTCTTACAGATGGCAGCATCACATTTTGCAAAATATTGCGATAATTTTCAGCATTCAGTCGACCATTAATTCTATAGCATGCCCCAGATCCGTGAGCATTGATCCATTCCCATACGTTTACGGAGAATCGTCCACTACTTAAGGGTTGAACATAATCTTGTTCCTCAAATCTTGAATTTTGTGGTTCATACACCCTTAATCGTCAATTGGTAAATGATTGAAATACCTTTTCATCTGAGAAAACAGTCCTGTTCCAAAAATCGTCGATTTCATTCAAATAGTCGGTTGCAAACTGTATTCTTCGTTCTTTGTTCTCTGAGGTTAAAAAAATTTTTCTTGCAGAAGTCTCTACTGCCAACGATTTTTAATTTTGAAAATGCAGCTCTTGCTGACATGCAAATCTGCTGCGACTCGACTCAGCGACCAGTTCTCTTCCAGTTTTGTAATAGCTAGCATTTTCTCTGCTTCTGACAAATGTCTGGGTATTTTTCGAGTTTTCAGTTCTATGACAGTTGATGACAAACGTAAACGTCAAAACTCGACGTCTATGATTAGAATATCGTATTACACGCTAAAAATCTGCCGTGCACTTTGAGTTGGCCGTAACGGTACAAAATAAATCTGAATGGCCTTCTATATGGACTATTGATATGTGGGAACGCAAAAAAGAAGCCTTCCCATGGTTGGGTTGCAAAAACGGTTCATTAGGCTGTACATTATGTAGCAACGTTTCTCATCTTGGTGCTTTTAAAATGGAACGTACTTCAATTTCTAAAGAATGGTGCACATTTGCAATAACATTCAATGGGTCTAGTAAGTCTGCCCAACTTACTTCCCTAAGAAAAAAAAATTTTTCTTCACAAGCAATCATCAGCCCACTTGACTGCTGAGAGCATAACCGCTAAGGCGAACGAGGAAACTATTGAAAACGTTTGTGATAAAATGAACCTTTCTAATCTAGAATCTACAATTAAAGTATTTCGATCAGCTTACTATTGGCAAAAACTGATAGGCCCTTTTCTGATTATTCTAAACTTTTGCAACTTCAGAAAATGAATGGTGTAGACATTGGTGTAGGATTACACTCTAGATTTAGTGCAACTGAAATCATTGACCACATTTCTGATGAAATGAAAAAACGAATTACTCAACAGGTTAAAAGCATTTCAGGTAAAATTTCGATTTTGATCGATGAATCTACAAGCTTAAGTGATAAATCTACTTTGATTGTTTATTTAAAATGTGAAACCAGCAAAGATTTGCCACCAAATGTCTTATTCTTAGACCTAATTGAATTGCCTAACCAAACTGCTGATTCTATTTTTGAGGCACTCTTAGGTTGTTTGAAAAAATATGGGTTTGATCTTGAGTACCTAAAAGAGAACTTAGTTGCATTTGCCTGTGATGGCGCTAGGTCATGTTAGGAAAAAAATCTGGCGTCGTAGAAAAGCTACTACAACAGTTTCCCAACATTGTTCCTTGGCATTGCATGAACCATAGGATAGAGTTAGCTGTAAGTGATTCTATCAATGACGTTGGGGCTATTAACCATTTTCAAATGTTTATGGACAAGCTGTACACTCTGTATAGTAAATCGCCTAAATGCCAAAGAGAACTAGCCGAGTGTGCTAGTGAGCTTGATTTGCAACTACAGAAAGTTGGTCGCATTTTGGGTACGAGATGGGTTTCCAGTTCATTTAAAACTGTTATGGCCGTTTGCTATGGATATCAAGCATTGTACTCCCATTTTAAGAAGGCCCAAGAAGACAAGAACAGAACAACAACCGAACGAGCAATGTACGGTGGGTTGATTAAGCGCTTGACATCAACTCAGTTTCTGTCAGATTTGGCGATAATGTATGACATATTAGCTGAATTAACAATGGTTTCAGAATGTCTTCAAAATAGGGAGGCAACTGTTGTTTATGCAGACAAACTCATAAGAAGGTCAATTGCTTTTTTCGAGTGCCTTAAAGAGAAACCTGGAACTAAGACCCTTGAGGCCAAGAGAGCTGCAATCACTGGTAATTTTTGTGATGTTCCCTTAACAAGTAGAAACAAAATAACTGCTATTAATGACCAGCAGTTGCTATCAAGTGTTATTAACAACCTTAAACGGAGACTTTTCACAACAAGAAGCAGTAACGAACCATCTACAGCCACAGGGACCAACAATTATGAAAAAGAATATGAATCTCTCCTTTCAGAACTGAAAGTACTTGAAAGTAACAACTGGCCTCCAGAAAAATATGCTGGATACGGTGAACAAGAAATCGAACATCTCTGTGCAAGATTTAGGTTGAATGCCAACAAAATTAAGAACAGCTTCAGAGATTACCTGGAAAACAGCACTACGATTCCGAAGGACTTAAACCCTCTGATAAACTGCACAAAGCTTATTCCTTGCAGTTCAGCAGAGTGTGAACGTGGCTTCAGTCACATGAATATTATTATATCGCCAACCCGGTCAAAACTGACCATCGAGTACGTATCAGCATTAATGTTTATCAAGTTGAATGGACCAAGTATCCAGACATGGAAACCAGAGAATTACGTCAAGACATGGTTAAGACGACACGGCACAGCTGATGACACTAGAACTCGACGAGCCAACCTCCAACCTGACAAAGAGGAAGAAGATGCATTTGCCATTTATTTGTAGATACATTATAAAATTTTATTGAATATGTTCAGTTTTTAATCTTTGTGTTTGAATTTGTTAGTAAACTTATACATAAAAACATGTTACATCTTCTATTTTTTCTTTTTCCCTGTGATAATTTTATCCATTCCATAGGCTACAGGGCCCCCGAACCGAACCCCCCGCTCTCTGGGTGGGGGGGAGGGGGTACCCCTCAGACCACTTCCTCCCATTGGTAAGTCAGTATTTAGCGTTCCCACACTGAAAATTTTGCCACTACACCACTGGAAGATACAAAACAATTCTATATAGATTACTTCACTATGGGCATGACACCAGCAACAGCGCACAGTTTTCATGAACTTAAAATATTGGGTGACAATGAAGAAGATTTTTCTCGTGTTAAAATTTTAGCAAATTCTCAAGTTAATCCAAGAAAACGACAAATATACACATTATTCAATAAATGGAGGTAGGTAAAATTTATAAAATAGTCTAAGAATTGCTATCGTTTTAGTAAATAGGCAGTTTAGCAAGAATCATTACTTATACAGGGTGACGCGGATCTAAATGTACAGGGCTATTCACTACATTTTGATCCCCCCTCTAACTAATTTATTTTTAAGTTTAATAAAATAAGTTTAATACAAAAGTTACATAGCCTGCTGTAGATTTTATATTTATTTTATTTTCATGTATTCAGAGTGATCCATTGCCGTAGCCACCATGAACTTTTTTATTTTGAATGTATATAATGATACTAGCTTTTACCCGCGACTTCGTTCGCGCGAGGTTCGTTATTTGTGTATTAAATAATGTTCCGCCCCGCCCCGCCCCGTCTCGACCCTTCCCGTCCCGTCCCGCCCCTTTCCCTCCCGTCCAGTCCCGTCCCTTCCCGTCCCGTCCCGCCCCTCCTCTTCCATCCCATCCCCTCCCCTTCCATCCCATCTTTTTCCTTCCCTTTCCGTCCCGTCCGTCCCGCCCCGCCCCGCCCCGTCCCGCTTTGCCCCGTCTCGTCCCGTCCCGTTCCGTCCCTTCCCTTCCCGTCCAGTCCCGTCCCGCTCAGTTCCGTCCCGTCCAATCCGTCCCGTTCCGTCCAGTCTAGTCCCGTCCCGTCCCGTTTCTTCCCTTATGTCATGTTCACCGTCTTGGACTTAAAAATAAATGCCATTTTCGCAATCAACGTCCCAATAAACCTCAATAACGACACCCATATCGATTTTTAGGCTTACTTACCCCATTTCACCCCCTAAGGGGTTGATTTTCGGAAAATCACGAAATACGTGTTTGCTTATTTGTTTTTAGGAGTACTCCTACGAAGTTTCAAGTCGAAATGTCTATTTAATATTATTTTTCCATACAAAATTGGAACCCCCATTTTACCCCTTTAGGGGTTGAATTTCGAAATATCCTTCCTTATTCCTTGTATACATCATAAAGGGAACCTCTGTGCAAAATTTCAGCTTTCTAGATCCAAGGGTTTGGGCTGGGCGTTGATGAGTCAGTCAGTCAGGACTTTTAGAAATATATATAAGATTTTCGGATTATCCTCGTAATTGTAAATGTTTTGTGCAGCACTTCCTATACCGATCTTTAATTTTTTCCAGATAATGACAGTTGAAAACAGAGATCCACGTCACTCTGTATTTTCAACCGCCTTAAAAAAAAAATTGAGGTTTTTTTCTTAAGAAAATAAAGTTACCACTAAACTAACCTCTTGTACTTTCTTTTAGAACTTATAATTTTGGTAGTCGCGATCTTGTCAATGCACTGAAAATTTTGAAAGAAAAGGAAACTTTTGCGAAAATAGGGGTTGAGTTATTAGTAGATGAAGAAAATTCAAATGTAGCTATTGTCACACCTATTATGAGGAGGTCCCATTCGATGAAATTTTCCAGAAGAGATAGTAGTTGTAGATTCAAGCGGATCCTGTGATCAAGCCAATACAGTGGTAACATTTCTGTTTGGCTCGTCAAAAGTAGGAGGGATTCCATTGGGTTGTGTTATGCATAGTAAACAGAAGAGGATTATACTAAAGCTCTGCAAAATTTAAAAACGTTACTTGGTCCTGAAGGATTTAACAGAAAAAGTATCCACAAATATTTATGACCGATGACAACGCAGCAGAAAAAAATGCATTACGTAGAGTATTTCCAGAAAGTAAGTTACTTCTCTGCATATTTCATGTTACTCAAGCAGTATGGAGATGGCTATGGAGTAGCCATAATAAAATAGAGAAAAATGATCGGCTACATCTTATGAAATTATTTCAAAAGGTAGTGTATTCTTCCACAGACATTGAATGTGATTTAGCCATGAATATTCTTCTTAAAGATATTGTTACAAAAACATATATCAATTTTTGAAGTACGTAGAGCAGCTATGGAAAAGAAAAGAAGAATGGTGTTTGTGTAATAGGGCTCTTTAACTACCAGAGGGCATAATACCAATAATACTGTCGAAGCCTCGATCAGAATATTCAAAGATTTGGTATTAGAATGATGTAAAGCTTTTAATATATGCGCTTTAGTGGATTTTGTTTCCACTATATTGGAAAACCATCACATAAGAAGATTACTCAATTTCGCTAATGGAAGGGAAACAAAAAATGATATTGCATATGGGAAATTAACGATTATCACCCTGAAGAATAAGGCACTACAAATCAACAACACACACCTCAGAGCCTTTCATTCGGAGGAAAAGATATGTCAATCGATTAACACGGTGATGGAGGCAGATGATACAGTGCACTACCACGTTGAGTTTCTAAACACTCCACACTCCCTGACTTCTTCCAAATCGCCTGCCTTTGAAAGTTGGAGCACTTATACTATTGACAAACATGAAGACTCTCAAATTTAACTGCAGGTGAAAGCTCCGCATCGTAACGTCACTGAGGACAAAATGTTCATAGGTTTTGGAGAAGGGGAGACAGTCTTCATTCCTCGAATAACCCTTATTCTTTCAGACTATTCTTTTCGATTTAAAAACGTAAAAACCTGCTTTGCCATGACAATTAATAAGGTGCGGGGACAGTCGCTGAATCAGGCTGGGGTCGACTTGAAGGAAGACTGTTTTTTCTCTATCAACTTTATCTAGACTGTTTAGGGATCAGTTCTCCAAACAACAATATCGTCTACAAAGAAGTGCTTTATCCTCTATTCGATGGTATTGAATTCTACTTCACAGATCGTTATATAATAGAATCTTTTTTTTTTAATTATATAAACCAGATCAGCGTTTGCTCGCTATACATGGTTGATTTCAATATAATTGTTATGTTAATTATATCTAATGGCCGAGGCCTCACTAACTCGTTTAATTGTTAATCTGGAGAAGTTTATAGCAATACTGTGTGTGTTGAGATCGATTTTATTATTCACTTGTCACTGGATGTAGGAGATAAGTACACATCTTGTGGTAATTTCCGCTTTAGTCTTCTGTGTATTTGTTTTACACCAGTTCCATATTCGCGAGCACTTGGGCACCATGTGATATTATTAAAATACGTTTTGGAGATGTTTTGGATAAAGTCCTGTATCGTGGAGGTACCAGCTTCTTGATGGAGTTGGGCGTTTCTAACATACCACGGTGAGTTAAAGATAGTGCGTAATACCTTGTTTTGGAGTGTTTGAAGTTTATTAATTTGGGTTTTTGAGGTAGCTCCCCATACTTGGCAGGCGTATGTAAGTATTGGTCTAAGTATCGACTCGTATATGAGGATTCCACATTTGTATTTAAGGGGCGACTTCTTATTTATTATTGGATATAACATTGCCAATCTCGCGTAACATTGGTTTAGTTTTTTATTTACATGGAATGCCCAGGTAAGTCGTTTGTCAAGGTATACTCCGAGATATTTTATTGCATTGTCATTTGGATTCCAGATTATTTGTTGATCCCCAATTGTGATATTTGGTGGCATGGTAGGTCTACGTAGTGTGAAAAGCTTACACTCACATTTCATTGGGTTGAGGGCGATGCACCACTTATCAAACCATCCGGTGAGAATGTTGACGCTTTCTTGAAGGTTGCGTGTAACTACTAGAATGTCTTTGTGTTGTGATAATAATGCCGTGTCGTCTGCGTACATGGCGATCGTGGTGTTAGGTGGTTCGGGTAGGTCATGAACATATATGTTAAACAGCGTGGGGCCTAGAATAGAGCCCTGTGGGACTCCAGCATCAATTTTCTTAGTCGTAGAAAGAGAAGAATTGATTCTCACAGCAAATGTACGATCAGATAAGAAAGATTTGATAACTCTCAGTAAGTACGCTGGTATATGTGCTTGTATCATTTTGTATACCAATCCATCCACCCAGACTTTGTCGAAGGCCTGGGCGATATCGAGAAACACAGCGGCTGTGTGTTGTTTGTTTTCGAATCCGTTTTCGATAAATTCTGATATTCTG
Source organism: Agriotes lineatus (assembly GCA_940337035.1). Lineage (NCBI taxonomy): Eukaryota > Metazoa > Arthropoda > Insecta > Coleoptera > Elateridae > Agriotes > Agriotes lineatus. The sequence goes on along the minus strand of CALNHX010000053.1, from coordinate 297,246 downwards.
GATAACTGATGAATGGTCGAGTGGTTTTTACGGAAGCCGTACTGGAATATTGGTATTACATGGTTGCTAGAGAGGAATTTGGTGAGTCGATCCAGGATAACTTTCTCTAGAATTTTTGATATTGTTGGCAGTAAGCTTATTGGGCGATAGCTGGCTGTGTCCTTTGGGTTTTTTCCTGGCTTATGAAACAGAAGCACGTGCGCATGTTTCCAGATCTCGGGAAAGTGCCCCAATCTTAGACAGGCATTGAATAATATTGTCAGAAATGTCAAGGCTTTTTTAGGCAGATTTTTGAGTACTACATTAGGTATGAGATCGTGGCCTGGGGATTTCTTTAAGGATAGTTGGTTTATTAGTAGCTGGATTTCTTCAGGGGAGGTGGGAGTTATAGTTTCTGTGGTGCTTGGGACGTAATCTCTTATGTAAGTTTGAACTTCTTGGATAAATTCCTGGTTGTTATTCGAGATGTGTGTAGTGAACGTACCTTCTAAATGCAGAGCAAAAACTTCGCATTTCTCTTTATCTGAACAATATGATTGGTCATTCACCTTGATGGTGCATATTTGTGAGTTCTGGTTTAAGATTCTTCTGGTGGCTTGCCACATTGTAGGATCTCTAGCTTGCAAATCTCCAATGTGTCTTCTGTAATTGTTTATTCGATATGTATCCAAGGCTAGTTTGACTTCGCGTGTTGCACGATTCAGTTGTGTTCTAATGAGCGGGTCTCTTGATTTTTGCCAGACACGTCTTAATTTGTTTTTGTTCTTTATGAGATTCATAATGTATGTTGGAGGATGTGCGAAATTTGATTTAGGTCTCTTTTGAATTGTAGTAGCACCATCAATTGAACTACATATTGCTAAGTTTAGCTTAATTATTTCAGAGTCTATATTCTGCGGAGATTCTATGATCGTAGGGCAGGTAATTGTATCCTTTAAAGTATCTTGAAATAAAGACCAGTCCACGCGTCCTTTAATCAACCTGGGCAGAGTATGGTTACTTTTTGCGCTATTTGAAAACGTTATTATAACTGGGAGATGATCAGACTCCAGTTCCGTGACCACTGTTTGTAAAATTGGAGCAGAGAAGTTTTTTATTAAGCATATGTCCAGGATATCTGGTTTATAACTCCGTCTGTATGGGTAATAGGTTGGTTCTAATGGAGCGGATATATGAATTGCGTGATTGGTTATATACGTGTTCATTCTATTACCATTGGGGTTGTTGACTCTGCAGCCCCATAAGATATTTTTGGAATTAAAATCTCCTATGGCAAGTGTTGGGCTGTTGGTGTTGAATAGGGAGATGATATCATCTTCTAATAATTTGCGGTTTGGTTGCTTATATGCGGCAATAATTTTCACAATTGTGTTGTTTCTGAGCTCTAGGTTCACTGCTATCGCTTCAAGATTTAATAAATGCGGAAGTTCAATTGGGTAAGCTGAAAGGGAGCGTTTAATAATTATGGCGACGCCGTCTGATGCAAAATTTGCTTGTCGATCTTGCCGATGGATTACATAGCCTGGAATTTTAATTTTTTCACCAGTTGCTAGGTGGGTTTCGCTTACAATTAAGATGTCGACATTGTGTCTTGCTAGAAATGCTATTATCAGTGCTCGTTGTTTTGTTAAACCATCTGCATTGTAATTGACGATGGTGAGATTTGATATGCTATGTTCAGGATTTTTATTTGCCATTGAAGAGGGAGGGGATTAGTGAAAATATAAACTGTTTGATCTGTTCTTGATAGGGGGCCAGTATGGTCCAAATTGTGTGGATTAGTTCAGATAGAGAGGATTTTGGGAGAGCATCAGGTGCGGTTTGCTGGGAGTGACTGAGTGGAGAGGGATTTGCAATATTTGCGTATGTGTTGTTAGGAGTTGTGTGTCTGTAATAATCGGGTTTAGGTATTGGAATTGTTCGTTGAGTATTAGTGGATTTTTTGTTGGAATTGATGTAGTACTCGCAACCCCTAAAATTTGCCGGGTGTTCTCCGCCGCAGTTGACGCACTGAGGCTTTTGTGTGCGTGGCTTTTTACACTCTGAGTAGTGGTGAGTGCCTGTGCATTTAACTCATCGGGCGGAAAGCCGGCAGTAGTTTTTCGTATGTCCCAGCCGCTGGCAGTTTGTGCATTGAGGAGTGTCCCTGCTACTGCGTCTGGGTTCGATTTTAATTATACAATGGAATAACCTGGTGAGTTGAAATATTTCTTTGGCTTTTTTCGTTCTTGGTGAGCTCGATTGCGCAAATAGGAATTGGCTGTTTGTTTTTCAAAAGCCTGGTGACTTTCACTACTGGAAGCTGCTTTAACAATAGTTCCTTGGTTATTTCCTCTACTGTAATAGATGTTGGCAGATTTCTCATTATAACAGATAAATTAGATCCTACTGGGTTGCGAAATGTATAGTATTTAATTTTATCTTTGTTGGCCTCATAATATTTGGTTAGATTGCGATAGTCATCGATGTTTGTTAGAATCTGGGGAAGGTAAGAAGTTGTAATTCGCCAAATTAGTTCTATTTACAAGTAGGGTCAAACCATTTTCAGGGCTTTTCGAAATTCATTCTTCCTAAGAAGCTAAATGTGGTAGACCTGTTTTTATAAAGATCTACAATGAGGAAACTACTAGGTGGAAAGCTGAAATTCGTCATATTAGTTCGTTTTACAAATCAGATCAAGTAAATATCTAGGTTTTGCAGAATTCATCCCCGAAAGGGGTTAAATGGGGCAAATATGTTTTTCTAAATATCGCTCCAAGGAAACTACTACAAGTATAGGATGTTAAAATTGAGCATATTAGAACATTTTTCGAATCGGTCAAATCAGTTTTACGGTTTTGGAGAATTCATCCCCGAAAGGTGTTAAATGAAACAAATCTGTCGAAATATCGCCACGGGAAAAGTACTGCAGGCAGTAAGTTGAAATTCGGCATTTTAGATCGTTTTACTAATTGGAAATAGTTTTTCGAGTTTTTCGAAATACATCTCTCAAACTGGTTAAATAGACCAGAAGTGTTCTTCTAAAAATAGCCACAAAGTAATTATTACAGACAGGAAATTGAAATTCGGCATATTAAATCGTTTTACAAATTAGGTCAAATCAATTTCAGGCTTTTCGAAAGGATTAAATGGGGTAGCTGTGTTTTTCCAAAGATCGCCATAATACAGTAACTGCTGCAAGTAGAAAACTGATTCGGTACAGTAGTTCGTTTTACACATCGAGTCAAGCCATTTTCAGGGTTTTTCGAAATGTATCCTCTCAAAGGGATTAAATGGGGTAGATGTGTTTTTGTAAAGATCTTCACCAGATAGATACAGTAGTAAGTCGAAATTCCGCATATTAGTTCGTTTTACAAATCATGTCAAACCATTTTCATGGTTTTGCAGAATGCATCTCCTCAAAAGAGTTAAATGAGATAGATCTGTTTTTTAAAGATTACCTTAACGAGCGAACTACTACAGACAGGAAGTTGAAATTTTGCATATTGGGTCGTCTTACAAATAGATCAAATCATGTCCAGGGATTATTGGAATTCACCCCCAGAGGGTGCTACGGTGTAAATGATCTCTTAAATCTCTTAAAATAAAACACAATTTCATGAGTTATATGTATATATTAGAAGAATAAAGAAATCATAATCATAGCTTTAATAAGCGCGAAAATCTTGCTTACTATCGAACTTTGGGATAGCGCTACGAGACTCAATTTGGGCTTTTATGAAGCCTTCTCTATAATGTTTTTTTTTGCTCAGCTTGACTGAAGCCTCAGTAACAGTCTTTACTGCTCTTTCGACTGCTTGCGAGTGGCATGGCAGACGTAGTAGAGACAAGTCTCCTTCTCCTTTTTGTACGACAAACATTTGGAAAATAAGCTTCTGGCAACCTTGCGAAAAAGTGCTTACTTGTGTTTACTCAAGGAAAAATAGCTCTTTGTAGCTCTATTGAGTTAAGTAAAATTATACACGTGCTGGAAAGTAACACTGGTGTAGCAAGAAGTCACACGAGGTGAAGAAGGCAAAGAAATCTAGGTAACAAGTTATAATTTAACGCAATTCAGTTGGAGGTTAAGTTGGATTAATGTGATAACGGAGCGCTCGAATTAAAAGCGACGTTGCCGAGTTTTTTAATTTACCAGGAAACTTAGGGAAAGTGCAGTTCGGCGAAGCGAACGCATCGTGTGGCCCGTGGTTCTTTCCGCAAACTGAATTTGTGTTTTACGTAGCATAGCAATGTTTAAGTGTGGCCGATGTAACGAAGATATCGTGGACGGCCCTAAGTGTAATGCTTGTTACAAGCGCTTTGACTTTCCATGTTCCGGTGTGACTGAAGCAGGCTTCAGAAAGCTGGGGGACAGGAGATCAACCTGGCGCTGCCCATCGTGCAAGGCATCTGCAGCATCGCCGACGCCACCCACGTTAGAAGGGATAATGGAGGAACTCAGGCGCTTATCTCTCAAGCTGGCCCCACTGGAGACACTGGTGAACGATGTGAAGGAGGTCAAGGTCGAGTTAGCGGCACTCAAAACATCGGTTGAATTTGCACATGAGTCTATAAATGAGCACTCGACTAAATTGAATTCGGTGGAGGCAAGAGTCTTACACTTGGAAGAAAGTAATAAAGATGTAACTTCTCTACAGGAGCAACTTAGCCAACTAAAAAATCAGCTGAATAATAAAGAGCAGTGGCTCAGAAGCAGCAACGCTGAGATAAAGGGTGTTCCATATAGCAAAGGAGAAAATCTGTATGAATTAGTTGAAAAGATAAGTGGTTTGGGAAAATTTCAATTGAATAAGGAGTTAATCAACTTTATCACCAGGGTGCCCACCAGGCAATCAGATTCAATGAAATCTATCATTGTGCATTTTCACAAGCGCTACGACAAAGAAGATTTTATAGCGGCTTTACGTAAGATAAAATCACTGAAACCAACGGACATTGGCCTGAGAGGGATCAACAATATTTTTGTAAATGACCATCTTACTGAAGATAACGAAAGACTGCTTACTCAGACAAAATTAGCTGCGAAAGAAAAAAATTTTCAGTTTGTTTGGGTAAAACACTGCAAAATTCTAATAAGAAAAAATGCAACTTCCCCTATTATTTCTATCAAAACAGAAGATTTGCAAAAAATTTTCTAATTCGTGCGCGAAAATTTGTCTTCGAGTTAAATTTACGTTATAATAGAAATTATTTAAGTTTTGCCATGTGTGCTATTTTCTTGCTTCTTAGAAGTTTGAGAGCCAAACTATTTTTTATCGCTTGCTATTGTGTTTTATGTTCGCATCGCTTGGGTAAAAACTGGATGTATGTTTGCCTAACTGCCCTAAATATTACTTTTCCTTTAATAAATGTGTACCTTATGTTGATGTACCATTGGGCTATTATATGTGGGTGCGTCAGAGTGTTAAGCGCATTAGTATTAATGTTTACTGGATTTCTTGCATGTTTATTTGAGTTGGACGTAGGTTGTGTCATAATAAGTTCATCAATTTGTAATATTCATTTAAATAATTTAGTACAGATATCTATCTCACCTGCTAACAGCCGCAAACTTATATACATATATCAGCTACTTTGTACTTTAGCAATCGTTCTTATGAGGATTCCATGTTTTAATTACCTGCTATTAATCTTTCATTTTGGTATATTCTTGAATTATTTAGATATTAATCATTATTACTGCATTCAACTTCCCTCCTAGCATTTATTACCAAAATGCGAGAGGGCTGCGTACAAAAACAACTACATTTCTAAGAAACGTTTTACTGAATTCTTACGATATTATCTCAATTACCGAGAGTTGGCTTATTGACGGTATCAAGAATGAGGAGTTGTTTGACGATAGATATGTAGTTTGGAGACGGGACAGAAAATATGCTGCTATGGGACAATCGTTCGGCGGCGGAGTCATTTTAGCCGTGAACCGGCGGCTTGCTGCGGTCGAGAGGCCTGAGTGGCGATCCTCCGCTGAAGACATCTGGGTAACGATAAGTTTTCGCCTGGGCCCACCGCTCTTATCCTGTGACCTACACATTTGTACTCTTTATCTGTGTGCTCAGAACTTGGGGAATTCCTTCGCAATACAATTAAAAAACTATTCTGAAAAACTTTCCGAAATATTTTTATCTAGTCCGTCCAGTAAGTTTATCCTAATGGGTGATTTTAATCTGCCGAACATAAATTGGGCCCCGCAAAGTGACACCGGTATGATTACTTACTCTAACTCAACAGGTGAAACGCAAGCTAATTTTTTTGATACAATTGATCTTTGCTCCTTTAACCAGTTTAATGGGATTAGAAACGCGCACGACAGAATTTTAGATTTAATATTTTCTAACGAATATTTGAAAGTGTGTAGTTGTTGTGACCCGTTAGTACCGGAAGACCCGCATCACAAAGCCTTGTCGATTGAAGTTGATCTCATTAGTCAACCATCTTTGAAGAAGCAATGTAGAATGAAATACTTCTACAACTCAGGTGATTATGCGGCAATTAATGAAAGTTTAAACAACATCGATTGGGCAAGTAACTTGACGTCGGGAACTATAGACGATGCCCTACACTTTTTAAATTCTGCTATTTCAGATTTACGCGATAAATATATTCAACACAAATTGCAGTTTGATGATAAGTTTCCTCCATGGTATACCTCCCCTCTGAAAAAAATGATGAAAGAAAAATTAAAATACTTCCGTAAATATAAAATCTATGGTAACTTGTCCGATTACGCAACTTTTTCTCTACTTAGACAACGAGCGAAACATCTAGAATCCCAGTGTTACAAGTCTTACACTGCAAACATCGAAATTTCTATCTCAGAGAACCCTAAAGCATTTTGGTCATTTATCAAAAGTAAAAATAATACGAATGCAATACCAGCTGTTATGACGTATGGCGACTAATCGACACAAACGGGGGAGGGCATATGTAATTTATTTTCCACCTACTTTCAATCCACCTATTTGGAGACAAATTCAACGAATAACATCCAAGTTGATTATCCTCCTAGCATAAGTCCTACTAGCATCTCCAATGTTGAAATTAATCAGGATGGAGTACTAAAACTACTCAAATCTATGGACACAAACAAATCTGCTGGACCTGACGGCATTTCGCCAATTTTAATTCGTAATTGTGCTGATAGTCTGTCCGTTCCTCTTTTTATACTCTTTGATAGATCCATCAAAGAGGGCATCATGCCCTCAGTTTGGAAATCGGCTTTCGTCTCCCCCATTCACAAAAAAGATTCTAGAAACAGAATAGAAAATTATAGACCCATATCAAAATTGTGCGTTTTTGCCAAAATATTCGAAAGAATCGTTTATGCTGAAATATATTCAGCGATGAAACCAATATTTAGTCCTGAACAACACGGCTTTCTTAAGCAGCGTTCAACAGTAACTAATCTGCTAGTATCAAATGAGTATATATCCGAGAACATGGCAGTTCCGGCCCAAGTTGATACAATCTTCACGGACTATAGTAAGGCATTTGATAGGATAGACCACATTATCCTTCTCAATAAACTTCATAGGGCCGGTATTCACGGAAATCTTTTCAGGTCGTACATTGAAAATCGTTCTCAGGCAGTAGTACTCAATGGTTTCACATCTGGGTGGACAACTGTCCCTTCAGGTGTTCCGCAAGGGTCTTTAATGGGCCCTTTACTCTTTATTTTATTTATTTTGGATATAGGAAAATGCTTTCTTTTCTCCAAATTTATACTATTTGCAGACGATATGAAAATCTTAAAACGTATAGATAATGCCTCGGATGCAGCTGCCCTTCAAAGCGATTTACTCAGGCTAGATCAATATTGTCTCGATAATAAGCTTGACCTTAATGTGTCGAAATGTTACTGTATTACGTTTACTAGAAAAATAAACTTTCTAAATTTTAACTATTATCTCAAAGGCCAACTTATCAATAGAGTTGAATTCATTAAAGACTTCGGTGTAATCCACGATTCAAAATTATTATTTGACAGGCACATTGATCATATCGTCTCAAAAGCATCAAAAGCACTGGGCTTTATCATGAGATCATGTGCTGACTTCTCTCAAGTTAAAACTATAAAAATTCTTTACTGTGCATATGTACGCAGCCTTCTCGAATACTGCTCGCAAATATGGCAAAAAAGGTTTTTACGCTTTATCGAATTTAAAAGTCGAGTTAGAGATTGCGACGTGCGCTCAGTTCACGGATGTGCTTTTGAGAATCGGTCAACATTGCCAGCAAAACGTTTTCAGGGTGAGCGAAATAACAGTTTCTTTGAATTACCGGATCGACTATGGCCTTCAGTTCTGTGGGCAAGTATCTAGTGGCAGATATGAATTGATACAGATGGCGTGCTCCATCTTTACAGGATGGGTGAGTTTTGATTGCAAACCAGGTTGGAGCGTAAGCCTTGACGACATACGTTGCAAGAACCACTAGGTTTTCAGGAGGTGATTCCATCGAAACATACAAACGCAAAATTCTATTAGCGCGAGTTAGCCATCGGGCATGCGACATTTTTCCTGGCGATTTGTTTCCTAAATCAATAGGAAATTCACCTGTTGTTACCGCTAATGCAATTCTGTACAGATATTTTTGGTCAGTGCTCAGATCTTCTGCAGACACCTCCGGCAACACCGCGGGAATGGGTTGAAATTGAATAACAGGCCTCTTTTCGCAGCTTTCTAGATTTTTACCGATGGTCCCTAAAAATGTCTGGGGGCCCGATGTGTTGCCGTCAATATGCAGGATCAAGTGACGAAAAGGCTGTTCATTCATGTGAAGAAGACAGATGATCCATTGTAACGATCTGTTTAATCGTTTTTCAAGCAGACGAATGATGCCTCCTTGCTTACCAACGTTCACATTGGTTCCATCACAACCTACCGCCAGCAAAGTGTTCATTGAAATGTCTTCTTTTAAGAAAAAGTCGGTGATTGCTTTTTCTATACATTTAGAGGTGCCAGAATCTGGTGCAATATAACCCAAGAACTTGGTCTCCGGTTCTTTTATCAACGAAATGTGCTCTTCAAGAATACTCTCTTTATACATTTTTCCGTCTTTTTCTGATACAACCAAAGTTTTATCTTTTCTTCCGTCGAAGTATTGCGCAGATACTTCGAAGATTTTGGCTCGCTTCACGACACATTTCCTGGTTTTGGCACGTTTCCGGCGAATCCGATTTTTATCGATAATTTCTGCACTGGAAGTATGTAGCACTGCTGAGGCAATGGCTGCCGCAGCTCTATCTGAGACACCAAATCTGTCAAAAGTCTTTGAAAGCAAATCATAGTCTACACTTTCAGAAGAGAGCTTTTTGGTAGGAGATGCCGTTGTTTCGACTTGCTTCGATGGCTCGAATTTAACATCTTGATCCGATGTAGTGCATTCTGATTCCGATGAAAAAGAGATATTGAGCTCCTGTGTGCTTTCGTTTTGAAGCTGGCACTTTGAATTTGACTTAAATAATTTCCTTTTCAATGTGTTAGTTAGCTTTTTAGTTGTAACTGTATCTACGCTTCCAATGAACATTTTCCTAGTCGATCGTTGGTCGATCAGGAAGCTGTGCTCCCGTGTAGGTACTTTTTTCTCTCTAGGAAAATTACATTTAGAGATGTTCTTACATTTCCAAGATGAAATGTCAAACAAAACTCTACTGGTGCGGCAGAATTCTTCTAATTTCTTCTCGGCTATTTTTGGATGGGATTTTAGGAGATTTTTGCATTTGAGGTGATATGCCTTTAACATTACTCTCACTCCTTTATGTTGGATAATAGGAATAGAAGCTTTACCCCATATTTCTGCAATTTTTGCCACCACAATGGCTTCTATTTCCTTATAGGTGGGCTCTTTCTTTGTGTCTCGCTCCAGTTTTATTTTGCGACGGTTCCACTCATAGAACTTCATGACATCTTCGTATGTTGGTAACATATTGTCTTTTAAATCACACGTATCACCAAACAATGGAGATTTCCACTTTTCAAGTACGATCTATCTTGAAACAAACAAATGAGTGCAACACAACCTTTGACTCAAGAAGACGCAGCGCTACTGAAGCCTGAAGCGTGAAGTGCGTGCTAGACGTGTTTGGACGCGTTGATTTTTTCCTCCCCCACCGTCCCCCACCGTCCCCCTCCTCCCCCACACCTTCTTTCTTTCTTTTTAAATTGCATTTATTGTTCGGAATATTTACATAAAATAGCAAATACATGGTGTAAGTACATGTCATGTATTTCATTTTGTATATTAATGTTTATAATTCAAGTTCCCCGCCCTTATTGGGCTCACACTTAATTATTAATTACATTTTATATAGTTAATATTTTATTTATTTGTACAGATACTTAGAACATAAAACATAACTTAGTGCTAATTTATTTACAGACCCAGTCACAACAATGATTCATTCCTAATTACAAACATGACTCGCGCAACTTGCATACTTCCTTTCAATCCATTCTAGGCATTTGTACATTTTTATTGGTTTATTTGTCGTCCGTGGCTGTTGGAGCTGCTGCGTTGTGGATTTTGTTCACAGGAAAGCAGCGTGGAAAAACCTGCTTTAGGGGTCACCTAGAAGAGAGTTTGTGATTAATTCTAAATTGTAAAACAGATTAGGGTATTTTTGCCTGGTTTCGTATGTCCATGTCATGTCGTGTTTATGATTAATGTTAACACGACTCAGTCCCGTGGCCTCGTTGGAGGGCGGGCGAGGGTTAAGCAAAATGGCTTCCGGCGACTGGTGTTTTTGCCCTGGTAACTCAGTCGGCCAATGGTGCTTTCCCCGGTAGGCGGGACAGACCTCAGAGTGAGAGCAAGACAGAGAGAGAGAGAGACACACAAATTTATTTACAAAGTTCTTTTTATGTTCTTTATTCAGTATTTACTCCTATATACAAAAGAGGGCGATCGGACGCCTGGACGGCTCTCCCGTTAGCGGGGCGGGAGGGGGCGGTGAGGGTGGCGGGGGGCCTGGTGCTGGTGGCGGCCCGAGGACTCGGCGTTCGGGCTCGGGGCCTGCTTGAACCGGACGGCGGCGGGTGGTGACTCCGGGGCGGTGGCGACGGGCGTCGGCGCCTGGGGTCCCGGGGGAGGACCGGAGGTTGCTTCCTGGGTGGCTGCGCGGGGGCAGGTCCACCTCTTGGAGGACCCAGGGTATGGGGGCGGCGGCGCTTCGGAGGACGGCGTTCCACAGCTGCTCGAACTCGTGTCGCTCGAAGGGCTCGGGGTGGAGGTGTAGTTCCCACTCCGGCACTGGAGAGTGGTGGAGGCCTTCGTCGCCGGGGGCGGGGGTCCGCGGGTGGCTACGGTCGGTCGGAGCGGAGGGCGGGTCCACCGCCGGGCTGGGGATGGAGGCGCGACCTGGCGTCCGGGGCTGGTGTCCCTGAGGTGCTCCGTGAGGACTGGCTGCTTCGGGGGTGGCGGGCGACGTGGGCCCAAACAGACGGTCGAACAAGGCCTTCAACCTAAGGAGGGGCAAGGAAGGACAAACAAATTAACACAAAAAAAAACGAGACAACAAAACCAAACACATCAATTAAACACTGGGAGGTGCGTTGTGGCGGCCTGCTTACGTCATCCTCTGTCCATATGGCACTTGCTGGCTAATCGGCTATGTCCCGAGGACACTTAGTCTTTAGTCCGCACAAGGGTGCGTGTTAAAGGAAGTGTTTTGGAACTGGTGATTCGGCTAAGTCCCGCTGACACTTAGCCTTTAGTCCGCACGAGGGTGCGTGTTAAAGGAAAGTGTGTGGAACGCGTGATTCGGCTAAGTCCCGCTGACACTTAGCCTTTAGTCCGCACGAGGGTGCGTGTTAAAGGAAAGCGTGTGGAACTCGTGATTCGGCTAAGTCCCGCTGACACTTAGCCTTTAGTCCGCACGAGGGTGCGTGTTAAAGGAAAGTGTGTGGAACTCGTGATTCGGCTAAGTCCCGCTGACACTTAGCCTTTAGTCCGCACGAGGGTGCGTGTTAAAGGAAAGTGTTTTGAACTCGATGTTGATGGCTGGACTGATGGCTGGAACTCTTCTTTTCTCAAGAAACACCGGGGTTTATAAGGGCCTGGCCGGCTTTGTCTGCCGCACCCTTGCTCGTGATTGGCTGAACGGTAGTGGGGACGCTTGCAGATTTGATATAATTTGCATCCACGGCTCGGATCTCCGCGGCGCGAAGTGCTACCTTGATGAAAATCTCTGCATCGTTTTCGTCTTGGAAAAACTCGCATTTTGAGCCTTTATTTCATATGTTTTGCTCGTCTAATAATAAAGCTGCGATTTGTAATCTCTTGGATGGGATTATTTACGTCGGGACCGAGCTCTGAGTTTTTTTCTACTCCGCGGCGCGAAGTTCCCTTGCGTTGAAACCAAGCGTACGGGTTTTGTCTAAAACCAACTTGAATTTTGAGTCCTTACTCGGCCAGTTTCGCTTGCAATTTGGTTCTTATTCTCGATTAAACTTATCCTACACTAACATTCATATGCTTGCTGCGCGAGCTTTTTCTTTTGCAGAAGCGGCGATCGGTGAACTGCTCTGCGTTCGCGTTCGTTGTCTCGCCTTCGCACTAGTTCCGTGATTTGTGTGTTTCTAATTTATTTAGCCCTCGCGATATATATTCCTATTGTCTTCTTGATCGCGGCTTGAACTCGGCTCTTTCCTAGCCTTGCCGGCGCCTCGGTGCTGTAAATGTTTCCGTTGTATCGGCATATTTAACTGTTTGTAAAAGGTCCCGAAAGCCTTTTATTGCTTTTGTTATGGCAGTGTTGGATCGTGTACCGATGTGCGTTTATGGGGTTTGTTTCTTCGGCGGCGCGTACTGGGCTGATGCGTGAATTTCCCCGCATTCAAATCTTGCTCTTACGCGCTTCCTAACCGAAACAAAAGCGCCTATCGGTGTATAATCACGATTTCTGCACTTGTCGCGGCAGCTTCCGCGCGGTGGGCCCGTTTACAGCCGGCGTTTTCGCTGTTGTCTAACTGTCGTCTTAGCTTTGATGTATTTATGAGGGTTTTAGCGCTCGAGCCGGCCGTGAGAACTGTTTACGCGGCTTAGGCTCGGCAGCTGTGCATAGCGTTCTTTTGGGCTCGCGATGTATTTATTAATTTTTTTTGTTCTTGATTCTGATTGCGTGGCGAGGGCGTACCATACGTACATATGATGGCGGAGGCCCTTGCGTGCCTCTGGATCATATCAATTCCCCCCTCTTTCGGCGTCCTCGACCCGCATAGGATCAATGGCGCGGCCAGGAAAGGCGCGGAGTTGATCGGTGTGTAGCTTCATGAGGCCTTGGTTCTTTTGTATTAAGTAGATGTTGGGTCCTAGCTGCCTGGTCACGAGGTAAGGTCCGCCCCATTTGGGTTGGAATCCGGCGTGGCGGTTTTCGGCGGCGTTGGACAAGGGGTATTCCTTCGTGAGGACTTCTTGTCCGGGGTGGAAGATGGGTGGCTCGGGGCCAGGTTCCGCTGGTGGCCTTGGAACGGCGTGGGCTCGAATGGCCTCGTCTCGGGGTGCTCGTTGGTGGGCTTGTGGGGGTATGAGATCGTTGTTCCCTCTCTCGGGCGCCTGCAATTGCCATTCGCCTGGTCGTAGGATTTCTTTCCCAAACATGGCGTGGGCCGGGGTGCATTCCGTCCCCTGGTTTTTCCTGGTTCGCAGAGCAAACAAGATGGAGGGCAGGTGCTTGTCCCACATTTGGTGTGATTCCCCTTGTAAGTGCAGGCGGAGTCCGCGTTTAATCTCCTGGTTTCTCCTCTTGGTGGGGTTGGCCTGTGGGTGATAGGCCGCCGTGGTCCATGGCTGGGTTGCCCATCGCTGGCAAGCGTGCTGCCACGGGGTGCTGACGAACTGGCGGCCGTTATCGGTTAACAGAGCGCGTGGGTAGCCGTATCTGGAGAATACTTCGTCTTCGAGGGTTCTTATCAGGATGGGGCTGTGCTGCGGGGTAGGGCGAATGCTTCGGTCCACCGTGTGAATAGGTCGGTGACCACTAAAATAAACCGCTTACCGCGGGTAGAGCGGGGGTACGGGCCCATTAGATCGAGGGCCAGAGTGTCCCAGGCGTGCCGAGGCTGGTGAGGTCGGTGTGCCGCCTTGGCCTGGTTGCGACCCTTCTTACATCTCAGGTACAAGACGCAAAGCCGGACGTAGTCCCGGATGTAGGCCAAAAGAAGTGCCGTGTGATCGCTCTCGTGGTTTCGGCTATCCCGGGATGACCCGCTAGGGTATGGTCATGGTATGCGTATACTACCTCGGCGCGGGCCTCGTGGGGTACTACCAGTCGCGGACCCGCGGGGTTTTGTCGGTACAGGTAGCCGTCGCTGACGTCATAGTGCTCTTGTACTTCCTGCAGGGCTGGCGTAGGATGGGGGCTGGCATAGCTCTCATGCCACTGGTTGAACAGGGTCTGGGTGGCGGGGTCGGTGAGCTGCAGTTGCTGGATCCGGGTGGTGAGCTGCAGTTGCTGGATCCGGGTGGTGAGCTCGGGTATTTGGGCGACCAAGAGGTTGACCTGGGGCTGGGTCATGCATTCAGGACACTGTTCGCAGTATTGCCTTACCTCCTGCGTTATGTTGGGGCAGCTATGGTACTTCGATAGGAAGTGGACAGTCTCGGCGGCGGTGCGGTGATGTCCGCGGTACCAGTGGTAGTAATCGAGAATACTAGTTTTTGCTATGGTTGGTATGGCGTGGGACGGCGCCAAGCGCTGGGGGTGCTGGTTCGCCTGCTCGGGGTTGGTCCTATTTTCTGGCGGGTTGGTGCTCACTTGGGAGCCTGCTTCTGCCCCGTTGTCGGGGCGGTGGGTGACAGCCATCACCACCGGGTGCTCTTCGTCTGGGGTTTCTGTTTGGGGTTGCAGAGGGGGAAGGAGGTGGTCTGCGTTATCCCAGAGGGTATCCGGGTGTTCTCCCGCGGGCTGCCTTGATAGGGCGTCTGGGAGCTCATTGGCCTTTCCGGGGCAGTGCTCGATGTCGAAGATGTAATCCTGGAGGAATACCGCCCATCGGGTCAGTTTGGCCCGCTGGTCCTTTTGCGCGTTGAGCCAGGTGAGAGCCTTGTTGTCTGTCCGGAGAGTGAATTTTCGTCCCTCCAGGTAGGGTCGGTATCTCTTTATTGCCCATACTGCGGCTAAGCAATCCTGCTCGTTGGAGTGGTAGCGGGTCTCAGCGGGGGAGAATCTTGCACTAGCGTATGAGACTATGTCTCGGCCGCCATCTGGGCGTTCCTGCAGCACGAAGGGTCTAGAGGCGTCGGGTCTGGCGAGGTGAAGGGGGGTGCGGAGGGCGTCCTTAATAGCCTCCAGGGCGTGTTGAGCTTCTTCGGTCCAGGCCCATTTTTTCTTGGGGCTCAATAGATCGGTGAGTGGAGCGGCTAAGTCCGCAAAGTTTGGGACGTATTCCCGGATCCAATTGCATAGACCAAGAAACTGCCTGAGCTTCTTGCGGCTGGTCGGGGCGATGGTGTTGATTACCTGCTCTATGTGCTCGGGTTGGGGTTCGTTTCTGTCTGGGCCGACCGTGTGTCCGAGGTAGCGCAGTCTATCTTCCCCAAATCGGCACTTGTTTACGGAGCAGATCAGCCCATGTTCCTGAAGGCGCTCGAGAACCTTTCTCAAGTGATTGAGGTGCTCCGCCCAGGACGTAGAGTAAATGATTGTCATCCAGGTAGACCAAGCAAAACCGATGCAGGTATCCTACCAGGACTTCGCGGGCCATCAGTCGTTGAAAGGTCATGGGTGCTGTTTTCAGACCGAAGGGCATGACGCGGAATTGATACGCGGCTCCATCAGGAGTGGTGAAGGCGGTGTACGCCCGTGACTCAGGGTGGAGGCCAATCTGCCAATACCCGGACTTCAGGTCGAGGGACGTGAAAATGCTGGCGGGACCGAGATCCTTCAAGGTCTCGTGTATTAGAGGGAGTACCGCAGGTTCATCCCGGGTGGCTTCATTCAGGCGCCTAAAGTCCAGGCAGAACCTAGGCGTGGAGTCCTTCTTGGTTACCACTACGATGGGGGAGTTGTGCGGAGAGTGGCTCGGCTCTATAAATCCCTTGGCTAACATTTCCTCGATCTGTTCGGTAATTATTCGTTTCTTGCCCTCCGAATAGCGATACTGGGGCTCCTGATGGGTGCGTCGTGGGTCGTCCTGATGACGTGCTGTAGAGTACGGGTGGAAGGTGCAGTGGTCCTCCACACGTCTGGGAATTCATTCAGTACGGCACCCAATCCTTCCACTGGCTAGGCATGTGTCGTCCGAGGTTGGTGAGCTGCAGGGGCTCTTGTTGTCGAGCGGGCGTCTGCTTGGGGCCTAGGAAGTAGGTGGTGCTCCTTTGTGTGGTACCGTGGTGAATGCATCGGCGAGTGAAATCAAACGTCGCTTCTTGTTCGGTCAGCCAGGGTAGTCCCAAGATGAGGTCTTCACGCAGATCCTCCGCCACGATGCAGGGGGTGGTGTAGGCCGCTAGTTCGATACTGAGCTGAACCCGGTTTTCCCCTTTTAACTTCATGGTGGCATTCTCTTGGGCCATCTTAGCTTCCGAATGGTGGTATGGTTTGATGTCGTCGCCTTGAACCCATTGGGCGTTGATGAAATTATGTGTGGCGGCCGAGTCTACTAGAGCGTGAACCTCCTGCTTTCCGGGCTCGAGTCGCACGAGAATACGGGGCAGGGGCCGACCAAGGGGGGCGCTTAGCGCGTGGCACTGGCCTGGGCCGTGGGCTGGGTCTCGGCGTTGACTCGCCCCGGCCTTCCTCCGTTTCCCGACGTCTCGTCGCGGGGCGGTTCCGTCCGGGTGATCGATGGGTTGTTGGCAGCTCGTGCGGGTGCATTAGGGCGCGTTGGATCTGGTTGGCGGCGCTGGGGGCAGTCCCTTAATGAAATGGTAGCCCGGGCAGTAATAACAACGGGGCAGTGCGGGGTTCGGGTTCTCGCGGGGACGGATTTTCCGGGCTGGGGGTGGGGCTTGATCCTCCAAATCTTTTTCAATGGCGGCGACTTTGTCGAGTAGTTCATCCATGCTCATGGGTGGGGCGAGCCTCAAGTATGGCCGGATGGCTGGTTTGAGCAGCTCCACCAAGATGGCTACCAAGGACTGCATCGGTTGCTGTACTTCCAGGCGTCGTACCAATTGAATTTTTCGCAGGAGAAATATCTCGGCGTTTTCCCGGGCTCCTTGCTTCTGGCCGTAAAGTTGGGTGGTCAGGGCAGCGCGGATTTCCGGGCTGTCGAATTTTTTTCTGAAGCGTTCCTCGAACTCCGTCCATGCCAATGGTAACGATGCGTAGGGCCGCCACCATTGACTGGCTTTGCCCTGTAGGGCGCCTGTTGCTACCTTGAGTAGTTCTCCGTTGGAGTAGCCTCCCTGCGCTTGGTATCGGACACAATGGTACAGGAACTCCTGGGGATCGTCCAAATCTTCTCCCTTGAAAACGGGCACGGGGTCGACCTTTTTGGGTGCTGCTATGGTCGCCAGGAGAGTTGTTACGATGTTTTAACAAGTTAATTCGCTGGCTATATTTCTTAACTAAAACAAGCAAAAGCAGATACCTGGAGGGCACGTCTAGCTCAAGTCGAAGACGGCGTGCAGTAAATTAAATACATGGAAACCGGGAGGGCGCCAGCGAATCCAGAGAAACAATCAACCAGGTATCTCAAATGCTTTATCAGACGATTCGCAGACTGAGTTCTTATAATGGGCTAAGAACTATAGCTGCAAAGAACGTTATACAGCAACATTGAAAGAAACTACATATAGTTCTCAAGTATCACAGTTTAATTATAATCTTTGGCTCGGAGAAGTCGACAAATGACCCAATAGGGCCTACAGCAAGTAATACTTAAATTCTCATGGAAAATGCAGGATACAATCGGAGGAAAAGCCTCTCAATAATTTACAATTACACACTAAAAATACCTGAACGTACACACATTGGCATGGGCTTTTACTTTCGGCTAGTGCACAAGTTATCGCCTAGCTGGTACAGGTAGTTGAAATGTAGATCCGTGGCCTGGGGCAGTTTAATTCATAGGCTCAACATGGCCCGCAAAGGGAGCTTAGTGGATGTTCCTAGTATTAGGTGGGGCTCTCATGAGATTCACGGAGGCTCTGCTTTTGGCACCAGTGCTTAATAGCCCAGCATAACGATGGGGCCCTGATTAGTCAAAGGCGACCCTACACGAGGTTGCCGGAGGAAGAATCTCTCAGCTGCCAAATTCCGGATCGTGGATTGTAGCTCGGCACGTCAAGCTGACAACAAAATTGAACCCTAAGCGAAGCACTAGAATGCCGATAAGGACTTACCCCGTATGGGCGTGCGAGAGGTGCTACCATCAAAAAGGAATCCGCCAACAAGCGGGGCGCCTAGAATCGCCCAAAATAACGTCGTCTAGAGGAGAATCCGCCGAGGGCGTTTATTTTCCAAACATAACTAAATTAACCTCTTGAACGACTTCGAAGATGGTAGCTGCTACGAGCGGCACCAAATTTCCAACAGCTAAGGCCCAAGAATGCCCCTCGTAACCCGGAAACTCGCCATAGAAACAAAAACTTATCGGGGAGCGGAACCATGTCCCTATCAGCGAACAAAAGTTCCCAACTCAAGAGCGCGCGGAATTTGAATCTGCCCACAGAGTTACAATTCAGAGAGCGCTTCCCATGAAGTTACAAAAAAAGCAGAGTGAAGCGACAAATCTAACGAAAGCGCCATTTTAACGTAACAACTCTCCCCTTACCTCAACAGAAAAATTTCCTAGAAATTTTTCGATAAGACTATCGCGAAACCGTCACTAGCTCGAAGCAACTACACATAAAAAATGAAAAGAAAGGCACCAAAGGCCTCAACCAAAACCCACGTAAAAACCCTAATAACCCGCACCACAATACAACAATACCCGGAGAGACGGGCGCGAACCCGAGCGGAACCCGCAACCGGACCTCCTCCACGACAGGGATCGAGACTGCTCGTCGCTGCTGGATGGTAAAACTGCGCCGGTGAACAGTCCCGTGGCAACCCGTCGCCAAGAAGTCCCAACCACCAGAACCGCTCAACACCCCCACCACGTCCCCCACAAGCAACCCCCCCTGACAACTTCCTAACAAACAAACCACCGTCTTGGACTTAAAAATAAATGCCATTTTCGCAATCAACGTCCCAATAAACCTCAATAACGACACCCATATCGATTTTTAGGCTTACTTACCCCATTTCACCCCCTAAGGGGTTGATTTTCGGAAAATCACGAAATACGTGTTTGCTTATTTGTTTTTAGGAGTACTCCTACGAAGTTTCAAGTCGAAATGTCTATTTAATATTATTTTTCCATACAAAATTGGAACCCCCATTTTACCCCT
Source organism: Agriotes lineatus (assembly GCA_940337035.1). Lineage (NCBI taxonomy): Eukaryota > Metazoa > Arthropoda > Insecta > Coleoptera > Elateridae > Agriotes > Agriotes lineatus. The sequence goes on along the minus strand of CALNHX010000053.1, from coordinate 277,908 downwards.
TTAGGGGTTGAATTTCGAAATATCCTTCCTTATTCCTTGTATACATCATAAAGGGAACCTCTGTGCAAAATTTCAGCTTTCTAGATCCAAGGGTTTGGGCTGGGCGTTGATGAGTCAGTCAGTCAGGACTTTTAGAAATATATATAAGATTTTCGGATTATCCTCGTAATTGTAAATGTTTTGTGCAGCACTTCCTATACCGATCTTTAATTTTTTCCAGATAATGACAGTTGAAAACAGAGATCCACGTCACTCTGTATTTTCAACCGCCTTAAAAAAAAAATTGAGGTTTTTTTCTTAAGAAAATAAAGTTACCACTAAACTAACCTCTTGTACTTTCTTTTAGAACTTATAATTTTGGTAGTCGCGATCTTGTCAATGCACTGAAAATTTTGAAAGAAAAGGAAACTTTTGCGAAAATAGGGGTTGAGTTATTAGTAGATGAAGAAAATTCAAATGTAGCTATTGTCACACCTATTATGAGGAGGTCCCATTCGATGAAATTTTCCAGAAGAGATAGTAGTTGTAGATTCAAGCGGATCCTGTGATCAAGCCAATACAGTGGTAACATTTCTGTTTGGCTCGTCAAAAGTAGGAGGGATTCCATTGGGTTGTGTTATGCATAGTAAACAGAAGAGGATTATACTAAAGCTCTGCAAAATTTAAAAACGTTACTTGGTCCTGAAGGATTTAACAGAAAAAGTATCCACAAATATTTATGACCGATGACAACGCAGCAGAAAAAAATGCATTACGTAGAGTATTTCCAGAAAGTAAGTTACTTCTCTGCATATTTCATGTTACTCAAGCAGTATGGAGATGGCTATGGAGTAGCCATAATAAAATAGAGAAAAATGATCGGCTACATCTTATGAAATTATTTCAAAAGGTAGTGTATTCTTCCACAGACATTGAATGTGATTTAGCCATGAATATTCTTCTTAAAGATATTGTTACAAAAACATATATCAATTTTTGAAGTACGTAGAGCAGCTATGGAAAAGAAAAGAAGAATGGTGTTTGTGTAATAGGGCTCTTTAACTACCAGAGGGCATAATACCAATAATACTGTCGAAGCCTCGATCAGAATATTCAAAGATTTGGTATTAGAATGATGTAAAGCTTTTAATATATGCGCTTTAGTGGATTTTGTTTCCACTATATTGGAAAACCATCACATAAGAAGATTACTCAATTTCGCTAATGGAAGGGAAACAAAAAATGATATTGCATATGGGAAATTAACGATTATCACCCTGAAGAATAAGGCACTACAAATCAACAACACACACCTCAGAGCCTTTCATTCGGAGGAAAAGATATGTCAATCGATTAACACGGTGATGGAGGCAGATGATACAGTGCACTACCACGTTGAGTTTCTAAACACTCCACACTCCCTGACTTCTTCCAAATCGCCTGCCTTTGAAAGTTGGAGCACTTATACTATTGACAAACATGAAGACTCTCAAATTTAACTGCAGGTGAAAGCTCCGCATCGTAACGTCACTGAGGACAAAATGTTCATAGGTTTTGGAGAAGGGGAGACAGTCTTCATTCCTCGAATAACCCTTATTCTTTCAGACTATTCTTTTCGATTTAAAAACGTAAAAACCTGCTTTGCCATGACAATTAATAAGGTGCGGGGACAGTCGCTGAATCAGGCTGGGGTCGACTTGAAGGAAGACTGTTTTTTCTCTATCAACTTTATCTAGACTGTTTAGGGATCAGTTCTCCAAACAACAATATCGTCTACAAAGAAGTGCTTTATCCTCTATTCGATGGTATTGAATTCTACTTCACAGATCGTTATATAATAGAATCTTTTTTTTTTTATTATATAAACCAGATCAGCGTTTGCTCGCTATACATGGTTGATTTCAATATAATTGTTATGTTAATTATATCTAATGGCCGAGGCCTCACTAACTCGTTTAATTGTTAATCTGGAGAAGTTTATAGCAATACTGTGTGTGTTGAGATCGATTTTATTATTCACTTGTCACTGGATGTAGGAGATAAGTACACATCTTGTGGTAATTTCCGCTTTAGTCTTCTGTGTATTTGTTTTACACCAGTTCCATATTCGCGAGCACTTGGGCACCATGTGATATTATTAAAATACGTTTTGGAGATGTTTTGGATAAAGTCCTGTATCGTGGAGGTACCAGCTTCTTGATGGAGTTGGGCGTTTCTAACATACCACGGTGAGTTAAAGATAGTGCGTAATACCTTGTTTTGGAGTGTTTGAAGTTTATTAATTTGGGTTTTTGAGGTAGCTCCCCATACTTGGCAGGCGTATGTAAGTATTGGTCTAAGTATCGACTCGTATATGAGGATTCCACATTTGTATTTAAGGGGCGACTTCTTATTTATTATTGGATATAACATTGCCAATCTCGCGTAACATTGGTTTAGTTTTTTATTTACATGGAATGCCCAGGTAAGTCGTTTGTCAAGGTATACTCCGAGATATTTTATTGCATTGTCATTTGGATTCCAGATTATTTGTTGATCCCCAATTGTGATATTTGGTGGCATGGTAGGTCTACGTAGTGTGAAAAGCTTACACTCACATTTCATTGGGTTGAGGGCGATGCACCACTTATCAAACCATCCGGTGAGAATGTTGACGCTTTCTTGAAGGTTGCGTGTAACTACTAGAATGTCTTTGTGTTGTGATAATAATGCCGTGTCGTCTGCGTACATGGCGATCGTGGTGTTAGGTGGTTCGGGTAGGTCATGAACATATATGTTAAACAGCGTGGGGCCTAGAATAGAGCCCTGTGGGACTCCAGCATCAATTTTCTTAGTCGTAGAAAGAGAAGAATTGATTCTCACAGCAAATGTACGATCAGATAAGAAAGATTTGATAACTCTCAGTAAGTACGCTGGTATATGTGCTTGTATCATTTTGTATACCAATCCATCCACCCAGACTTTGTCGAAGGCCTGGGCGATATCGAGAAACACAGCGGCTGTGTGTTGTTTGTTTTCGAATCCGTTTTCGATAAATTCTGATATTCTGGATAACTGATGAATGGTCGAGTGGTTTTTACGGAAGCCGTACTGGAATATTGGTATTACATGGTTGCTAGAGAGGAATTTGGTGAGTCGATCCAGGATAACTTTCTCTAGAATTTTTGATATTGTTGGCAGTAAGCTTATTGGGCGATAGCTGGCTGTGTCCTTTGGGTTTTTTCCTGGCTTATGAAACAGAAGCACGTGCGCATGTTTCCAGATCTCGGGAAAGTGCCCCAATCTTAGACAGGCATTGAATAATATTGTCAGAAATGTCAAGGCTTTTTTAGGCAGATTTTTGAGTACTACATTAGGTATGAGATCGTGGCCTGGGGATTTCTTTAAGGATAGTTGGTTTATTAGTAGCTGGATTTCTTCAGGGGAGGTGGGAGTTATAGTTTCTGTGGTGCTTGGGACGTAATCTCTTATGTAAGTTTGAACTTCTTGGATAAATTCCTGGTTGTTATTCGAGATGTGTGTAGTGAACGTACCTTCTAAATGCAGAGCAAAAACTTCGCATTTCTCTTTATCTGAACAATATGATTGGTCATTCACCTTGATGGTGCATATTTGTGAGTTCTGGTTTAAGATTCTTCTGGTGGCTTGCCACATTGTAGGATCTCTAGCTTGCAAATCTCCAATGTGTCTTCTGTAATTGTTTATTCGATATGTATCCAAGGCTAGTTTGACTTCGCGTGTTGCACGATTCAGTTGTGTTCTAATGAGCGGGTCTCTTGATTTTTGCCAGACACGTCTTAATTTGTTTTTGTTCTTTATGAGATTCATAATGTATGTTGGAGGATGTGCGAAATTTGATTTAGGTCTCTTTTGAATTGTAGTAGCACCATCAATTGAACTACATATTGCTAAGTTTAGCTTAATTATTTCAGAGTCTATATTCTGCGGAGATTCTATGATCGTAGGGCAGGTAATTGTATCCTTTAAAGTATCTTGAAATAAAGACCAGTCCACGCGTCCTTTAATCAACCTGGGCAGAGTATGGTTACTTTTTGCGCTATTTGAAAACGTTATTATAACTGGGAGATGATCAGACTCCAGTTCCGTGACCACTGTTTGTAAAATTGGAGCAGAGAAGTTTTTTATTAAGCATATGTCCAGGATATCTGGTTTATAACTCCGTCTGTATGGGTAATAGGTTGGTTCTAATGGAGCGGATATATGAATTGCGTGATTGGTTATATACGTGTTCATTCTATTACCATTGGGGTTGTTGACTCTGCAGCCCCATAAGATATTTTTGGAATTAAAATCTCCTATGGCAAGTGTTGGGCTGTTGGTGTTGAATAGGGAGATGATATCATCTTCTAATAATTTGCGGTTTGGTTGCTTATATGCGGCAATAATTTTCACAATTGTGTTGTTTCTGAGCTCTAGGTTCACTGCTATCGCTTCAAGATTTAATAAATGCGGAAGTTCAATTGGGTAAGCTGAAAGGGAGCGTTTAATAATTATGGCGACGCCGTCTGATGCAAAATTTGCTTGTCGATCTTGCCGATGGATTACATAGCCTGGAATTTTAATTTTTTCACCAGTTGCTAGGTGGGTTTCGCTTACAATTAAGATGTCGACATTGTGTCTTGCTAGAAATGCTATTATCAGTGCTCGTTGTTTTGTTAAACCATCTGCATTGTAATTGACGATGGTGAGATTTGATATGCTATGTTCAGGATTTTTATTTGCCATTGAAGAGGGAGGGGATTAGTGAAAATATAAACTGTTTGATCTGTTCTTGATAGGGGGCCAGTATGGTCCAAATTGTGTGGATTAGTTCAGATAGAGAGGATTTTGGGAGAGCATCAGGTGCGGTTTGCTGGGAGTGACTGAGTGGAGAGGGATTTGCAATATTTGCGTATGTGTTGTTAGGAGTTGTGTGTCTGTAATAATCGGGTTTAGGTATTGGAATTGTTCGTTGAGTATTAGTGGATTTTTTGTTGGAATTGATGTAGTACTCGCAACCCCTAAAATTTGCCGGGTGTTCTCCGCCGCAGTTGACGCACTGAGGCTTTTGTGTGCGTGGCTTTTTACACTCTGAGTAGTGGTGAGTGCCTGTGCATTTAACTCATCGGGCGGAAAGCCGGCAGTAGTTTTTCGTATGTCCCAGCCGCTGGCAGTTTGTGCATTGAGGAGTGTCCCTGCTACTGCGTCTGGGTTCGATTTTAATTATACAATGGAATAACCTGGTGAGTTGAAATATTTCTTTGGCTTTTTTCGTTCTTGGTGAGCTCGATTGCGCAAATAGGAATTGGCTGTTTGTTTTTCAAAAGCCTGGTGACTTTCACTACTGGAAGCTGCTTTAACAATAGTTCCTTGGTTATTTCCTCTACTGTAATAGATGTTGGCAGATTTCTCATTATAACAGATAAATTAGATCCTACTGGGTTGCGAAATGTATAGTATTTAATTTTATCTTTGTTGGCCTCATAATATTTGGTTAGATTGCGATAGTCATCGATGTTTGTTAGAATCTGGGGAAGGTAAGAAGTTGTAATTCGCCAAATTAGTTCTATTTACAAGTAGGGTCAAACCATTTTCAGGGCTTTTCGAAATTCATTCTTCCTAAGAAGCTAAATGTGGTAGACCTGTTTTTATAAAGATCTACAATGAGGAAACTACTAGGTGGAAAGCTGAAATTCGTCATATTAGTTCGTTTTACAAATCAGATCAAGTAAATATCTAGGTTTTGCAGAATTCATCCCCGAAAGGGGTTAAATGGGGCAAATATGTTTTTCTAAATATCGCTCCAAGGAAACTACTACAAGTATAGGATGTTAAAATTGAGCATATTAGAACATTTTTCGAATCGGTCAAATCAGTTTTACGGTTTTGGAGAATTCATCCCCGAAAGGTGTTAAATGAAACAAATCTGTCGAAATATCGCCACGGGAAAAGTACTGCAGGCAGTAAGTTGAAATTCGGCATTTTAGATCGTTTTACTAATTGGAAATAGTTTTTCGAGTTTTTCGAAATACATCTCTCAAACTGGTTAAATAGACCAGAAGTGTTCTTCTAAAAATAGCCACAAAGTAATTATTACAGACAGGAAATTGAAATTCGGCATATTAAATCGTTTTACAAATTAGGTCAAATCAATTTCAGGCTTTTCGAAAGGATTAAATGGGGTAGCTGTGTTTTTCCAAAGATCGCCATAATACAGTAACTGCTGCAAGTAGAAAACTGATTCGGTACAGTAGTTCGTTTTACACATCGAGTCAAGCCATTTTCAGGGTTTTTCGAAATGTATCCTCTCAAAGGGATTAAATGGGGTAGATGTGTTTTTGTAAAGATCTTCACCAGATAGATACAGTAGTAAGTCGAAATTCCGCATATTAGTTCGTTTTACAAATCATGTCAAACCATTTTCATGGTTTTGCAGAATGCATCTCCTCAAAAGAGTTAAATGAGATAGATCTGTTTTTTAAAGATTACCTTAACGAGCGAACTACTACAGACAGGAAGTTGAAATTTTGCATATTGGGTCGTCTTACAAATAGATCAAATCATGTCCAGGGATTATTGGAATTCACCCCCAGAGGGTGCTACGGTGTAAATGATCTCTTAAATCTCTTAAAATAAAACACAATTTCATGAGTTATATGTATATATTAGAAGAATAAAGAAATCATAATCATAGCTTTAATAAGCGCGAAAATCTTGCTTACTATCGAACTTTGGGATAGCGCTACGAGACTCAATTTGGGCTTTTATGAAGCCTTCTCTATAATGTTTTTTTTTGCTCAGCTTGACTGAAGCCTCAGTAACAGTCTTTACTGCTCTTTCGACTGCTTGCGAGTGGCATGGCAGACGTAGTAGAGACAAGTCTCCTTCTCCTTTTTGTACGACAAACATTTGGAAAATAAGCTTCTGGCAACCTTGCGAAAAAGTGCTTACTTGTGTTTACTCAAGGAAAAATAGCTCTTTGTAGCTCTATTGAGTTAAGTAAAATTATACACGTGCTGGAAAGTAACACTGGTGTAGCAAGAAGTCACACGAGGTGAAGAAGGCAAAGAAATCTAGGTAACAAGTTATAATTTAACGCAATTCAGTTGGAGGTTAAGTTGGATTAATGTGATAACGGAGCGCTCGAATTAAAAGCGACGTTGCCGAGTTTTTTAATTTACCAGGAAACTTAGGGAAAGTGCAGTTCGGCGAAGCGAACGCATCGTGTGGCCCGTGGTTCTTTCCGCAAACTGAATTTGTGTTTTACGTAGCATAGCAATGTTTAAGTGTGGCCGATGTAACGAAGATATCGTGGACGGCCCTAAGTGTAATGCTTGTTACAAGCGCTTTGACTTTCCATGTTCCGGTGTGACTGAAGCAGGCTTCAGAAAGCTGGGGGACAGGAGATCAACCTGGCGCTGCCCATCGTGCAAGGCATCTGCAGCATCGCCGACGCCACCCACGTTAGAAGGGATAATGGAGGAACTCAGGCGCTTATCTCTCAAGCTGGCCCCACTGGAGACACTGGTGAACGATGTGAAGGAGGTCAAGGTCGAGTTAGCGGCACTCAAAACATCGGTTGAATTTGCACATGAGTCTATAAATGAGCACTCGACTAAATTGAATTCGGTGGAGGCAAGAGTCTTACACTTGGAAGAAAGTAATAAAGATGTAACTTCTCTACAGGAGCAACTTAGCCAACTAAAAAATCAGCTGAATAATAAAGAGCAGTGGCTCAGAAGCAGCAACGCTGAGATAAAGGGTGTTCCATATAGCAAAGGAGAAAATCTGTATGAATTAGTTGAAAAGATAAGTGGTTTGGGAAAATTTCAATTGAATAAGGAGTTAATCAACTTTATCACCAGGGTGCCCACCAGGCAATCAGATTCAATGAAATCTATCATTGTGCATTTTCACAAGCGCTACGACAAAGAAGATTTTATAGCGGCTTTACGTAAGATAAAATCACTGAAACCAACGGACATTGGCCTGAGAGGGATCAACAATATTTTTGTAAATGACCATCTTACTGAAGATAACGAAAGACTGCTTACTCAGACAAAATTAGCTGCGAAAGAAAAAAATTTTCAGTTTGTTTGGGTAAAACACTGCAAAATTCTAATAAGAAAAAATGCAACTTCCCCTATTATTTCTATCAAAACAGAAGATTTGCAAAAAATTTTCTAATTCGTGCGCGAAAATTTGTCTTCGAGTTAAATTTACGTTATAATAGAAATTATTTAAGTTTTGCCATGTGTGCTATTTTCTTGCTTCTTAGAAGTTTGAGAGCCAAACTATTTTTTATCGCTTGCTATTGTGTTTTATGTTCGCATCGCTTGGGTAAAAACTGGATGTATGTTTGCCTAACTGCCCTAAATATTACTTTTCCTTTAATAAATGTGTACCTTATGTTGATGTACCATTGGGCTATTATATGTGGGTGCGTCAGAGTGTTAAGCGCATTAGTATTAATGTTTACTGGATTTCTTGCATGTTTATTTGAGTTGGACGTAGGTTGTGTCATAATAAGTTCATCAATTTGTAATATTCATTTAAATAATTTAGTACAGATATCTATCTCACCTGCTAACAGCCGCAAACTTATATACATATATCAGCTACTTTGTACTTTAGCAATCGTTCTTATGAGGATTCCATGTTTTAATTACCTGCTATTAATCTTTCATTTTGGTATATTCTTGAATTATTTAGATATTAATCATTATTACTGCATTCAACTTCCCTCCTAGCATTTATTACCAAAATGCGAGAGGGCTGCGTACAAAAACAACTACATTTCTAAGAAACGTTTTACTGAATTCTTACGATATTATCTCAATTACCGAGAGTTGGCTTATTGACGGTATCAAGAATGAGGAGTTGTTTGACGATAGATATGTAGTTTGGAGACGGGACAGAAAATATGCTGCTATGGGACAATCGTTCGGCGGCGGAGTCATTTTAGCCGTGAACCGGCGGCTTGCTGCGGTCGAGAGGCCTGAGTGGCGATCCTCCGCTGAAGACATCTGGGTAACGATAAGTTTTCGCCTGGGCCCACCGCTCTTATCCTGTGACCTACACATTTGTACTCTTTATCTGTGTGCTCAGAACTTGGGGAATTCCTTCGCAATACAATTAAAAAACTATTCTGAAAAACTTTCCGAAATATTTTTATCTAGTCCGTCCAGTAAGTTTATCCTAATGGGTGATTTTAATCTGCCGAACATAAATTGGGCCCCGCAAAGTGACACCGGTATGATTACTTACTCTAACTCAACAGGTGAAACGCAAGCTAATTTTTTTGATACAATTGATCTTTGCTCCTTTAACCAGTTTAATGGGATTAGAAACGCGCACGACAGAATTTTAGATTTAATATTTTCTAACGAATATTTGAAAGTGTGTAGTTGTTGTGACCCGTTAGTACCGGAAGACCCGCATCACAAAGCCTTGTCGATTGAAGTTGATCTCATTAGTCAACCATCTTTGAAGAAGCAATGTAGAATGAAATACTTCTACAACTCAGGTGATTATGCGGCAATTAATGAAAGTTTAAACAACATCGATTGGGCAAGTAACTTGACGTCGGGAACTATAGACGATGCCCTACACTTTTTAAATTCTGCTATTTCAGATTTACGCGATAAATATATTCAACACAAATTGCAGTTTGATGATAAGTTTCCTCCATGGTATACCTCCCCTCTGAAAAAAATGATGAAAGAAAAATTAAAATACTTCCGTAAATATAAAATCTATGGTAACTTGTCCGATTACGCAACTTTTTCTCTACTTAGACAACGAGCGAAACATCTAGAATCCCAGTGTTACAAGTCTTACACTGCAAACATCGAAATTTCTATCTCAGAGAACCCTAAAGCATTTTGGTCATTTATCAAAAGTAAAAATAATACGAATGCAATACCAGCTGTTATGACGTATGGCGACTAATCGACACAAACGGGGGAGGGCATATGTAATTTATTTTCCACCTACTTTCAATCCACCTATTTGGAGACAAATTCAACGAATAACATCCAAGTTGATTATCCTCCTAGCATAAGTCCTACTAGCATCTCCAATGTTGAAATTAATCAGGATGGAGTACTAAAACTACTCAAATCTATGGACACAAACAAATCTGCTGGACCTGACGGCATTTCGCCAATTTTAATTCGTAATTGTGCTGATAGTCTGTCCGTTCCTCTTTTTATACTCTTTGATAGATCCATCAAAGAGGGCATCATGCCCTCAGTTTGGAAATCGGCTTTCGTCTCCCCCATTCACAAAAAAGATTCTAGAAACAGAATAGAAAATTATAGACCCATATCAAAATTGTGCGTTTTTGCCAAAATATTCGAAAGAATCGTTTATGCTGAAATATATTCAGCGATGAAACCAATATTTAGTCCTGAACAACACGGCTTTCTTAAGCAGCGTTCAACAGTAACTAATCTGCTAGTATCAAATGAGTATATATCCGAGAACATGGCAGTTCCGGCCCAAGTTGATACAATCTTCACGGACTATAGTAAGGCATTTGATAGGATAGACCACATTATCCTTCTCAATAAACTTCATAGGGCCGGTATTCACGGAAATCTTTTCAGGTCGTACATTGAAAATCGTTCTCAGGCAGTAGTACTCAATGGTTTCACATCTGGGTGGACAACTGTCCCTTCAGGTGTTCCGCAAGGGTCTTTAATGGGCCCTTTACTCTTTATTTTATTTATTTTGGATATAGGAAAATGCTTTCTTTTCTCCAAATTTATACTATTTGCAGACGATATGAAAATCTTAAAACGTATAGATAATGCCTCGGATGCAGCTGCCCTTCAAAGCGATTTACTCAGGCTAGATCAATATTGTCTCGATAATAAGCTTGACCTTAATGTGTCGAAATGTTACTGTATTACGTTTACTAGAAAAATAAACTTTCTAAATTTTAACTATTATCTCAAAGGCCAACTTATCAATAGAGTTGAATTCATTAAAGACTTCGGTGTAATCCACGATTCAAAATTATTATTTGACAGGCACATTGATCATATCGTCTCAAAAGCATCAAAAGCACTGGGCTTTATCATGAGATCATGTGCTGACTTCTCTCAAGTTAAAACTATAAAAATTCTTTACTGTGCATATGTACGCAGCCTTCTCGAATACTGCTCGCAAATATGGCAAAAAAGGTTTTTACGCTTTATCGAATTTAAAAGTCGAGTTAGAGATTGCGACGTGCGCTCAGTTCACGGATGTGCTTTTGAGAATCGGTCAACATTGCCAGCAAAACGTTTTCAGGGTGAGCGAAATAACAGTTTCTTTGAATTACCGGATCGACTATGGCCTTCAGTTCTGTGGGCAAGTATCTAGTGGCAGATATGAATTGATACAGATGGCGTGCTCCATCTTTACAGGATGGGTGAGTTTTGATTGCAAACCAGGTTGGAGCGTAAGCCTTGACGACATACGTTGCAAGAACCACTAGGTTTTCAGGAGGTGATTCCATCGAAACATACAAACGCAAAATTCTATTAGCGCGAGTTAGCCATCGGGCATGCGACATTTTTCCTGGCGATTTGTTTCCTAAATCAATAGGAAATTCACCTGTTGTTACCGCTAATGCAATTCTGTACAGATATTTTTGGTCAGTGCTCAGATCTTCTGCAGACACCTCCGGCAACACCGCGGGAATGGGTTGAAATTGAATAACAGGCCTCTTTTCGCAGCTTTCTAGATTTTTACCGATGGTCCCTAAAAATGTCTGGGGGCCCGATGTGTTGCCGTCAATATGCAGGATCAAGTGACGAAAAGGCTGTTCATTCATGTGAAGAAGACAGATGATCCATTGTAACGATCTGTTTAATCGTTTTTCAAGCAGACGAATGATGCCTCCTTGCTTACCAACGTTCACATTGGTTCCATCACAACCTACCGCCAGCAAAGTGTTCATTGAAATGTCTTCTTTTAAGAAAAAGTCGGTGATTGCTTTTTCTATACATTTAGAGGTGCCAGAATCTGGTGCAATATAACCCAAGAACTTGGTCTCCGGTTCTTTTATCAACGAAATGTGCTCTTCAAGAATACTCTCTTTATACATTTTTCCGTCTTTTTCTGATACAACCAAAGTTTTATCTTTTCTTCCGTCGAAGTATTGCGCAGATACTTCGAAGATTTTGGCTCGCTTCACGACACATTTCCTGGTTTTGGCACGTTTCCGGCGAATCCGATTTTTATCGATAATTTCTGCACTGGAAGTATGTAGCACTGCTGAGGCAATGGCTGCCGCAGCTCTATCTGAGACACCAAATCTGTCAAAAGTCTTTGAAAGCAAATCATAGTCTACACTTTCAGAAGAGAGCTTTTTGGTAGGAGATGCCGTTGTTTCGACTTGCTTCGATGGCTCGAATTTAACATCTTGATCCGATGTAGTGCATTCTGATTCCGATGAAAAAGAGATATTGAGCTCCTGTGTGCTTTCGTTTTGAAGCTGGCACTTTGAATTTGACTTAAATAATTTCCTTTTCAATGTGTTAGTTAGCTTTTTAGTTGTAACTGTATCTACGCTTCCAATGAACATTTTCCTAGTCGATCGTTGGTCGATCAGGAAGCTGTGCTCCCGTGTAGGTACTTTTTTCTCTCTAGGAAAATTACATTTAGAGATGTTCTTACATTTCCAAGATGAAATGTCAAACAAAACTCTACTGGTGCGGCAGAATTCTTCTAATTTCTTCTCGGCTATTTTTGGATGGGATTTTAGGAGATTTTTGCATTTGAGGTGATATGCCTTTAACATTACTCTCACTCCTTTATGTTGGATAATAGGAATAGAAGCTTTACCCCATATTTCTGCAATTTTTGCCACCACAATGGCTTCTATTTCCTTATAGGTGGGCTCTTTCTTTGTGTCTCGCTCCAGTTTTATTTTGCGACGGTTCCACTCATAGAACTTCATGACATCTTCGTATGTTGGTAACATATTGTCTTTTAAATCACACGTATCACCAAACAATGGAGATTTCCACTTTTCAAGTACGATCTATCTTGAAACAAACAAATGAGTGCAACACAACCTTTGACTCAAGAAGACGCAGCGCTACTGAAGCCTGAAGCGTGAAGTGCGTGCTAGACGTGTTTGGACGCGTTGATTTTTTCCTCCCCCACCGTCCCCCACCGTCCCCCTCCTCCCCCACACCTTCTTTCTTTCTTTTTAAATTGCATTTATTGTTCGGAATATTTACATAAAATAGCAAATACATGGTGTAAGTACATGTCATGTATTTCATTTTGTATATTAATGTTTATAATTCAAGTTCCCCGCCCTTATTGGGCTCACACTTAATTATTAATTACATTTTATATAGTTAATATTTTATTTATTTGTACAGATACTTAGAACATAAAACATAACTTAGTGCTAATTTATTTACAGACCCAGTCACAACAATGATTCATTCCTAATTACAAACATGACTCGCGCAACTTGCATACTTCCTTTCAATCCATTCTAGGCATTTGTACATTTTTATTGGTTTATTTGTCGTCCGTGGCTGTTGGAGCTGCTGCGTTGTGGATTTTGTTCACAGGAAAGCAGCGTGGAAAAACCTGCTTTAGGGGTCACCTAGAAGAGAGTTTGTGATTAATTCTAAATTGTAAAACAGATTAGGGTATTTTTGCCTGGTTTCGTATGTCCATGTCATGTCGTGTTTATGATTAATGTTAACACGACTCAGTCCCGTGGCCTCGTTGGAGGGCGGGCGAGGGTTAAGCAAAATGGCTTCCGGCGACTGGTGTTTTTGCCCTGGTAACTCAGTCGGCCAATGGTGCTTTCCCCGGTAGGCGGGACAGACCTCAGAGTGAGAGCAAGACAGAGAGAGAGAGAGACACACAAATTTATTTACAAAGTTCTTTTTATGTTCTTTATTCAGTATTTACTCCTATATACAAAAGAGGGCGATCGGACGCCTGGACGGCTCTCCCGTTAGCGGGGCGGGAGGGGGCGGTGAGGGTGGCGGGGGGCCTGGTGCTGGTGGCGGCACCGAGGACTCGGCGTTCGGGCTCGGGGCCTGCTTGAACCGGACGGCGGCGGGTGGTGACTCCGGGGCGGTGGCGACGGGCGTCGGCGCCTGGGGTCCCGGGGGAGGACCGGAGGTTGCTTCCTGGGTGGCGGCGCGGGGGCAGGTCCACCTCTTGGAGGATTTCCGGGCTGTCGAATTTTTTTCTGAAGCGTTCCTCGAACTCCGTCCATGCCAATGGTAACGATGCGTAGGGCCGCCACCATTGACTGGCTTTGCCCTGTAGGGCGCCTGTTGCTACCTTGAGTAGTTCTCCGTTGGAGTAGCCTCCCTGCGCTTGGTATCGGACACAATGGTACAGGAACTCCTGGGGATCGTCCAAATCTTCTCCCTTGAAAACGGGCACGGGGTCGACCTTTTTGGGTGCTGCTATGGTCGCCAGGAGAGTTGTTACGATGTTTTAACAAGTTAATTCGCTGGCTATATTTCTTAACTAAAACAAGCAAAAGCAGATACCTGGAGGGCACGTCTAGCTCAAGTCGAAGACGGCGTGCAGTAAATTAAATACATGGAAACCGGGAGGGCGCCAGCGAATCCAGAGAAACAATCAACCAGGTATCTCAAATGCTTTATCAGACGATTCGCAGACTGAGTTCTTATAATGGGCTAAGAACTATAGCTGCAAAGAACGTTATACAGCAACATTGAAAGAAACTACATATAGTTCTCAAGTATCACAGTTTAATTATAATCTTTGGCTCGGAGAAGTCGACAAATGACCCAATAGGGCCTACAGCAAGTAATACTTAAATTCTCATGGAAAATGCAGGATACAATCGGAGGAAAAGCCTCTCAATAATTTACAATTACACACTAAAAATACCTGAACGTACACACATTGGCATGGGCTTTTACTTTCGGCTAGTGCACAAGTTATCGCCTAGCTGGTACAGGTAGTTGAAATGTAGATCCGTGGCCTGGGGCAGTTTAATTCATAGGCTCAACATGGCCCGCAAAGGGAGCTTAGTGGATGTTCCTAGTATTAGGTGGGGCTCTCATGAGATTCACGGAGGCTCTGCTTTTGGCACCAGTGCTTAATAGCCCAGCATAACGATGGGGCCCTGATTAGTCAAAGGCGACCCTACACGAGGTTGCCGGAGGAAGAATCTCTCAGCTGCCAAATTCCGGATCGTGGATTGTAGCTCGGCACGTCAAGCTGACAACAAAATTGAACCCTAAGCGAAGCACTAGAATGCCGATAAGGACTTACCCCGTATGGGCGTGCGAGAGGTGCTACCATCAAAAAGGAATCCGCCAACAAGCGGGGCGCCTAGAATCGCCCAAAATAACGTCGTCTAGAGGAGAATCCGCCGAGGGCGTTTATTTTCCAAACATAACTAAATTAACCTCTTGAACGACTTCGAAGATGGTAGCTGCTACGAGCGGCACCAAATTTCCAACAGCTAAGGCCCAAGAATGCCCCTCGTAACCCGGAAACTCGCCATAGAAACAAAAACTTATCGGGGAGCGGAACCATGTCCCTATCAGCGAACAAAAGTTCCCAACTCAAGAGCGCGCGGAATTTGAATCTGCCCACAGAGTTACAATTCAGAGAGCGCTTCCCATGAAGTTACAAAAAAAGCAGAGTGAAGCGACAAATCTAACGAAAGCGCCATTTTAACGTAACAACTCTCCCCTTACCTCAACAGAAAAATTTCCTAGACATTTTTCGATAAGACTATCGCGAAACCGTCACTAGCTCGAAGCAACTACACATAAAAAATGAAAAGAAAGGCACCAAAGGCCTCAACCAAAACCCACGTAAAAACCCTAATAAC
The DNA here is from genome assembly GCA_940337035.1 of Agriotes lineatus. Classification (NCBI taxonomy): domain Eukaryota; kingdom Metazoa; phylum Arthropoda; class Insecta; order Coleoptera; family Elateridae; genus Agriotes; species Agriotes lineatus. Next base: position 262,079 of record CALNHX010000053.1, on the reverse strand, counting down.
CCGCACCACAATACAACAATACCCGGAGAGACGGGCGCGAACCCGAGCGGAACCCGCAACCGGACCTCCTCCACGACAGGGATCGAGACTGCTCGTCGCTGCTGGATGGTAAAACTGCGCCGGTGAACAGTCCCGTGGCAACCCGTCGCCAAGAAGTCCCAACCACCAGAACCGCTCAACACCCCCACCACGTCCCCCACAAGCAACCCCCCCTGACAACTTCCTAACAAACAAACCAAACCCCAAGGCGGAAGCAAAACCCCACAGTTAAGGCACTGTTAGACCGAAAACCAATAACCCTTCCCACGAATAAATCCAACAACCCGTACCCACAAAAATCCAAAAATTTACCCAAAATATCGATTAGGGTTCTTCTGTTGACAAAAAGGGGAGAAGGCAACCCCGGGAAAAGAGGGCGACAGGCACCAGACGAATCCTCGACGTGAGGTCTCAAGCAATCAACCAACAACTGAAGCGAAGTAGCGTGAACATTAGTACACTCAATACTTTCGTCGACAACACGGCTCTGAAGAGCTTTAGCATGAAAACACTCTACAGCAGCCCCAGAATATACCAAAGTCGAACATAAAATTGACCTAGACGTCAGCCACAAATATACCAGTGTTGGAAGTGGGAGAACTAGTTGACAAACTTCCCAGACTGAACTACTCCAAGTGCTCAATAGAACTATCCGAGACCGCACAAGAGGGAAAGTCAGAAGAAATCGCTCCCTTACCGTGACCTGTCCTACGATGCAATAAAGGGAAGAACTTGATGACAATGTTCCCTAACAGTGACCTACCCTACAAATGCCCAACCAACCACCCTAAATATAACGAGAGAGGACCATTACGTCACAGCGGAGACATCATAAGGTTTCAAGTCCTTCGCATGCCAAGTACCTTTCAGAACAAGCCCGTCTGGATCTTTTAGCTCATAGACCCAACGGGAGAACTTCCGATTGACATAAAAAGGGCCAATATATTTAGAGGCGAACTTCGCCGTGAACTGACGAGCGGCATCAGACAGAACGTAATTTCTACGCAACACGGGCTGTCCCAGAACATATTCCAAAGGACGCCGACGAAGGTCATAACGGGCCTTAGAATTCTGATACGCCTTTCCCAATCGGCGCTTGACCTCAGCGTACAGTTTGCTCAAAAAGGCGGCACGCGTGTCTAGGTCTCGACCGCGATCGAACTGAAATTCCGGATCTTCACCATCTGGGGTAGGCTCGTGCCTCAGTACAATCTCTCGACCAAAATTTATGAAATAGGGAGTCTTCCCCGTGACCTCATGAACTGAAGTACGCGTCGCGCAAGCTACATGGGGCAGATATTTGTCCCAGTCCTGATGATGGTCAGACACGTAAGCCGTCAACATGGTTTTCAACACCCTATTTATACGCTCCGTCGGATTGGCTTGAGGATGATAGTTGGCCGTAAAGGAGATCTTGCAACCGTACTTGTTGGCTAAGGACCGAAACTCACGTCTACGAAATTGGACGCCATTATCACAAATGATGCGCTTAGGGGCACCGAACATCAGGAAAACATCTTCCTCAAAGTGACGCGAGACCGCGTTAGCTGATGCGGCCCGCAAAGGGAAAGTCAGCGCAAATTTGCTGAAGCAATCCGCCACGACCAGAATGTAGGCGTACCCACGTGACGACCGGGGCAGGGGTCCGATAATGTCACCACAGATGACCTCCCAAGGTTTCGAAATCAAGGAATGGCCTGCCATAAAACCAGCGGGAGCTCGTTGTTCGGGTTTAGTTCGTTGACACGTTTTACAACGACGGACATACATCATACATCATACCGCAATTTGGGCCAATAATATTTGTGGGCGATACGATGAAAAGTTTTATTAACGCCCGCATGACCAGCCGTAGGGCTATCATGATTCTGCCTAATGATTTCACGACGCTGAAATTTCGGGACCACAAACTTCCAATGATCTTCCTCATCATCCGCTAAGTCAGGATAATCGGACCGAACGTACTTGTAGAGCTGGCCATCACTAACTCGCCACTGAGGGAATTTACGAGGATTGGCGGTGACTTGCCGACACATGCGCCTATACCAAGTATCACGAGCAGGTTCAAGAGGCACCTCAACAACATCAACAACAGGAACGGCTCGGGACAACGTGTCCGGCACGACATGTTCCTTGCCCTTGCGATGCACAATATCAAAATCGTACTGTTGGAGGCGAACAGCCCAACGAGCAATGCGACCCACGGGGTCCTTGATGTCATTGAGCCTCTTAAGGCTGTAGTGGTCCGTTACTACCGTGAAGTTAGTTCCCTCGATATAAGGCCTAAGTTTCTCGATTGCGAAAAGAACCGCAAGATACTCGCGCTCCGTAGTGCTAAAGTTCCTTTCAGTTTTTGACAACGATCGGCTGATGTAGCAGATGACCTTCTCTCCGTCAGCTTGTTGCTGGGTAAGGACCGCGCCGACACCATAACCAGAAGCGTCGGTCTGAATTACAAAAGGTAACGAGAAATCTGGGCACGCCAAAATAGGGGCCGAAACCAGATGCTCCTTGATAGAAAGGAAGGCTCGCTCATATTGGTCATCCCACACAAATTTAGCGTTTTTCCGAAGAAGCGAAGTCAAAGGGCCAATCAGCGAAGAGAAATTCGGCACAAACCGTCGATACCATGATGCCATGCCAACTAGACGACGCACCTCAGATACCGAGACGGGAGTAGGTATGCGAGTAATAGCATTCACTTTCTCCGGATCAACCAACAACCCTTGGGCATTAACCACGTATCCGAGATACTTGAGCTCGGGCTTACAAAAATGACATTTGTCTTTACTAAGCGTGAGGCCGGCAGCCATGAGACGAGAGACTACCTCGCGTAGGACAGAGAGGTGTTTATCGAATGTGGAAGTGCAAATCACGATGTCATCGAGATAGGTAAACGCATAGGGCTCCAAGTCCGCGCCGACTACACGGTCGATCAGACGCTGCCAAGTCGCCGGTGCCGCATGCAAACCGAAGGGCATGCGACAAAACTGGTATAAACCCCGATTCGGGACAGTAAAAGCAGTCAAAGGACGTGAAGAAACCGCAACAGGGATCTGCCAGTATGCAGACTTAATGTCGAGAGTAGTGAGATAGTGGGCATCGCGAAGCTTGTCTAACGTACTCGATACGTACGGCAAAGGGTAGGCGTCAGGTTGACTTACTTTATTAAGACGTCGGAAATCAACGCAGAAACGGTAACTAGCATCCTTCTTCTTAATCATGACGATAGGTGACGACCATGCAGAAGTGGAAGGCTCCACCACACCATCCTCCAACATCTTTTGCAATTCGACATCCACCTGTTTCTGAAGAGCAGGGGAAATAGGGTAATACCGTTGCTTAATAGGCGGCGACGTCGTCTTAATCTCGTGTTCAACTAAATGAGTGCAGCCAAGCTTAACCCCCATTCGCTCAAAGGTCTCACTAACAAAATTATCAAGTTGTTCGCGCTGACTAGTCGTTAAATGTTCGACAGTCTGAATGGCCTCTATCACCGGGACTGAATCATCTTTGGAAAATGACCACTCATTACTCCGAAGATCGGGTACGATACCCATGCGTCGCCAGAAATCGGTTCCCAAAATTAAAGTCTGGGGTACCGAAGGCACAACTATTCTATCAATAAGGCAAACCCTATCGCGTAAGTTAATCGGAACGGTGACGCTTCCCAAACTCCGACACTCCATCCCGTTGGCGATGACACAAGTGGGCGCTCGATTTGTTTCAAGACGGCAATGCCCTCTTAGTAAGTTCCAACCCTTTATGCCAAGAATAGTGCGAAAAGCACCCGAGTCCAATAACCCGAGAATTTTTCTTCCAAAAATCGAAATCTGTAAATAAGGCCTTTCATCAGGGCCTGCATGACTCAAAATAAAATTCAAAATGGCTCTCGAACCCATATCAAAATCTTCACAAGAGTTGACCGAAGATATTTCACCGCAGCGCGCCAGCCGGTCGCCTAACGACGCTGCTTCCCGTTTCCCGCACACGAACGACATATCCTAATCGTAACATCCGGTTTCCCACACCGATAACAATGACGCCTTCTAGGCGCGGGGCAATCGACGGCACGATGATTAGGCTGATCGCAATTCCAACATCTCAATTCTGGAGTTCCAACCAAGTTTACAACGCGCGCCGAATTATCTCGTGAAGGAGCAACCCCTTCATCAGAAGAAACAGCTACCGTATGAATTCGAGGACTGACTCGAGGTTTCCGATATGCCAAGTCGGCGACTAACGTTAGTTGGGGGCCCGCAAAACCGTTGTGCACGAAGATGTGCATCTTCCACTGCTTTACAAAATTGAACCCTAAGCGAAGCACTAGAATGCCGATAAGGACTTACCCCGTATGGGCGTGCGAGAGGTGCTACCATCAAAAAGGAATCCGCCAACAAGCGGGGCGCCTAGAATCGCCCAAAATAACGTCGTCTAGAGGAGAATCCGCCGAGGGCGTTTATTTTCCAAACATAACTAAATTAACCTCTTGAACGACTTCGAAGATGGTAGCTGCTACGAGCGGCACCAAATTTCCAACAGCTAAGGCCCAAGAATGCCCCTCGTAACCCGGAAACTCGCCATAGAAACAAAAACTTATCGGGGAGCGGAACCATGTCCCTATCAGCGAACAAAAGTTCCCAACTCAAGAGCGCGCGGAATTTGAATCTGCCCACAGGGTTACAATTCAGAGAGCGCTTCCCATGAAGTTACAAAAAAAAGCAGAGTGAAGCGACTAATCTAACGAAAGCGCAATTTTAACGTAACAGAGTTCGGAATTGTTCGGCAGAAAAGGCCACCGTGCTTGAGTCGGTTGGCGTTCCCTGGGGGTGTGTTGGGCGCCACTGGGTATTCTCGATACCCAGAATTTGTGTTCCCAGGTTCGCGTGGTAGTGCGTTCCATGGGGTAGTGGTTCCCTGCTGGCCGGTCGTTGTGCCGGGCTCTCGCTCGGGGGCGGCGTCCTTTGTCCACATTGGAATAGTGACGCGGCGATTACATCGGAGCTGTGCAGGCTTCCACTTGTCTGTGCTGCTTGCGCCTGCTCCTCGCTCCTCTCTGAGGTTTCTCCCATGTTTCTTTTGCTCTTGGTCTTGACCATTGTTGGCTGCGTGTCTTCCTTCTGGTCTCCACCAAAACAGGCCCCACGTTTTTGGGCGCCAATTAACACGACTCAGTCCCGTGGCCTCGTTGGAGGGCGAGCGAGGGTTAAGCAAAATGGCTTCCGGCGACTGGTGTTTTTGCCCTGGTAACCCAGTCGACCAAATGTTGCTTTCCCCGGTAGGCGGGGCAGACCTCAGAGTGAGAGCAAGACAGAGAGAGAGAGAGAGAGAGAGACAAAAAAAAAATTATTTACAAAGTTCTTTTTATGATCTTTATTCAGTATTTACACCTATATACAAAAGAGGGCGATCGGACGCCTGGACGGCTCTCCCGTTAGCAGGGCGGGAGGGGGCGGTGAGGGTGGCGGGGGGCCTGGTGCTGGTGGCGGCACCGAGGACTCGGCGTTCGGGCTCGGGGCCTGCTTGAACCGGACGGCGGCGGGTGGTGACTCCGGGGCGGTGGCGACGGGCGTCGGCGCTGTGGAGGGCGCGGCGCTGGGCGGCGAGGCCGATCCGGGGCTGAGCGCTTCTCGCGACGAGGGGGTGGTGCCGGGGAGTGGCAGCGCGTTTCGAAGCGGCGGCGTCCTTTCGACCGAAGGCGTTGTCCGCGGCGACTGCCGGGAATGAGCCGGGGCTGTTGGCTCAGGGGTGCTAGCGGGCGCCGGAGCGCGCACGCGTGGCGCCTGGGGTCCCGGAGGGAGGACCGGAGGTTGCTTCCTGGGTGGCGGCGCGGGGGCAGGTCCACCTCTTGGAGGGCCCAGGGTATGGGGGCGGCGGCGCTTCGGAGGACGGCGTTCCACAGCTGCTCGAACTCGTGTCGCTCGAAGGGCTCGGGGTGGAGGTGTAGTTCCCACTCCGGCACTGGAGAGTGGTGGAGGCCTTCGTCGCCGGGGGCGGGGGTCCGCGGGTGGCTACGGTCGGTCGGAGCGGAGGGCGGGTCCACCGCCGGGCTGGGGATGGAGGCGCGGCCTGGCGCCCGGGGCTGGTGTCCCTGAGGTGCTCCGTGAGGACTGGCTGCTTCGGGGGTGGCGGGCGACGTGGGCCCAAACAGACGGTCGAACAAGGCCTTCAACCTAAGGAGGGGCAAGGAAGGACAAACAAATTAACACAAAAAAAAACAAAACAAAACGAGACAACAAAACCAAACACATCAATTAAACACTGGAAGGTGCGTTGTGGCGGCCTGCTTACGTCATCCCCTGTCCATATGGCACTTGCTGGCTAATCGGCTATGTCCCGAGGACACTTAGTCTTTAGTCCGCACAAGGGTGCGTGTTAAAGGAAGTGTTTTGGAACTGGTGATTCGGCTAAGTCCCGCTGACACTTAGCCTTTAGTCCGCACGAGGGTGCGTGTTAAAGGGAAAGTGTGTGGAACTCGTGATTCGGCTAAGTCCCGCTGACACTTAGCCTTTAGTCCGCACGAGGGTGCGTGTTAAAGGAAAGCGTGTGGAACTCGTGATTCGGCTAATTCCCGCTGACACTTAGCCTTTAGTCCGCACGAGGGTGCGTGTTAAAGGAAAGTGTGTGGAACACGTGATTCGGCTAAGTCCCGCTGACACTTAGCCTTTAGTCCGCACGAGGGTGCGTGTTAAAGGAAAGTGTGTGGAACACGTGAATCGGCTAAGTCCCGCTGACACTTAGCCTTTAGTCCGCACGAGGGTGCGTGTTAAAGGAAAGTGTTTTGAACTCGATGTTGATTGCTGGACTGATGGCTGGAACTCTTCTTTTCTCAAGAAACACCGGGGTTTATAAGGGCCTGGCCGGCTTTGTCTGCCGCACCCTTGCTCGTGATTGGCTGAACGGTAGTGGGGACGCTTGCAGATTTGATATAATTTGCATCCGCGGCTCGGATCTCCGCGGCGCGAAGTGCTACCTTGATGAAAATCTCTGCATCGTTTTCGTCTTGGAAAAACTCGCATTTTGAGCCTGTATTTCATATGTTTTGCTCGTCTAATAATAAAGCTGCGCGGCCGAGCTCTGAGTTTTTTTCTACGCCGCGGCGCGAAGTTCCCTTGCGTTGAAACCAAGCGTACGGTTTTTGTCTAAAACCAACTTGAATTTTGAGTCCTTACTCGGCCAGTTTCGCTTGCAATTTGGTTCTTATTCTCGATTAAACTTATCCTACACTAACATTCATATGCTTGCTGCGCGAGCTTTTTCTTTTGCAGAAGCGGCGATCGGTGAACTGCTCTGCGTTCGCGTTCGTTGTCTCTCCTTCGCACTAGTTCCGTGATTTGTGTGTTTCTAATTCAATTAGCCCTCGCGATATATATTCCTATTGTCTTCTTGACCGCGGCTTGAACTCGGTTCTTTCCTAGCCTTGCCGGCGCCTCGGTGCTGTAAATGTTTCCGTTGTATCGGCATATTTAACTGTTTGTAAAAGGTCCCGAAAGCCTTTTATTGCTTTTGTTATGGCAGTGTTGGATCGTGTACCGATGTGCGTTTATGGGGTTTGTTTCTTCGGCGGCACGTACTGGGCTGATGCGTGAATTTCCCCGCATTCAAATCTTGCTCTTCCGCGCTTCCTAACCGAAACAAAAGCGCCTATCGGTGTATAATCACGATTTCTGCACTTGTCGCGGCAGCTTCCGCGCGGTGGGCCCGTTTACAGCCGGCGTTTTCGCTGTTGTCTAACTGTCGTCTTAGCTTTGATGTATTTATGAGGGTTTTAGCGCTCGAGCCGGCCGTGAGAACTGTTTACGCGGTTTAGGCTCGGCAGCTGTGCATAGCGTTCTTTTGGGCTCGCGATGTATTTATAAATTTTTTGTTTTTGTTCTTGATTCTGATTGCGTGGCGAGGGCGTACCATACGTACATATGATGGCGGAGGCCCTTGCGTGCCTCTGGATCATATCAATGTTATAGTTAGTCAGGGGTGTCAAATGCGTCCATTTTCTAAAGTCGTAGTGGGTGCTTAGTTGTTCTGCTTTATTGTTGTCAAGTCGGTTCTACAGTCCATATTGATATAAAGTTGTAGTGAAATTATGAAATGCTGTGCATTTTTCTATTGGGGTTTTGCATTCTTTTAGTATTCTATTTAGGTCTGCGATCGCTCGCAGCATGCCTGCAACGTTTATTAGTTGGTTTAGCGTGGTAACTTCTTCGCAGAGGTCGTTAAACTGCCCGGCGCTTGTCTCGGTCGCAGCGGAAGCGACGGCGCCAGGCTGTCTGTTAGCTGTCGCGGAGGTCGTTGGCGTTGTTGTGTTTGGTTGGGCGTTTTGTGGGCTAGGATTGTTTGCTGCTCCCAGCCCGGTGCGATTCCAAGGGTTGGTTAAAGGTAACGGTGCTGGCTTCCATCTGGGCGCGGCCGGAAGGAAAGGAAATTCGCTGGAATCCCTGGCGGTCAGCTGTTCTTTCCGCGGTGTTGTCATCGGCGGTTTTTGTTTTCTTTGAAGAGCTCTTATTTTTGCTAGGTATACCTCGCAGTTCTTGTTGTTAGCGGGATGATTCTCTTCGCAGTTGGCGCACTTCGCGTCGTCCTCGGGGGGTTTTTTGCACTCCCTCGTTCAATGGCCAGCGGTGCACTTGAGGCACTTTGGCCGCGCGTAGCAATTGGTAGTGCCATGTCCCCACTCTTGGCAGCGGTGGCACTGTATTATTATTTTATTATTAATTACCCTTTCCCAGGAAACTTTTATATACCCAATTTGTTTGATGGTTGCGCTGAGCTTTTTTAGCGTAAATTCGCTGCTTGTAATGGCCATGTACAGCGGCCGTTCGCTGTTGGTTTTCATGCGGAAGCAGTTTTGTATTGTAACACCTTGCTCTCGCAATTCCTGAGCTACTTCAGCTGCCACGGGTTCAGAGTCCAACCCGCGTATTATGAATGCGTGAGTCTTATCTGTTTTTGTGGCGTAAGTATGATATGCAATATCATGTTCTTGGAGCATCTTCCCGTAGGCCCGCCATTCGTCGGTGTCGTGCAGAAAGATGTTCGTTTTGTTGTGGCTGTATTTGATGTGAAAGCCCCGTGTAGCTTTTTCCTTTAGGGATTTTAGTAGGTCCTGGTGTTCTACAGCTTTTCCGTGTAGGACTATCGGCGGCGGTTTTGTGTTATTGTTCTTCTTGGCTGCTGGAGTTGGTGCAGCATCGTCATCGGGCGCGTCCCCCTCGCTAGTAGCGCCTATCTCGTCCCCGACGTCCATTTGTATGTTATCTGTGAGTGGCTCAAATCTATTTTTTAAGGTCACCGTTTGTTTACTGGGGCCCGGCATGTTTTCTTTTGTTGTTGGCGCCTTGCGCTTCGCGCCCTTGTCTTTTGTTATTATGCGGAATCCGGGGTCGCTGGCCGGTGCCTGCTGTGCAGCCGAATTACTTTCAATTTCGTTGGGCTTCCCTGGGCCGCTCGAGGCAGTCTGGTGGTCCATTACTTCATTTAATTTTGATGCTGAGTCGACTTTATTGGCATTAGTGTTTGTTATGAAACTCGCCAGGAATTTCGCTATTTTTAATTCTTGCTGGGCTGTTTTTACTGCAACGCTTTTAGCATCTTTTTTAGATTTTTGTTTTACGCGCATCCGTTTAGTATGCACTCTTACGCGATTGGAGTCTGTTTAAAACTTTCTTGCACTATATTACACTAATACATGGTTCTATTTACACATAATGTTTTTTACAGTTCTAATTAATTTTTGTGTCGGCAAGCGACCTACACCCCTTAGCGACAATTTTGGAACGCTCCGGCTGGCGCTCCCTTTGAATCGAACGTGTGTAGTTCTATTTATAGCTACACATGTGTTCGCCTCCGAAGTCAGGGTCGACTTCAGGGGCGCGCTTTAGCTTGCTATCGAAGCCGAACTATTTACATGATTAACTAATTAAGTGTCCTGTCACTGCACTTAGTTTTATTATTATTGTCTCGCGACGCCACTTCGATTCGCGGTTATAACGATTAATTAGTCGTTGTTTTCACTCGCTCGATCACAGTACGTCCGATTGCTATCGATGCCGAATCGCTTCTGGGTCCTCCACACCAGTGAAGTAGACCATAATAACTTTCTAATTCGATCAAAACCATACTTATTACTTGATTCTAAGTACCTAATATCCATACGGCAACATACCTCAAAAACGACAAATAATGGAATTTTTTCGAAACTGACTGAAATCCGGAGGCAGAAGGACTTATCAGAATGGAATAATATTTTACACAAGTTAGTTTGAAACCATTTTGCACCCTTTCCGCGATAAGCCCCACCGAAAAGTCAAAGAAAGTAAAAACGGCCCAGCCTATACATATCATATAAAAGGTTTACAATTATTGTGCTCGTTGTGATATTTTTAAGGAGGAAGTAAGGTGTGCTTTAAATTTTAATAAAGGAAGTTGTTTAAGATTATCAGATAGAGAATTATAAATTTTACATATATTAAACGAAAAAGAACGTTCAAAAAATGTAGTTTTATGAGAAGGAGGAGTAATCATATTTTTAAATCTAATATTGATGTTATGAATGTCAGTTCTGAATCTGATCTTATTATACAAATAAGGCGGACTTTTTGTTTTTATAAGTTTATGAAAGAAGCAAGCGGTATGTAAATAACGTCTATTCTTCATATTAAGCCAATCAGTATCACTTAATTTATGAGAAATTCTATCAAATTTTCGAATGCCATAAATGAAACGTAGACAACTATTTTGAACTAATTGTATACGGTTACAGTCTCTACTACTTATACACGAACCATATACCAAATCATTAAAATTAAAATAAGAGAGCACACAGACTTCAGATAATAAAACTTTGGTATCACGGGTCATGAGATGCCTGTTGTAATAAAGCTGTTTTAAAACACAATACGCTTTTTGAATACTTTTATTTATATGTTCGTTAAATCTTAGTTTGTAATCCATTAGTAAACCCAGATCACGACCACACTCAGCAACAGAAAGCCTACTATTACCAACTCTCAAATTCAGTTCTTCGATAACCTCAGCTCTATACTTTTTCGAACCAAATAAAAGTAATGTTGATTTGGTGGAATTAATAACTAAAGAATGTTTATCAGCAAACTCAACAATCTTATCAATATCTGCATTGATCATATCATTTGCCCGCATTGTATTATGCTGCGGGAAAGAATAGTATAGTTGAGTGTCGTCAGCATATAGGCGAAGATTGCAGTTTGAAATTTGATTTGCAAAATCTGACGTGTAAATAATATACAACAGCGGACCAAGAATAGAGCCTTGAGGAATGACATTTTATAATTTTCTATGGAATTAATCGATTCGTTAAATTTCAGTGGAATATATACACATTGCTTAACACTAAAAATAGGATCAATATATATTCCTTTGAAAAGATTAAATGTATCTACTGGTTTAATAGATGAGATGAGATTAATGGTACGCAATTTATTTATAACTACTTAGATTTGGTATTAAATGGACAGGCCACAAGCCAGGCAGAAGAGTATTATTACTGTGTATAGATCAACACATTCTAATGTTGCACTACCTTTTTGACTTCGGAAAAGAAATTTTCCTGTGCGCCTATCATTTGCGATAACAATTAACAAATCACAAGAACAAACTATGGGTAAAGTGGGAATATATCGTATTTACCACAACAAGTATTTAGCCATGGTCAAGTATATGTAGCAATATCACGTGTGAGTAGTTTTAAAAACTTAAAAATTTTAATTTTACCTAATGAATCCTGCCACACGTTACAAGGAAGTTTTCCAACTTGCAAAATATTTTGCAACGGGTCCACCAGTCTAGCTAATTTTCCGTTTTGCGTACTCATATTTATTTGTTATTAGTTTTATGACATCATCGGTATTTGAGATTGCAGTCCAAATGTTTCCACTAATAGCTACTTGCAAATTGCGCTTGAATATTGTAAAATTCCATAATATAGCTCGTGTGTTCGTCATAAATGGGATGTTATTGAAATTATAATTGCTTGAATTGATGGAGTAGTCCGTTAGTATTTTTAAAGAAATCACTTGCTTGCTTTTCTGGTGAGAATCAGCTGGTTGGCAACCCTTATCAGCACAGAAGTATTATCCTGTTGATACTTTCTAGAAGAAGTGATGTGTAGCTTTCTCGTAAAGTGGTTAAATGAAACGTTGTACTTGCTTAGATAGGGCTATTTCTATCCTTGTTATGATACGTTTACTTTTACAAATAGCAAAGTTATAAATGAAAAGATATTCCACAAAACAGAAAATAAAACGAATGGCAATTCTTATTTAGACTGATTTGTGTCTTTACCCGTAACCGATCAAAAACCTTGGACAAAAAAGCCCGGAGAAAACCCCCGGGATGAGAACAGCAATATATTATGTGTACAGGGTGTTCAATTTTCGATTTTATTAAATGGAAATCATTATTATTAGAGCTAAAGGAAAATTATTTGCACATTATGAGGTCAACTTTTCGAGGGCAACACAACTCAAACAGAATACTCTTTTACTTTCCGGGCTACAGTCGGAAAATTACAAATGCAATCAACATATCTATTCGACGTCGCAGTTCATTTGTTTGTCAAAATATTAAAACAATGTAGAGCTCCTTTGTTTTTAAATATCATGTTTTTACCTTTTCAAATAGACAGTAAAGTAAAGTTCGGGCACTTCATTTCATCAATCTGGCACACCGTTACCGGCGTACTGAGTGATGTGGTTAGCATCACGCCTTTGACGACTGCCTTACTTTCCCTACTTCCACAACCAGGGCTGTGGAGTCGGTAAAAAAAAGTCCGACTCCGACTCCGACTCCTGATATTTTAGTAGTTTGAATTCGACTGCGACAGTACAAGAATATTGATGATATGTTTTTCGGACTGATATTGATAACCCCCCCCCCTCCCCCAACTTTTTCATTCCTTTTCATCTACCTGATAAACTTTACCGACTCATGACGAATTTCACAAGTTTTGCGAAATGTGGTTGATTATTAGTTATTTGTTTCATTAGTACAAAAAATGCATGATTTCGGGACAAGTAAGACAGATCGCCGGACGACGCGCGCGGAGTCCGGCGAGTATTACGCGTCCCGAAAACGCATTTTTTGCACGAATGAAACATACTATTTTTTCTCCAACTACTCATAAATTCGGTAATATGACTTATTATTTAGAATCAAACATTGTAGGTTATATTGTAGAACTGTCATGGCGCAAATAAACAAAAACTATACGGGAAAATTAAACAATAACGACGGCGATTGCCGAATATTGCCGAAGCGTTTGTTTTTTATTTAAAATTTACCATGTAAAACCCTATCTTGCGACCATTTTTGTACTAGTGCAAATATGAATCGAAAAGTGTACGGTTGCCAAGGTAATTGGTGAACATCCCGAAATGACTTACTTTTTATACAAAATTATTCGACAATATGGCGTCTTATTCGTGTGGTTGGAGAAAAAATAAATTTCATAATTACATTCTTGTTTAATAGTTGCTATTTAGAATCATAAACTGACATTAACAACGTAATGAAAACGTTATTAGTCACAAATTATAAATACAAACAAATGTGAAATGTGTATGATGCAATTATGGCATACGTTACAGAAAATAAAGGAAAGATATTCTGTTGAATGCAAAACTAAATATTAAAACGTAATACATAGATAGGTAGGATGTAAGTACAGTAATATAAAGAACTGAACATAAACCAATATTTTCTTTAAAAATGTTGGGACTGCAAAATATCGTTAATGAAGAAGAAATATTACTCACAGTATTTTTGATATATGTTTTATATAATACTGAAATAAATTAAAGTAATTTAAAAATAAATCTAAAAATATAAACATAAACTAATTTAAAATGCAAATTCAAGTTTCTCTAAATCTTAAGATTGCAACATATGATTAATAACTAAAAAATATTATTGAAAGCATACAGAGCTCAGGACGCATAAAAATTTACATGTGAACAAATTTCAACTAGCTGTATCTCCTTTGAATCACTCTGTATATTTGATACCTTTTTATATAATAATGAACGAAAATAAAGTAATATGAAAACAAGTTAAAAAATATATACACGACCAAAATTTCGCCTTATGAATTCCAAACCTATAAAGCTATATAAATCATAAATCTAACCTGAATTAGTTCGTAGAAATAATATCGCTTCTAGTAGGTCCGGCTTCATCAAAGCTCTTAAATCCGATCTGACAATTCGAAGGGCAGAAAATAATCGCTCCACTGTAACCTGAATCGGTGGCAATGCTGTGACGATCTGCGCGGCATTTTTAATTACCTCAGGGTATCGAGATATTGCACTTTTCACCTGCAAATTTGAAGTTCGGTCAAATTGTTCCACTTCCACAAGAGCGCCGTAAATTTCTGTTTTAAATTTATTTAAAGGCGATGGAGTTTCTTTTTCACCATTATTTAAGCGACGGCGCTTGGACTGCTCCTGTTCGTCTAAATATCTTTCAAAATAAAATTCTGCATCTTCAGTATTGGCTGAAGGTGAAGACGGTGGTGGAGTTCTGCTGCGTTCATGCTCGATAACCGCGTCCTCCACTCGTAGACCTTTCATACGAATGGTCAATTCGTATAGAGCATCTTTCGCTTTATTTTGTTGCTCTTCGATTAATAGCACTCTGACCTAAGGGTCGACGAAAACGCCAGGCAATAGGATATCATTGTCAAGCAACTGACGCTCTCTTCGCTCCATTGAAAGCTTAATTTCATTTGCTATTTGACCATCAACTTTTGAGAAGCGAAAAAGGAGGTTTTTCCACTCTTTGTAAAATGAACCTGGCGTCAAGTCTTCTGATTGCAATCTTTTTGTGACTAAATAAGGTTGGCGAAGCAACATTTCCATTTCTTTTACCTTTTCCCAGTGCATTTCACTCATAGTCACATCTGGGTTAGCCATGTCACTAAGGATAGGTTTCAGTTCCAGAAGACGTTGGATCATTAAATATGAACTTCCCCATCGAGTAGCTTGATGTAAAATTGCACCCTTTCCTGCACGCCGCTTCAGCATCGCATCCAATTTGGGTGTTCTAGCAGCGACTGCGACATTTCGAACTCTTGCAACGAGATTACTCGCCGATTTTTTTTTAGACCGTCACGAATTGCCAGTTGTAAGGTATGTACGGCGCATCGCATGTGATGAATTCTGAAGAGACTTGCAACACCATCCACAAACTCGTCTAATGCATCATCGTCGTCTAAAACTTGATCTTCATGAACTTCATCTATCTCTTCGGCGTTGTTTAATTTGTTGACGGTGCTCAACATGTTGCTGGCATTATCTGTGACTATCGCCAAAACTTGTTCCTTCCGAAGATCAAATTCTTCCAAAACATCCATTACAAGTTTTTGGAGATAATCGCTAATCATAAACTAACCTAAATAAAGAAAAATCGATTTTTATTAACCTTGAGTCTTGTCTTCAAATAGTCAGTACTGGAGTCGCTCGGCCACGCTGGCGACTCAAATATACAGTGTGTCTCGTAATTATCAATCGGCAATTATAATAATAATAATAATAATAATTTATTAAACAATATTAACAATAACTAGGTATATCAACAATATTAATAATTTCAACAATATACAAGCAGACATACAAGAATCCAAATAATGATTAACATATCAAAACGTAATTTATAAATATGTAGTAAGTCGCAGTTAACAAAGTAGTTCATAAATGTACAATTAAACTTAATGCAAGCATTTAATTGTTTGATTGTTTAATCTCAAGGTGAAATTCAAATCGGGTTTTTCAAAAACCGTCTTTGCTCTACCATTTCACCTTGATGCGTAAGAGAAAACTAGATAAATAACAACCTGCCTAATTTCTAAAGTAATTTTAATTATTTACATAAACTAAACTTAAAGTATTCGCAAAGCATGAACTAGAATTAAATGTGTTATGAGAATCGACATTGAACAAAGAGAGTTAGAATTTACTTGATTTTAAATAATATTAAAAAAAATCAGTAGAAGGCAATGATCAAGAGTTGGATAATAGGTTACAACGTAATGCATATTTAAATTTGTTAGTGAATAACCCTTAAGGCCCATAAGGAGAGAGACTTGAACTTGTGATTACTCCTACTTGACTTTAAATAAGCAACCATCCTTACGCTTGCTGGGATCTGCGGTTTCATTTAGACTACCTGCATTCCTACGCGGTAATGACCTTTCTTGGAAAAGGATTAATTTGCCGATCAACGGAATGTTTCAAAAATAGTTTTTCTAGCAATTGGCAGGCAGTGTCGTGAATATTTACGTATACAATATACATTCTCCATAGCTAAACGCAATACCAATAGATGAAGATATTACCCAATTCATATTTTGAAACACTCAAAAATGTTAACTATTGTTGTTTAATTATAATATGGTTTTGACTGTGTTGTACTTTTTTCTACTTATTATTTCTGTGTATTATTTATTGGAATAAATCAAATCAACTAATAAAATAAAATACAGTTTCTGAATTGTTTGTAGGTACCTACTATCATTGGGACTGCATGATAATAAAAAAATTATCTTTTGGCCTAATAGTAACCAAGTTGAATTCATTTTACATGTACTAAAATGCCGCAACAATCGATAATAATTTATAAAATGATTAATCAAGTAAATCAATTTTAATAAATTAGTTGTTGGCTCACAATAATATTGTCTGATTCATCGATTAATTCTGTACTGTCCCTACCGTTTTTCATTATTCTTTATTGTCCGATTTCAACATGTACATGTTCATATTCAGATGAATGGTGTTTGAATTGCAAAATTTTTAATAAAATTATACCTGGCGTTGATAATAACAATATATCAATAAGCAGCAGCAATAAAAAAAATTATCTTGCGATACCATGACAGACATTACATTTTCCAGTTGAACGTTGGGGAAATTAGAATATAGTTATCTATAATGGACTAGCTGACCCGGCAAACGTTGTGCTGCCCAAAAATAATCTGTTTTTGTACATACATCTTCTGAATATGAGCCAAATTAGACCATTATCTAGAGTCCCTGTATACAGGTTACTAATACAGCCGTATTCATAGTCGTTCGCCAGCGGCTCGCCGGCGAGTCGCCGGAGTTTCGTTATGAATAGTATGTTGGCGGCACTGTACGTGTATGTCAAATTCGAGGTTAGCAGGTTAGATTTTGTGTCAATTTCTGTCAAAACTGACGGAAAACCTAACCTGATAACCTCGAATTTGACATAGACGTACAGTGCCGCCAACATACTATTCATAACGAAACTCCGGCGACTCGCCGGCGAGCCGCTGGCGAACGACTATGCATACGGGTGTAAGAGTTGGGCAAACAACGGGATACATTTTGATTGGTTTGGATTACTTTTTGCAAGGCATGTGTGATAAAAGTGCCTTTTTTAACATATTTTGTAACATGTTACGGTCGATAGATTCACACATGCAAATCTAAATATTAACTGAATTGGCCGTATATTTCTAATAGTCGGTTCTAGAGATTCTAAGAATGATCAATACTCTGAAAACTCTCCCATCAAAGGAAAGTTAGCAAGGTTGGTTCCCATAACCTCTTTGTTCGACATATGTCAAATATCTAATTTGGATCAAAAATGTATGTCAAATCAGACTGTTTGCCCAACTCTTAGTAAACTATATACAGGATCTCTATACATATCTCGACTCCAGCTCCACCTACTAGGTAATTTTTTGTTAAAATATTTCTTTCCACGTAATTAACATATATTCTGAATATGAGCCAAATCGGACGATAAATACAATTTATCGAAATATTTCGACCTAAAATGGTTGTTCATATAAATCGGCTTACGATCTAAGTCTAAAAATTAGCAAAATTTTAAGCTATCATACAATTTAATCGGTCCAGTATCTTCGGAAGAGTAGCGAACAAAGATACATACAAAGAAAGAGATCACAGATTTTATGGAATAGATTGGGATAGATGAACTCGGTAAAGCTCTTTCTTCCAGATTTATTTAATCTTTGAATTGATTTGATATTCTTATAGTTACTTCAGTTTGACAAATAAGTACCTAATGTCATTTCGTACGTCAAAGGTAATTACTTTTCATAGCAGTGTTATAAAAGCCGTTTCTAATCCAACTGACTAATGTTAAACGGTGTGTTAGTGATTGCGACAAAAAAATGTAGTTTCGATTTTGTTACGTCACGTCATTATAGTATAATTATAACCATTAATTCTTTGTGATTAAAACAAAATAGGTGCGATTTTTAATTTAATACAGTATATAAAAATGTGGTGTGATACACTCACACAACTTCTTTTTACAGTGATTTTATAATTAGACAAAAATTTTATTTTTAATTTTTAAGGATTTGTAAAAAAATTTCAAAAATTACAAATTCTACAAAAACGGTAGAAAATAGAGCGTTAGTTGAAGAGACAAATTTTCTCTAAAATTTTATGCTGAATTCAAAAATGTAATAATATACCGGGTGTTCTATTTAAAATACGAGTTAATAAAAAAAATAGAAAAAGAAATCAAAATAAACCCATTTTAGAAATATTCAACTGGAAAATTACCTATCTTATATCAATACACATTAAAATGTAATAAAAACGTAAAGTTTGAAAAAAATCTTTAGAACCGTTTTTGAAAAAATCGAAAAAACTGAAAAATCACAAGAGTAAACACCTGCTTCCGGTGATGCGTTTTTGTTCAAAAGCTTGCTGTCTCATCTACATAGTACATAAAACTTATATATGAAGTTTCAACGCCCTACCTCTTTTTGTTTTTAAGATATTCTGTTCACAGACAGACTGACAGATAGACAGACACACAGACAGACAGACAGACCAATGAACAAAAACATGTTTTTTGAGTTCAAGGGAATCTAAAACGTGAATATCTGTTGAAAACTCAATTTCGAATTTTTAGGGTGAATCCAATACTTTCTTTATTGTAAAAGGAAGTAAAAACATACATATATGGGCATTTGAAGTGAAGTTTAGTTCATTTTTTTTTAGAAAAAAATATAGAAAGTAATGGATTTCTAGAACATCAATTCTGCAACAGATTTCTTGGAATACTTTGCATTATGAATTCGAAAGTCATTTTCTTTAAATAGAATCTAGGTGCGATAACGGCAATGACATGTAAGGTCTAATTATTTGATTGTGAATAAAAGTAATAACATCATTAGTCAGCTGACCAAGAAGCCAAGTAATAAAAATATCTTTACCTTTTCTCCAAATCTTTAAATAGGTACCTACTTGTACTTTAATTATGGCAAATCCGTATTTGCTATTATCGTAGCGCATTCGGTGGTGATACTGTGCTTGCAGAAAAGACTATCTAATATTAGATAGTCTTTGCTTGCAGTGTGTTTATATTATAATCGATGTTTACAAAGCAATATTTTTTTGTCTTTACTCTACCATGTTTATTCATCAATTTCGGCGGATTTATGACATCCAATCAGCATTTGAAATGAAGAACGAAAGCCAAACAGGTGTAATCTGTTGCGTTTCGCGGATTTCTAATCTGCTCGTTTAGCTCAGAACGCCCTAGGCTAAAAATCCGTCTACCTGAGCAGAGCGCAAAGGGGCATTTTGGTACTGTGTTTAGTAATTTTGTTAGATTTAGATACGGTTTTTGAATGATTCCGGGTTTAAATGAATGTCAAAGTATATTGTCAATATTGATTTTGGTATTAATTGTGTTTATACACCCTTGTACATCACCATTTTTTAAAAAGTGACTCCTGTAGTTAATATTTAGTCAATTGAAAAATAACATTTTATTGATTTCTACCTGATCAAAATTGTATATAAGCACAACATATTGGTAAACCGCAAGTAATATAGTTAAGATTCATATTAATGTAGCCAGGCATTTTCCAAGTTGATTCAGACAGGCAGAATTAACATTACAAGTTTATTACATTTCAAATAATGTATTCTTGTAAAATGTGTTGCCTACCCCCTTGCCTTATGAGCCTTAAGCGATTCCTTGATATTATTGTACATGGTGTATATCTGATAAGAAAAAGATCTCTCAAAGAGAGAAGTTTTGTTTTGTGGAGGAGAAATTAGCCCCCTAAATCTAGTTGATACATAATGGATGTCAGTACGAAACGTGATCTTATTGTACAGGTACGGAGGAGTTTTCTCTAATAATATCTTGTGATACAGACATAGATATTGTAATTTTCGTTTATTTTGCATTGATAACCAACCACATTCGGCTAATTTATGTGAAATATGTTGAAACTTTTTAATTCCATAAATCAACCTTAGACAGGAATTTTGAAGTTTTTGTGTACGAGTAGAGGTAGCTACATCGATAGAAGCATGGTAAACTGGTACACAGTAGTTTAACTGAGAGAGAATTAAGGCTTCGCAAAGATTTCTTTTATATTTATGTTGAAGTATGATCTATGAGTGTACAATTTTCTTAAGTTATGAAACCACGCGTAATACTCTTATATACGTGATCCCTATAACGAAATGTATTATCGAGGGTTAAGCCCAAACTTTTAGCTTTGTCCACTAGTGGGATTCTAGTATTGTTAATTCTAATTTCAACATTTTTATAAACCTTTTTATACTAATTTTTATTGCCGAATAAAAGTACAGCTGACTTGTTAGAATTGATTAGAAGAGATAATTCAGTGGAAGCAGCATAGATATATTGTAAGGTAGTATTGACCACTTCCATAGCACGCTGTAAATTAGACGGTTTAAAAGATTAGTACAGTTGCGTATCATCTGCATAGCCATGGATGTTACAATTCGTAATGTTGTTTATCAGGTTAGAGGTATAGATGGAATACAACAAGAGGCCCAGAATTGAACCTTGGGGAACACCACGCTCTACTAGTAAAGCATCTGACAGCTTGCAATTTAACTGGACACTTTGTAAACGATTGCTTAAATAATCTGCTATTAAGGTTGTAGAATTATTATCCAGGCATGAACTTTCTAATATACGAACTAAGGTATCATGATGAACAGTGTCAAATGCTTTACTGTAGTCGAGTAGTATCAATATTGTCATTTCACCTTTATCAGTGGCAGAGAGAATATCGTCTGTTACTTTTAACAGTGCCGTTGTGCAACTAAACCCAGCCCTAAAACCAGACTGTACTTCAGGTAAGATATGATTAGTGGTTACATAATTCATTAATTGATTAAAAATTACTTTTTCTAGAATTTTAGACAGCGTGGGCAAAATACTTATAGGCCTGAGATCTTTAAAGTCTACTGGTTTATTAGCTTTAGGGAGAGGCTTAACTACAGCATGTTTCCAACTAGATGGAAATTTGCCATGCAGTAAACAACTATTAATTAAATGTGTTATGAAAGGCAGTATTAAAGGACAGCATAGCTTAATCATTTCGATATTGATACCGTCGTATCCAACAGCATTCGAATGAAAGCCATTAATTATTTTTAAAACTGTTTTGCAGTCCACCGTTCTAAAGGAGAATTTAAATTCACTCTTGTCATTGTTAATGTCAGAATTAGGTAAATGAGTATTAGCACAAGTCGTGTTACCGGCAGGTACACAGCCAATGAAATAGTTGTTAATTTTATTAGCATCACATAAATGCGATGGTATTGAAACTTCTTTGGTTGAACAAATCAAGGGTCTCAAGCTTTTTCCAGAACTCTTGTGTATTGCTATTGCGGTGTAAGAAATCAAAATAACTCTTTTTTTCATGGCGAATTGCTGAATTTCTAAAGTTTCTTAACTGTTTGTAGTATTCCCAATGTCCCGGGGATTTTGTTTTTCTAAATCTATTTTTAGCTTTATCTCTAAGGTGTATAAGTAATTTTATGTTTTCGGTAATCCATGCAGGAAGTCTGAATATTTTACATGTTGTCTTAGGAGCATGTTTATCAAATAAATTTAGTATGTGGTTGGTTAAAAATTGCGTTTTATGATCCATAGTCTGTATCCAAAATATATGGTGAAGAGGGATATCATTTAAATCAGTTAGAAATGCATTAAGATCAATTTGTTTTAAATTACGAAATACTCTACGCTTGGGCTCCAAATGGGGTTCATTACTATCTATATCACAAAATATCAAATCATGATCTGATAACTCGCAGGTAACTACGCCGCAATCAGTGATTTTAGTTTGATCGGCAACTATAATGACATCTATAAGAGATGCGCCTGAAGCAAATAGACGAGTTGGACCATCAATTACCTGTGTTAGACCAAGGGAATCTAAAAAATTTTGGAAAAGTAAAACAGGTGGGGCATCTACCTTTAAGAGATCAATATTGAAGTCACCCAGGCAGATTATCTTATCAGAAGATGATAAATAAAAGGAAAATAAATCTTCAAGATCGTTTAAAAATAGTCTATAGTCTACGTGTGGAGGTCTATAAGCCGTACCTATAATAAATTTTATGTTGCCACTTGTGACTGTCACCCAAATTTGGTCAATGTTGTTATTATTACTTGTCATAAGCAGAGAGCAAGGAATATTAGTCCTTACGTACATAGCGACTCCTCCACCTCGACCAACACGATCACATCGCATAAACTTGAAACCGCAAATAGATACTCTCGTATCAGATATGTCCATGTCCAACCAGGTTTCTGAAATTGTAAGAATGTCAATTTTGATTTGAATGGTAAAATATTTTAATTGATTTATTTTAGGTGCCAATGACCTTATATTAAGCTGAGCTAATCTCATTACAAATAAATTCTAACTAACCCGTATATTAAATAGAAATTAAATTACTATGAATAGCCAAAAAAGAAGGGCTCAATTATTGCTGAAGGCATTGAGGTACGCGATCGGTCAGAAATGAAAAAAATTAAAATTAATTTGACGGTGTCCGTTTTTTATGCCAGGCGAGTTTTATTACGGAGGTTTTTCGTCCGGAAGTTTTTTTGTTGTCCGAGGGTTCCTTGTCGGGAAGTTTTGGTCCGGGGGGGGGGTCCGGTTTTTTTCGTCCTAGATTCATTAGTATAGGTTTTTAAACAAAACAGTAATGTTAAAGCAAAACTTAATTGCTAATTGCAAATGTCATTTTGTAGCTTACATTTTGTTTTCCTGCGGTTTTCAGGGGAATTTATTTCTGGGAGAATTTTTTCCTTGAGGTATTTGTCCGGGACGTTTTTTCGCGGGCTTTTTCCGGCGACTATTTTTCCACTCACGTCGTATCAACTAATCTAGCAATGAAAAATTTCTTGAAATTTTGTTGGTGGATATTTTATTAAATTACTAGCTACAAAACATTAATAAAATATAAAAGTTAAATTACTGTATATAATTGTTGTTGCTTGTGAACAAACAGTCTGTACTATACTGCTCAAAAAATGAACTGGACCACCGATAAAAATTTGTTACATTACGTCATAAAATATAGATATACACGTTGTATTTTATAGTATACTTATCTTAAGCATATTTAATTGCACTGTCCTAAAATATCAACTGAATCAATAACAAAATCATATTAATAAAATTAAAAAATAATAAAATTATAAAAAACTACTTAACAAAAATAAGAGGAAGAACAAAATAAAAGGTTATTAATAGTTTCTTGAGTCCTCTCGGAACGTTTAAAAATGTTTGGCAACGATTTTGGCATACTTTGTGTTTGTATGCAGTCTGCTATCAACATTTGGGAAAAATTCAAAATTTTCAAATGGTAATCATTTATTAATGGACTTAGTTTTATTTAAACAAAATTATACAAGAAATACGTTTTATAATGACACAATCCTGAAAGGTGAACAAAAATGCCACGACTGTCCTTTTGGAAAATATTTTTAAAAATTACACCAATATATGCAAATGGTCCAGTTCACTTGCTGAGCAGTATAATTACAGAACTAATGGTAGAAGAAATTATATTTTGGTGTCAAACGACTTACTACGAATTTACAATTTTTTATTAAAAACTAGCTAAGTACTGCAAACACGTTAAAATTTTGCTATCAACAATCAAAACAATTGAACTATTAATCAAATACGTATGGAACTGCAGAACAACAAGTTTTACTTTCCATCTAAAAACTATAAAATTGTCGTGAATTTATGATTATTGAAGTTACTAAAATACTAATGTGGAACTGTAAAGTGAATATGATCCTTGTTGAAAATCCTCACACAAATTTCTAAGAAATGTTGATAATCTTTGAGGGTTTGTCGGCACATATACACACAAATAAGGAATTCAATTGCTTGATGCATTTACGTATTAAATATGATAAATACGTATACCATCGGCCTTTTTCGCGGTATTCCCCGGTTTTTTCCACGGCTTTTTATTCCGCCACTGAAATCAACCACGTATCTGTTACCCTGCTTTCTCACATAATGTTTATTAACATCATTTGTAAAGTCTTTCATTTCTATTTCACTTTCCTTTATGCCCAAAGACTCTAAATCCCACAATCGTTCGATGTGTGTGTGCGTCGTGACTAATGTGGGACGCATATAGGACACTGTGCAAGTTCTGATCGATTGTTGACTTCATTAGAACCGGACCGTGCAGCGCGTAATCAAATTTGATTTGCAACGGTCTGTTTATCGGTCTGGACTTTCACAGAGTCCGTTTCATGAAACAGCGTTAGCCTTTTGGCTTTTACTGCTTGGAGCTACTTGCCTTTTAGCCTGGAATATAATCTGTCAAAATACGCCTTGGGCGTTTTTATGCTGCTGTTGCGTTCCGGCAACTGGTGCGATCTCTCGGATCGCTGGCGTGTTCGAATGATCGACGGCACTGTAGAATTTTTCGCTAACTGTTTGGACGCGGTCATGTAGCGATTCCACTCCGAGGTCGTTTGTGATGGTTTCGTTGCGGACGAACCATGCGACTGCAGTTATTTTCCTGAGGGTGGCCGATTGAGTGCTTTTGAGGCGTTTCCAGTTTGATGCCGAGATGTAGGTCATCCATGCTGGCGCTGCGTACGTCATGATGGGCCTGACGCATTGCTTGTATATGTTGAGCCTGGTCTATAGGGGTAGGCCCTTGTGGGAGGCCAGGATCGGGTAAAGCATCGCCCTTGCCCGGCGAGCCTTGATGGTGTTCTCGGCGTGCTTGGTAAACGTCAGCCATCGATCGATGGTAACCCTCAGGTATTTGACCGCGTTGCTTTATGGAACGTTCCGCTGTTGTACTTGGATTGTCGGAAGTCGATTACTTCTGTTTTGTCGGTATTAAGCTTGAGGCACCACTTGTCGTACCAGCCTGGTAGTTGGTCCAGCTGTCGTTGTATTCTCCTAACTGCTTCTCCCGGTATTCAGGATTTGCAGTATATCATCACGTCATCCGCGTATATTGTGCATTTGACGTCTTGAATACAAAGAATGTCATTGATATACGCATTGAACAGTATGGGAGATAGGCATCCGCCTTGGGGGACTCCTGCTGCTGGTGTTGGCTGGGATGTCCTGTCTTGCACCCTGACGACAAAGGTCCTGTTCGTCAAGTAGCTGTGTAGCAGCTGCGTGTAGGCCGTAGGTAGCCGTAGTTTGGCGAGCAGTCCCTAGATCCACACATTATCCAAGACCTTTTCCGTATCTAGGAATACGGCAACGGTGGATTACCCTCTGTTACAGTTTTCGGTGACTTCGTCGATAACTTTCACGAGCTGAAGCATCTTAGGCGCTTGAGCAGGACCCTCTCAAATATTTTCGCCAGTGTGGTAGTAGCGATATGGGCCTGTAGTTGTTGGGCTCGGTCTTGCGTTTCCCGGGATTAGGAAGCGTAATTATGACGACACGCTTCCATGGGCCAGGAAAGTGACAGAGGGTAATTATCCCGTTGAAAACCCGTGTTATATGCGCCAGGGTCGTCTTTGGGATGTTTTGTAGCGCCGCATATGAGATGCCGTCTATGCCGAGGGCTTTATGGCAGCTCTGATGTAATATGGTGCACTTTACTTCGTTTGGCGGGATAAACGGGATGTGTTCCCGTGGTTCCGCACGTAGTATGCCTTGTAGTCAGGTGTATTCCTCTGGTATGCTCTACGTCGGCGGAGCCGTTTGGCGTGAAGTTCCTCTGGAGGGTGGAGGCGAAAATGTCTGCTTGCTCTTGGGGGTCGTAGGAGGGTCCGTTAGGTCCTTCTATCGGGCACGGGGGGTCCATCTTTATGCTTCAGCGCCCTGTTCAGCTGGTACGTGTTTCCTGCACGTTGCAGGGTGTTGCTAATATGTTGGTCCCAGCCTTCGTTGTAGTCCTTGAGGGCTTGTTTCAGGGTTTCATTTTTGCTGTTTAGCAGGCGCTTGTTGCCCGGGTCCTTGGTGAGCTGCCATCTTCGCACCAGCCTTCTTTGGGGCCCCGCGATTGCAGTCGAGGATTTGTGTTGAGTCCTCGAGGGCTTGTGTGATGCTTCATGTGAGGTTTTGGACGCAGTTGTCGATATCCTCCGTAGTGGCGATGTTAGGATTGCCATTTTGTATGGCACGCTGCATGGTTTCCCTGAACCGGCGGCAGTTAGTAATGCGACGAGTTATGCGGCGGGGCCTGTCTTGCCTGGGATCTATGGCCATCTCAATTAGCAGTGGAAGGTGGTCGAAACTTAGGTCCTCCACTCTCTCTAGGAAGTGGTGGAACGGTAGGTTTTGTGATAATTATGTCCAGGACGTCAAGTTGATGTTGGGGATTGCTTGGGATGTGAGTTGGTACCCCTGGGCGCACGACCAGCTGTGTGGGTGTAGAGCCTTCGTCCTTCATTCTTGTTGACCCTGGAGCCCCATACTTGATGTTTCGCATTTAGATCCCCTGTGATTAACGTTGGGAGGTTTTGGGCCATGAAGTCGTTTAATTTTTCTGTGGTTAGGGGCCTCGACGGCTGTCGATATGCAGATATAAGCTTTAGGTCCGTGCCGGCTATTCTTAACTGGACGCCCTTAGCCTCCAGCGTGTTTGGTTGGAGCGTGATTTGTTGAAAAATTTTGTTTTTCATCAAGATAACGGTCCATCCTTTGGTTGGGATTCCTACTATCTGTGGTCTTTCTGGTCTGTATGTTTGGAACTTCGCCATCTTTAATGGGATCTTGGCTGTGAGATGGGTCTCGTTTAACATCACCACGTCTGTGTTTAGTGTTCTGACGAGGTTTCGCAGCTTCTGTGATTTGTTCTGGATGCCGTTGGTGTTCAGTGGAGAATCCTGAGTGTTTTTGTTGCGGGTGTGTTATTCATTGGTTTGCTGAACAATAACTTCGTTTATTGCTGCCACCAGCTGACCGATTATAGTCTTTCCTGGTAGGCGTTGGAAATCTTTTCTCTCCATTGGACCAGCTTATCCAGGTGGATGGAAAATTTCAGGATTGAGATGCAGCCATCTGATACAGCTCTGCCGGCGGAGGGTGGTTTAGGCTTAGCGGCATCCGATTTGGCGCCAGTGACAGCTTTGCGAGCTGTAGCGGGTGTGGGGGCTGCTCTTGGCAGCGTTATTTCCTTTGGCCGTGGAGGGGGGTTTTGTGGTAGTAAGCTTGAGGCAGCCGCAGTCTTAAGGGCAGCAGCAGGCTTGGGGGCAGCTGCAGAGATGGCGATGCTCTTAGGAGCGACAGCAATTTCGGTGGCGGTCATGGGAGTCATGACTGCGTGGATTTGAGCTGTGACTGTCTCTATTACCCTGGCGGGTGCAGGGCCGCTTGGAAGGACTGATGAAGAGCGTTGTTTATTTCTCCTACCATGACAACTTCCGTTGCCGTTGGTAGGGCAATTGGAGTGTAATCCTCTAATAGAGGGCGCCTTGCAGGTTCCTTCTTCTGGAGCTCTGCCTGGTAAGCTGGACATTTCCTGTAGTTGTCAGGGTGTGGGCCAGTGCAGTTTACACACGTGGCAGGCGTTTCCTGCTCCTTTTTGCAGTCTTTGGCATAATGATTCTGTGCGCATCGCACACAACGCGGAGCAATAACATATCTTGAAAATTATATATAAAACGAATAAAATATAAACCACCTACGTTAAATATTGCTGGAGGGGTCTTGAAAAATGTTTGATGAATTTACATTATTTGTCAGTGCTTGCGTTTCGCTCGTACCTGCACTAGGTTGACCTACTTGGCTTGGGTGTATTACGTTTACTTTAGCATTATTGCTGAAATTACGTTTTTGATTAAAATTTCCTCTATTATTTCCTCGAAAATTGTTAAACCTATTCTCGTTTCTTTTATATGAATTATTATTATAATTTATGCTTTTATTTTGGTAACTAAACCTTCCACGTGTATTTCCAACATAGTTATTTTGGTACCTACGGTTATTTCCTCTGATAGTCATATGAAGAACTCTTGGACCATTTGCCTACACGTAAATTTGTTCGTCCTGAGCTGCTCGAATAGCGTGACTTAATTTTGAATAATTTCTAGTTTTTATTATAGTTTTTATTTCATCGTTTCGCAATCCGTTCGTAAAAGCGTTGATAGCAATTTTTTCGTTCGCGCTATGTAAAATTGCAAAATTTTTGGTTCATCTTGCGTTTGGGCTATCGTTAATTTAACAAATAATTCTTCGATTGATTTTCCAAATTGCTCTATAGATTTTCCTAACTGTTTGGAATTGTCTAGTTTTACAGAAATCGCAACAGCTGCTTTGCGTGCAATAAAATGTTCACGTAAATCCTGAAGTAGTGTTTGATAGTCATAATTTTGACTTAAGCGAATTTTCGCATTTTGTGATAACCTAGTTTTTAATACATATGAAATTAACAACTTTTTGCTATTATCATCAACAAGCATGTCATGATATAACTCAATCGCGTCAATTAATTGTTTCGTCGTACTTTCGTTATTATTCATTACCGGCTACAAAGTTGCTGCAGTCTTCAGATCAAATTTCTCAGACATGTTTTCAGTGTCAGGGTCAGAAGAACTGCCTGAACTTGATTTTATTTTTATTTCGTCTGAATTGCAATTTTGTAACCTAGTTTGTAAAATATTCTTACAATCTAAAATTAGCTTGTTTATATCTCCAACATAATTTTTTGCTAACGCAAAGTCGTTCGTTAGTCTTTTCTTATAGATTGACCAGCAGTGTGCTACAATCAACAAAATTACGGCTACAAAAACAATTATATCCAAAATTTCTGCTACAGAGAAGGATTCGAGGCTTGAACCATTTCCATTTCCTGCTTGTGCAATGATGACCTCTTCCTTGGATTCGGTACTTCCCGTTATTGCTTCTTGGGTTTGGACACCTCTTCAAGGCGTTGCAACTGGAGGGTACAATTTTTCTCTATTTTTCCGTGTAGGCGCTGGCAGGGTCGCCATGTGCTGTGATCGCAATCACTTTAGATTCGATTTCATTAAATCGGGATTACAACCAAAACCATAGTTGAATTTTAGACATTTAATGTATAATATAGATGTTACATGTTCGAAGTACAAAGTTAATCTATTCTTAAATAACTATTGCATTCACACAATCGACATACATTTCACAATCATTACCAGTCATCACATTCCGCAGAAACACAGCCTTTCAAACAACTCATGATGATGCCGTAAATCGTCCTTGTGTGGGGCAGGTTTTTCAGGCAGACCAGAAAGGTGTTTGAGCACTGCCCTCGCTTGCCTTGCAGCTTTGTGACGTATGTCACTGTGTGGCCTCTGTCGGTCAGCTCTTCGCGTATGTCCTCGGGCTTGATGCTGGAGGCTAGTCCTTTTAATGCCATCTTAATTTCCTTTTCGGATGGTAATGTGTACGTATAGAATTCTACCTGCGCTTCTTTAAGGTAGTTTTAGATGGTCCTGAAATCGGTAGGTTCCTCAGCGTATATGCGAGCCCCTTTTCCTGCCTTTCTGATGTCCACTGGTTTCTGGAGGGCGGGTTTCAGGGCTCTGGCATGCTACAAGAAGTTGTCCATCTTATCGACGATGATGGGTGGCACCTTCGGCTTTGGCTTTGGTGCGGGTGGAGCTGGTGCGCCGCCCGTTGCCGGTTACTTTGTTGCCTAGCTGTAACTTAGCGGTGCTGCAGAACTGTCGATCTCCATGACGCTGTCGTCACTATTTGGGTCGCTGGTGGGGCTGCCCGACTTCAGACGTTTGGCACCTCGAGAAGTGCTAGCGGTTCTGGCCTCTGCATCCGGCTTGGGACGGAGCTGTTGATGAACTGCCCATGGTGGATCTTCCTCCTTCGCGAGTACAATGCTGATCAGGTCCTCGGTGGCGGCCATGGCACTCGATAGGCGTCTTGTTAGCAATTATTTTTAATGCGCGCTCCTGGAGAAACAACCGGCTAATGCCCTGGACTCCCCGGGCCGCTGAAGCTCTGGAAACTTTTTCTTTCTGATATGATGGCTCGGCTCTATGTAGCTTGGCTGGCTTCTCAGGTCGGAATGCGATTTGCAACGGTACTAGTTTCTCGTTAAGTATTTTGCTTCTACCAGTCACTGTAGCCCAATAATTGTCCGCACCAATCAAAATATGTATACCCTTTGTCAAAGTTGTATATGGTGGTACGTAGTCCGCTAATTGTAAATTACCACAGTGGACGTGCGTTTATGCCGGCTCCTTTATCAGATCCATAAAAATGTTGGGAACTTCCACGACTTCGACTGTTATTGTGTTATTATTCTACTGACTTTTCATTTTTATCAGCACGGTTGCAGATACGTTCCGGTACAGTCACAGATTTTCCAAAAGCTGTCACACGAAGACGCCGTTGCCAGGTAACAGGCAAAGGGCTTGGAAACTTCTTCTTTAACAAAACTCAGTTGATTACCTCTATCAATTATTAAACCTATAAATTGTAGATTTGCTTCAGATCCTGCATAAACGCATGCCGTTTGAAGTAACACGTTTTACAAGTATTTGCAATGAAACTTGAGACCGCCGCTGAGGTCAATAAATTAGGTGTCGGTTCTTCAATGGAATTAGCCGAGGTGGATGCACTGTTTTGTTCACGCAAGCTAGAGTCACATCGTAGTAGCATGCCTTGGCGTGCACGTTTTGCAACGAATATATCGATTTCGACAGTTTCTAGAATGATGGTTTCCCTTTGAAACTTGTCGCTCAATTGGCCCTGATTTCGGTGAATAGCCACTAAGCTGGTTGTGGTTTTTTTTGAAGCGTTGGTTGTCCCAGTTATCAAATTTATTAAGCCTGTAATTTGCATTTTGCAACGTTGGTTCCAAAGATTCCATTTCATTTTTGACAAAGAGCAATACATGTTACACTTGCCGGTCCAACCCATCGCTAGAACTACCGCAAGTACCAGATGCTGTTTCCTACAATGCAGTATCTTGGAACGCTGTATTACTCTTCTCCGAACGATAATAATTGAGGCGCATATCGGTGGGCAATGACTTGATTAGAGAGAGTTTAGCATTGCATTATAATGTTTCGATGGAACGTTTAACACCTTTAATGATCGCATTGACCATGTCATAAGAACATAATTTTTCCTTAGTATTGTAACATCATTACGTGGCTTTACCTGCTCCGATTTCGTCATTTCTTCAAAGTACTGCTCTATAAGTCGTTCCGTAATACGAAACTGTTCCTTTAGGATTCCAAGAGCTTCCTCACAATGGGCACCGGATGCCTTCTATTATTTCAGCCGACATTCGCAGGTAATTGTGTAACGCTAGCCTCCGCGTAAATTATTATTACACAATAAAAATGTGTTTAATTTACGCATCGCCCAGTCTCGCGTTATCTCAAGTTACATTTTGCCCGTGATGACAAGCGCGCAGGGACCGACGTCACGTCCAGAGATAAGGTAGTACCGAGTCGAGTCGCGCGCCGCTATCCCCACTTGCTATCCCCACTTGAGAACTTTCCCAGGGCACATAAAAGGAGCTGCACCGTTCAATCGCCACGAGATTCTAGCAGATTTTCCCAGAGATTCTCCAGACCGATTTCCCCAGTCCGACTCCAGTTCCCGATCCTGATTTCCTTCCGATACCCGCTGGTAGACCCGACCTAGAGTTCGTTAGAAGTGGACGATTTCTGCTAGAAAACCCACTTTGCGAACTTCCTGTTAATTCTCCCAGAGTACGTTTGAAGTGGAAGATTTCGGTAGAAAACCCACTTTGCGTGCCAGAAATTTCCTGATTAATAAACCCAGAGTTCGCTTGAAGTGGAAGGCTCCGCTAGGGGACCCACTACGTTAGCCCAAAGGGTTTCCCTGTAAATAATCCCGTTATTAATTAGGTCCAATAATCCCATTAATGATTTTGGCATTAGAAGCCCCGAGATTCAATTCTCGCCCTGTAGACAACTACCGAAACATTCGAGTCTCGGCTCGGAGCTGTCCATTTTTGATTTCAATACATTCGATTTTAATTCATAATTAAAAATCCCGCATCCGACCTGTAAATTTGTATTCCTGTTAATTTCAATTCAGCATTGAAATAATCCGCACCTGAACTTTAAACCAGCATTCATCATAATCTCCAGACGTAATCAAAACAGCCCGCACTCAAGCTTTAGACTTGTATTTTGATTCATATTTGAAACCGTCCGTGCTCAAAGTTAGCAGTCGTTGTAATTTAAATTTGCCAGTCGTAATATAGTCCGAGAGCGCGAGATTTCCCCGGCCCGCTTTGGAGGAAAAGCGGCAATATTTGGTCGGCGCTCGGACTCTGAAATTAAAATCATATTTGTTAACGCAATGCGGCCTTTCTAGCTTAACCGTCTCCGGACATCCCTAAATGAATTTAGAGGCGGGCTTCACCCCCTGCACTATCAGTAAAATCTCTAGAGCGGTGATATGATTTATTGTATAATTGGCAGACCGTTTAACTCTGTTTTGATTCCAGCTACTTCGCAAGGACCATTATCAACCGCACGTGCAACGCCTGGCGCTCCGTGCAGATAAGGACGCCGGCTATCAGCTGCGGCCGTTCACACGGATTTATCGTTGTTATTTCTTGTGTAAATGAACTTTGGAAATATCTATTACTGAAATGTATCGTAGGTAAATATATTAAACTGTTTAAATGTATTTCGATGGTGTTTCTGTATGCTAGATTATCATATATCTGAGGGGAACCCCCTACGACTTTGAGCTACCCGACGAGCGTAAAGTTTAACAACCCTTATGAGAAGGGCCAGTGTTACAATTGATGCGATCGCCGCCATTCAGATTAGGGTTTTCATGGACTGCACTTTTAAATTGGGACCAATACGATACCCATACTTTTGGATCGCCATTGAACTTAATTAGCTATTGTCGTTGCAATTTAATATTGTTATCGCATGTCGCACAGAAGATTGCGGTTAGTTCGCTACGTTTTCTGCGCCGTTCGCAGTAGCTTTTGCGACCTTTTCGATACGATATTTTAATCGTGCCGATAACGCTATTGCAAGTTCATTATAGTCGATATTTTCCTCGGTTAATAAATGTTCAAGCGCTTCATCTGCTTCCCTAAGGCGTTCATGTGCAGTCTTCAATTTACTGATGGCTTCGTGGAGATCTTCCCTATGTTCGCCTACTAACAATGCGTTTATATTGTTTATAGTTTTCGTTAATTGCGTTCGGCGTACGTTACGTTTCATATCTTGCATTGTTATTCTTGTTTTTCACTTGCGTATACGTTACAATTTGGAATTCTGATCGCGATCGCGTAATGTCCTACTCAGGATCCCAGGTTTCGGGACAAAATGTCAATAATTAATCAGAACTCAGTTGATTGTATAAGAATAAACACACGTTAAATTAACTATATTTATTTACTCCTATGTTTACACAAGTAAACACATTAAATGCTACAATAACAAGACAACCGTTGGTGTTAAACCTCGTAAGTATCGTTTGCAACTCTACAATACTTAAATATGGTTTGGGTCGCAGACGCTACACACATGTCAAGTTAATTATTTTCCGTACCAATTCTTCACAGTTTGTGTGGTTACACAACAGACTGAGTTTGTTCACTGGGAAAAACGCAGATATTCCAATCTCAACACCTTGCAAAGTTTTTGAGCTACTGGTTACAGGAAAAAAACACTTGTATTTTGGACAGTTGACGTTTAGCTTTTTATTTAAATCATTTTCAAGACCTACAGGAGGATTAACAATTTCAGAGAATAATATTCTTAGAAGTAACATTCCACGTCTTATCAAAAATACGTGTGATGTGAAAGTAGGTTAGTTGCAAACATGTGCAGGATGGAAAAATTGTCGTTAACATTGATTTGGAATTTGATTTTTTTTAGATATTTAAAGTTTATTCAGCTAGGTCTATACAATAGTTAGTTATAATAAACCTAACCTACTGCCGTTTAGGGGACTACCCCTCTTCGGATTTGTACATGAAATTTTTTGGACTTAAAAAACAATTGACATTTCATTTGCATTTAAACTTAGGATATTGCATGTTTACGAAAAAAAATTGTAAAAACTTAAGATTATGCATACTTTGAAAAAAAACTTAAGACATTGCATTATACAGAAAATTGAGCTTAAGGTATTGAATTTTTCAAATTTACAAGAATAAGGTGATATGGTACAGTAAAGTGGGGACCGTCGGAGGTTGAGGGAAACGTTTTCTATGTTGCCCGCGTTGCCGAGAAGGATGGCTGGGGAAACCTCTTCTTCGTCGTAGGTCTCCTGGTTTGGAAAGCTGGAGTCCTGAGGGTGGTAACGGTGTGATGGTGGTCCTGCTGTATCGCCCGTTGCACGAATCGGCCGCGGAGATCGCAGAGTCTGCCGTCTATAGGGTGAATGCCTGCAAGGTCCTGAGAGGGATGAAACCAGTTCAGGTGCAGCATCTTCCTGGCGACGTCTCTCTTCTTAGCCTTTATCCTCTTCATGCTGGAGCGAGGTAGAGCGCTGAAACAGATGAAACTTTTTCTTCTCCTTCTTCTTCGTTTGACTAGGGAAGCCCATTTTTGTCGTGCCTCATTCTGTGGATGAGAAGAACCAGCTCTGGGCCCATCTCGTGGGTGGTCGTCCAGGAAGTCTTTTCCCTCTTGGTCGTTCGGTCATACAAACTCGAGCTAGTCTGTTCTCGTTCATCCTTTCTACGTGTTGTTACCATTTTAGTTTCCTCTCTTTTGTCCACTTTACCACATCCTGTATGTTGCACCTATCCCTTATGGAGTTGTTTGTTTGTATGTCCATTAAATTTATGTTGAGTATTGATCTTAATACCCTCATCTCAGTTGCTCTAATTTTTTTTTGCTCGTTTTGTTTCCGATCTTGTTTCCGTGGCGTATGCCAGTATTGGTCACACCATGGTCTTTTATATTTTCACCTTGCCCTTCTTCCTTAGGTATTTATTTCGCCACACCGTATCTCTTAAACAGCCTGCTACTTGCAGTGCTTTTGTGTTCTGTGTTTGAACTTCTCCTACTGTATCACGATAGCTTGTGATTTCGACACCCAGATGCTTGAAATGCATGACCTGTTCTATTATATCGTTTCCTATTTGTAGCTTACATCGTCTTGGCTCTTTTGATATGACCATGCACTTCATTTTTTGTGTCGATATCTGCATGTTGTACTTCTTAGCTGTTTGATTAAACTGAAATGTCATTCTTTGGAGGTTATCCTCATTGCTTGCAATTAAGACGACGTCGTCCATATAACATACTATGTTAATGTTCTTGGTACCCATTTTATATCCCGCCTTAGGTCTGATATCCTTTATTATGCGGTCCATCACCAGATTGAACAGAAAGGGGCTAAGTAAATTTCCCTGTCGGACTCCTTCAGTTGTGTATATATTTTCTGTCATACCTTCTGGTATCTTAATAATCCAGTCAGTAGAGGTTTTTGCCTTACAAAGGGTGGAGTAGATACGATTTTTATATATGTTGTTTAGGTTCGGCACCTAATGAAAACTCTTAAGTTTTAGACCTTGGAGAGGCGCCGCGCGAGCCGCCATCTTGGATTAAATGTGCTAAAAACTGCCTTTTCCCAAAGAACTCCGCAACGGTTGATGTACGTCAAAAAAGTCTGATTCAAAGTTAAAGACCACAAGATTCTTGACATTTTTTGTATATAACTATGTTTTTGTAAGTCTAATATAAAAGGAGTTACAGCGGCGGAAAGATGAACATTTCTCTAAAAAATAGTGTAATTTTTAATGTTTTTCCGTAGTTATAATAATTTAATAAACGTAAAGTAAACTCAATTCCACACCACTATGAGGTAGAGTTAATGGCGCTTTTTTATTGTGATTTCACCATTAGGCCTAATCCACAGATGTTCCAGTTTAGTGATGTTTCGTGTACGCGATTATATTATTTACTTTTCTAATTTTAGACGGTCCCGGTCGGTAGAAGTTGACATCTACATGAGAGTCTTCATCCTCAATGTTATCTTCGAAGTCATTGCTTGTGAGACTTCCATTGATGAAATTGACTCATCTTTGTCCCCACTCTCGATGCGAACTTCTGGTGCATTTTCGCATGATTTTTCATTACAGAATCTACATATAGTCGAGTCAATGAAGGTTTTAACCTCTTAATTCTCAGCAACAGCTCCGATTTTGATCATTTTTTAAAAATGTGTGTTTTTAATATTATTCAAAATCAGAAGCATCTCAATTTCAGGAAATAATTTTTTATATTGTTTAAACAATAAAAACTGAATTTATGGGAAAAATTATTTAAATTTTTTTTTCGCAATATTTGTGAAAATATTAATTGTTTTTATTGAAAATTTATTATCAACAATGTCTCCCGCACTCGTGGTTAACATGTATTTATATTGTTTAAACAATAATAGCAACATTTACGTAAAAAATTGATTTTTTAAATGTTTTTTCGTAATATTTACATGAAAGTGAAGAGTTTTTATTGAAAATTGCCCCACATCCGGTTTTGCATGAGCAAAAAATAATTTTTAAGATGTTGTCCGGTGCTGCAGGTTGCGTCATTTGCACTGGTATTAAATAATTTTCTTTTTTCCAACCCCATTTTTCGGGAGGTATTAGTGAATTATTTTTCCACTGCTGTATTTGCAAATAAGCCCTTTTAATATGCTGCTGAGCTGCATCTTCTGTTGGAGGGAGTGATGCAATTTGAACGCTTTTTGTCTTTGAAGCGAGCATTATAAAACGTTTATGCCTCCATTCGTTTAAGTTGTTTGAAGTTTTTGCACCATACAGTGCGAGAATAGAAAATATACCTTCGTTAAAAAGTACTTCACGTTGATTTTCAAGCATAAATACTTCAGCTACTTCAACTTTACATTATTATTGAAAATTTTTACAAAATGATTTGACCTCTTTTATAAAAAGCTGATGTTGTATCACATCCTGTAAAAGCGTGAGTAAAGAGAAGATGCTCCTTTTTAATATTTGGAAAATCATTTAAGCCTGTCTTTGATGAGTAAACTCTTGGTAATATATTGTTTTTCGGTGGTCTAAAAAAATAACTCCTTATTATCTGGCGATAACGCCATTAATAATACCAATACATCAATGTCTTCAGCTACAACAACGACATGAGGAGAAAGGCAATCTAGAGCTGTTTGAACAATTAAACGATCGGCATCACCTTTTGCTTGAGTGCATTCAAAATTATTTTCAATGAGCTTCTTATAAAGAAGATTAATAAATCTATTTTTATTCTTGCTGTTAGCTAAAAATTTTTCCTTAGTTGTTTGTAAAGACATATCATCATCAAATAAATAATCAATCGAGGCATTACCGACATATCTACGATTCCTTTCTGACGCTTTAGTGCCATCAGTATTATACTCATCAAATACAACTTTAACATAAGTGCCATAGTTGTTAGGTAAATATGTGATGTAGTTTTGACAAATGAAAGAAAATTTTTGATTTTGGTCCCAATTCAATCTGTGTAGTAACAGACCGCCATCAGTGATATAAAAAAATGTATTAACATCATTAACATTAGTTTTAGATTGTTGAAAAATATCGTATAACGATGATTGTGTAGTTTTTCTCATTCCGGCATTATCAAACAGGGAAAGAGGATAAGGGGCCAACTCCTAGTCAAAATAATGTCTAAGTTCGTCATTATCTTTTTTTTTAAACATATTCGTTGAAAGATTAAATTTGGATCGACGGCAATTTCATTATTATTCACATTAACTTTACTGTTCATGTTTAATAAAGATTTGACGGTCTCCTTTATTGTCATTTTTATGTCTTTAAAGTTGAAGCCGTTTGTTTTATTTCTTAGTTTTACTCCAACTTCAAACGCTTTATAACAATCTATGGTATCATCACCTACAATTCCTGTAGAAATTCCCATAACTTGTACATCGGGAAATGGATTGTCAATTGTAAAAAATTCTATAATTTTATGTACAGCTGTACAATCTTCATTTATCCTACTATCGCTGGCGTCAACATGTTGAAATGATGATGTAAATGACACTTCACAAAATTCTTCCATTCCTTCGACTACAGCCGTTGAAAATATCGCTGATTTGATCCATTTGAAAACTACACTTGGAGTTGCTCCACGTCTAAACGGTCCCCCATCCACCTTCATGGATTTCATTAGTGTCTGCTCTATTGTCTGATCTGTCGATATTTTTGAGAAATAAACATCTGACCTTCTGCCGCTGTGATTTTGTTTAAATTTTTGAAAATCGACCGGATCTAATTGGTCTTCTAATTGACGCATTTTTTGCAAATAAATTTCACTTGATTTTGCATAAGGAAAATGCCTTCCAGCGTGAAAAAATGGAATCATTAACTCGACAGTTCTCAAATGTAAATTCTAGTCTCACATTCTCTCAGCAGCTATAAAATCCTTGACAAGAGATATCATACGAAAATAGGTAATCCAAAGTTTACAAGTGTTACCTCTTTCTTCAAGGAGAATCATTTTTTTTCAAAGAAATTCACTAATTTGATAAATATTTCATTATTTTCCATTTCAGTGTAATTGAAATTGTAAAAAATCAATTTTTTACGTAAATGATGCTATTATTGTTTAAACAATATAAATACATGTTAACCACGAGTGCGGGAGACATTGTTGATAATGAATTTTCAATAAAAACAATTAATATTTTCACAAATACTGCGAAAAAAAAAATTTTAATAATTTTTCCCATAAATTCAGTTTTTATTGTTTAACCAATATAAAAAATTATTTCCTGAAATTGGGGTGTTTCTGATTTTGAATAATAAAAAACACACATTTTAAAAAAAAAATTGATCAAAATCGGAGCTGTTGCTGAGAATTAAGAAGTTTGGTCGATTTTTAGGCTTTATTGACTCGACTAATAGCACTTCATCTCACTTTTCCTGCCGCCACATGCTCCGATGCATCCTTCTTTACAATTGCATGAAATTAATTTTAATAAAGTCTCGGGTGTTGGATTCTGTCATTGTTATTGAGTGAGCCCATTGGTGCCAACTTTCCAGCCCCAGTCTTGTGCATTTTTTTCGATTCCATACCACTGTTGGACCTGGTGATACGTCCTAAATGCATGATACCGTGCAGCGTCCTTTGTTGATGACAAAGAAGCAAGATTAAATGTGTTTCTTGCACTTGCTTTTGTTGGTAACGGACTTCTTCCAAGGTATTTTCTTCCATGTCGGTACCATACAACGTGAAAGCGTGCTTCAGCATCTGCGTTTGGCATCGTGATGTTTGAATATTCCTATAGTGTCATTGAGTCTTGTGCTTTTCTGGAAAAGCGAACAAAATTTTGTTTTCCTTGTTTGTAAACAGACGACGTTGTGTCGCAGCCACTAAACGCATGGAGAATCAGAATGTTCTTAGCTGCTTTTTCATATTTAAAACTATTTGCAGAATACACTCTTTTAATAATTTTGCCTCTCCCAGGTTTGCCAAGGTAGATGTTGCTAATGCCATCAGCAGAACTACAAGATCGACGTCTTCTCCAATGACGAAAGCAGCATCAAATGGTGAGTACAAAGAAATCGCCGTGTTGGCAATCAACCCATCACCATCTTCTTCAGTCTGCTTAACTGTAATACAGTAATGTTCGAATGTTCTTTTCGGCATCGAAATCAGACGGACTTTATTCTTTTTGTTTGTTAGAAATCGTTCTTGGGAAACTAGAACCGGCGTTGTTTCATCGAAAATAACATCTTCAGACATCCGCTTTTTCGATCGGCGAAGTCTTTCTGCAGTATTGGTATTTTTTGTCACCATCAAACAGATATACATCGAAAACAACGACTGCATGTGCGAGTATAAGTGACTTATAGTTGCATTCATAAATTAAGAACTATTCCATAGCTATACTAGATGAAAATAATTTTTGATCATACTTTGTATTTCTCTATAGAACGCTATTCTGATGTTTCTTACAAAATGCACCAACAAAAATGAAGTTTAACGATATTTTGGAGAAATGTTCAACTTTCAGCCGCTGTAACTCGTTACATATTACACTTACAACAAAAATTAATACACACAAAATGTCAAGAATCTTGTCTTCTTTAACTTTAAATTGGACTGCTTTGACGTTGGATCAACCGCTGCGGAGCTATTCCGAAAACACCAGTTTTTAGCACCTTTAATCCAAGATGGCGGCTCGCGCGGCACCCCTCCAAGGTATAAAACTTGGATTTTGCATTAGGTGCTCGATTTAAACAACATATATAAAAATCCTTTGTACTCCACCTTTTGTTGGGCAAAGGCCTTTTTTGTCCCTGCAGACTGGACTATAATTCTTGTGGAGGTGTTTATGTATATATCATCTATTACATTTATTATCTGTGTTGGGATATTCTTATCTATAAGTATGCTAAGTATACCTTGCGCCTTAATGCGATCATACGCTTTTGTTAGATCTATGAAGCATAAATAAGCAGGGTTGTTATATTCTATTGATTTTTGTATAATCTGTCGTAATATAAAGGTTGCGCCTGTTGTGCCTCTATTTCTACGAAAACCCTGTTGTTCTTCTGTTATTTCGATTCGCTCTTGAAGGTGGTCCGGTATTAATGATGCAAATAGCTTCTTACTAGTGTTGAGAAGCATTATTCCTCTATAATTATCCAGCGTTTCACGATCTCCTTTTTTGTGGATAGGTATTGTAATACTTCTTTTCCATTCATGGGGTGTCTTTGCATATTCTAGGATTTTGTTGAATAACATCTGTATTTGGTCAGATAGCACATGTCCGCCGTATTTCAGCATCTCATTAGTGAAGGAGTCGGGTCCTGGACTTTTTCTATTCTTAAGTTTATGTATGCTATCATTTATCATTTATTTTTTGTAGTGGAATTTTAACGTCTGTGTTATTGAGATTTATATTTTGCTCATTTTAAGTTTTTTTGAGCAGGAATCGGTGCTCGGCTAAATAGTTTTTTAATGTGAGCTGCCCAGTCTTCTTCGCTGAGATGATTAATCGTAACATATTCAGTTATAGGTTTTTTTGTTTCTATAGCAATTTCTATATTCGTTTTTGGGCACCATATAAGTCGAACTCCATATCTTTTGTGTATCGTTCCCAGTATTCTTCTTTTTGTTCCCGTATTTCTTGATTTATTCTTATTTCTTATTTGTTTATATGTTCTATTTCTTCGTCAGCTGGATTACTTTTATGTTTTAGGAAGACCTCCTTTTTTGTTAAAGCCAATTCTATTATTTTCTCAGCAAATCATGGAGACTTCGTTGGTTTTGCATCTTGTTTAACTGTCCTTGTTCCAAGAGCCTCAAAGGCTGCTTCTGACATATTTGATGCTATCGTAGTCCACATTTTATTTATCGTCTGACTGCCATTACATGGGCTGTTATAAATCTTTTGCTGTAGTCTAGATTGATATAGGTTTGGGATGGATGGGTCTTCTAATTTTTCCGTGTTAATTTTTTCTATAACGGCCACATTACGTTTTTATTTCATGGGAACGTCTAAGATTATTTTGCATAGTACTAATCCCTGGCATGTTCCAACGTTGGCAGAGGTCCGAGTTCTTACATACAGTACTTGTGTTTGGTGGATCTCATTAGTTATTATAAAATCAATCGTTGATTTTCGACCTCTACTATCAGTCCATGTGTATTTGTGCTGTGGTTTATGATCGAAGTCATTGTTAGTAATGCGCAGTTCAGATGAAACTGTAATCAATAATAGGCCGAATAAATGTCTTGTAGGTATGGATGAGGGTGCGAGAGTGGCAATCTCCAAAGCTGCCTCGGAGTACGGAGAGAATGGCACTCCTTCTCTGAATAGAGTCGAGGCATCTTTGAAGCTCAGGGTGGAAGTAAATTGGACACCCAGATAGGTGAGTGAAGAGCTCTAGCCTACAGTTCCATAGTGTCAAGGCGACGTTGTTGGGATACAGTAAGGGTCTTCTGTGGTGATGTGGGTTTTTGAACAAGATGACCTGGGTTTTGTTCGAGTTGGGTTTGATTAGCCAG
The DNA here is from genome assembly GCA_940337035.1 of Agriotes lineatus. NCBI lineage: Eukaryota > Metazoa > Arthropoda > Insecta > Coleoptera > Elateridae > Agriotes > Agriotes lineatus. The sequence goes on along the minus strand of CALNHX010000053.1, from coordinate 219,758 downwards.
CGCTGAAACCAGCGTTCGAGGCTCAGAAGTGACGGGGACAGAAGGTTTGAGACACGGGCGCTGCTGATGGCTTTGACCCAGAATGCGGTGTTATCACGTTTCAATTACGCCGCCTTTCAATATAGCATGCGATGGTATTTATTCCTCTGTGAGCGCGCCTGCTGCGACGACCTTGTTAGGAATTCACCTTTAGGCGCAGGCTTTTGTCTTCGAGCGCGTTCTTTCCCCTCACGTCCGTCAAACCGACATGGTGGTTTAGCAATTTTTGAAGTGCTTTGGTGGGCTTTTATTAAGGCTGCTATTAGTTTCGTTTGATGGTGAAATGCAAGCCTACACGATTAAGTGGTGCTGATGCCCCCAAGCTCACGTTAAGGAAGTTATTTTCTACGCATTTTGCGGATTTTGTATGCGACCACGAGTCGTCACACAAGGCGTGGCGTTTTCCAGAGTGAGTATTATAAACGCTCTAGACTCCCTTTAGTTCAGTTATGTTATCGCTGGACCTTTGTTTTCCCCTTCACAGCAATCAGTGCCAGTTAACTAGCGCTAGAGAATCGAGCATTTTTGGGCCAAAAAGCCGATCTAAGGTAGGTGCTGCAGTTGTTCATTTATCGCGGCCACTGCCACTGCTTCAGGCGATTTCAAACCGGCGTATTGTTGGACCTTCGGAAGCGTCCGATACGGAGGCTTTTCTCCTGGTTTGACTGCTGCCCTTGCCGTCGTGGTGCTGATCGCGTTGAACCACCAGCTTCCGGCCGTACGAATTTAAGAACAAACGCTCTGGGATCGCGTTTTGCGTTTCCGAAACCGAGCCCAAAATATCTGCTGGCCGAGCGGCCTGCTATTCATCCATTTTAATGTGGGCAATTGTATTATTGCAGAACTGTATGTAAAACTGTGAGTATTATATCTGTATAATTTGTTAATTGTAACATAAAATGATAAGTTTTATAGGACTTTTTCCACTGTCTAGGATGTATATCACACAACGTTTCGGGAGTTTTGATCTACTGCCGTTCAGGTGTTCCTGGTTAGTCCTGAGAAGGACTGATGTTGTACGTTTTTCTACGTAAACTCGTGCCTTCCCCGGGATTTGAACACCTGAAGAAGGGAGTAGATCAAAACTCCCGAAACGTGTGATATACATCCTAGACAGTGGAAAAAGTCCGATAAAACAAATCATAATACACCACTGCCAAAAAATGACATTCAGAGAACAATCCCCATAAAATGTACAGCGGCGCCTATAAATTGGCCTAACGGCTGTTGGCTGAGTACGATATAAATAAATAAATAAATATGTATAATGTATATTATTGTACTGTGATATTTTCTGAAATTCCATGATCTTTATGCCAACTATAAAAGTTTGAATTTGGTTACGGTTATTTATTTTGTTTGGATCTCTCTTTCAGGAATTGTGTTTGTGAATTAGGTATTGAGTTTACAAATTCTCGCTGGAACACCGGGGTGCACTCGCCGTTATTTGAAAAATTTGTTGGCGCGCTGGGCATTTAAATCTTTGACCGATTAATCTCTTAAAGAGTTGCACGTCTTCTACGACTGAGCTGGCGGCCGGCTTTTGCACCCGAGTGTACCTTGTATGTATTTAATTTCTTTGGAAGATGCCCAAAAACTAATAATTTGCTAACAGTGTCAACTGCGTACTGAAAAAGTTGGACTCTTGGGTTGGGTAGGAAAGGAATGTTGGCGCAGAAGGTGCAGAGGAGCAGAGGGGCGAGAATCGAGCCTTGAGGAACCTGTTGGGGAGAACGGTCTTGCAGTTTCTCCACGGACTGTGACCTGGTGTTGGCGGGAGGATGGATAACTGTTGATGATGCTGACAAAGAAAGGATGGACACGAAAGTCCAAAAGCCTTTTTAGCAGATCAGCATGCCAGGCTGGGTCAAAGGCTCTCTCAATGTCCAGCATGACGGCGAGGAGACATTGACCGGAGTTGATGGCGAAAGTGGCGTCAGTTTGGAGCTGAGGTAGTAGGTTGGTGGTGCTTCTTTGAGGGCGAAAGCCATTGGGTAGGGCGGCCCATTTTCGGACGTTTCGCAGAAATGCAATTTTATTTTTAACACTGGTAAAAATCCTAATTGTCAAAGCAAAAATACTAAAAGCTACATTAAGTCATGTGAAATACCCAATTGTTTTAAAACATTAACTAATTTGTTGTAGTAAATTTATAACAACTGTAAATCTCCGGTAATGGGAACCTGTGACTATAAATCCGGACATAGGGTAAATGAAGCACTTTCTGTATGAAAATAGAAAATGAAGATTATTATTTTAACAACAATACATATTAGTTTACGTGTTTGATGGAAACGCACCTCCAACAACAAAATGTAGCTTTGCCGATGACTCCCTCACAAACTTCATGAAACCAAGTTTTATAAATTTCACATTGGATCCATGGTCCCATTTTTGCCGAAACAACGCTGTGATAGTAGATTCCGCAAAATCCACAAGCACACTTACTAGATTCCTTGAGAGTTTTCTCGATTAGAGTTGGCTCCTTTGAGTTCGATACATTTGTGGATGATGCATGTAAGGTAACAATATTCTTTTGTATTGTTAGTCTTGGTAGATAATTCTTATTTTTTCCGCTTGCTTACTTTATTGAATAGCTTTTCTCGATACTTTGGAGTTGTTAGTACAGCAGCCCTCTAGGCAACTCTTTCCTTTTGAGGAGGTGTTTTGACATATGGAACGTGTATAACAGATGAAAAAAACCGCTTGGTAGATGCTTGTTGTGAATAACTGTGATTTTACTTGAACTTGTAGCAGTAGTTCAGTAGATATTAATCGAGACCCAGAAATAATTTCCCTTGTGGGTCTAAATCCATAAATAAAATTCGCTTGATACATTTTAAACGTTTGGATTGTAATACTTGGGGAAAGTGGCCGAGGCTGCGCTCAGCAACTGGTTTTAAGAAAAGGCTTGCAACCTTTTTGGATTTTGTTCTAACTTATACAAAAATAATTAAATTAATTAAATATCAAACCAAGCATTAACTAAGTAAAAGAGCCATATCAAAGTGGCATGCCCAACGTGGCGCTTCCATCCCAATATATACATAAAATAACAGACACAATCGTGGAATTAAATGAAATACCTTGACAACAAGGACAAATATTACATAGAAATATATACACATACAGGGCGTCCGAAAAGTATAGAATATTCTATATATCTCGGTAAGTATTTATTTTATCAAAAAATGTCTGAAATGAAAGTTGTCTAGTATTTAGTTCTTCATTACAGGAAGATATTTAGTTAGTGGTTTCTTAAAAAACAAAGGAGCAGCGAATATCACTACATTTTTTTAAAAATGATAAGGTACCCCTATATTGTAGCTATTTGATAGAGATGTTTTTCCTCTTTTCAATGATATAAAACTTTCATACATTTACTGAACTAGTTTTTGAGAAAAAAGCGAAAAAGTGATGGTAGAGTGATGTTAAGTTTATTACACAATCTACAATGTTAACATAATAACTGAACTAATCTGAAATAACTCCAACGAGTTTATTTTAAGTTAATATTAATCTGGACACAACAAAAAAAAAGGAAACTGGAATAAATCTTCAAATTGAGCACCGTTCACAGCCTGGCAGTGAAAAATTCTACGTTGAAATTCTGATGCATTTGAAACAGCTTCAGGTGTGATGGCCGTCATCTCTGTACGAATGCGATTTTTTAAGCTCTCAATGTCTCCCGGCCTATTTACGTAAACCTTACTTTTAAGGTCGCCTCAAAGGAAGAAATCCGCGGACTTAAATCTAGTGACCGAGCTGTCCATTCTACTGGACCTCTTCTACCTATCCAACGATTTGGAAAGGTACAGGGTGGCCAAGGTAAAAGAGGTCCCGTGTCCTGTACCATACTGAAAGTGATATTGAGCGCTCGTGCGGGGTCACGTGATGTCCAGCGGCCAGCGTCGTGGGGTATATCCAGATCCTCTTCATTTGTGTATAAAACAGCTAATGCAGGAACTACCTGTAGAAATTTAGATAAACCTCGGCCGTTAAATTACCTTAAAAAAGGTCCTAAATCTGGTTTCCCATCATTCCTACCCACACATTCACTTTCTGCTGGTACTGGGTGTGTCCTTCTAGATAGCGGTTAGGATTTTTTGAAGACCAGCATCGTGTGTTTTGCTTATTAACTGTGTCGTTTAAGCAAAACGTTGCCTCGTCAGTAATCAGAATATTTTTGTGAAAATTTGCATTGCCTTCAAGTTGGTGGGTTATTTCTTCACAAAATTCAAATCTGCGATCCAAGTCGTCTGCAAATAACTCCTGAACTACACACGTTTTGTATGGGTGCCATTTTTCCTTTTTTAGGACGTGGATTTGCTTATATTACAATCTCACGCAATTTGTCCAACGGAAACATGTGGATTTTCCACGACGGCCAACATCACATTTTCACTTTCTTCATTATTTAAACCTGTAGCTCTGCCCGTTTTTGGTAAATCTTTAACAGAGCCCGTATCTTGAAATTTGTGCCAAATTTTACGTACAGTTCATTGCTTAATGTGAAATTCGTTAAACAAATTGCAAACTTCTGTCTGCGTCCTCCTTCTTTCTCCATATCCCGGCATCATTAAAATTTCAGTACGTCACCTTTCGGATAAATGAGCCATTTCTGTTTACTTGACAAGCGTATTTCACTCACAAATGGATGTTAACCAATGTAAATAAGTAACTTTTTACTTCGAGTGCACGTACTACCTTCACAGTTCTAAGGCGCAATCAATTGTTTTGACAATTAAAAGCAATCGTTCGTGTCTAGATTAATGACTATTAAAATAAACTTAACATCACTCTACCATCACTTTTTCGCTTTTTTTCTCAAAAACTAGTTCAGTAAAAGTATTAAAGTTTTATATCATTTAAAAGAGAAACAACATCTCTATCAAATGAGTACAATATAAGGGTACCTTGTCATTTAAACAAAAATTGTGATATTCACTGCTCCTTTGTTTTTTAAGAAACCACTAACTAAACATCTTCCTGTAATGAATCACTTATAATAATGTAGAAAACTAAAAGCCGTGTTTACACAACTAAAAGTACCACGGTTGCATTCGTTCATTTCTATTTTCGGGTTTTTGTAAACAAACTTCCCTTAACTTTTAATAACGATATTATCACAGAAAACAATTATTTATTATGCCTATTTCTTGTGTTTTTTAAAACTATTGACTCAGCTTCGAAGGCAAGTCCACTTTGGTTAATGTTCATATCTGCTTATTGAACGCTCCTAAAATTAAAGCAGCACGCACACGCTAAAAAGGCGTGTCTTTAAAGATTAGGTTAGATAACCTACAAAATTTCAGATTGGCCTGGCAATAACTAATGTCTTCTAGCAGTGGCTACAAGTATTAATTCTGTTAAATGGTCTACTGTGCATCAGATAATTGTAGTACAAAGCAAGGTAAGGGATTAGCGTTGTTCAGATTTCCCAAAAAGCAAAAATTGGACTCCGACTAATTCTTTACGGTTATGTTAGGTAAGTAGTTTTGAATAAACTTGTACGTACAATCTTATTGCTTCTCTCTTCTGCAGCGTCACTTTGAAGTATCGCAAATTAAAACTAACGCAGAAGGCATTACAACATTGTGGTGTTTTGTAGTTACACTGAATTGGAAACTATGGTTGTTTGTGTAACAGATTTTTAAAAAAGGAGATTACCACATTGTCACATGCTTTTAATTCTTGCAGGTATTTATAAAGATACTCTTCAAAACTTTAATTAATTACAAAATATTACATTTTAGGAAACAAGTTACAAACTGCAGAAGACGTAGATAGAATTGTAACATCTCAGCTGTCATTTGATGATTTGAAAACCATTAACGGCCAAGTTTACGATACATTCCTTGAAGCTGCCAAAGAAGCCGGCAGGTATTTATAAAGATACCTCTCAAAACTTTAATTAATTACAAAATATTACATTTTAGGAAACAAGTTACGAACTGCAGAAGACGTAGATAGAATTGTAACATCTCAGCTGTTGATGATTTGAATGTCTACGTATCAATAAACAAATTTAGTGCTATAGTGGGCTAACTCATAACCATACAATTGTTGAAATATTGCGATTTTGTTTCTGACGTACATTATTCAAGTTTTTGATGTTTTGTTAAGAATCGGGTTGGCGTTGTCAGGTATATGTTTACAGCATGTCAATTGTTTCCGATAACTGTCAGTATTAACTGTTAATTCTCACTTCCGTGCCAAAATGCTGATATCTCCAGTAAGATGTGCAAAAATGATCGATTTATGTTGTTACAATCTTTAAGAAATCGCACTGCAACAGCTACAATTACTGCTAATGAACTGGCTGCTGTCAGAAATGTTCAAATATTGTCAGGTACAGTTCAGCGACGACTTCACGAAAACAATCTGAAACCATATCGGGCTGCCATTGGTCCAAAACTTTCAGTACGCCACAAACATAATCGACTAAATTTTGCTAGAACTTACCAGAACTGGGGGGATCTCGAATGGAGATGCGTGTTATGGACAGATGAGTCTCGATTAGTTTGGATGCTCCAGATGGTCGTTCACGGGTATGACCAAGAGAACGCTATGCTGCTTGTGCTATGGCCACAACTTCACATTTTTTTGGAGGTTCGGTAATGGTATGGGGAGGGATTTCTTCAGATGCGCGCACAGAGCTTCACATCTGTGATAGAGCAGCCCTCAACGCAGATAGGTACATTAGGAACATTCTTGAGGAATATGTTGTTCCGTTTAGTCATTTTGTTGGTAACAACTTTCGTTTAATGCAAAATAATGGATGGCCACACTCTGCAATATCTAAACGAAGTTGGAATTACACTTTTGGATTGGCCAGCCTGCTCACCAGACCTGAACCAGATAGAACACGTGTGGGTTCAACTGGGAAGAGCAATTCGCACTCGCCCTAATTGGCTTCGGACATTAGGATAGGTTACCACAAGAAAATCTTGCGCAATTGATTAGCAGTATGCCTAGACGTCTAGAATGTGTAATTAGAGCTCGTGGCGTAGAATTAACAGTTAATACTGACAGTTATCGGAAACAATTGACATGCTGTAAACATATCCCTGACAACGCCAACTCGATTCTTAACAAAACTTCCATCAAAAACTTGAATAATGTACGACAGAAAAAAAATGGCAATATTTCAACAATTGTATGGTTATGAGTTAGCCCACTATAGCACTAAATTTGTTTATTGATACGTAAACATCGACATCAGAACATGGAACATGGAAACGAACAAATACTACCATCAAAACGAAAGTACGCTTATACCGAACGCTGATCCTTCCCATTCTTCTTTATGGATCGGAAACGTGGACATTGCTCAAGCCGGACCTTGACAAGCTTGAGGTCTTCCAAATGCGATGCTTGAGGCGACCGCCTTCGAAACGAAACAATTACAGGAAGATGTGATCAACAAACACTGATAGGAGAACAAATACAAAAACGTCGACTACGATGGTTCGGACATGTCTGCCGAATGGATGATAACCGTTTGCCATGTAAACTTTTTTGGTAAGACTGTCCAGCAGACTGGAGAATTCAGCGATTAACACCGAAGAAAACCTGGCTAAAGAATATCGAGGGCGACTTAAAGAATCAGCGATTATCGGTTATCGATGCCCAAGACGTCGTCAAGAATGGAAACGAATCGTAAATGGAGTGTGAGACCCAGTGGCACCGACAGCAGCGTATTCGTTTCGGGGACGACCCGCCCGGACCGCCAGCAAACGGACCAAAGAAGAAGAAGAAGACTAATAACAATAAAGAGGGAAAAATACATTCGACGCAAAATCACAATTAATTTTTTCAGGTGCTTACTGTCACAGTTTCTTTACAAGTTTTAATTGCTTTTGTTTTAAGATACAAGGACAGTTGGCGACCACAAATAGAGAATGGTGAATCATATTTTAGGTTACAAGGATTGTCACAGAAAGAACACATTTTCTCTAAAGGGACAATATGAAACAAAATTAAAATGTCTGTTGTTATGGTATTCGTAAAATAAGTTCAAAGACTGCTAAATACCGATGGGGCCACAATTATATACAGAGAGATAAAAAAAAACAATTAGGGCAGGCTGTGATATGTGTTATACGTTTGGCAGTACTGAAGTGTTTTGTCAGTCTATGTCAAATTCGAGATTAGCAGGTTAGGTTTTGTTCGTTGTTTGACACAGACTGACGTAAAACTTAACCTGCAAATCTTGAATTTGACACTTCAGTACTGCCAAACGTATAACACATATCACAGCCTGCCCTAATTGGTTTTTTTATTGATCTGTCTGTATACAGTGAAATCTCCCTTGGGCGGACACCAACGGGACCGACTTAAAGTGTCCGTTCAAGAGAGGTGTCTGCCTAAAAGAAATACGAAAAAAAAGTCGGTTTTTTAATGAAAACTGTAATTAAAGAAATTGGGACATTTAAAACGTATATGTATGTAAATGTTTTTAAAATAAACAAAAAACTTAAAACTTAAGGAAAAAATAAGGATTTGTTACCTTACAAAATACTACTACATACAAAATATTTTCTTTATGTTTAATTATATTAGCAGCTTGTGTTTTTCCGATATCAAAACGCTTGGATAAGTTCCTTACACTTAACTTTTCCCTATTGTGAACTTCAACAATCTCAATTTTTTGTTTAAGCGTGAGAATTTTTATATTTGGTGCCATTTCTACAATGAATGTGTCCCCCACTGTGTCTTTTCCTCATAGATGTCAGACTAATCCTGAATCCCCGTGTGTACCGAAAGATTGAAGTCGGTGAATCCCCGGTTAACTCGGGAAAGTTTCTCAGTGAAGGCAGGCAGTGAAGTTGGTGCGCGGCACTATTGAGAAATGCAACAGCGACACTTGGGACAGAAATATGAGACAAGGCGTTTATTTTTTTATTTTGTTTTTTGTCCGTTTAAGAGAACATTTTCTTGTGTCCGCGTCCGTTCAAGAGAATGTCCGTCCAAGAGGGAGTTAACACAATGCAAATTATATGAGAGTCGGTCGGGACCATGAGAAACTGTCCTTCCAAGGGAGGTGTCCGTGCATCCGCGAAGGTGAATTTTACTGTAATAGCAATAAGATAACATGAACAAGAAAATAACTCGTATTGCTCGAGTAAGAAAGAGATAAACATAATAGCAAATATTCGAGTAGGCCTGACGCACATTTAATTATGACAGATGTCAACCACACATGCCTACTAAAATAATTTTTTTTCGTATGGTCATCTCTTACTTACTCAAGCATTCTATTTTGTTGTTCATGTTATCTCATTGCTGTTATTATGGCCCAATCCGTATTACAGCATAATTTTCATTTAGAGTAATGAAATAGTATATTGTATGTTAAGAGCTGAAAGTGCATTCTTGCCGCTTGCGCATGAAAGCCGAAACCAGCAATCATGCAAAAGCGGCAAGCGCATTTTTAGCTCGAAACATACATACTATTTTTTCGACGGCTGAGCATATTATTAATGGAAAATATCATATTTCATTTTATTGCAAATATTAATTGACAATCAAGTTAACATTACTCGCGCAGTCTATTAGACATGTGACGCGATTATTTCGACAAATGACGGGCATTGTCAAGGAAACATTCGGACGTGGCTACCTATTTTGTTCACGCGGAAACCCAAAACGCTCGGCGAGCGGCAAAAAGATGAAAACGCACGCTCACAGCGGCAAATGTCAACTTTCTGTTGTCAAATGACAGTGAGAAAAATCTACTTTCGATGTCAGTCGTCGAAAAATATGTTCCTTATGGTTCTGATCCTGGCGGTTGAAAAAATTGTATATACACGGCAGGGCAGAACACCATTTTTCCCTCTGTGTATTTGTAGTGCTTGGCATCGCCCTTGAGCTGCAAACTCACATCTTGGGAAAAATTATGCTTTTCTCTTCCTTATAATGTATTATTTTTTCACATTGCCATTGGTGACATTAAAAAAAGTGACTTTTTGATACTTTTCATAACTGCTCACAATCATATTGATTTCACCTAAAAATGAACTAAATGAATTAATAACAGATTCATCCATTTTCAAGTAAGCTCTATTCCATAATGTATAATGGTTAATTTATACAGGGTCCGGCAACGAACCGGGGGTGGAAGATATTTCTAAAACTATGAGAGTTGCATAAATATTGTGTATATAAAAGTTGTAGGTACTAAGGTGGTGCACATTACTAAAATAGTTTTGATTATACAGGGTGTCTCAAAAAAGTGTGGCGGATCAAACTTGCCTTTTTTTAAATAGAATGTAGTATATTTAGGTAGCTTAAAAGTATTGTATTGAAATACTCTTCATTTTCATATGAAGTTGTATGGGTCTAACGTCAACTGTTTTGGAGATATTAACAATTTTATGCAAAAAATTGCTGAACTTCAGGCGGCTGCTGTAAGCGACAGTAAACAATTGAATGAAGGAAAACGTTACCAAAAAAATTATGATTTTTGTAAACTATCTTTCAAGTGTAAAATGGTGGATCTGGGTATTAATGTTATATAGAGTGCTGAATATTTGCAAATTTAATTTCGATTTTTTTCAAATGGAACGCCCTAAATATTTTTGTATTTCTGAAGAGCTCTTTTAATGAACTTTCCTTTGATATGTTACTTCATACCTCTTAAGTTCCAACTGTTTTTCAGATATGCGAGTTTAAACATAAAAAACAATTTAAACCCCTTAAGATGCTTTATTTCAAGGGATAAAAAACAAACGCCTTTAAAATAATGATTTAAACACTTGAATTCTTCAAACAAAAGATAAAACCAAGCTTAAAATACAAAAATTGAACCAGAACTCAAAACTAGAAATAACCAATACGACCGAATTTTGAGATAGGAAATGAAGTGGAAGCAGAAAGCTCATTAAAAGTACTTTTTAAAAATACAGGGATATACAGGGTGTTCCATTTAAATAAATCAAACTAATTATATTTGCAGATTACGAATTCTCTGTACAGCTTTAATACTCAGAGCAGGAAAGGAGAACTATTTGAACATTTAGTGTAATTCCGTATAAGCTTTTGGTGTATTGGCTTTTATTTATTTTTATCTGATTTAATTTGATCGTGGAATTAATTTATTCCTGCATTTATCGTTTTTTCGTGTTTATTTCCTGTATCAACACTGACTGAATTTATATTTTCTAAACCTGGTTTTGTACTTTTATTCTAAGAGAGATCATGCGTTTAAATCACTATTTTAAGGGCGTTTGTTTTTTATCCCTTGAAATAAAGCATCTTAAGGGGTTTAAATTGTTTTTATGTTCAAACACGCATATCTGAAAAACAGTTGAACTTAGAAGTATGAAGTAACATATCAAAAGAAAGCTCATTAAAAGGGCTCTTCAAAAATACAAAAATATACAGGGCGTTCCATTTAAAAAAAAATCGAAATTATTAAATTTGCAAATATTGAGCACCCTATATAACATTAATACCCAGATCCACCATTTTACACTTGAAAGATAGTTTACAAAAATCATAATTTTTTGGTAACGTTTTCCTTCATTCAATTGTTTTCTGTCGCTTACAGCAGTCGCCTGAAGTTCAGCATTTTTTTGCATAAAATCGTTAATATCTCCAAAACATTTGACGTTAGACCCATACAACTTTATCTGAAAATGATGAGTATTTCTATTTTTAAAAAAAGTAAGTTTGATTCGCCATACTTTTTTGCGACACCCTGTATAATCAAAAATATTTTAGTAATGTGCACCACTTTCGTACCTACAACTTTTATACACACAATATTCATGTAACTCTCATAATTTTAGAAATATCTTCCACCCCCGCTTCGTTGCCGGAGTCTGTATTTATACAGTACAGTAAACATTGCGCTTCCATACTTTGACCAAAATTATTTAAAAAGATATTTTTGTCAACTACACGGAAAAATTGCATGTTCAACACATTGGAAAAGTAAGTCTTCCATGCTCACGTAAAACTTTTGCATTCGTTGGAAAACTCTCACTTTTCTTAACTTGTAGAACAATCTACTATTAATTCACTAGCGATTTAAGAACAACTCGCTAGCATATAAACATTATAAACAGTTACTTATGGTTGCTATTATAGAGATAATAATAATAATGCCAGTTTAAAATGACAAAGAAATAATAATTAACCGAGTTATTTAACAATAACAGTAACGGCGTAACTGGAGACTTGAGTTACCGCATTTATATTTTTATGACGCTCAACGCCTCAACGGTTTAAACCTGAAAAGAAACACAGATTGCAAGCAGCTGAAAATTATTTCGGTGGCGCAAATAATTTTCACATATAATCTCAAGAGTATTAATTCTTTCCTGATTTTTTTTTATTGCATCCAACAACGTCGTATTAATTAGGACGCCTTCCAGAGGCGAGCGTTTCCTTTCCAGAGACTTTCCATTTGAAAATATATTTTTTGAAACTTTTCCTTACTGCCAATCTCTAGCGTGCTTTTAAAACTTTCTTTTGTGCAACAAAAGTTATTACATTCGTCGTACATTTTAAATGAGGCATATGCCGCGGGTTTCAGCTAGTAACTAAATACTACACAACTTTTATTTCAGAAATTTTTTGATAAAATAAATATTTACCGAGATATATAGAATATTCCATACTTTTCGGACACAGAATTATGGAATGACAGGTAATAAACCACTAAATGAAACCAAGAATAATATCGTCTACTGTCATTATTTATAGGCGCGGACCAACAAATTGATCGCGTTTCACTTACGTCACTAGCAAGATACAAAGTTTGTGCACTGTACGCCTCACGATTTGGCCGTTTGCTGTTACGACCGCTGCTGCTCTGGGAACACCGTCATTTGTAGGAAGAACCTCGATCACCCGTCCTAAAGACCATTGCAAAGGAGGCAAGTTTTGGCTCTGTATTAGAACGATGGAACTGACACGTAGCAACTTGGGCAATCGTCGAAACCATTTTACCCTTGCTTGCACTTCAGGTACTACTTCCTTGCTACATCGTTTCCAAAACGTTTCATGGATGTGCTGGATATGATGGAAGTGTCCCAATCAGTTGGTAGGCGCCCTAGGTAACTGGCTTCTGGCAAGGAGCTTAGCAGTTTGCCAATAGGAAAATGACCAGGAGTCAATGGATTAAGGTCTGTTGGATCAGTGGATAAAATTGACAAAAGACGTAAATTTAATGTTGCTTCTATCTGAACTAATAATGTTTGAAATTGTTCATAATCTAAAACTCTTCTAAGATGCAGCTTAATAGAGCGTATACCCCTTTCCCAAATGCCGGCTTGGTGGTTTGCACGAGGAACTATAAATTCCCATTTTATATTTTCTGTTGTGTTCGAGATTTTAATATTTGCATCTTTAGAATGTAAAAATTTTGAAATATCGCGCAACTGATTTGCAGCACATACGAAATTCTTTGCATTAACCGAACTTATGGTATGGGGCTTACCCCTGCGTCCTATAAATCGCCTAAGTACAACAATAAATGCATCCGTAGTCAAATCTGTCACAAGTTCCAAATGGACAGTCCGTAACTAAACATGTGAATATACAAATATATGACTTTATCATCTTTGGCCTCCTTGTTTTCGTATCCTTAATTTGAATAGGCCCTGCGTAATCGACGCCAACATTAAAAAAGGCCGGTGTATTCGACTGCAACCTTTTTGAAGGCAAATCACCCATTAAAGGGTTGTAACTTTTGGGGTTTGCTTTGAAACATGTTACACAGTTATGTATGATGGTTTTTACTAAATTTCGTCCAGAAATAGGCCAATACTGTTCCCTAATACAGGCTAGCAATTTATTGTTGAGCACCACAATGTAACAGCGTTTGATGAAAATGCTTTATTATTAGTTGCGTAAGAGGATGATTTTTTGGTAGTAATATTGGAAACTTTTTATCGTATGTGTAAGACGAATTCTTAATTTTTCCTCCAACTCGTAAGATACTGTTCGTATCCAAAAAGGGATTTAAACGTAAAATGTTTGAAGGCATATTATTTAAAGTTTTATTGGATTGCAACATATTTATTTCTCGACAAAGCGTGTGTGTTTGACAATTTGATGAGATTAATTGTTGGTTCCTTTAATTCGGATATTTTAAGTGGTACAAATAACCTTGCACTTTTAGAAGACCCTAAATTGTTTTTGAAGCGAACAATCCGCGCTACTATGCCAACCAACCTGGTAAAATTGGAGAATTTATGAAATAAATCAGTGGAAAAAATATTCAGAAAACTCATAACGTGTTCAATGTTACTTTTTAGTTTGCTTGTAGGCAAGCTACAAGATTCAATTATTTGTTCAGACTACTTATCAGCAGCTAAAGACAAAAATTTAGAACCAGATAACCAAATTGTAGTGCTTAATAGATCAGATACAGAAGCACCTCGTGACACAAGATCGGTAGGATTATCGGCGCATCTCACATGAAACCACTCATTTTTTTATAGCTCTTGTATGGAAGCTAGCCGATTTTCTACGAAGGTTTTATATTTATTTGCCGTAGAATTAATCCAATACAAGACAATTGTGGAGTCGGTCCAAAGAAAGATTTGATCGAATTTAATAGCAATGGATTGTTTCACCTTCTGCACTAATTGTACTAACAGTAATCCGACACACAGCTCCAATCGCTGAATCGTGGCTCTTTGTATTGGACTTATTCTAGATTTCGCACAAAATAATCGGACGGAAATATTGCCGCGTGAATCTTGGGATCTAACATATACACAAACCCCGTGAGCATATAAACTACTGTAACTAAACCCATGCAGTTTAATATTTTAACAATTTTCTAGTTGCATACATCGTGATATTTTTAATAACCTTAAATCTTGCAATTGATCCTTACAGGCAATCCATTCGAAGCTTAAATCAATTGGGATTGATTCGTACCATGAAAGACCTAATTGCCAAAGCTTTTGAATTATTAACTTGCCGTTCACGATTAACGGTGCAAGTAAACCTTGCGACCGCGGACAGAGTAGTTCGCTGAGTATTTTTTGAATGAGTGTTATCACTCACAGGAAGGAATTCCATGACACTCCTAACGTTTTTGAATGTTCACGTTCGCCTAATGGTATTGTGAAGTAATTTATATAACTGGAGCCTTTTTCCAAAACTTCAGCACGATTTGATAAAAATTTGCGTATTGGTAACCCTGCACTTGCTAAGATACTAGTTATATGAAATCTAATTTTTATAACCTCCTGAACTGTATTTGCTCCAGTGAGCAAATCGTCCATATAAAAGTCCCTTTTAATTACTTCCGAAATTTCAGAAAAATTTTAAGGATTTAAGTCGGCCACATACTCAAGACACTTTGTTGCAAGGTAACTTGCACTTGTTATACCGTAAGTTATAGTTTGTAACTGATACGTAGTTAGAGGCAAATTAGGGTTTTCTCGCCAAAAAATTTGTTGAAATTTACACAAGGCGGGGTCGATTAAGAAATGCCGATACATTCTTTCAATATCAGCAGTTATTGCTACAACATGCTGTCTAAACCGAAATAATGTTGCAAATATGTAATTTTGCACGACTGCACTTGAAATTTGGGTGTCATTGATTGAAATGCCAGTAGTAGTTTTAGCACTGCCGTCAAAGAATACTCTAAGTTTGGTTGTTAATGAGCTAGTATTCACTACAGTGTGGTGTGGCAAGAAATATTCGGGTACAGCATTTAATCGAATTGTATTATTGAGTGTATTTACACTGTGATTATCATTGGATTCTGCCTGATTAAGTTTGTCGACATTTTCAAGAGGTTTCATATGCCTTAGTTGTATGTATTCTTTCATAAACCTTGAACACTCGAAATTGTAATTGGTAATTTCGATTAAGTCAGAGAAAACGCCCTAAGCTTAATTTCACGATTCGCCCAAATTCGCTAATTTTTCTTTAAAGGGAATAGAGGCACTTAGTCTACCATCACAATTTGGAGGTTTCGTTTTTTGGTTGAACGTTCTCAAGCTGCCAAAATTGTTCCACATAAATTTCGAGCTCATGTCTGTGTTTTTTAGAGTTATCGTTTAAAGTAAAATTTTGACATAGGGCTTGATTATTACAATTGTAGTTTCCTGAAACTATCCAACCAAATACAGTTTTTTGTAAAGTAGGTTTATTTTTCCCTAACGATGTTTGACCTACACATAGCAAACTATACAACAGTGAGGCCCGGATAAGATCGATTTTCGATGGAAAATTAAAATGGGTGTCGGCCAATCGAATGTTGTTTGGCAAGCTCAACGAGTGCTTACCAAATGAGTTTAATGGTAATCTATCGGCAATTCTTTGAATTGTAACGCAAGTTGGATCTGTGCGGTAATTATTACAGAATGACGCTAGTTGAATTTTAACAATCGAGTTTGATTGCAATTAATTCCTAAAATTTTAGTCATTGATTCTTGTTTACTTAATTTTAATTTGCTGACCATTTCGTCGGTGATGAGGTTAATGTGCTATCCAGAATCTAACAGCACTCGTGCCCTTCGCCACTTTTTATCTTTGCCTCTTATTTGCACCATGGCTGTTGGCAGAATTACATGTGGAGCATTATCCTTAAAACAAGACAAAGTTATACTAACAACAGGTTCGGTGATCAGACAATTAGATTGTACGCCACTGGTACTGGCTACATTGATATCGGAAGTGATCGTATTATTGCCTTGCTCTAAATGCAACAACGTATGGTGCTTACTCTTGCATATCTGACCAAGATAGCGTGAATGGCAAGTATTTTGGCTAGAATGGTACCAACAATTTTTTAAAATTTTTAATTCCATACCTTGCCAATCCATTGCTTTACGGGTCGTTCTAAAAATTTAGGGCAATGGTTCAACGAGTGGCTAGATTTGCAAAGTGGACAAACCAATTTGTTGGTGATAAGAAATGATTGTTTATATTGAGCTTTTGTTTTAACGTAACTATTTGGAATATTTGAGTAATAATTAGGTCGGTAACCTTCTTCTTCTTCTTTAGGTTCCACTCCTATCGGAGATTGCAAATCATTATGGCAACTTTAATTTTGTTTTGTCCTTTATGGAATTTTGAGAGCTATTGTTTGTTTGAATCGATCTCCTCGAGATATTCACAACGCTCCTTTAAAAATTCGTCGATTTCTTCTAGAGTGGCAATCTCTTTTGGTTTTAATTTCGAAAATTCCCGTTGTGTATTTTGATCGAATTATGACATTAGAATACGAGATATGAATATGGCCTTATAATCTAAAGAAACTGACATATTGTCCCAAGCTCTTAAATGTTTATTTAGCTCGTCGTATAAACGGCGTAATTCTATTGAGTTGTCCCTAGTAACCGGTTTTAACTCAAAAATCGCCTTGATATGATTATTTATTATGAGCTTTGGGTTATTAAAACGTTCACAAATTAAATTAAATGCTATTTTGTAATTTTGCCCTGTGGGCTGAACATTTGAAATTAATTGAGCTGCCGCACCCTTAACTCTGTCTTTTAAATACATAAATCGTTCAACATCAGTTAATGAAGTATTTTTATGGATTAATGCAGTGAAGCTTTCTTGATAGCTAGTAAAATTCATGTAATCACTGTTAAAAACGGGGACGGAAAGTTTTGGCTGACGGGCATTGACATATGTGCACCGACTGAAACACTCGACTGGGATGAATCATTAACACGCGAAACATTTCTCTTCGGTAAAATCGTTTGAGATTTGACATTAATGGCAACATATTTTGTGAAATAATCGGTATCGCTCATTATCGGTAAGGGTTCGCCATCGGTATTGACTGATAGTTGTATATATACAACTCCTCATACTGAGTGTTTGCATCTTTTGTGCAAGATAATCTAAATTCAACTTCAGAAAATACTTCTTCAGTTAATTCGGCTTCGCATAAAGAATTTAAATATGCTTCAAACACGATTAATTTATTTTTTAATGTTTTTATAGTAGCTACCCATAATTTAATTTTCTTTTTCGACATTTTCGGAACGTTTTACGAGCGCTACGCAATGTATGTAAGAGAATAAGCAAATATCGACTCGATTTATCGATTTGTAGTTACTCAAGAATCGCTAGCAACAACTTGCAATTTATTATTACTTTAACTTACATCGGATGTGCTCTTATTATTAATCGTAATATGCCAGCAAATCGAATTGTAATAAATGTGAGTACAATAATCGGTTTTTATAATAACAAGTAAATTTCTGTTTCATTAAATTGCCAACTTAGAAGGTGGGGCAACAATAAAATCGGAAAATAAGGACAAAAATAGATATAGGAAGGTCATTCTTGCAGCTTACCGTAAATTTCCATAGCAGGTAGCAGCTGCTGTAACAAAGGTATCGTTTCTTTTCCCTGGCAACGAGGTGTTGCCAAAACGGCTATTAACCTGTCCCTTGGAGTAGTTGTAGATAATGGCGATCAGGTTTATGTTGTGAATAACTGTGATTTCACTTGAACTTGTACCACTGGTTCAGTAGATATTAATCGAGACCCAGGAATAATTTCCGTTGTGGGTCTAAACCCACAAATAAAATTCGCTTGGTAAATTTTAAACGTTTGTATTGAAATACTGGGGGAAAGTGGCCGAGGCTGTTGATCGTTGAACTGCATGGCAACTGGAGTACCGAGACTAAGTCTCTCACCTCCTTCATTTGGTATGGGCACTTGGCGTTGGATGTTGAGTGGCTGCTTATCTGCAGCTTGCCCCTAGCATGTCAGGGCAAGAGAACCATTTTCGGTCTTTTATGTCGGTGGTGATCTTCCTCGTCGTAGTCCCCCAGTTGCCTGATTAACTGGTTGGGATTCGCTTGCAGCTGTGCGTAGAATTTTGTGGCCGCCTCCACAATGAATTCTATAATCGCTACCTGGTGAAGTCTTCGTGGATCTGCTGGTTTCTCACGAACCATGGGGCATCTACGACGCTCCTCAGTGCCTTGTTCTGGATCACTTGGAGCTTCTTGACGTGGGACTTCGCTGCGTAGCCCCAAACGGTTGCGGCATATGTTATCACCGGCCTGACGATGGCCTTGTAGATTTTTAGCTTGTTTTCAGAGCTAAGTTTGCTACGTCTGTTTGTAAGACAGTACAAACTGGCCGTGACTGCCTTGGCTCGATTGGAGCAGTAGCTGATGTACGGACCCACGTCATTTTGGCGTCCAGCATGACCCCAAGGTACTTTGCCTCGGCTTTCCATGGTATCGCTCGATTAAACATCACCACGTCGTCTTCTGGGCGGCGTCTCCTTTTAGTGAAGAAGAGGGCGGCGCTCTTCTCCGCGTTCACCTCGATTCTCCAGGTCTTGAACCAGGTCTCGAGGGCATCTACTGCTGCTTGCACGTGTCGAGTTACAAGCTGCGGGCTTACGGAGCTGGCTAGGACTGCAGTGTCGTCGGCGTAAAGTACCAGTTTGGAATTTGGCGTGTTTGGAAGGTCGCGCACGAATATATTGAAGAGGAGTGGCGACAGGAGGGCCCCCCGAGGCACGCCGGCGGTGATGTTTTGCTCTGAAGATCTGATGCCGTTTAGCTTAATTCTAAACGATCGTTTCTTCAGAAATGAGGCTATCAGTTGAACGAGAGCTCGCGGCAACTTTGCTTCAAGCATTTTGTGCAGGAGGCCCTTGTGCCATACCTTATCAAACGCCTTGGAGACGTCCAAAAATACAGCAGCAGTCGACTGGTTTTTGTTAAAGCCTGAGGTAATGTGCTCCGCTACCCGCAGGACCTGGTGGACGGTGTTATGCTGCGCTCTGAAGCCGAATTGCGCATCTGGGATGGTGTTGTTTTCCTCGCAGGCCGACTTCAGTCGCTCCAGGATGATGCGCTCTGCGAGTTTTCCCATTGTTGGAAGCAGGCTGATAGGGCGATAGTTTTGCGGAAAGTTGTTCGCTTGTCCTGGCTTTTGGAGCACGATGACGTCAGCGCACTTCCAGGAACCCGGGAATTTTTTTTTCATTTATCTTCAAAATGTTACAGCCTGTTGCCTAACACGATAAAACAGGCCGGTTTATGCTTATTTTGCGTTAATTGTTGTAAGTCCATGGGATGTTTCTTGCCCTTGGCCCTACCTAGGATTTTTATTGCTGGCCGAACCAGTTACCTAGACTTGGTTACCGTCCCTAGCCTCGGGGAGGCGGCTTATCCATGGACACACACATTACATAATCATATTAATACATTTTATATAAACTGCATGCACCTACCATAATCAGCACATGCAGCTACAAAGTAACTTTACCTAGATATTTACCCTAACCAACTACATGCATATATACCCCCTAGATACAATTAATTCTACTTCTATAAAAAAATAAAATATGCAAAATAAAAAATACAATAAAATAAAACAATGTAATGATTTGATGCACATGCCAACATGAACTTTCGCATTAGCGTCCGTTCCTATGCCGACGTGTGATCGTAGGTTGTCTTTATAGGTTTTTCTCATCGATCCTAGAAGCGCACTATTTTGCAATAGGCACCCAGGTTCAGCCACGAACTGGAATTTGTTGCCGTTCACCGCCCGTCATCAGCGCTTTGCGCACTGGAATTCAGGCGATTCCCCGCAACTCCTCAGCTCTTTTTCTTCTCATTTTGGATGTTTTTTTGTCATCGCCTTTCGTTGTAAGGTCTTTGGGATTCTTTAGATATTTTTTGTGTTAGTGCATTGAGGGTTAACACCAGCGCAGGATCCCTAAGGATATCCATTGTTGGTTTCCCCCTCAACGCCTCTCTCTCTTCTCCTAGCACGTTATCGAATATGGGGCACTGATACACCACATGATCTGGTGTACCGACTTCCCCACACTCGCATATGTCACTGTCTCGTAACCCCATTCTGTGTAAGTAGGCTGGGTATGGTCCATGCCCCGTAAGGAACTGAACCATCCCTTGATTTGGGTTCATGTTCAGCCGATTTGCCTCGACGATGTTTGGCAGGAGTGTTCGGACTCTGGCGCCCTTTGTGGAATTATCCCATTCAGTTTGCCATTCTCGCTCAATGTTTTGTATTATTTCTCTCTTGGTTGTAGCTCTTGTCCCCAGAACATCATATACTTTATCCTCTTGTTGTTTCCGAAGCCAGTACATAGCACCTCTCTTACGTATCTCAAGGTCCAGAGGAAGAACTCCCGACACAACCGCCAGCGCCTCCATAGATGTTGTCCCGAAGGCACCCAGCAGCCGCACGAGAACCCCTCTCTGGGCGCTTCTAACTTGCAATTTTGGCCTTTGCAGCCTCAGCCGATGGGCCCATGCACTTGCCCCATAGCCAATTATCGAGGCCATGACCGTGTTCAGGTAAATATGCTCTATGGTAAGTGGAATTTTATATTGCCTTTGCGCTAGGCTAGCTATCTTGTGCATTATAAGCTTAGCTTTGGAACATTGCCTGGTCACGTGATCGTTGTAGTGAAATTTCTCGTCTATATGTATGCCCAAGTACCGATTGATCTTATTTCTCCTGATTGGGTGGTTGTTTAGCTTTATGGAGGGATCCCTTTGTAGGTTACCCTTCACTAATGCCATTGTGGTTTTGTGGACAGCTATTTGTAGCTTGTTTGCTTTACACCAGATATCTAGTGCCTGAATAATGTTATTTCCTCTGAGCTCTAACTGAATTCTGGAGTCACCTTCTACTATAAGCATAAGGTCATCCGCGTAGGCGATCGTCGAGAAGATTTCCCATCTATTGTTCATTGCAACTAAGAGTGTGTCCATGAGGATATCCCAGAAGGTGGGACCTAGGATTGATCCTTGCGGACAGCCCTTAGTGATTCGTTTTGATATAGTACTGCTAGGACACGTAATAGTGGCGTATCTGTCCTGATAGTAACTTTTAATGATTCGGTACAACCTCTCTGGTATCTTTAGTCTTCTAAGTTCCTTAAATAGTGCAGGCCACCACATGTTGTCGAAGGCACCAGATATGTCTACGAATATCGTTAGAACATACCTGGCTTGCGATCTACCAACGATTGTGGCGAACCTATTGATTGCGTCTTCCGTTGACTTTCCAGCCCTAAAGCCAAATTGGTCCTGGTGCATGCCTCTTCGGCTTCTATGCTCCAGCAACCTGTCACATATCAGCCTCTCGAAGACCTTTCCCAGGACACTCAGCAGACATATAGGTCTGTACGACTTCGGATCCATCAGGGCTTTCCTTTACCTTTATCTATGATCACCACTTCAGCTTGCTTCCATATATTTGGGAAAACCCCGTCTCTCATACATCTGTTGTAAAGATCACATAAGATTGGCACTAAGTCTTGCTGTAGTTGTATAACCACTTCTGGGTGGATACTATCAATTCCCGGAGCTTATCCTTTCTTCAAGCGCTTAATAGCGTTTGTTACCTCATCATGGGTGAATTCCAATGCATTGTCATTGTTTATGTAACGGATTGCCATCTGATTTCTTGCATTTTGTTGCTCAAGGGTGTCTTCATCCTGGTTGTCATCTGGCAGAAGTGCGTTAATTAGCACATCTGCCGATTCTTGCCAATTCTTTGTTATTGTACCGTCCGCCCTTCTCAGCGTTGAGAATAACTTGGGACTTCTGATTTTTTGTGTTGCGATTTTATATGGCACTCCCCAGATATCCGTCTCGAGATGTCGCTTGACAAATTTTTCCCAGCTTTTGGCTTTAATCTCACAGATTTTTTGTTGGTAGATTTGCTTCAGCTCCCTATACGCTGTTAGGATATTTTGCCGTTCCTCCTGGATGATGGCCCCCTGGTATCTCTTTCGCAGATTACGAACTCTACGTCGGAGCACAGTAAGCTCATCTGTCCAGGGTCTGTTGGTGATTGTCAAGCTCTCCCGGAATCTGGGAATGGCCCTAATCATTGCATCTTTTATGCTATCTGTTATTGCTTTGGCTTGCACGTTAACGTCAGCCTGAGGCGGTATAGTTGCAGTCCCAAACTCTTCCCTTAGTATATTCCAGTCTGCTTTATTCACATTGAATCTCAACTTTCCCCCTTCATTTCCTTGCGTCGCAACTGTGCTTCCTAGTTCCATTCTTATAATGTTGTGGTCACTAACAGTGAGTTGTTCTTCAACAGCCCAGTTAGTAATCAGCGTTGACATATGTCTGTTTGCGAGGGTAATGTCGATGTTACTTTCGACACCAGCCCTGTTCTGATATGTAGGGGGATTGTTTGGTTCATTCATGATGTCTAATTGCAACTCCTGAATAAGCAGCTCCAGCTCTTCTCCTCGGTCATCTGTAGTGGTGCTATACCACAAGTTGGACTTTGCATTAGCATCCCCCATTACTATAACAGGACAGTCATCAAATGTTCTTAGGATGTTCCGAGTTTTTCTTATATGTGGACCGATGGGGTCGCTAAACTGATAATACTGATTAGCGATTACCCATCTTCCTCTTTTTGTGCTTATCTCGACACAGACACAGTGTGCATCGGTGTGTTGATTAATGACCGTGGTTGTTATTCCCTTGTTAAAGATGACTGTTGCCGCCATAGGAGCTTCACCTTTGCTTATAATTTGAGCCGTCACTGGCATACTAGGAATTTTACCATCTCTAGAGTAGGGTTCTTGGATGCAGATCAGATCTAGTTTTAAATCTTCAGCAGTCTTTCGTAGCTCATGTAACACGGTCGCACTCCTTCTTGCATTAATTTGTGCAATTTTCAACGTAGCCATTTATGGTGGAAAACGGGTATGTATATGGCTCGATGGCCATTGTTTGGTTGTGTCTATGGTAATGCGGCCGTGTGTGAGTACGAAGTCTCTGTACAGATTGTACATATCAAAGGTTTCATTCCTCCTTGCAAAGGAAAGGTGATCTTCCGCCCATTAGGGTGGAGGATCCTCACCAGGTGTCTGAGTGCCATGGTCAGATTACCTGCTTCTTCCAGCCTACTAAGTTTGAGCTTCGTCTCAAAGCTTTCGTCAAGTGTTGCCAGTTCTTCCGCGATTGATACTTTTTTCAGAGTTGGCTTTGGTATTTTCGTGCTACCCATGTCAGGTATTTTTGACGTAGATGAAAAGTTTGTCACCGCGGTACTTTTAGCCTCAGATGTCATCAGCGTTGTTGTCATGGTAGTTGTTGTTCTTTTCCTTAGAGTTGGTATTAACGTTTCGCCCTTAATGAACTTGATCCATTTGTATTTTTGTTTTGGCTTAGGCGAAGGAACAGTTTGTATTTCCACTTCCTTTGTTGGTGGTAATTGGATTTGCTCCTCTTTTGCTTGTTTATAGAGCTGTGCTCTTTGTTTGTTCCTCCTAACCCTTGATGGCGATTTTTTATTCTCTTTGTTCGACACACATTTTCTGATGGTTCGGTTCTATTTGTTTTTCGACTTTTTGTTTTTATGCTCCTCAAGTGTTGATATATGAATTCCAGAAGAACTAGGATCCATAATCAGTCTTTTGAATGAGTCTTTCCATCAGCATCTTGTGTGTCGGACATTCTTTTCCACATTTTTTGCCTCGTTTTTTACAAGGGATACAAGTTGGGGGGCTACCACTCTTTGGGCAAGCAGTTTTTAGGTGCCCTTCCTCTCCACAATGTTTGCATGTCTCTCCTTCGTTTTTGCAGTATTTTTGAACATGCCCGAGGTCATGACATCTTAGGCATCTCGGCACCACAATGAAATCCTTAACGTCTATGGATCGGAAGCCTATGTACAGCCTACCTTTCCGTAAAATTATTTTCCTCATGTCGCTGCTGACTTCTGCCACATGGTGTACAGTCTCCTTATTCCTTGGTCCTGTTTTGAACCTTAACTTAAATTTGTCTGCACAGTCTTCCTGTGACATCGCATCTTCAAAGTTTTGCTGATACATTATCTCCGTTAGTTTGTCCTCTTTTATGTCGCGGTTTACAAGTTAGGGTTTCCTTCACCTTTTGATTATCCATTATCTTTTTGGCGTCTTCCTCGGTTTCGGTCTCGACCATTAACATTTTGGGTGTTGTTCTCATACTCTTTATTCTGATTTTATCCCTAGCAGGGTTAACAGTAGTTGTGAACTGTTCCCTCACTTTTTTTAGAGTCTTCTGTTTTGGATGACACGAAAATCGTGGTTTTTGTCGTGTTTGTGACTTTTTCAATGATGGTTGCCCTCTTGTCTAAAGGTTTAGCCGCCGCCATAGCCGCATATGAAATTGCTGAACCTACTTTTGCTTGTTCTACTGCTTCTAGTTTCAGTTTCTGGTTTTCCTCCCTTAACTGTTTGATTTCGTTTTTTAGGGCAGCTTGAGCAAGAGCCCATTCTGCCAATAAAAATCTTAGGTGTTTCTTCCTGTCTATTGTCAATCTTGATGTTGGATCTAATTCCTTGTCTATGAAGTTAGCCAGGTGGAAGTATCTCTCTTCCATCGTGGCGTCGTTTGGTGGCTTTGACATTTCTTTGGCTGCATCCTGTGTTCTTTCCTTCCTTCTTGCCCCTTGTTTCTCTTCCTTTTTCCGTATCTCTTCCTCTCTCATTTTTTCTTCTTCCCTTTTGGCTCTACGCCTCTCTATCCTCAACCTCTCTCTCCTTCCCTTCTCCTCTCCTAGCCTCCTCCCCTTCCCCTTTCTTTTCAGAAAGACGATCAGGGGACTGGTTTACCGGCTTGATCCCACTTTCTACCTACGGTTGATTAAAGTGCCTTCGCCCTATGACGTAGTCAATAGACGCACCCCTCACCTCGCGCAGGTGGCACTGGGTTTTATCTAATTCGCTTTGGTCGCTTCGATCGCTATCTATAGCTCGTTGCCCGCAGGCCGCTGCTACTAGGAACGGTGCACACTCGATTCCTAGACCCCGAGGGGTCCGGAAATGCCGGAGTCTTAGCATCGCATTTATGATGCCTGTAGTGGCGGTGATTGCCTTCCGAGGCAGCGCTTTGAGGGCCGAGTTGGTGATGCCGTCTGGGCCTGGGGCTTTTCTCGGCTTCAGAGCCCTGATGGCGGTGCCCACTTCCTGCGGCGTGGCTGGCTTCAGTAGCTGGTGGTCCACCTGGTTGAGTTGGCGCCGAACTTCCCGGTGAGTGCGATGCACGTGCTCCAGGTCAGCGTCGCGATAATTTGGGCTGCATTGCTGCTCGAGGTTGTCGGCGAACGCTTCCGCTTTGTCGATGTTTGTAAATACTAGCCCGTTGGCACCGTGGATCGGAGGCATAGGTGACGACTTGTTTCGCAACGCTTTGGCCATCCTCCACAGAGAGTTGTCCTGGACGGAGAGCGATTCCAGCTTGGCATTCCAGCGCTCGTTGTGGACTTGGGCGAGTTGAATCTTGACCTCTTCAGCCAAGCGATTCGCCTCGCGCCGGTCCGCTGGGTCCATTGTTCTTTGCGCGAGCCTTCTAGCACGATTTTTCTCTCTGATTTGCTGGCGGAGGCGCTTCGGCAAGAAGGAGTCTCGATTTCTTGCAGGTCGCGCGTTCGTGGCGAAGCGGATGGAGGCCTGGATGCTGGCAGTGAGGTTACTCACGGCGGCTTCTAGTTCGTCTGTAGTCTCGATCGCGGGGATGTTTCCCAACGACTTCTCCAGGTGTTGCGTGAACGCCGGCCACGAAGTGCAGGCGACTTGTTCGACGGGGGCGTCGCCGACGTCTCCTAGGTGGAGGAGCACCGGGTTGTGATCTGATGATAGCTCGTTGATGGTAGTGAGCTGGTGTTAGAGGTTCACGTCCTTTATGATCACGATATCCTGTACGTCCGGCCTCCCTGTAGCTCCGTACTGCGTTGGCTCGAGGGAGCCATCCACGATGATGTCCCGGTGCTCTGAGTAAGCGTGTAGGATGCGGCCGCTGCGGTTTGCAACTCTGCTGTTCCAGGCAGCGTGCTTCGCGTTGAGATCCCCGGCGATGACAATGGGGGCGCCGCCTTCGAGGAGCAGGTCGAGATCCTGCCCCAGAAGGTGGCGATTCGGCGTGTTGTAAATCGCCGCCAGTCGAATGGGGCCATCTTCTTTGGTTTCTACGCAGATTACGGTGGCTTCTGCGTTCTGCAGGTCGGGCGTCGTCAACGCGTGATGCCTCTGGCGTTAGATCGGTCGTTCCTGTAGAGCTGGTAGTTAGGCAACTTAGGGTTGTCACCAGCACGGAGGTGAGTTTCGTTCACAAGAAGCACGTCCAGATTGTGGCGGTCAACAAACTCCTGGAGTTCGTACTTCTTGTTCGAAAGGCCATTCGCGTTCCAATAGGCCATCTGCAGCGAGTTTGGGCGTGACGGTTTTTTATTCATTAAAGTTGAATAAGCTGGCGATATCCTGGGCGCAGCTCAGGAGGTAGGTGAGGATTTCAGCGCCGGATTTGGCGCCGCTGATGGCGGAGAGCACCTTTTGCGCTACTGCTGCCAACCTGGTGAAGTCCAGGGAGGAGAGCAGCGCAATTAGGCTAGTCATATCTTGCGGCTTCGAGCTGCAGGTGGGCTTGGAAATGGGCTGCACGGGAGCGGCTGCTGCTGGTTTCGCGGCGGCGGGAGCGGTTGCTGCGCTCGCTCTGACTATAGCACTGTATGAAGCACTATTCGACGCACTGCTTGTTTCACTATTTGATGCGCTAGGCATCGCACTGCTACTACTGCTATTAATTAATAAATTAGTACTAGTACTTACCGCTCTGGCGTAGCTGCGGGCTGGTCCCCTAGGTGCTGGTGGTTTGGGGTAGGCGCTGCAGCCGTTGTAGCTGGCTGGATGGGCCCCCTTGCAGTTGACGCAGGTGGCCGGCGTGTCCTTGGTTTTGGTGCACTCACTCGAATGGTGGCCGTCACCGCACTTCACGCACTTGGGGGCGGCACTGCAGCATCGCTGCGAGTGCCCGAACTTTTGGCACCAATGGCACTGTCCGATCGCGGTCTTGCGTCGCGGCGACTCGATCTTAACGCAGAGGTGGAGCACTGTTTTTACGTCGAAAATTGTCTCTGCCGCGGCGGATTTCACTAACTGCACTAGCACTAAAGGAATCGGTTTCTTTTCCTTACCTATGTGCATGCGGTGCACCGACTTCACGGGAAAGTTTTGTCGCTTGAGGTCCTCCATGACTTCTTCCTCCTTAATGGGCTCCGGGATGCCCCTAATTACGACCTTCAGGGGCTTGTCCTCCGTCAACTGGTACGTGTGGAATTGTACCTTTTCGCTAGTTAGGAAGCTCGTCATGTTTCTGTAGTCCTTGATGGTTGCGGGGTGGACGCTGATGCCGTCCTGGGTGCTTCTTGCCTTTAAGAAATTAATCTTTTTAGCGGCGAACGCGGCGGATAACTTACCCCAGTGCTCGTTTGTGCGCAGCACAACCGGTGGAACTCGCTGATGTTTCTCGTCCTGGGGCACCTCCTCCTCGTCCTCGTCGATGTTGGACAGAACGTCGAAAGGGTTCTCGTCTCGTCGGAGGATCGAACCTTCTGGGATGGCGGGGGCGGCTGCGTTGACTTGTTCGCTTTGCGCTTCCGAGAGACCTCGGTGAACTCGGTGTCCATGCGCTCCTCGGATGGCGTCTGGCTTAGCTGGGGAGCCGCTAAGGCGGCGACCGTGTCGTGTGCCTCGGCGGCTCTAGCTTGGGACTTGGCCTTGGCTGATTCGAAGGCGGCAGCGACCTGGAGCTCGAATTCCGCCTTGACGTCCTGCGAGAAGTCGGAGGTGTCCATCTCGTTTGGGTGCTCCTCGGGGGACCGGATCTGGTTCAGAAGCGATGGCGATATGAAGTCGCTGACGGAGGATTGGCTTGATGTCGCCGATGCGTCTAGTTTTGACATATTCTTTTTTATGTAACGTACTGATAGATATTCTTTTTAAACACAGGTCGTTGTTTGTAACAACTTCCCTCAGGCATTCTCCGCAACTGCGGAGCACGTGAAACCAGCGGCCCGAAGGCCTGGACTTAACACGTGCTCGTGATCTTGGAACTGCTGTTAGGCTGGATGTGAGGCGGCTGAGGTCGGAACGTCTGCTCGCTTCACTGGCTGGAGTCCTCCTCTCTCTGGCCGAGGCTGCGCTCAGCAACTGGTTTTAAGCAAAGGGTTGCAACCTTGCGCGCGCAGACCAGACTTACACAAATGTACAGCTTTAACATTAATTAACAGTGTTTTCTTTTGGCGAATCCTTGAATTTGGCGTATAAAATTTGGTAGACGCTAAGGCTTCAATTGATGTTAATGGAGTTGGCGTAGCCACCGAAGAATTCTTTTCCGGTGATCAGATGAAGTGGTTTTCTGTACAGTCACTACTGGTGTTACAGCTTCAGCAAGTCCAAGGTTGTTGGGTGTTTCTAGGCCAGATTTATTTTTAGCTTCAAGAACTGTCGATGGCGACGTGATCGGGTATGGCATCTGCATTGAGCGGCAAGCGCAAAATCCATTGACAGCAGTTTGAACTGAAGCGGTTTTAGACCAAGCTTCAGCAAAAACCTTTGGAAATTGTAAAATTACTGTTTTGATTATTTAACAACCATTTCCTTCCTTCTGCAAAGTAATTGACCTTTAATGGTTTTTAAAAAAACGTATGTCCAGAGGTTGTAGCCTATGCGTACAAAACAAAAACCTAAAATCTAAAATTTGGATACTTTTGCAATGACTCGCATGTCCATTAAGCAGCAAGACATTTTCCTGCGATTTTTCTGAAAATGTTCAAGCCACAACAGAAATATTTCTTCATTTATGTAGCCACTTTCAGTCATCGCAAAAGTATTTCTTCATTTATGTAGCCACTTTCAGTCATCGCAAAAGTTGAGCTTGGAGGAAGCTCATCTCCAAATCCGTTCTTCTTTCTGACACCTTTGTAGATGATTAAAGGTGGTATGTAACTGCCGTTTGCGCTGCAACAGGCGATAACAGTAATGTTTTCTCCTCTTTCCTTGTTAGTAATAGCAACTGCATCTCTGTTGCCAAATTTGCTAATAACCTTAACCGATTTTGTATTTAGGGGTAATCAGCTTTCGTCCACATTGTATATATGCTAGGGTTTACTAAAGAAATCATGGTCCCCATAAGTAGCATTTAAGAGATTATAAAATTCTGCAACTCTTTCTCGAATTGATCACCGAGCTCTAGCTAATGACAAAGCCTCTGGAGCTACTTGAGTATTTTTGTTGTAACTAAGATCGTAGTGACACATTTCAGCGTAATCAAAAACCGCTTGTCCAACTTCCATAGGAGTGATAGAAATCCCTTTCTGGAAGCGTTCAGCAAATAACTCGTTAATTCTTTTTCTTCATATTCTTAGAAAAAAGTGTTGACACCTCTCTTGCAAGACTTTGCTATACCGTTAACATGCTCATGAAGGGTGGACTTATGAATTCCGAACTTCTGTACTGCAGTTCTAACTGATAAATTCTTTTTACACTCGTCAACTGCTTTCTGTTAGTCGTCCTCATTCCAATTTGCCACTTTTTGCCTTTTAGATGATAGTTTGGGCATCTGTAATTCATAACATAATATTGCTTTACAACTGGAGAAACATACCACAATGATTTACCCAATGTCCGGAATTAAGAGCAAGCTGTCCGTAATTGAGTAAAAATATGTGTCCGGAAATAGGCACATTACAAATAAAATTTAAAAGGCCCGCATTTTTATTTCGGCAGTAGCAGAGCAGCTGGCGTGGGTGACCATAACCCCAAACGCATCATCTTTTAATATTATTACTAAAATGGTACACTTACGGATGCAATCCACAAATACCAACAAAGCTTATTGTGCATAAAATTACAGTTCGGTCATATAAGTAATAACATTTGTTTGTTTGTTAATGGACAAGGTCTAGGCATGCAGAATACCAGGTACCTTAGACACCGACAGCTTTGGTCATATGGTCAAAGTCCTACTTAGAATTTTGCCGAGACTAAAGAGTTCCAACCCAGCCAGGGATATTTTACATGCTACACATCGTAGTAACATGGGTCCCACGGCTTTACATCACTTCCGAATGATGGCATTCTGTAGAAGCTTTCATCTGCATTTTTTAATTTTTGAAAACCTCACCGGTACCGGGAATCTAACTCGCGACCCTTAGATCAGTAGTCAGGATGCTTACCACCGAGCTACCGATCCCGGCTAGTAATAACGTATCTTATCTTCTATTAAATATGAATTATTTTCAGGGAACGCACTTGAAATCTCTGTTGCACAATATAGTTTACTGTCGTTGAAATCTACTGCCATCTATCTGATGCTACATAAATTTCACTACCACGTATTCGAACCAAATACTAGAATGGAATCTTAAGATATGTCCGGATAAAGGTGCTGTCCGGAAATGGAGCCCCCCTACCTATTGTAAGTCGGGGATGACGTTGTGATCCTCTAGACATTGTCGAAGCCTGGAAGCAAGGATCTTTTCAAAGGTGTTGCCCAGAACATTGAAAAGGGCGATAAGATGAGGAAGGGTGGGTAGCATCACCAAGTTGGCTGTTTTCCAAGCCGGAGGAAAGTGGCCGAAACGGAGGCAGCAGTTGAAAAGCAACGTGAGGAAGATGATAGCTACAGCGGGAAGTTGACGAAGAGTTCGGCTGATGAGAACACACACAAAACACAACTGGCATGGAGCACACTAAAAAGCGCAATGAAGCTAGACTCCAACAAAGGGTCATGGATGACGTCGTTGTTTTTTTTTGCTTTGTAAATAGTGCACGTAGCAAGCAGAAGAAAACCGCCTACCACATGTTATCGGCTACTAACTTTAAAAATCGGACATTGAATTCCAATTATCAGTCACCGGTGTCTGCTGAAACATTGCCCTTTACGTACTTTAAAATACGTTTGACCATTTTCCAATATTCTTTCCTTGGATTCTCAAGAAATTGTGATACGTAATTAACGGAAAAAACAATATCTGGTCGAGTAGCAACCACCAGATACATAAGGCAACCCACTGTCTCTATGTAGGGAGCACTTGTTAGCTCAGAAAAGTTATCTCTTCATCGTTGCACTTCTCCATTAGAGTTGATACAGGATTAGCACCCTACATGTGAAATTTTCGAAGTATGCTCTCAGCATATATTTTCTGGTGGTAAAAATTGAACCATCACTAGTTTGTTCAATTGATATGGCTAGAAAATTACCTACTGGTACGACAGTAATTTTAAATTCTGAACAAAAATCCTTGAAGCGTTTATTCCAACATCTTGATGATTGCTTCAAACCATACAGGCTCTTCTGAAGTTTACAGACACGACTGGTTCCGTCGTGAAATCCCTCGGGTTGTTCCATATATATTTATTTATCGATATTGCCATTGAGAAAGGCTGTCTTGACATCAAATTGCGCTAACTGTAGACTTTCATTAGCTGCAATGCTCAGTGCTGTTCGTATAGTATTGAAACGAATACAGGACTGAACGTTTCGATGTAGTCAATCCCATTACATTGACTAAAACCTCGTCGGGCTTTATACCGATCTACTTCACGGTCAGCTGTCCGTTTTATGCGGTACACCCAGTGATTAGAAATAGCTCTAACACCCACCAGCAATTCGAGCAAGATCCAGGTTGAATTTTCCACCAGCGCCTCCAATTCCTCTTTCATGGCCGCATTCCAATGCACTTGTGCTCCGCCGACTCAACGGCTTCAGCTCTGGGGGTTTTATTACTGCTCGATCTCGCAACGTTCTGGTCTTGTCAAATCTGTCAGCTGCATCAGACAAAGCTGTGGCAGGTTTAGATTCAACAGAGCTGTCGGGGTCAGGCACATCTTTTTCCTCTTCTGAATAATTATTGTCGTTTATTTCTGTTGGAAATAATTCCAGCGTTTTTCTGGAAGTTCGGGTGTAAAAACAACATTTTTACTTTTTTGGTGGTTTTCACCACCGGTGTTATTATCTTTATTAAACGTTGTTCACCACTGTGGAATTAAATGCAGTAAGATACAACCGGTTGTAGAAAACAATAACATTTCTTTTACTTGCTTTAGAACGCAAAAATTTACTAACATACAAATACGTCAATATAGATTTAAACACAAATACGTAGAGTGAATGTCGTGTAAAGGAACACCGGAAACTAATTAATGGATTAGGCTTTAAGGAAACGCTCAGAGTGGGTAGCCTGGTTTTCGAGACGGAATTATTTATTTATAACAGACCTTGGTCCTCGATTTGCCATCCGATTCTTGGGCTTTTTCCAGCGCTGTAGTTAATTGGGCTGCCTGGAAAAGCTGCTATACAACTTACAACAGACGCACGTGATAAAGCATCCGCGGGGACGTTGTCACTTCCAGCGACATGACGACTATCTGTTGTAAACTGCCCAATGAAATCCAGGTGGCGGAACTGTCTGTGCGATGCGCGTTCTGGTTTTTGCTGGAACGCGTACCTATATTAACGGCTTGTGGTCGATGTAGAGCGTGAAACTCCGACTTTCCACAAAGTAGCCGAAGCGCTTTACAGCCGAATAAACTATCAGTAGTTCCCGATCGTAGGCGCTGTACTTCTTCTGGGTAGTGTTTTGCTTCTTCGAGAAAAACGCTAAGGGCTGCCATGCTCAGGCCACCTGCTGCTGTAGAACTGCTCCCATGGCTACACCTAATGTATCCACCATAACTGATGTTGGGGCTGCAGGTGCTGGATGTGCCAGGAGGGTATCGTTCGCCAGGGTTGTTTTAGAGTGGGAGAAAGCTTCTTCCGACTAGGGTTCCACTGAATTTCTGTAGTTGGTTTGGCTTTGGGCCCTTGGAAGTGCTTAGTTAACGGAGCCAAGACTTCTGCTGCGTTAGGAGGGAACCTTCTGTAGAAATTAAGTATTCCTAAGAAACGGCGCAGCTCTTTGATTGTCTTAGGCTGGGGCACTTGCTTTATAGCCTCGATGCGGTCTTCTGGGGATTTAATTCCTTGATGGGAAATGGAGTACCCAAGGAAGTTGACGCTCGGCTGCCAAAGGTTGCACTTCGCCGAGTTGATCAGCACTCCGTATTCGCTGGCCTTGCAGCCAAAAAGGTTGTAAACGAAATCCTCGATATGCGGCACAGGATAGCAATCATGAAGAGTTCTTGCATTTAGGGATCGATAATCCCGCAGGGTAGCCATCCACTGTCTTTTTTGGGTGCAGCCCAATTACTCTTGTAATGGCGACCTATTCCTTGATCGAGCATAAACTGAAACTCTTTCTTAGCTGCGTGTAACTTATCCGATATGAGTCTTCGAAGCCTGCATCTGACAGGAGGTCCTGCTGACGTTATTATGCTATGCGTCGTGGTGTGTTTTACTTCCTTGGGTAGCACAGATCGACGTGCGATGTCCGGGAACTTTGGTGTAAGCCTGTGGAAAACCGAGTCGCCAGAAATTGTTTTTATTTGGGGCGATGAACACTCACGCACTACACCGATTGTTTTCAGCTGGGTTAAATTGTCTATTAACCGCTTATTTTGAATGTCTACTAGCAAACCGACGTGTCTGAGAAAATCTGCCCCTATTATTGGCTTGTCGATGTCAGCGACGACAAATTTCCATGAAAATGTTCGCCTCAGCTTAAAATCTAAACTTACACTACATGTCCTTACGTATAAATTTCCGAGTTGTTTACCGCACTGAGTTCGTAATCGGTTCGCGAAAGCGGGCCTTTCAGAAACGTTCTCGGCAACATGCACAAATCCGCCCCTGTGTCGATAAGGAACAGCCATTTCGTCGACACATACGTAACAATTAGGCCGCGATTGTTGGACAAGGAGTCATTTGCCGCTATTAAGAGCTCCTTTTTTCGTTATTTGAGTATTGACACGAATCAGTGAATTTTGTTGAATTCTCTCTGAATTTCCGGTTGTACCAGCAGATCCTCGTCGAAGATTACGATCTCAAGTGATACCGGGTTGAGCGATTGCTTCGCGGTTGTCTTTCTCGACACAACCGCGAAACTTGCTGGGATAATTGAACGACTTGCTTGCATAGTTGGCTGATTCTTTCGTCTTCAACGCGTGAAACAGTGAATGCCACTTGGAACGCTCTGGGGGTGATTTCGGCAATTTTGTCTGCCAAGGTGGCTACAGTTTGCAGGTTGCTGCTTGCTTGGGTCATCAGAATTGCCTGCACGCTATCTGGGAGTCGCCCGATTCATAGTGTACGAATGAAGTCGTCTGGCACCTCGCCGCCTTAAAAATTGGGACGGTGTGCGATCGCCTATCTCTTCTATACACGGGAAGTGAGTAGGAGCTTAATTAGTGCCTATTTAACCCATTCGTACATATCTTAACGCGGTGAGTTCGTGAGGCTGTCGTCGACTTCTTGCGTATATTTATTATCGAGATTGGCAGTTACGTATGGTATTTGGTGGGATCTCGTGTCACATTGTTTAGGGCGAACTGTCCCTCTAGTTGAACGAACCACAGCGCTGGTTTAGTTGGCCAAAATGGAGGTACTTTAAGGGTGCGCGGGCGCGCGAATGGTTTGAGTCCAGAACAAAAATACTTGTAAGCCGGTAGAAAACCTTGATTGTAATGCCGGGGTGATAAGAATTCGTACTCACCGAGGATGGCCTGTAACTGACTTGAGCTTATGCCAATCCCGTTACTTATAGTCAAAAGGGGTCAATATCCCTTTGAAGAATTCGCAGTCCCGTTATATCAGGGTGTTGAAGCCAGCAACATTCCCGTTAGATGGAAAATGCAACGGTAGTTTTACGGTAAGGAATGTTACCTGCTGCAACCCTTTTGTCGGGGGTAGTGAACTACTGCGAATTATGCCAAAGGAATTTCCCTATCTGTTATCGCCACATACCTTGATATTCCTCTGGTCGATTGAACTGCTGGCGTTTCGTTGTTGGCGTTGTTTGTAGTGACGGATATGTTGCCTTCTGGATTTTCCATCGTGAAGTAGCGGGTCACTTAATTTTAGTTCACTCGCACTTGAGTTACGAATTCCTTGAATTAGCGCGAACGAGAGTTTTTAATTCCATGATTTATGCTGTTAATTTTACAGTGCTCTATTCGGAGTCACCAATTTGGTGATTTGCACCACTGGACTGTTATTATGTTTATTACACGTTGTTCACGACTGTGGAATTAAATTCAGTAAGATACAACCGGTTGTGGAAAACAATAACATTCCTTTTATTTACTTTAGAACACATAAAAATTTATAAACATACAAATACGTCAATATAGATTTAAACACAAATACGAATAGTGAATGTC
The DNA here is from genome assembly GCA_940337035.1 of Agriotes lineatus. Lineage (NCBI taxonomy): Eukaryota > Metazoa > Arthropoda > Insecta > Coleoptera > Elateridae > Agriotes > Agriotes lineatus. The sequence continues at coordinate 183,664 of CALNHX010000053.1, read as the reverse complement.
GTATAAACGAATACCGGAAACTAATTAATGCATTAGGCTTTAAGGAAACTGACCTAAAAGTCTTCGAGATGGAATTATTTATTTATAACAGTCCTTGGAATCGGACCTTGGTCCTCGATTTGCCGAAAATGAGTCAAGTCGGAATATGCAGAGGTCCTCGAAAACTAAGCTACTTGCGCTTATATAGGTTACGCGTGAATGGGAGGGATATTCCCTATTCTTTTAAACACAGTAGGATTGTCCAGCTGGGCACCCTCCCTCTCTTTATTATCGGACAAGTAACTTTCGCCAAAAAAGGACTTTTGCTTTTGCCTACTTCATTGATAGTCGATCCCTTTACGACTGTACTGTCCACTCGGGTTGACTTTCCTCGCCTGGTCTATTGTTTGTCGGGACAAAAGGGTATTTACGTAACCCTTCCCTTTTGTTGGCCGATATCCCTGCGTTGTCGACATGTATCCTGCTGTGCTAAAAATTGCATCTTAACGTTTAGAAAAGTCATTTTGCATTCTTCAACTCGACGACACAAATCAAACTTAACATTACCGATATTTCTTACTGCAAGCGTACAGTTGACTCTCACTAGAACTGTCACATCGCGAACTTGACTTTTGCTAGCTCATTTAGTAATGCACTATACAATTGCATTTTACATTCTTTGGTTTATGGCCTCCTCTACACGAAAGATGTTTTCAGGCCGTTTATGCAGCCGCGCTCTTATCACCCGATTTCCTGATTTTATCCAGATACGAAAACCATCCATACCATCTAAGTAGGACTCAAATACGCCAAGTTTGCCCTTTGTATCCCACTTTTTCGTCTTTCATTTGGTACACTCATATAACAGTCATTACCAAAGGCATGAAATGTATTTAAATGCGCAGTCATTTCTGTGATAAGTTCTTACATATATTGCAGACCAATCCAATTTGATTATTTTTAATCACGTCAGTCAGTTTGACAAATCAGATCTCACTTGAAGTGAAAACGACCCTAGGGTGATTTTCAATCACCATAGAAACTACCTAATTAAATTTCAGTAGTATTCTATGACAAGTTGGTGGTACTGTAAATCTAAGTCAATTTCGAGGTTAGCAGGTTAGGTTTTGCGTCAGTCTGTGTCAAAACTGACGCAAAATCTAACCTGATAACCTCGAATTTGACATAGACTTACAGTGCCACCAGCATATTATTATAATGAAGTGTCAAATTAATTTGTCAGAAAATTATTAATTTATTTAAGAACTTATCTTCGTGAATTCACCGCGGCCAGTAATAAATCCTTATAATTTTGACAAATAATATCCCTCAAGTGCGTTACCTTTAAGAAATAACCCTCGGCTTCGCCTCGGGTTATTTCTAGGTAACGCATTTTCGGGTTGTTATTTACAAAATTATTGCGGGTGATTATCACTGCCTTTGGTAAATTATAGCTAAAAAGTTCATACGGCGTCTTTCCGTCTACACAATTCGATTCCGTTCGATTTAAAATATAAACAGCAGTATAAACTGCTTCGCCCACAAATATATTGGTAAATTCTTGGCGAGAATCATTGTTCGTGCAACAACCACCGTTCGATTTGTACGTTCAGCGCAGCCGTTTTGTTAGGGTGTGTATGGATTTGTAATAAAATAACCAACTGTGTACCAGTTAATTTTTAAAATTTTCGGACTTCACCATTATCGAATTTACGACCGCCATTGCACTGCAAAATTTTTTACCGACCGTCCGCAATTACTTTCGAAAATTTTCAGCATTTCTGCTACTTTATCGACAGACTCAGGTTTTTCTTTCAGAAAATAAACGATACGGTACAAGGAAAAGTCACAAGTGAAACATACAAAATATTTCGCTTCACCCAGCGACGAACACCTACATGAATAACACTCGATTTCGTCTCGCGCTGTTTACGTGACTTAAAACTAACGGGTGTTCATAAACAGTCGTCATCCCAGTTGCTTTGAAAAACAAAATGTTATGTCTTTGATTAATTCGTGCAACACAATGAAACGTCATTGAGTACTGTCATAGCGCATTATTTCTCAATTTTAATAGACATACGTTTCTGAAGTCAAAACCTACTGGGATGACGACTGTTTATGAACACCCGTTATTTCGATGCTGCTTCCCCTCGACACAGGCTCCGCAAAATTTATTATCAATTCTGTGTTGCTTAAGAATTTTATGAACGTGACGCATGCCGTATCTGCAAACTGTCTTATGTGACGAAACATTTGCTTCACTCATGTGCGAAATTTCCGGTTGTTTTACACGAATGTCTATTATAACATTTTTTCTACGGGCATGCTGCATGCTTAACAATTCCATTTTTAATAAATTTACACCCGCTCTTGGATGAATGACAAACCATACCTTTTTAATAGCAGACATTTCGGAAAAGAAGTTTCGCCTTTGGGAACATACAAGGCGCTTTTCATGTGACTGTTATACCATTTTCCGTCAACTGCAGCTTCAAAATTAATAGTTTCTCGTCCCAAGGTGCCCATGGTAGAATGATCACTAATTTTTATTTTAATCGGTACCGGAAACTCTTCGTATGTTGAAAACCAGTCACGACGATGAGTCATAGGATCGGTCGCACCTGAGTCAACAATCCAGGCATCATTGTTCAGTTCAGCATTCACCGCTTCAGCTACAAACGCCTGATCACTAACGTCTCTTCCGCCACTACTGTTGTTCGATGTACTTTTCTGTTTAAAGTTGTAACAGTTTCTTCGTATGTGGCCGTAGCCACCCTAATGGTAACATTTGAAATTTGATTTGTGTTTCCTCTTCTCAAACTTCTTTGACTGATTTCTAGAGCTGTTGTTGGACATACTACGGGTCGTCATGACTTGAACTTTATTTCTATATTGGGCAGCCGTCATCGTCAGTGCGACATGTTCATCCTGTTTTACAGTGTACGTTGTTGGCGACGTTTCTCATGAGGCGTCAAAACTTGAACTAAATTTTCCAGAGTTTGCTGGGTCTCTGATCTAGCCCACCAGGCTTGTCGAAGGCTTTCATAATCATCTGACAAAATATCGAGAAGTTTTACCATCAGCGACTACTCGTCCGGTTGAACATTCAGCTGCTGCATGCGTAAAACTAGCCCTTCAACTTGGCTATATGCATCACCATGTCGTCCGTAGCATTCATACTAAATCCGAACAATTCTGACAGTATGAGCAGCCTGTTTAGTTTGTTGCTTGAAAACAGAATGTAATTTGACCCATATGACTCTGGCGGATTCACAAGTAACAATCAATGACATTACCTTAGCCTCCAATGTACTTACAATGACGTGAATGGCCGCCCGGTCTGCCCTGTCCCATAGTTTTAGACTTGCCTCTTACGCACTTCGGCCAAAACCGCCGGTTTCTTTATGTCGCCGATACATACTCCATAAGCATCATCAATACCACGCAGCAAGTTTTTCACTGCGAATTTCCATATGCACCACGACATGAAATTCAATCGTTTTAATCCACTTACAACCCAAGTGCAAAACAACAATCCACGACGAAAGCTCGACCGAAGATCACCAGCATTTACTACTGCATTCACCAACCACGCTGTGCTGCCATATTGAGGATCACGAAAATATGATTACTTGGTGAAATGCTTTAATTATTTTTATGGCATAAGGCCCAGAGACTGAATTATTGCGGAGAATAAACTACTGTTATAAGTAGTTAGTAACTAAAGGTATAGTAGAGCTTCTTAAACTGCAATTACAGTCTAGAATTTGTAGCGTATGGAAAGTGAAGATATTCTTTACCAGTTATAAATAGAAAATAATAAGAAAATAAATAATAATTTGTTTTTGTATAAATTTTAACATATGTTTTAATATTGCCGACGTAAATTACATGTTCCTTTTGACATATTTGACATATTAGAAGAGATACACTCTTTGTGAATATAACGAAGATAGGTGCGGCATTTAAAAGAGTTGTTTAATATTGTGCTGAAGCAGTATAAACATTTGTAACGCTTGTCACTTGAATTAGTTAATAACATAAGTTTTATCATTCCTATAGTAGTTGTCCATACAGCACGCTGTCGTCATCGGTACGTTACTTGAAATGCATTTAAAAAAGTATAGCAGGTACACGCCGCAATTATACGAATCTCTTTGTGTAAGATGATCTTTCATGCAAATTGTCCTATTTTGTGTGTCGATATTGGCTTGGCGGCAGCTTTCACAATAGTCTACAAATTTTTAATCAGTAAGGTATTTTTTGCGATTACTTTTATTGCCACCCGTGAGATCTATAAACTGAAACTGTTTCCCCGCTATATTTGCAGTTATTAAACACCAATTAGTGGTGTTACTTTTCAGTGGCATAACAACGCATTTTCTTTAAAATTGTAATTGATTGCAAAATATGAAGATAATATTTACTCTAAAATATAATTTTTACTAAATTGCTTTCTACGATATTATCTGGAAATCTTGGTTAGCGTTTATAATATTTAATAGAATATCAATCACAAAATGGTCCTACCACTGTTTTGTATCCAAAGATTGGAAACTGTATATACGAACTTCTTGGATCGCACAATGTACGTTGTCGAAACAAGCAACTGTATAGTTTCTGCTATGCAATTCGTTAAAATTAATGTACTTTACTAAACCGTCAGAAAGAAATAGTTATTTACCTAACAAGTTCGGGAAGTTAATTTTCCCGAATGAGCACTTTGTTTGCAGCACTCCCTTCGGTCGTGCTGCATGTAGTGCGAATTCGGGAAAATTCTTCCCGAAAGAGGTAGGTACAATGTTTTTTGTAACGAATAACTCAAAATATTTAAAAAAGTTAAAAAAATATTATTTAGTGTTTTACAACTTTACTGAGTTGGCAGCACAAATTACTAAATTTTTATACGTATCCTAGCACCTGTTAGCTTTTGTTGACGTTTACAGCGCCCCTGGAACACACAATTGCCATAGTTTTTGTGGGAAAGTAAAAAACACCCCGGTGCGGGAAAAGTCATTTTCGGCGCATCGGGAATGACCGGGAAATGTGAATTTTGAAATCATGAGTGCAAAAAGATATTTCTTTATTAGTAGTCCATTTTTACTTCCTTTTACGATAAAGAAAGTATTGGATTCACCACAAAAATTCGAAATTGAGTTTTCAACAGATCTTCACGTTTTAGAGCCGCCTGAATCCCAAAAAACATATTTTTTTTTATTTGTCTGTCTGTCTGTCTGTCTGTGAACAGAATATCTCAAAAATGAAAAGAGGTATGGCGTTGACTTTATATATAAGTTTTGTGTAGTATGTAGGTGAGACAGCAAGCTTTTGAAGAATATCACATAACCTGAAGTAGGTATTTACTCTTGTGATTTTTCAGGTTTTTCGATTTTTTCAAAAACGGCTCTAACGAATTTTTTCAAACTTTACATTTTTATTACATTTTTAATGTGTATTGATGTGAGCTAGGTGACTTTCCAGTTGAATACTTCTAAAGTGGGTTTATCTTGTTTTTTTTCTATTTTTTTTTATTAACTCATATTTTAAATAGAACACCTGGTATATTATTATATTTTTGAATTCAGCTTAAAACTTGTCTCTTCAACTAACGCTCTATTTTGCACCGTTTTTATAGAATTTGTAATTTTTGAAAATTTTTGACAATTACTTAAAAATTAAAAATGAAATTTTTGACTAATTATAAGATCACTGTAAAAGGAAGTTGTGTGAGTGTATCACACCAGATTTTTAATCTTCGAAGCACATGTAGTGCATGTTTGGGGCGACAAGTTTGGGCAACATATAAAAGTAGTAAACACATTTTAATTTTGGTAAAATATTCGACCAAAATATATCATCATTTTGTTTTCTTTGTATTCTAATATCTTTTAATGTATATATTACAAAATCGCACCAGTTTCTACCAGATATTTGAAATACACCTTGTATTTGAAAATAGTAATTGTGGGTTTTCTTTTAGAAATAGTTTATTGTCTAGATATTCCAAATTAGCTTTGAATACTGATATATTTTTAGCTTTGAAAGCACACTGCAATTCAACAATTCCATCGTTTTCAACTAGAGCATCGGGAGACGCGGCTAAGAATCCGAAGGCATTGTAGATTAATAAACCCGATTGTGAACAACTATGACCAGACCGTGCAATATGGCAAGAGTTCTAATATTAACTTGATCTAAAATTTCTGGAGCTAAGTAGATGTTACATGATTACGCACTTTGAAAGCTCTGCCGAAATATGAACTCGTCAATCGTTTCCTTCTTTCTTCCATCCAGTGTGTGCACATTCTTTGAGAACGGGTATTGGCTTCTAAAATATGATAAGTCTTTTCAAAAAGCTGCAATGATTGCAAAAGCTATTAGCCAGGTATAACTGAGGTTTTAACGTAAAATCTGTTGATTGAGGCACTTTGTCGCTACAAATTTTGCAAATAAATTCGCCACTGTAGGTATTGTTCATATTTTTGAGTTCACTCTTTTGATGAACCTATCTCTTGCACCTATCACATTGTACCCAATCTGTGCGATAATGAAAGTCTGCACCAAAACAGTATACGCAGTTTGTAGGAGCATCAGAAACGTCCACATTGGAATTTCTAATATTTTTGACTATTCAATTCACCTGTCATCTGTCAAAAAGTGACCAATGAACATCCAGAATTCTGACGTTTCTTGAACAATCAAAAAAATATCAGTGGATATAAAAAAAAGTAAATTTTTTTTCTATAATAATTTTCAAGGTCAACTTTCTACTGGATAAGTTGCATTCCTGCAGGGTCCCTAGTTTTAATACTGTTGGTACATAGATTTTTAGTTCTTTTCTTCCACTAAAAAAATTATTGTTATTTTGACAGATATGTCATAATTTAATATCGCTTGCTTCATTTTTGCGTTTAAAATATTTCTTGGTGTTCTTTTTTAATCCGATTTTATTGATGATGATGATGATTCGATGTTAAAAAAAGAAATTTGTCAGGAGTTCAAATTAAAAAACCTTGACATTCAAAATTGACACATAACCATAATTTTGAAAAAGTTCTACCAACACGAGGTATAAAAATTTCCTAGCGTTTTAATCACATATCTACCAACATTGTAACACTTTGACAGTTATTATAGAAAAAAAACGTACTTTATCTTCCTAGAAGGTATTCAAGTGACTATTTTAAACAAATGCGATTTTTATTAGAAAAAGTCAACATTAGTATTCTGTTACTATAGAAATTGCGTAGTTTGTTGCTAGATTTATTGAAAACTAATATGAAAAAGTAGTTTGGTTCATTAAATAGTCCCTCGAATACCATTCTTAGTCAAAGTTAAGTAGACTATTCAATTCACCTGTCATCTGTCAAAAAGTGACCAATGAAAATCCAGAATTCTGACGTTTCTTGACCAATCAAAAAAATATCAGTGGATATATCTTCCTAGAAGGTATTCAAGTGACTATTTTAAACAAATGTGATTTTTATTAGAAAAAGTCAATATTAGTGTTCTGTTACTATAGAAATTGCGTAGTTTGTTGGTAGATTGACTTTACATTAAATAGTCCCTCGAATACCATTCTTAGTCAAAGTTAAGTAGATTATTTTTGCGGTGGTATCACTACTCATGTCCATTGCGCTTGGGATTAGGACTCGTGCTAGCGCACTCGTCCTAATCGTACCAAAGCGCAATGGACATTCGTGACACCACCACAAAAATAGTCGACATAACTTTGACTACTCATGGTATTATAAGTGATTATTTTTGCGGTGGTATCACTACTCATGTCCATTGCGCTTAGGATTAGGACTCGTGCTAGCGCACTTGTCCTAATCGTACCAAAGCGCAATGGACATTCGTGATACCACCGCAAAAATAGTCGACATAACTTTGACTACTCATTTACATAGAAATTCTCCACTCTACGTTTTATTGACATTAGAGTTCTCACACTGATGGTGTATCCATTTCATGCATATGTTACAGTAAATGCAGGAAATTAGTAAATGTTAGCAATTCCTAGTGAAAGTTGACATTCACTAGTAATTGTTAGCATTTACTAGTCCTACCCAGGAAATGTGTAACGATACAGTTTAGTTGTTATTTCAAAAGAAGATGTTCCAGAAAAGGAAATAAGCCTACGAACAGTTGCTAATTTGCAGTTCGCGTGTACAGGGCAAGGTTTTTTAAAATGTCAATGCAAAACTAAATGCCAATCAAATAAATGCTTTTGTAAAAAAAAGAACATTTTATGCACATCGAAATGCCACGCGTCACTACTGTGTGTAACAAGTAAGATTCCATTTACTTGTTTCTACTCAGAGATTAGTTTATTATTACACATTATATATTTGTTTTAAGAGTTCATTTTTCTTTATAAGCAGTTTTTATACTTTTATGAGAAATATACTTTTATTTTGAGCCTAATTTATTACTTTTACTGCCACATACCAGTAAATGTTGCTTTTTCTAGCAATTGCTAGCATTTACTAGTAAAAGTCAACAAGTATTGCAACGAAAACAACAATCACTAGTGCAACTAGTAACTGCTAGCTTCTGCGAGTAAATGTTAGCATTAACTGAACTTCCAGCTTTTACTGTAACACATACATCGCCTTGAACCCAATCCGTAATACTATTACATATGAAATCTCTTTTTAAACAATACAAGCATGTAGTTGGTCCCGATAAGTCTGCAGTACTGTTATTTTGTGCAGTTTTGACTTCAAATAGCGTCCATGAAAGTAAGTTTTATTAGATTTTTGAATTTTCTCTTTCCATGTTTCCTGTGACGCAATTTCGGAAGGAAAATTATGGTCGGTCTTTTTCAAAGAGAGGCAAGGTTTCTTACGTCGCGTCGTGTACGTTTTATGGCATAATTTTATAAATCTTGTTTGGTTAAACCCGACTTTGGAACATCGTCTTCGACTTCTCTATATATGTTTAACACGTTTTTACGTATTTTTCACAATTCTAGATGGTTTCATATTTCTTTCTCCACCCATAATGTTACGCTTTAAATATCCGAAGTAGCTTTCAACGTAACCATTACTAACTCGATCTAAACCATATCTTGAAGCTTACAACAAGTAGGATGTCGAGAAATGCTTTATTTTTATATTTATTGGTTTCTGCTTTTTCCAATGATATAAGTATGGATTGAGATATTTTACTAAAGAAATGATAAAAAGGGCTACACTATAAATGGGATCTGTTTTAATGCAATCTTGTTAAATTGTATGTAATTTATCATCACCGGCACTATCACTCGGAGTTCTCGAAAGCGTGTTTAAAAGTTGAGTATGGGCAGCTTTAACTTGAAGATTGTAGAAACTGGATTCCAGCAATATTGCCATATTTCTAAACCACATGTTTACTTTATTAACGCTTTTAATTGTTATAGCCCCTGCCATTAGTTTTTTAAACAACATTCTTTCTTCAGAACTTTCAAAATGTGCATTTACATATTTTGATATGATTTTCATTAAGTGGGCACAACAGTGATGAATAGTGATAAAGTTTTCGGATTTGTATGGGAATTAATTATGATGTCACGGCACACTTCTAAATCTTTCGATGAATCCACGCTGTTTTAAGATTTTATCATCGCATATATATTAACAAAACCGAAATCAGTAGCAATCCTACCAACTGTAGGCCATTTCCCGTTTTCTTCAGAAAAAGTTCTAAAAGCATTGAACATCTTGAAAATTGTTTTATCAGAATGAGAACATGCAATCATTTCAAATATTGAACAAATTCGATTGATGTCAGATATACGTACAACTCCCGAATACAAATAATTTTTTACAGAATCTTTAAATGGTTTTCTTATTACAGTTCCTCCTATCGCATAAAAAGTATCGAAAGAAATTTACTTAGAAGTTTTTGTTTACGAATAATCTGAAATTGTTCTGTGCTATATAATTTTACATTCAAGGTATTACCACTTCTTTAATGTGCTCATCATGATCACGTTGCATCTCAATAAGGTCTATAATATTGTCTCTATCTCTGTCTAATTGAGCCTTAAATTCTGATTTTATTTTGGGAATTGTAGGGTCTGACGTTATAGATTGTAAATTCCCCTTTTTAATTAAACTAATGTCAGCCCTATTAATACTTCGGCATTTACATTCCATAGGTTTGAACTGTAACATTTTTCGCTTAAGTATAGACCTTTCAACGCCCTTTAAGTAAGAAGTTATTTTTGAAGGGTGACAGTAATTCCAGGAAGTACTGTATACTGCGCCAGCAGGTCCTTCAAATTCTATTTTAACTTTTTTACAACCCTGATAATTATGAACACATTCAGCATATATTATAATTTTTTAGACCTTTTTTTGATATTCGGCACCTTTGAACGCCAACTGACATAGGTATATTATTAACATATTTTTTTTATACGCTTGCATATTATGTAAGTGTATACGCCACTCTTCAGTTTGCTTCCATTGTACATTAAAAGCCACAGCTTTTTTGATGGCAGCCTCCTTAATATTACACACGTACAGCTAAATGCCGTCTTCCTGTTCCCTGTCTCCAAACCTCCCTGTCCTGTGCTTGGTCTTCTTCCAGGTTCCTCTCCTCCATGGCTCTCCGAATACCCTCATTCCACGGTTTGTGTGGTCTACCTCTTTTTTTGTTACCCGGCGGCGACCATTTAAAGATCTTCATAGGCCACGTCGTCTCCTCCATTCTCATCAGATGATCAAACCAGTTTAAAGCTTTCCGTTCAGTTCTGTCCACAACTCATTCTGGTGCCTCCATTCTGCGTCTTACTTCCTCGTCACTCTATCTCGTCTCGATACCTTTCCGCTTTTTCGTCTATTTGAACTGTGTCTAGTCTTCGTTTCATTTCCGCTGTTACAGTCCATACCTCACTGCCATAACATAGCATCGACTCTACCATTACTTCACCTTTTTTTTTTTTGTTAGAGATAATATTGTCCCATCAAATTGATTTCAAGCATCCCATTATCTTCTTACTTTGTACTATTCGAGTTTTGATCTTCTGTTCCCAAACCTTTTTCATCGATTGTATTGTAGCACCGAGGTATTTAAACCTTTCTACTTGTCTTACTGCGACATCTTCATTTATTAAGACTTCATATTGTGCTTCCGAGTTGATTACTAAATAGATACTCCGTTTTCTCTAAACTTATGCTAAAGCCCCATTCATCGTTGCACCGATGTAATCTCTTTATCATACATTCCAAGTCGCATTTTTGCTATTAGTACAACAATAGCACAATTCTAAATTGTCACATTTAAATAAATACTGTGCAGAATATTAGTTTTTCAGGGCAATAGATGATAAAATTTCACCCGCTTGCGACGCTAATGAATTATTTGACACTGACAATTTACAATTGTCAGATTTGAAAGGTTTTATTTTCTTCCATAACCAAATGAACAGGTTCTACCAACCTCTTTGAGAACAACTTAGAAGTAACTAAATATTTTGCCTGTTAATGGCGGATATTCGCGTCGACCAATAGCGGCGAAGACATCCCTATGGCCACACTGTCTTGTATAAAGCCACTGTACCCCTTGTCATAGATATATAAGTACAAGATACGGCGTGCCGTTGCTATAGTTGAACAAGACGTACCATCTATTTCTGTCACTCTCAGTGCGTGAATTATGTATAGCGCTATCCTTTAGAGAGGTACTTGGACTCGTGATTGAGAGAAATTCTGATAAAATACATTTAACTCGTGTTACATGGTGCCAGAGATAGTATTTTTGATCTCAAGATGCTACAAAATGTAGAAAAGAAGTAATCGTATAAATAAACACAAATTAGAAAACATAACCTCAACAGTCAACACTATAACCTCACTCGATGAGGGGGTGTGCAAGATATTCACTCGCTAACGCCTTTGAGTTTTACGGTTGATAATAATAGCAATCAAAACCATGTAAACAACAGTTTAACTGGTAGGTCGGCTAACAAGTTAAATTTTCAAGTAGCATCATTTTTCATGATAACTTTTTTAGGTCACCATGTCTAATCGTTTTAACTTGTCAGAGGCTGGCTGAAAGGAAATTAATGATCCTGACAAAAGAAGTTTGTGAACACTACTTTGCTCTGAAACTGAGTTTGTCCTTTACAAGATGCACCATTTTGAAGAATGGTAGAAAATGACCTTTTGCGACTCCAAGAATAGTGTTCGAAGTGGCTGTTAGAGCTCAACGAACAAATATGCGTGTTGCGCATGGGATACCACAACCCTAGCTACATGTATTTTCTGAACAATGTGCTTATAAAGGCGGTTTATCAACAAAAAGATCTTAGGGTCACTGTGTCGTCGGATTTTAAATGGGAGTAGCACCTACCTAGTTTCGATCGCTTTTAAAAACATATCTCCTCAATGAGGGATATGAATATCAATAAAAAAAAGTGAAATAATTTTTGAAAGAAGGTTTTAATTAAACAAACTATCTACTTAACACACCGGTGAAAAGATAGGTCTTCGCTTGAAGAATTACAAGAAATAGAGCAAATTATGCACGTTCTCATTGCTAAAGTTCAATTTTCGAAGAATAAACTGTGAAATTGAATGACACTTCTGACGTTTTCATTTCAAAACTTCAAAATTAAGCGTACGAAACATTGTATGAAATACGTCTAAAGGGAGAGAGAAATAAAGTGATACAGGTTAGAATGAAATGGGGGAAGGTAACGAACTCCGTGTTATGTTATTTTAAGATTCGACGTACGTTTACATGTAGTGAACGTATCCTGTACTAATATATCCACGCCCCTTGTGGACATGCTGCGTCATCTTGTGGGGAGTGGTTCAACTTTTTTAAATCTTAGCGTCGCCTTCGTTGATTAACAAAAACTGCGTCTTAGTTCTTAGTTTGGTTCAGTACACATATAGGAATGTTTCTGTGCTAAATTGCCGTTGTGAAATTTGTTTTTAAAGCTTGCGTGACGTCCTTGCAAAGTAGGAGGGTTTTTTGACGGTAAGTAAAGTTCATAATATTTTTTCTTTGCGTCAATTGTGAGATTTATCGCTAGACTTCAATCAATCTTTATTGTGGAGACATCAAAGTCATGTTTAGTACAAACTACAAATTCCTAACCAAAACTTGTGCAAGGTTCAAAGTTCGCTGTACTCGATTGAGCACAATGGGCTGATGTGTATACTTCTAAGCTCAACGCAGTTTTGTTGCAGACATGGATCAAGACTTTGATTCTATACCCGCCGTCAATTTTTATGGGCGGAAAGTATTCCATGGTCTGCAAGAAGCTGCGGAGGCTATAGAAAACCATGGGCGGGGAGAAGTGGATGTTGTAATTTTGCCACCAGAGGCAGATATCCTCACAGACCAGGAAGAACTGGACGATGACAACATCGTGGACGGTGAAATGCCAAGAGACGTCCCGGGATGTATTGAGGTACATTTTAGGAATGGCGATGAATGGAGTGACAGCGATGAGGAACCATTGTCAAACCATGTCCCCAAGCGTCTTCGTACAGAGACAACAAATCCTGAATGGAAGAAAAGTGTGCCAGTTTATAATACTTTTCAAAATGATGCTGAAAACGGTGCCAACGAACGTTTGCAGAATGTAAAACAAACTTTGCTAAATTGCAGTCCTACAGAAATTTTCGAAAAATTGTTTGATAAGGATGTATTTCAACTTATAGCAGACCAAACTGTACTCTACGCTCGGCAAAATAATAACCACGATTTTTTTGTAACCATTGAAGATGTAAAAATTTTTTTTTGAATTTTGTTACTTTCCGGGTACCACAGCAAAGAATGTATTGGTCACTAGAAGAAGATTTAAGTGTTGAAACAGTTTCAAGAGCTATGTCACGCAATAGATTCTTAGAAATAAAAAGGTATCTACACCTCTCAGATAATGATAATATAAACAGAAATAACAAATTGTTCAAATTGCGGCCTCTTATGGGTATACTGAACGAAAAGTTTCGTCAGTGGGGCATTTTTCATACTCATCTGAGCATCGATGAAGCGATGATCAAATACTTTGGCCACCATCCATCCAAACAGTTCATACGTGGGAAACCAGTGCGATTTGGATTTAAGGATTGGATGTTATGCAGTTCGACCGGATACTGTTACGCATTTGAAACCTACTGCGGAAAGAACACTGAAAAGAGGGAACAACCGCTTGGACTTGGCGCAAATGTTGTACTTGCACTACTAGGACATTTAAATCATCCAACTGACCACATAGTATACTTTGGCAATTTTTTTACTACCCTAGATCTTATGAAGAAGTTAACATCTACTGGTATACGTGCTACAGGCACTATACGTGAAAATAGACAGAAACAATGTCCCCTTCAATCTTCCAAGGTGATGGAGAAAAAGGACAGAGGAACATACGACTACAGATTTGACTCCAATAATGAAGTATGTATTGTTAAATGGAAAGACAATAGTGTGTGTTCCATTGCAACGAATCACGATTTTATTGAACCTCTCAACACTGTAAAGCGATGGCCACGAGCCCAAAAGGAGACACTTGCTGTAAAGCAGCCTTTGGTTTTCCAAAACTATAATGTTGGAATGGGTGGGGTTGATTTGAACGACCAGTGTACAAATAATTACCGAATTAGCATTAGGGGCAAAAAATGGTGGTGGTGTCTGTTCACTCACATGATAAACGTAGCTATGACCAATGCTTGGAAATTACACCAAATATGTGCTTCAGGAGAAGAAAAATTAAGTCTACTTGACTTTACACGATACGTTGCACGACATTACCTGCGATTGCATAATAAACCACGTAAATCGAACCCACCGTGCCAAGTCCCTGGTGACGTTAGATATGACAACGTTGGTAATTTTGTCCAAAAAATGGAGAAGCAGCTGCGATGTACGATGTGTCATAAGGTGGCGCTGTAAAAAATGTTTGGTTACACTTTGTATCGAAAGAGACTGTTTTGAAAAATATCATACAAAATAATATGGTTTTTTTTGCCAAAATAAAAATTGTAATGGCCATTAGTGTTATACTACAAGTTCTTTTATTTCATTTTGTAAAATGCTTGCGTTATTTGCTTCTGTGTATTTTTAATTTTTCTTCATACATTAGCCCAGTGTACTCAATTGAGTACAGGGCCATATCTTTTTTTTTTTAAAGAGAAAGTGTTTTATATTATTTTTATTGTTTGTTAATCACTAAATAAAGCAACTTTTACAAAAAATTAGTTTTTTTATTTAAGTTTGGGCCTTAATGGGTTAACAGTTTTTAGCACGAAGAAACAATGACTCCCATGACTCCCAAAAATTTTTGATTCCATACTGCAAAAAAACAAGGGCAAGTCGAACTTGTCATCACAAACAACATCGCAACATGTGGAAGATGTTACGGAAATTATTTCAAAGACATATTCAAATGATGCTGAAGAGACAGAAATGGTTGTAGGTATTAAATATCCCACGTACTTAAAATAATTTTTCAAATATTTAGTTATCATTGGATACATAGGTAGAAATTGATTGCAACAGAGGTTCTGGCAACAAAATTACTAGATGGTCATAGCCTCACCTGACCCAAAAAGATTATGAACGGCTTATAGCAATAAAGTTCGTAGTGTAACCTGCGGCGAAATGGCTATAAAGTTAACTTCTGACCGATTTGTTTCTTACCACCCATATCGCCCGTAGTAGAACGACAGCAAGTGCGAGAAATTATCAGTGAGCTACTCCAAAATAACATTATTCAAAAAAGCTCCTGTCCATTCGCTAGCCCCGTGCTGCTTGTTAAGAAAAAAATGGTACAAATCGCCTATGTGTTGATCTTTGTGCTCTGAATAAGATAACTGTAAAAGATAGGTATCCTTTACCTTTGATCGCCGATCAGTTAGACCGTTTGGGCAAGGGACGATATTTTATCACTCTTGATATGGCATCTGGGTTTTACTAGATACCCATTTCTCCCGAGTCAGTTCATAAAACGAGATTTGAATGCCATTAAGCTTTCCGAACTTGTTTGTTAGGCATTCACTTTACTGTCATTACTGACTGCAATTCCATCAAAGCCAACGCGAATAAAAGACATCTTGGGCCTCGTATTGACCGCTGGTGGGTTTACTTACAATATTTTTTCTTTTACTTTGGAATATTGAAAAGGCAAAAGGCTGCCACATTCTAATTATCTGAGTAGGAATTCTATAAAGATTCATGTGGTTGATAGTCCGAATTTGATCGAGGACGTTCAAGCCAAAGATCGTGAATCTCAAAAACTCATAAAAGAGGTGGATGATGGCACTACCGCGGCACACGATTATTCTGTGAAACATGGTATTCTTTATAGAAATATTGGAAAGAATTCATTGCGTGTTTTTACACTTAACGGAGGTCGACTTAATATTTTTAAATTATGCCATGATGATAACTGTCACGTCGGTTATGACAAAACCTTTGCTGCCGTCGCAGCTCAATTTTGGTTTTCACAGCAAGCTGCTTTTGTGCGAAAATATCTTAAACATTGTCTTGTTTGGGCAAGTAGCAAGCCCTTGTCCGGGAAAAAGGATGGCTACTTCCACCCAATTGATAAAACCCCAGTGCTCTTTCATACCATACATTGTCTGGCCATTCAGTAATTTATGCGGATGACACTTCTGTAATTGTTACTAGCGATAATTTGGATGATCTTAACAATAACATAGATACCGTACAAAAAGATGTTGACACCTGGTGTAACACCAACAGACTGATTTTAAACAACAACAAAACAGTCTGCGTATTGTTTGGAAGGGCCCGGGGTATGTTAGCAGCTTACAATACTTATCATGTGAAATTTTTAGGTAGTTACTTAGATAGTGACCTCGGCTGGAGTAAGCAGGTGGATTATGTTTGTTCACGATTAAATTCTGCATTCTACCTGTTGCTTCAATTAAGATCAATCTTAAATTCCGAACAATTATTATCTGTTTACTACGCACATGTCTACTCGCATATGGCATACAATGTGTTATTGTGGGGAAGGTCAAAATCAGCTAAGCGCGTTTTTATATTGCAAAAACGCATTGTGCGTTTAATCTACAACCTGACACCGAGAACGTCATGCCGACGAACTTTTGTGGATAAAGCTATACTGACCTTTCCCTGTGTTCTGATATATAAATCTGCGCAGTATGTATTCCGAAACTATAGCATGTTTATAAAAAACAGAGACTTCCACCAATACCCTACCAGAAGTAATTCGATGCTAACGATCCCACAGCATCGCACGGCTAGTTATGAGCGATCACCCAAATACACCTGCATCAAAATTTTCAACTCGCTGCTGGATTTCATTATCAAAAGTGGTAATGTTAAAGAATTTAAGCAAAAACTGCGCAATCACTTAACAAAAGAATGTTATTACGGTATAGGCGAACTGTTCCAGTAGTTTTTGTATGTAATTACGTTTTTTTAATGTGTTAGTATTAGTTTTAACGCGTCTACGCCAAACATGTAATTGGTCATTAAGACAATAAACTATTATTATTGCGATATTGCCGGACCATTTCCTCCTGGTTTAGATGCTTTCCGCTGCGTGTATCTACATATTGAACACCACATGGTCGCTAGTGGTGCGCCGCCTGCGAATGGTCAAATTGAGCGGTATGTGCGTGCAAGTAAGAAGTCAGAATGGTCGAGCGCATTGCAAAAGGTGCAATTAACATTAAACACCACTGTCCAGAAAACCACTGGATTTTCCCCTCTTTTTACGTACTCCACCCACCCACTCTTCTGAAACGGAGTATTTTTTTCTATTTTCGATAAGTACTACCTAGTCACGAATGGTCCGTGTTAGGGAGTTACTTAGTTGTTTGAAAGTTTGATTGATAGTGTTTTTTGCGTGATAGGTACTGCAAAAAAAACATTATTGCGACATTGCATGTGTTTGGTAGTAGGATAACAAGCCATAGTACCCTCTGAGCATTGCGAAATGACAAGTCGAGTGAAAGACCACTGAGCATTTCGGAGTGACAAGGTTCATGGCCTCTGAGTACCAAGTACAAGGTTAAGAGAGGCATGTGCTTTTGTTTGATAGTAGGTAACAAGCCTAGAGTACCCTCTGAGCACTGCCGAATGACAAGTCTAGTTAGAGACCTCTGAGCATTGCAGAGTGACAAGGTTGATGGCCTCTGAGTACCAAGTAGCAGGGTAACAAGCCTAGAGTACCCTCTGAGCACTGCCGAATGACAAGTCTAGTTAGAGACCTCTGAGCATTGCGGAGTGACAAAGTTGATGGCCTCTGAGTACCAAGTAGCAGGGTAACAAGCTTAGAGTACCCTCTGAGCACTGCCGAATGACAAGTCTAGTTAGAGACCTCTGAGCATTGCGGAGTGACAAGGTTGATGGCCTCTGAGTACCAAGTAGCAGGGTAACAAGCCCAGAGTACCTTCTGACCACTGCCGAATAACAAGTCTAGGTAGAGACCTCTGAGCATTGCGGAAGTGACAAGGTTGATGGCCTCTGAGTACCAAGTATGATGTTGGAGACTTGTATGTTTTGAACATATGTTGACAGGGTAAATGTTTGAGAGTTGAAAAACTGATGATTGTGATAACTGTGTCCTCTGAGTACTATGGTGACAAGACAAGTCAGTTCGACACGTGTGAAGTTCTTAAGTACCTGACATGAGTTACTAAGGTGTGTGTACGGCGAAGCACGAGCCGTACTATGTTATTTGTTTAGCAGATCTAGGTTTTTCGAGAGCGAAAAACAGTTCAGGATTGGCCGTGTTAGCGTCCAGACGAATTCTAGCCTCCCGGCGGATTCTCAGCCCTTCGTCGGTGTCGATTTCATCACCCATGGGTCACCGGCGACATTAATTAGTCATAAACTGTCTGCAGCCGACTGCCCTTATGAAAGCAATATTGTATTATAAATTCGAATGCGTTGTGTGAGCGGGCAGATTCGACTCGTGGGCGGGCCCAAGTGCCGGTGTAGAGAGCATTGTATGACTTAAATACGGTCTAATTCACTTATTAATAAAGCTCGTGCGATACTTTGTTTTAATTGACGCTTATATTAATCGTTTTCGTTAATATATATCTTAATAAATCTTAATAAAAGAAGCCGCGTGGCGCAGTTGGGTAAGCGCCAGGCTTGCATTAAACAAGTCCTCGGTAGCCTTCGCGACTGGAATCAGGCTCGGTGAGACCATTCACAGTTGGGTACCAAATTAACTGCGCTCTACTCAAAACCTAGACCAAAGTGATAGAGTAGGTAACAAGGTCAACACCTCACACAATGGTTGCTGCGCAAACACCAAAGGCGCGCTCCAACTCTGTATCCCGAATCCAGGGCAAGTTGAGCATTGTACCGCCAGATGCCAATAAAGCACCAGCCTCTACACCGCAAAGTAAATGAGGTTACAGATAATACATACATACATATCTTAATTTCCGTTACCGCGCCTGTAAGACTGATTGAGTTTCAAGATAATTAATTTGCAGATATGGCATTTGCTGCCGGTTTATTACGGCATGTTCAAATAATTAGTGCTGCAAAAATCCAAACAACAGAAACTGGGGATAGAGATACTACTTGCGAAGATAGTACGATGGATTTGGGTACTTCATTGGCAATGCAAGAATCAAGTTCCGGCACAGTTGATGCGGTTCGCTCGTCTAAATGCTCTTGGGAGTACAATGCTACATTATTTTTAATATCTGTAAATAAGCAAAAGCTTTAGTTACACCGCTGATCAGTGCCAACAAAAATGGAAACGACTATGAAGTTATAAAACAGCGTGGGACAATAAACTTAAAACTGGTAAAGGTCCAAGTAGATGTTACTTTTTCAACGAAATGGATGCGTTATTAGATGATAAACCAATTGCCAGTTGCAGTCACACCTTAGCTAGTATATTACAAAAGACCTAGCTAAATTAAGTCAAAATATTGACACAAACGTTCAGAATGTTGAATAGCAGGACAGTGCTGAAAAAACCAAAACAGACTCTCAGAAGGAAAATAAAAACTCAGGTACCAGAAAACGTAAGAGCCAGTGTTCCATTCAAGAAAATTGGCTTATGTTTAAAAAAACTGAAAGCATTACAAAGATGGAACCCTATGCAGCAATCTTGGATTTAGAACGCAAAAGATTAGAATTGGAAGAACGAAAGTTAACCTTGTTGCAGAAAATTTGTGAGAAACTATGAATCCTAACTTTTACAATGTTCTACTGAAATTCACATGTGTTTGTGATTAGAATAAGTATTTGATTGAATTGATTTTTGTTCCTACAGTTGTTTTTATTTCTAGATTGAAAGTAAAACATGTATTTGTGACTAGAATAAGTATTTGATTGAATTGATTTTTGTTCCTACAGTTGTTTTTGATTCTAGATTAAAAGTAAAATATGTATTATGTGTGTTTATATCTGTGTTTTACAATAAATTACAACCTTATAACGGTACTCGGGGGTTGGGACACCTACTAAGCGCGTCTCCTGGTGGCGGATAAGAGAACGGACGAGGTCCTCCGGACCAAGGTTAGTGGTTAGCTAGTAGGGATATCCCGGGCCTAAACTCCTGTGTGATGGAACGAAAGCTGCCACCGCGGACCATCCCTCCTCTTCATTGAGTTGTGGCCGCTCAATGAATTTCACAGGGTTTTAGGTTACCCTCGTGTTTGTGCCGTGCGACCCGTGTCGGTTGGATGAAGGGATCCTGGGGATTGGCCCTGATTTCACTTAGACGGGAGGTCGAGACTAACCCACCTCGATCAATCGGCTGTTCCGTCGGGTCAGACCGCCGGAAGGGTGAGCTTTTTGGGGGTGAAGGGGCATGCAGTGGGTTCCTAAGGTCCCTAGGGGTTCTGGTTTCTGATACCCTGGGGCTTGCCTAAAGGTCCCTGCTCGTGTGCAACTCATCTCTGGGAGCTATATCTCCTTAGTATCCTTGGCGTCGAAGTTCGGCGTCCCCTTGTTGGGCTCCGTGGTGGGTGGGGGGCTAGGGAGATGAATTCTTTTCTTTCAGCATGGATGACAAGAAGATTGAAGAAACCGTACAGGGCACGTCTTCGGATACCCCTCAACCAAAACCGCAACAACAGCAGCAGCAAAAGATAGAGGAGGAGCAACAGACCCTTCCCAAGAGGAAGGCTCGCCTAGCTGCAGAGAACTCCGGCGCTACTGCCTCTACCTCCACCTAAGGGCTGTCTCCTGAAGCTAATCCAAAGGCGAAAGGTTTCGGCAAAATAAAAGATAGAATTGGGAAGGGACGTGGGCCCTCCTCAACCACTAACAAGGGACTGGCTCCCAGAGCTAGCCCCAAGGTGGTTGGTTCCGATAGGCCTACACCTTTCACAAGTAAAAGTATTAGATCGGATGGGAGCACGCCCTTCACCTCTAATCCGAAAAAGAAGGTCAAGCCAGACCAAATGGTAACCGAAAAGACAGGTGGTTACAAAGAGTCCCTTACGAGGCACCTCCGCGTGGCCATCGTGGATCTAAGGACCCCCCTCGGTAAGATCACCCAGGTCCAAGCGGACCTAATAAAATCCCAATTGCTAGTGGCTGTGGACAATCACATGTTCGCCCTAGCTGAAAGCCAAATTGCACCCACTTTCAAGGGCTGGCTGTACTCCGGAGAGATTCTTAGAATCACCTGCGAGGATGGCCAGTCCCTGAAGTGGCTAACAGAATCAGTCAAACCTGCCCACTTTATGGGAGGGCGCCCGTCTCAATGTCGTCCAGGTGGATCGGCTGCCCAGGCTCGCGAAGGCAGCTCTGTGGATTCCAGGGAAACCTGAACCTACGGAGACTGTTACTCGCCGACCGGCAGCGCAGAACCCCGGGATAGGTGTTTGCACACAGCCGAAAAAGAAGAGCCAGTTGGCAGACTCCTAGTTTTTGGGCTAAACCAAGAGGCTGAAACAGCAGTCAAAAGTAGAGGTAGTAAATTGCACTATCAGTTTACAACTCTAAAATTTGGGGGTCTGAAGATGCACCTCTAGACTCCAACCCCCCCCCCCCGGGAAGGGTGCGTCTACGGATACCCCTAAACCTGTTATGTTATTTCGACCTCATTTGTTCTACCTAAATTTTCTTGAGCCGGCCCTGTGCTCCTAGTTAGATTTAAATTCGTTTGAACAAACTTTACAGTGCTCGCGCCTCGCATCTTGTTTTCTTCCGTAAGCGCTTCTTGGGAGCGCGCAGTTCATTATAAATATTATGGCGTAGATTATGTTCGCCGAATTGCAACTATGAATTCATTCTTTGTTCCTTTTTGTAGACAGTGCAGTTTGGCGTCTTGCTCAATTCTCGCTGTTCGATACACTTAAGCCTTTTGGAAATAAATTTTGAGCAAGCTCTTTGTCTTAAGTAATAATGAAACTAGGCCTTAACGCTCAATGTTTCTTTTTAATAACTTAGCGCCTAAAGTTCTTCAGAATTGTCCTTGCAATCTGATATTTGAGCCTCTTGGAAACTGCGTCGGTCAACTTCGTCATCTTTTCGATACGCTTTGTTCAGTTTCCCCGGGTTCTTTGGCAAGATTTCGTTTCGTTGTGCAATAAGTGAGACAGAAAATTCCATCTGTCACTGCTAAAGAGAGATGCTTTCCCGGGAACGGGTAACAAATTTTGTGATCTTCGTGCGGGAATCCGATTTTAGAATTGAATTACTTCTGAGTGCTAGTTGAAGACAGACGTTTGTGATTTTGGCTCCCCGGTCGTGGTTTGCTGCCACGATCGGGGGACTTTTCGTTAAAACATTTGTGATTTCGTTTTCGTAAAACGCTCTTGGAGTTTTATGTGAGTTCTGCCCCAGCTCTGACAGTAGCAAACTCGTAAAAAGTTTAAACAGCCCGAGCAGCGGGTGTGGGTGCGTAAAGCGTTGGACCGGCGGAAATTTGTTTGGCGGCGCGTCTTCTTTAATAGTTTTGGTTGCTCCTGTGGAGGAGTCAGTTTGCACTAGCTTCACATTCGTTTGAAGACGCAGTTGAACCGCCCTAGTATCTTCTTGTGTTACGTGAGGAAGTTTTGCATTGTGAAAATCCTATTTGACGCCGGGTCCAACTTGATGTATTCCACTCACTGCCAGCCGCTGTCTTCACCTCGGAGGGCCTTCGCCTCTCCTTCGACTACCCCTTTGATTCAAGACGAGCTTCTGCACAACCCTACGCTGGAGCGAAGTCTGCACTTCTGCCATCACGATCGCTGGGAGCCGTGCCACTATGCAAACACCAGGTTTGGCTCTAGCACCTGCTATCCCCAAAACAGCACGTGTTCTGGCTCAGGTAGGATTCACCGCTGTATTCTGTTTTTGGTATTAAATGCATCGCGAAGTGCCGCGAGAATATAAATAGTGTGCGCCGCATTTTTGGGTGTGGAACTTTACGCTGGCGACTCATGGCGTCGCCTTAGTTATAAATTGCGGGGAGCAATCCCTGTTATACCTGTTTTGCTTGTATGTACTAATTTTTGCATGACGAATTAGCAATTAATATAACTTTGCTGGGATCCCCTTTATTATCAGTCAGGGTGCATCAGTTGTACAATGAAATTGGAAATTTCTTGTGTGTTTTTAAACCATTAAAGGCTATTTTTTTCTTTAAGCCAGCCTGTTTATTTATAGCATTGTAGAAATCCTTTTTGGGTCTTCAACCCTCCCCCCCTCTCCCGATTGGCAAAGGCCATGTGTATTTTATTGTAAAGCCAAAACATGTCTCGTTTGCCGTACAAGCCTTAAGCATATTAGCTTGCATTAAGATCCTAATTTTCTAGGAGGGTGGTCCCTAAGGTAAGTCATTTGATTCAAGGCCACCCTGCGTTTATACCTACAGACCTGTGGAGCTTGGTGAGCGACGGCGAAGAGGCAGCTTGCAGCGAACCCAGTGCTTTTCTGGCATAGCGACCGTGAACTTTCTTGCTTTGATCACTGAAGCAATTCCTTTAAAAGCAAGTGGCGCTTTGGGTAATACGATTTTGAGTAGAGTTATAGGGTAAGTGCCGTCGGTTGTGAACTGAGCTTTCGAACTACCCCTTCACGACTGAGCTAAGCCGAGGGTAACAGGAATTCCTCCATCTGTTCCGACACATTTTAAGATCTGTGTTATCGTAAAAAAACCGGAAAATCCGTTACTCTTTTTCCTCGATTTAATAGCTAGTGCAGTCGATGTCGATTAAAGTAAATTATCATGTAACAAAGCCCTTTCTGTTGCAGACCAGGGTGCGTTCTCGGATACCCCTCCACCGTCAGTAGAAGAGCCGCTGCTACCGCGGTAGCCATCCGAAGGAGAAGCCTCACAACCCCCCACCCCGATGGATATTCTTGAGGAGAGGGAGCTGAAGAGTATGCTTTTAGGGACACCGAGGTCGAATAATTTATTGTCGACCTCATGTCCACCCAACCTGGACTATACCTCATACAAATTAACCTGCAACACTGTCGAGAGGCTGCTGTTACTCGCAGACAGCTCGACAGCCAGTAGGACACTGTTGCATTAATACAAGAGCCTTGCATTGTAAAATCAAAGATCTGTGGATTAATTAACCGTAATGGCACTGTTTTTACAGATAGCACCCATGAGAAACTAAGGACGTGCATATACTGTCCCAAGTATTTACAAGCCTTTGCTTTGTCACACCTCTGTACGCGTGATATTACGGCATACAGATGAGCTGTAGTATAAACGAAGGAAAGCAAGATGTCATTTTCGCATCGGTATATCTCCCCAGTGACTCAATTGACCCTCCACCTAGCGCGAAGTTGATCGAATAGGTGAACTACTGTGAGAGGAACAACAAAAACCTAATTATTGGCTGTGATGCAAATGCTCAACACGTTTCGTGGGGTAGCAGTGGCATTAACACCCGAGGTAGATTTTACTTGAGCACCTAATAAGTACAAACTTAGAAATACTGAACAGTGGATGTGAACCAACTTTTGTCACAACGCGTAGCCAGACCGTGATTGATGTCACTCTGGCCTCTTCAGATATTTCCAATAATATTGTGGGCTGGCAGGTATCACCTGTTGTGTCCATGTCAGACCACAGATGGCTTTGTTTCAAATTATCTGGAACTATAGCTCAACCAAAACAATATCGAAACCCTAGGCGGACTGACAGACTATCTTACAAGACAGATCTGAAAGCTCACCTGGTGGATTCGGTTTTTCCAGAAAAGATTGATCAGGTAGAGGACTTGCAAATGAGTGTGGATATCCTGCAAAACTCGATTCTACAATCTTACGAATCGTCATGCCCTTTGAAGACATCCAAAGCGAGTCGCACAACCTCCTGGTGGTGTCCGAAACTCGACAGGATGAAATCAATATTGGGCAAACTCTTTAACAAAGCAAAAAGAACTATAATTACTAGTGACTGGGAGGTCTATAAAGACCAAAAACGATTATACAAAAAGAAATCCGCCAAAGACAGAGGGACTCTTGGAAAACGTGGAAAGGGTGCTGGCTCTACACCCATTGCACCTGAAACAACATGCCTATATCTCAGGTAGATCTACTGAATCGGCGCTACATGCTGTAGTGAACCGTATTGAGAGATCGCTGGACAATAAAATGTCCACTCTGGGAGTTTTCATTGATATTGAAGAAGCCTTCGACAAGGCTTCCTTTGAGAGCATTAACCTTGAAAGCATAGTGTGGCACCCACTCTCTGTGAATGGATAAAACACATGCTTACGATGAGAGCAGTACAATTTAATATAGGAGACCACTCCATTAGAGGTGTTGTGACGAAGGGCTGTCCGCAAGGGGGGGGGGGGGTTCTGTCTCCACTACTGTGGAATACAGTGGTGGACAGCCTTTTAAGCACACTCAATGATGCTGGGTTCTATACTACTGGATATGCGGATCACATCGTCATCCTCATTACTGGAAAGTTCGAGGGCACGCTCTGTAACTTGATGCAAACAGCTCTTCGAATAACGGAAACATGGTGTAATGAATAGTCCCTCTCTGTCAATCCTTCAAAGACAGAAATGGTACTTTTCACAAAAAAAAAGAAAGGTGGAACTTTTACGTAGACCTATCCTATTCAATACTTCTCTCAGCTTTTCAGACAATGTCAAATACTTGGGAGTTATTTTTGACAGACAGCTGAATTGGGAGAAGCATTTAAAAGTTAAAACTGAAAAAGCATGCGTGACATTCTGACAGTGTCGCCGCGCTTTAGGTAAATCCTGGGGACTCTCCCCCCGAATTACATCCTGAGGACTATCCCCCGGAATTACCTTGTGGCTGTATACTGCCGTGATTAGGCCCATGCTATGGTATGGAGCACTTGTCTGGTGGCTCACGGTCAGACAGGCTAGGCAGCAAGTAAACTAGGACATGTGCAACGTCTTGCCTGTCTTAGTTCTACAGGTGCTATACGCTCAACCCCTACGGCCGCTTTAGAGGTGATCTTACGCCTTCCACCACTTGATCTTTTTGTGGAGGAAGTAGCGGTGAGGACCGCCTTGAGGCTGCTCTACAAAGGGCTGTGGCACACGGCAGGCTAGGGAAGCAGGCATACCCTCATTCTGAATGAGGCCATCGACAAGATCCCTCTTCTGGACGCTATGGTAGACTACCTCCCTCTATAATATGCCTTCAACAGACAATTTAACGTCTATGAAAATGCCGGGTTTACCCAGCATATAGATATATCCATCTTTACTGATGGATCTAAAACAAAGCACGAAACGGGTGCCGGAGTTTTCTCTGACGATCTAAACCTCCGCCAAAGCATACCACTAGGCAAAATGGGCACTGTCTTCCAAGCGGAAGTAATTGGAATAATGCATGGTGCGAAAGCAATTCTTGAAAGGAAATGGAGAATCAATGTATTGGTATCTTCAGTGACAGTAGAGCCGCTTTACTAACCCGGGCAGTTGCAAAATTACCTCAGGTGTGGTACTGCAGTGCCGTGAAGCTCTCGAGGATATCTCAAAAAATAATATCGTTTCCCTTGTATGGGTGAAAGGACATGACGGTAACTACGGCAATGGGGAGGCTGATGAGACTGCGAGACTGGCTTCCGGACAACTTCTCTGGGGGCCAGAACCCGTAATCCCTATATCCCTGACAATATTAAGCTCTATGCTATATCAAGAAACCTTAAACAGCTTCATACGAAGATGGGTTAACATGCAAAGCTGTCGTCAAGCAAGGGTTGCTATTACAGCGCCCTCGCCAAAGACAGCCAAATATTGCTTGCAACTGTCCCGAAGGAACCTTCGACTAGTCGTGGGTATCCTATCTGGACACTGCACTCTAAACCAACATATGCACAGGATGGGACTGGTGGACAGCCCAAACTGTCGCGGATGCAACGAGGATGACGAGACAGCAGAACACGTTCTGTGCCACTGTCCAGCTTTCGCAAGAGTCAGAGGATCCATGTTGGGGGACCTCTGGCCCGATATGGTCAGAATTAGCAACACTCCAGTTGCGGTCGTCCTTAAGTACATTCAAAGGATTGAATGGCTTGAGTGATACCCAACTTGGAGAGCTGCTGGGAGGTAGCACAATGGGCCCACTTAATGCGCCCTAAGTGCGTGTGAGGTAACTTACCCTCCATTTTTAATCCAGAATCCTAATCCATAACGGTACAAGTATTGTTATTTGTGTTAAATTTGTTTTATTTACAAAAGAGTAGTAATAATACACATTGCTTTATTTATGGTATATTATATTTACGGACATACTTCAGTTAATAACTGTTCCCTACGAGTTTCATAGACATCTAAATCATTATTATCTACTGGAAAATCTACATCTCGATAAAGTGTTATAATTATATCATCTTTACTAGTTAAACAACTATTATGCAAAACGCAACCCGCCATAATAATTTTTACACAAAGATCAATATTTATGTTGTTTATATGATGTAATCATCTAAATCTACCCTTCAATAGTCCATAGGCGTGTTCAATTACACTTATTGTTGAAGAGTGTTTAAAATTAAATTCTTTTTGACGCCTATTTAAATGTCCATTATCTCTAAATGGTGCAGTAAGCCAATTCAAATTAGGGTAAGCCGAGTCACCTACCAAGTAATTATTTCCAAAATAGTTGGGATTGTTAGTAGTGTCAATGTATAATGGTGATTTTTTTAATATTCGAGCAGCGTGAATTGAACCTGGTTCTCCACAATATACATTTGAAAACAATTTGTTTGATAAAGCAACAACTTGTAAAAGGAGACTATGGTAACCTTTCCTATTAACATAGCATTCCTCATTAATTAAAGGACGATTTATTTTAATATGACAACCGTCAATAGCTCCAATACATCCTCTAAAGCCCTGCTTTTTTTGAAAGTTTGTTGTAATTTCTTGTATTTCACCATTTTCTGTTGGCCATTTAATAAAGGAGTCCTTCATTCCCACTATAACATCCAATACATTGTTAATTGTTGTATGTGCAGTGCTGAATGGCACATCAAACCGATCACTTATTTGTCTAAATGTTTCAGTATTGCTCATATACCAAACTGTCATCAATACTGCCTTTTCAGGGCTCACTTGGAGTTTTCCAGCTTTATAAAGGGACTGGCAGTTGCTTCCGTTTATGCTATCTAGAAGATACTAATTCCATTTAATTGTTTTAGTACGTATTTGTATCTACTACATAATTACCAATTACTTTCTGTATTGTCCTTCTGGTCATGCGAAAATGGGACTTATATGTGGCTTCGCTACATAGTGAAACAATCTCAATGTAGTTTTGTATTCGCCAAATCTTATGAGCTTTATTAATTTACAAACGTTGTTACATTTTTATTTTCCTGTTTTGAATGCAATATAATTTAATATGTATCTATCTAGAATTTATTATACGTTTAGAAAAGTTATTTCGTATTCTTTCATGGGTAATCAGTTTGAGTTTATTATTGAAACTGTGGCATTCTGAGCTTCCTGTGAAGCCAGTTTCAGTACTCTTATAAAGATATCCCACTCAATGAGTTTGTTTTTGACAATAAATTTTGCACTAGTGGCTCCACCTGGATATTGGACCAAGAAAATGCGCCAAAGCGCCAAATTCAAATCCCTTCTTACATTTTTATTTTATTTACTGTTAATTAACAAAATGTAGACGAGATCCCATTTTTTAAATTTATTAACGAAAATATTAAATAAAATGTCAACAAACTACTGAACTTTACCATTATTATACCTAACTATAGTCTAAAACTTATAGCTAAAATTAATACAGAAATACAACTCATACAAACACTAATTCTGGTATATATTCTAGTCTTGTAACTTAATTAGAAATTAAATTAGACCAATATATTACGATTGTCTATTACAGTTCAGCGAAGATCCTTGTTATAAAATATAATTTTATTTACTTTTGCGGGTACGGTGTTTTATATAAAATTCCCTTGCCAATTTTTTTTATGGGATCGCTATTTAATTGATTTAAAACAAGCGGGCGGTTTTCTATTCCTTTTAATATATTATTAACTGACTTTAACCAAGAATGCATAATTGTTTTCAACGTTAAATTAATCATAAGTGTTTTGATAATTTTTGCATGTACGAAACAATTAACGAATGAAAAGCGTGCTTTATTTTAAATTTTGGTTTTCAATAATGAATACGATGATGGAAAATGTGAGATGTACGGAAGAGATTTACTAATTAAATATCCCATTTGCCTTACAGAGTTAGCAAAAACTTTATTAGGATATCAGTAGATTGGTATATTCTTTGGCCTTTATTAAATCAAAACTTGCGTCATAAGTCTTAAAAGAGAGTAAGGTCGCTTTACAATTTTTGCAGTTTTTGGTAACTTTTAAAATACTTTTTGCAATAAAACCTGCTATGTATTGGTATGACATCTTTAAAATATAGTTACTGTTAATATCCTGTGTATTTTCATACAAGTATATTTTATTGATTTGTTGAGAGAAACTTTCGGGGGTGTAATTTGCTATTTGATTATTGGGTGATTCCTGGAGTAAAAGATTTTTTAAGAAATCTCAACCCATGGATTCATCTTCCTGACAGTTGGCATTTAAAGAATGACGCCCAAGAAAATTGGATAGAATAGCCGTTTTCAAACTATAAGGAAATTTATAAGCTGTTGGATTAACATTTCTAAAATTCATACATCTAACATAAGAAAATAAATTTTCGACAGCATATTGACAAAAATTGCGTGGCAAAAGGAATTTAAAACCTAATTTTTTACAATAATTCCAAATATGAGTAAAGCCTTCTATATTGAACAAAATATTTTGGACAGAAGGAGGTTTTGACTTCTTTCCTGTCATTACATCGACGAAATACATAGATCTCAATATCGCTTTAGCTTCAACCCAAAATTGAGAGTGTTTCGATTTATTAGATTGTTACGGTATTAAAAGAACTTTACGACACCCACCCAAGGTGAGCATCGCACCACGGAATCAGTCCTGAAAAACTGGCACACTTGCCCTGAAATCGGTTCGAAATAGGCTAAGGGGCCACGGCTGGGACGCTCAGGGAGTCGGGCGTGAGTCACACGATACGTTCTGGGCAAGCGCGTGGTGGCATAATATATACAGGGTATGTCGAAATCATGAGGGCGCCACCAAGCCTGTCTTAACCCGGCTAACCGGGCCTGGACGGTTAGACGGGAGCGAAGCATGCAAAATACTCCGCCAATAGGATTACTCAAGAGTTGCAAGGTCAAATAACAATTTCGGGATTGCCTTATGCAAGGATTGTAATTAGGTGTCAATCCGACCGCGACTACGCAGCTGTCTCACCCACCTGCACGCTCAAAGCTTCCTCGTTCCGTCGTACAATATTCAGTACAATGAAGGGGGCGTCTATCTGTAACAGAACATGCACAAGTCGAAACAAAACAATAGTTCCCTTAACTAACCAATCATATATTGAACTTCGGGTTACAATGGGGCAGCAGAGTGCGTCGCCCTATATCTATACTTAACCTATAATTAAGGGCACCAGCTGGCACGCGCGCTCTAAACTTAACGACAGATGTTGAACAGTAGTGAACAGTAATGAACAGAAATGAGCAGTAACGGGCAGTAATAAGTAGTAATGAGTACAAATATGCGCGTCGCCTTATGCGGCGGACAGCGAAGATTTAAATTAGCACTCGCGGCATGAACAGTCTGCAAGTCTGAATGAATGCACAAGAGC
The DNA here is from genome assembly GCA_940337035.1 of Agriotes lineatus. Classification (NCBI taxonomy): domain Eukaryota; kingdom Metazoa; phylum Arthropoda; class Insecta; order Coleoptera; family Elateridae; genus Agriotes; species Agriotes lineatus. The sequence continues at coordinate 152,573 of CALNHX010000053.1, read as the reverse complement.
AGTAATAAGTAGTAATGAGTACAAATATGCGCGTCGCCTTATGCAGCGGACAGCGAAGATTTAAATTAGCACTCGCGGCATGAACAGTCTGCAAGTCTGAATGAATGCACAAGAGCAGTAATAAGTAGTAATGAGTACAAATATGCGCGTCGCCTTATGCAGCGGACAGCGAAGATTTAAATTAGCACTCGCGGCATGAACAGTCTGCAAGTCTGAATGAATGCACAAGAGCAGTAATGAGTAGTAATGAGTACAAATATGCGCGTCGCCTTATGCAGCGGACAGCGAAGATTTAAATTAGCACTCGCGGCATGAACAGTCTGCAAGTCTGAATGAATGCACAAGAGCAGTAATAAGTAGTAATGAGTACAAATATGCGCGTCGCCTTATGCAGCGGACAGCGAAGATTTAAATTAGCACTCGCGGCATGAACAGTCTGCAAGTCTGAATGAATGCACAAGAGCAGTAATGAGTCCAAATATGCGCGTCGCCTTAGGCAGCGGGCAGCGAAGATTTAAATTAGCACTCGCGTTCACAGCGGTAATCAGGTTAAAGACACATACCTTAATGCGTAGGCGGCGAGGGAGCCTGGTACAGTTGAGTTGCGACAGGCTGCAGTCGTAGGTGGCAGGTACCTTCGATGTTACAACGGCTATAGGGGCGAATGCACAACCGCCTTAATGGCAACGGGAGACGCGTCAATGACGCCTACAACGGGACGACGAAAAAAATGGGCCACTTTCGTTCTGCGGAACAAATCCTCGTAGGTCGAGATGAAGGGGGCACGACCCCTTACTTACGGAAGCAGGAACTGGGCTCAAAAACACCCACGCTACGCCGAAGACAATTCGAAAACTCCGACTCACAACCACCACACGAGCGTTCTCTGCAACGGGCTGCGGACAACTGCCCTTAAGGCGAAACAGTTTGTCACATAATTGCTGGAGCAGCACTTGACGGGAAAAAGGCTGACGCCCCCGCCAAGGGCGGGAGCGTCGCACGAACTCACACACTATCCGACCACTTGTTCGTTCGACGGCTCTCGGCTGAATGCCCAGAGGAAAGCGCTGGCAAAGGTCACCTTGATCGCGTCCCCACGTGACTAAACCTCGGCAGCCAATCGCGGGGCGATAAAATGAAACAAATTAATGCCGGCCACGATGGTATCACGCCACCACGGCGTGCTTTCTAGAAGATTCGGAATTCGGAAAAACGCCATCAGAGGGGAGCTCCAACCGACGAAAAATACTGATTTTGGAGCTAAATATGTGCGACATCGTGATTCTAGAATTAGGCGATGGAGCCAAATAAAGAACTAAAAGGGCTTAGCATACGGGCACGCTGCCCTAAAGCCTAGGTGGCTATTTAAAATACCAAAATGACCTAAATCAAATGTGCGGAAGATAAGATTGAACCCGCGCGCAAAGATTGAAAATGGTTTCAACACAGCAACAAACTGCCCCAAAGGCGTGAAATGCAATTAAGCATCTAAAACAGCAAAATGACTTAACACTCCCCTTACTTGAAAGAGAGTTCCCCGAAGTCTCTTATAAAACAACGAGGCATTTTGCGACAACGTAACGAGAACTTAAACGAAAACGCAACAACGAAAAACGAACAAAACAAAAAAAAACAACATTCGATACGATAGAGTGCACCCCCAAAGGGATTACGCACACTGGCCACCAGATAGGGTGCAAAGGTGGGAAGAGAGAAGAGGAAGAAGAAAGACTGGATACGCCAGTAGAAAATACGTAAATTGGGTCTAAATCTGGTAAAAATAGGTCTTACACCTGTGGACACTTCCGACCAACCGTTCCAAAAGAATACAGGGAGGGGGGGGGCATAGAAATGGAAGTCCAAAGTCCCACCCAAGGGTTACCTGAAGAGGGCACGCTGCGCGTCACGAGATCGGCGCATTGTGTGGATCCCACAACTGGTATGAGTACCCAAGAGAAGAGGATGAACCACCAAAAAAAAAGGGAAATGGTTGTGACAGAAACTGTCAAAAATAGTCATAATCAGTAATAGGAAAAACTCAGTCCACCGAAATCCTCAATCAATGCCGATGCCGGAGCCAAGTCGACTTTTAAACCGCAAAGCGCGAGCTCGAAAATGACTCCAACACCGAACACCAAAAGAAAATCACGAAGAACCAAGTCTCCAAGGGTGTAGGCGTTCGATGACGCATGCCCAATAAATCCTTTTCAGAAATCCATGCGGCCCAAAGAGACTACCTTACGACGACAGGGTCCGCACGAAACAAAATGACCAGAAACACGCTCTCTTTATGTAATCCCACACAGGTGGTTGAAAATGGCGACGGCCAACGGTACGGTAAAAGAGCGCTAGGCCACGAAAACAACAGGGCATCACTACAAAAAAAAAGTCAAAAACCTTTAAATACTCAAACACTTTACCCTTAAGAAACCTCATGCGAACAACCGGGCCCTGGTGTCACACAAAGCTCAAAAGCTTCAACGAAACTGTTCACAAAGAACACGATACGTGACAACATGACGTCATCAGACAAAAAGGGTACGGTAAATGACAACAAATCGTCAACAAATACGAATCATTCCGACCAGCGGCAAAAGCTCGTTAAATGCTAACGGAAAGTGTACAAAACACTACTATCACTGTTAGGGGTGTCCACGAAGAAGTCGGTAAACCAGGTTGGGCGGTACATGATAATAATGAGTATGAGATAAAGGCCAACGAAAATAACTACACCAAACCAACTAAGAAGATGGCCTGAGGGACGTAATAACCGCACGAACGAATCTCCCCAAGCACACCAACAGCACACCAAAACTTATCAACAAACCAAGACACGGTAATGAAGCTGAAAATGAATTCCAACCTGCTTACCAAAAATCAACGCGGCACAACACCAAACGATAGCAAAAAAAAATTGTCAAAATCGGTAATCATCAACGTCAAAATCGATAAACCTCGCTAACGTGAACGTCAAAATCGATAAACGTCAGTTCGGTATAACAAAAGTGTCAACTTAGCCCAAGGCTAAACAATGTAAGCGACAGGGAATCGAAACTCCCAACTAAGCCTTCGAAAAGACTTAAAAAAACAAGGTCGGTACCTTCACTCAACAACATCTGGTACTAAATCCCACTAATACGGGATAAAATCTGCACTAAATGCAACGAGAGATCTCGGTAGTATGAACTGGCTAAGAAAAACAAGAAACGACGGTAAAAATGACGAAAGGGATACTCAAAATATGAAAAGACATGGAAAAATACAAAAAGAAAACTCAAAAAGGCGATAAACAACAAGAAAACACAAAACTACAAATAGAAAATAAGAAAAGACAAGAAAAAACATATAGAAAACAAGAAAAGAAACGTAAAGACAAATGACAACTAAGAAAAAAAACATATACACGGTCAAGAAAACTAATGAAAATAAACTAAGAACAGGAAAAGACAAGAAAAGACATATAGAAAACAGAAGAAAACAGGAAAAGACAAATAGAAAACAAGAAAAGAAGCTTGGTAAAATATTCTACTAAGAAAAAAAAACGGTTTACCAGTCCATACCACTTCGAAATGACGAAAAAAAAACATTTGTGACAACAATATAAATGACACAACAAGGCGAAGCAAAGCAAAGCCAGAAAGGCCTGAAAGGCCCCGCGTTGAGCGACAAAATTAAGACACACAACGCAAAAAAAAGAAAACCCCAAAATGAGGTCGGGCGTTGTCGTGCACCAATAGGCTCCAGACGTTGGAGCACCGAAATTAGGCGCGTTGACGAGAACAAAGGAGCCACAAGGCCCCACAAGGCCTCACACGATGGGCTGCCAAAATTAGGCAGACAACGGGTGGCTTAATAAGAAAAACGAACATACAAGGCCCCCGATGTTGGACGCCAAAATTAAGACGCACAACGAAGGGGCTTGACGAGAAGACGAATATCAGAAAAAAAAACAGGCCCACACGTTGGGATAGCCAAAATTAGCCTGTTACGGTATTAAAAGAACTTTACGACACCCACCCAAGGTGAGCATCGCACCACGGAATCAGTCCTGAAAAACTGGCACACTTGCCCTGAAATCGGTTCGAAATAGGTTAAGGGGCCACGGCTGGGACGCTCAGGGAGTCGGGCGTGAGTCACACGATACGTTCTGGGCAAGCGCGTGGTGGCATAATATATACAGGGTATGTCGAAATCATGAGGGCGCCACCAAGCCTGTCTTAACCCGGCTAACCGGGCCTGGACGGTTAGACGGGAGCGAAGCACGCAAAATACTCCGCCGATAGGATTACTCAAGAATTGCAAGGTCAAATAACAATTTCGGGATTGCCTTATGCAAGGATTGTAATTAGGTGTCAATCCGACCGCGACTACGCAGCTGTCTCACCCACCTGCACGCTCAAAGCTTCCTCGTTCCGTCGTACAATATTCAGTACAATGAAGGGGGCGTCTATCTGTAACAGAACATGCACAAGTCGAAACAAATCAATAGTTCCCTTAACTAACCAATCATATATTGAACTTCGGGTTACAATGGGGCAGCAGAGTGCGTCGCCCTATATCTATACTTAACCTATAATTAAGGGCACCAGCTGGCACGCGCGCTCTAAACTTAACGACAGATGTTGAACAGTAGTGAACAGTAATGAACAGAAATGAGCAGTAACGAGCAGTAATAAGTAGTAATGAGTACAAATATGCGCGTCGCCTTATGCGGCGGACAGCGAAGATTTAAATTAGCACTCGCGGCATGAACAGTCTGCAAGTCTGAATGAATGCACAAGAGCAGTAATAAGTAGTAATGAGTACAAATATGCGCGTCGCCTTATGCAGCGGACAGCGAAGATTTAAATTAGCACTCGCGGCATGAACAGTCTGCAAGTCTGAATGAATGCACAAGAGCAGTAATAAGTAGTAATGAGTACAAATATGCGCGTCGCCTTATGCAGCGGACAGCGAAGATTTAAATTAGCACTCGCGGCATGAACAGTCTGCAAGTCTGAATGAATGCACAAGAGCAGTAATGAGTAGTAATGAGTACAAATATGCGTGTCGCCTTATGCAGCGGACAGCGAAGATTTAAATTAGCACTCGCGGCATGAACAGTCTGCAAGTCTGAATGAATGCACAAGAGCAGTAATAAGTAGTAATGAGTACAAATATGCGCGTCGCCTTATGCAGCGGACAGCGAAGATTTAAATTAGCACTCGCGTTCACAGCGGTAATCAGGTTAAAGACACATACCTTAATGCGTAGGCGGCGAGGGAGCTTGGTACAGTTGAGTTGCCACAGGCTGCAGTCGTAGGTGGCAGGTACCTTCGATGTTACAACGGCTATAGGGGCGAATGCACAACCGCCTTAATGGCGACGGGAGACGCGTCAATGACGCGTACAACGGGACGACGAAAAAAATGGGCCACTTTCGTTCTGCGGAACAAATCCTCGTAGGTCGAGATGAAGGGGGCACGACCCCTTACTTACGGAAGCAGGAACTGGGCTCAAAAACACCCACGCTACGCCGAAGACAATTCGAAAACTCCGACTCACAACCACCACTCGAGCGTTCTCTGCAACGGGCTGCGGACAACTGCCCTTAAGGCGAAACAGTTTGTCACATAAATGCTGGAGCAGCACTTGACGGGAAAAAGGCTGACGCCCCCGCCAAGGGCGGGAGCGTCGCACGAACTCACACACTATCCGACCACTTGTTCGTTCGACGGCTCTCGGCTGAATGCCCAGAGGAAAGCGCTGGCAAAGGTCACCTTGATCGCGTCCCCACGTGACTAAACCTCGGCAGCCAATCGCGGGGCGATAAAATGAAACAAATTAATGCCGGCCACGATGGTATCACGCCACCACGGCGTGCTTTCTAGAAGATTCGGAATTCGGAAAAACGCCATCAGAGGGGAGCTCCAACCGACGAAAAATACTGATTTTGGAGCTAAATATGTGCGACATCGTGATTCTGGAATTAGGCGATGGAGCCAAATAAAGAACTAAAAGGGCTTAGCATACGGGCACGCTGCCCTAAAGCCTAGGTGGCTATTTAAAATACCAAAATGACCTAAATCAAATGTGCGGAAGATAAGATTGAACCCGCGCGCAAAGATTGAAAATGGTTTCAACACAGCAACAAACTGCCCCAAAGGCGTGAAATGCAATTAAGCATCTAAAACAGCAAAATGACTTAACAAGATATTGCTGTGCGCAGAATTTTTGCTTTAAATTTATCCTTTTAGTACATTTGAATTCATAGAAACAAGTAATTTGTCCATGAATAAAATTAACTCCGACGTATCTGCTGCTGATGGTTCAAAAGATTCTTGATGGCACAGAAGCCTTAACACATCACCTACTCTTTGACCTAAAATTTGAGCTGCTAGGTAAACTCTCATCTTTTCCTGTCCTTCTGGTTTTATATGTTTTTCTGTAATGTGGGGTTGAAACAATTTTTTGGCTTAGCCTTATTGTTTCGCCATTTATCCAATTATTTCAGGCTTAACCTGTATATTTTTAGTTAAATTATAAATCCTTTCCATTTCAAATTCGTAAATTTTTCAAAGCAGCGTATTTTATACCTGGATCAAGTTCTTATCGTTTGCAATTTGCTCTTTTGACCTGTGCTATCTCTTATCAGAGTGCTAGCCTTCTTTCGGGCACGAAATTTTTCGTCCGGGCATTTTGCTGTCTTCGCTTGAGCCCGCCGATACCGGCGAGGCTAAGCCTTGTTTTTAATTAAGCCAAATTACGTGCGCTCAACCAATTTCAACGAGCAGTGTATTTTCTAAGGGCTGATTGTAATCAGGTACGATTGCGCTTTTTCTGTTTTATTATCTCCATACTAATTATATCTTTCTTAGCTCTTAATCTTAATTATCCGTTTCAACAACGAGTTTATCTCGGAGGCCAAGTCTTATCGCATTTTCGACACCTGCTGGGTCCGGAGTATTTGCTGCCGTTTGAAGATGCTATTGCAGTAATTTTCGGCGCTTCCCCGGCGACTTCAACTATGATAATTGCCGTTCACGTCCAGCTTACGTTTCGAGGTTAGTTAGTGCTACTCCGAGATTTATATTACTTCGACTTATTTTCAATACCAGAAATTTACATCTGTGTATTTTAAACCCGTCAATATTTAAAATTTAAATTCATACGTTTTGCCATTATCAACCTGTAATGTTCAATTTCATACATGCTCTTGTTTTAATATTTGAATTTTAATGCTTATATTTAATTATGCACAGTTTATAAATTTTGCTATTTTTGATGTGTGTTTCGACCCTATGTAAAAGGTACAGTCACGCTATTTATTTTCAATAGCCTAACAGAAGGTTTTATTAGATGACTGTGATAAGCTTATCCCACGAGTGTTTTTTGTAAAGTTTTTAAAATAACCCGAAAAGGGTTCTTAATTTTATGCGTGTCGAAACCTTCAGTTAAGATACACAATTTTGTCATTACATTATTTACATTTTAATTATCCTGATTATTGATTATTGACATTTCAAAACTTCTTATTGTTGATTAATTAAACGCTAGTCACTTGCAATTTATTTGTCTTCTTGTTATTTGAAATCTTTTGATTTCTGGCGCCCATTTCCATTTTTCCGTTCCTTTTTTGAAGACATTCCAGGGTACTCGCAGGTCGGCTTTCTTATTGTTTCAAGGTAGCGCACGTACATCTGCTTGTCCAACATCCTGGCCATATAACTTAACAATATCACGCCAAGAAGCCTTTTTCTTCGTACCGTTTATTTCAAAACACACATCTTGAACCATAAAATGATTTCTAAATCCCTTGAATAAGTGAGGAGTGTCATATAAAGGAAATATTGGTTTCCTGTCAACAATTTCGAATTCCTGGTATCTAAATTCCCCACCCTGCTTTATATATTTTTCTTGAGTTTCTCTCATTAGTTTGTTTATTGCCGCCTGATTACTGGCAGCTTGATCGCAAACTGTCGAAATTATTTGTAAGCCTGTCCCATCAACGGTTTTAACTATTTCTTTCATTAAATTAACAATCTCTAGCGAGGTAGCTGTTGATGTTAGGACGTAAGCGATGGGTTGCTTCCATTTCCGGTAAACACCTCGCAACATAAAAACCAATGCATGGATTGCGAATTTTTTTTGTACATTGTCATTTCCTAAATTAACAAAACCTACAATTTGACGAATTTTTTCATCAAAATTTAATGCCGTTTTCAATTTTATTTCATCAAAAATGAGTGTGCAGTATTTTTCTTTTTCACTCATGAATTGAGTTCTTTGATGAAGGTTTTCAAAAATGTTTTGATTTATACCTGGTTCAAAACGAATTTTGGATAATAGTCTTAACAGAGTATTTTTGGACAGTAAAAAAAAGTAGTGGCTTAGAAGCCTATAAGCTTTACCACTTTGTTTAAATAAAGCAAGTGCAAAAATTTTTTCGTCAAACGAATAACGGCGGGATTTTGGTTTCTCTTTGCTTAACCTTAATTGACTAAGAAGAAAATTGATAGCTGGAGGTTTTAAATTTGCGATTTCTTTTGGGAACAACCGTAAGGCTCTGTCCATTAAACATTTACTGTTTGTAATACGTATTTTTTTACGCAATCTACTTGTTTTTCTTACAAATTTATCTAATTCTTGCTTTAAAATTTTTTCCCGCGGCGTCAGTTGAATTATTCTTTTTACACCTAATAAAGATAAAACAGATTTTCGTCTGAGATTTTTTTCTTTTGATGAATTATTAGTCTCTTCTGTTTGATTTATATCTAGAAAATACAATAATTCAAGCAAAATGGAAATGCAATAAAAATTGTGTTGGGACCTGAACGCAAATCTTGTTCTGTCTGCGTATGAGTTACTAAAGGACAAGGTAATGGAAGATCATTCTGTAGTTGGTTAAAGTTAGAAGCAGGTGGTGGTTCTTGTGAAATCTGACAATGGTAATTTTTAATTATGTGATCAGGAATAGGACTGTGAATGGTCTCTGCATCACCATCAAAATCAGCAACTAAAATAAATTAACATTTAAAAAGATGTAGAAGTTAATTAGAATATAATTGCTAATTTTCATTACTTAGCCGTACATTTATGGTTTAAAACAACAACACAGGTAGATTAGTTTAACAGATCTTTACAATTTAAAACAATATTGTAATTCTTACCATACTCAACCGGTAAATTTAAAGTAGGCAAAGCTCTTCTGGGCAAACGTTTAGTGCCTTCCAAAATATATTTCTCCTCAAAATGTATTGAACATATTCTGTACGATTGATAAACTTGGGAAGGTAAAAGATATTTTACAATGAAATTTCCGGCATTAAAAACCCACATCGAATACCTTAATGTATCAAGAGGAAACCTGTGGCATGCTCCTTTTACATTTTTACAACCAGGGACGCAACATTTTTTGTTGAACATATTTTTCAATTAATTGACGAATTAACATAAAACTTTGAGCCGGGGTCGGTAGCTCAGTGGTAAGCATCCTGACTACTGATCCGGTCCCGGTGAGGTTTTCAAAAATTTAAAAAATGCAGATGAAAGCTTCTACAGAATGCCATCATTCGGAAGTGATGTAAAGCCGTGGGTCCCATGTTACTATGATGTGTAGCATGTAAAAGATCCCTTGCTAGGGTTGGAACTCCTTAGTCTCGGCAAAAATTCTAAGTAGGACTTTGACCATATGACCAAAGCAGTCGGTGTCTAAGGTACCTGGTACTCTGCATGCCTAGACCTTGTCCATTAACAAACAAACAAACAAACAACAACATAAAACTTTTTAATTTGACATGTGTTCATCTGTTTATACGTCACTGGCGTTTTTGTTTTAAATTTTGAATAACTAGTGGGCAGTGGACGATCTGTGGCTCCAGCTGGGGTTTGGTCCAGAACTAAAACATTGTAAATAGTTTGCCTACTTGACTGAGATATCTTTATAAGAGTATTATATTATTTTATTCGCAACCATATATGTAATGTTAACATTCCCGACCTCATTTGAGTGGGGGAAGTCGTACATTTCAGCCCGCTACTTCCCGCACTCACTTCCCGCTCAAGTGCGGGAAGTGAGTGAGGGAAGTACATTCCTGACCGCTGAGTAGGTAGGGACACTGGGAATCTCGTTGGTCCATTCATGCGCGTCACAACCTGTCGTATCATAATATAATAATTTTTCCAATTATTGTTTAGAATAAAGTGGTTGCGAATAAAATAGTATACAAACCTCGACATGAAGTTTCCTTAGTCTCGAGATAATAGCTGATTTCGACGCTTCGCGTCTCAATCAGCTAACTAATCTCTCGACAGTAATGAAACACTTCCCATCTCGGGCTGTAATATACTATTGTCTTTGTGGCTGCGTTCGGTAATGTACCTCTACCAACTCCTTTTGCTAGCAGAAAGAAATCGATAATAACCATCGGCGCAGGTGGAAGTGAGCTGAATGAACGATTTTGAGGAAACAGAGCTATCAGAGGTACCTTTCCGAACGCAGTTTCTGACTAGATGACTAGGGTCCGATTGTGCAAGAGAAGCTTAAATGTGGCTCTGAACCAAGGTCACAAATATTGCGTTGTACAACTGGAACTTAGCGCCATCATCCGGTTCAAGAGCAGTTTAATTCTGAGCTGCCATCATTGGCGGTTTAAGACTGAGTTCAAAGAAACATAACCTCATTTCGATTATTGTGTTGTGTTACGTGCACTAGTACACCCCGATACCTATACACTTTGACATGGATTTTGAAGATTTGCTGGAGGAATTGACTGATGATGAGGACATGTTGGACCTGATTCGTATAAATGCAAATTTAAGAGAACCAAATAATTATCTTCCTCCAGATAATCAATTCGAGAAGTGGACTGATTTGAAATGCATGCAACTTTCATTTATCAAAAATGGGGTGCGTTTTGTACTACAACATATTGCTGATGAAATATCACATCCAACAGAAAGGTAAGTAATATATCCTACGTTCCACAAACTTGGTATCTATTTCATTAATAAAATTGCATTTTTTAGGAACCACGCTGTATCTACAGAAACATTGTTATTTGTAACATTGCGATATTATGCTACTGGCTCTTTTTTGCAAGTAATTGATGACTGTACTGGTATAGACAAGACGACAGCCAGCAGAACTGTCCATAGAGTGTCAAGAGCTATAGCTGGATTGCACAGAACCTTCATTCAAATGCCTGAAAGTGAAGAAGAAATGAAGACAAATAGCCAGCAATTTTAAAACATTGCTCGCTTCCCAAAATGTATATGTGCATTGGATGGCAGTCATATAAAAATTCCCTCCCCTAGAGGAGAACAAGCAGAAATCTTTAGAAACCGAAAGCAGTTCTTTTCATACAATGTACAAATTGTATGTGATGCAAACACAAAAATACAAAACATTGTCTGTAGATGGTCAGGTTCATCACATGATAATACAATTTTTAATAATTCGAACCTACGAGCGAAGTGTGAAAATGGCGAGTTCCGTAATTATGTACTAGTTGGAAACAGCGGACATGGTATTCGACCGTTTTGATTACACCTTTCGCAAACCCAGCAACCCCAGCTGAGCAGCTTTTTAATAGATCCCAAATAAGAACGAGAAACCCAGTAGAAAGACGTATCGGTATCTGGAGAAGGCGGTTTCCCATTTTGTCATTTGCAGTTCGATGCAAGTTTGAAAGAGTCGAGGCAATTGTTGTTGCTACAGCTGTATTACATAACATTGCTAAACTTTTAAAAGAAGGAATGCCCCAACTAGAAAATGAAGAAGTAGCAGCAATTGAAGCCATTAATATGGAAGTCGATGGCGTGCTTGAGGACAACGCAAAAGGAGTTAATAATTCCACAAGATATCAATTAATGCATGAATATTTTAATAATTTGTTACATTTTGTAACAATAACATTTAATAAAATAATAATCAAATAAGAATTACATTTAAACTTCGTACATTAGATGGACCGTACTGAAGATATGACATTACTATTTTTTATAAATCACCCCCTTGAAGTTTAACCCTTTCAAACATCATTAGCCCAGTCAACAAAGGACATATAAAAAAAATAAATCGGAAAGTTTTAAAATTTGGTGAGGATGTTTATTTGGGCGTACTATTGAATATATAAAAAGTTCCGAAAAATTCAAGGTGAGCTGGCGCCGCCATCTTGGAAAGAAAGTACAGTTTTATAGTGTTTTGCAAATATCCTATGAAATATCAACTTTATCACATAAACTGGTCTTAGAAAAATTAAAGAGCATTAAATTTACCACAAAAACACACAACATATTTTTTTGTCAGTGGAATGGTTTCCTCGAAAATGGCCAGCGAATGTTGCATGGATCGATAAATTGCTCGGGCAGTGGGATGACGTTATCTAAATTTCTGCTCCAAAATGTTTCGTATTTTCGATGGCGATAATTTTTATAGCTCTGTAAGAAAAAAGATTATTGAAAAATTTATTTTTAAAATATATAATAATAAATTAGATACGGTGATTTCGATGTTACAAAACTTAACAATCGAAGTAAATCAAGTTAGACAAGAGCAAGCGGAAAATCACAAACAATTTTGCAATCTCAAGGAAGACAACGAGGAACTAAAAAAAGAAAACATAGGCATAAAAAAAGAACTATTTGTAATGAATGAGAGATTAGAGCTCCTTGAAAGAGAGAAGAGGCGGAATAATATAACTATAATGGGCCTAACAACAAGTACGAGTGAACCGGAAAACTTAAAAAATGAGATGAGTACATTTGTAAAGCTGAACCTAGAAAAAGAAGTAATAATTAAAAAATCCTACAAACTAGGACCAAAGACATGTCTACTGGAAATGTAAAACAATGATGAGAAATGAAAAATAATGGAAAACAGATAATAAATTCAAAACAAGTCCAGGAATATCTTTACAAAAGACAAGTGGTTCTTCATGTGAAATATATTTCGCCAATTCTTGTTCTCGACTTCTGTGATAAGAGAAAGGCACTCCCGCAGCAAGTACATTTTTTTCTCTGAGTCTGGATCTCAGAACTTGTGCTGCATACTTTGGTAAATTTAAATCTCGAACCAAGTCGTTTAATTCACTTTGTGTAAACTTCTGTGGGTCATCGCAACATTCGGGCATGAATAAATCATGGTCTTCAGTTTCCGCATCTGATGGATAAACCTCTGCTGATGCTGAAGATGTAGAAGTAGATAGATTTAGACAATGCAGAACAGGTTTAGACACAGAAGGAATAGTCGGATATAGAATATCCTTCTTATTTTTGGCATTATATCCAAGCTTGTTCTGAAGATCAGAGATAATTTTACACTGCCTCCACATAACGAAGATGATAAAGTTGATCAAAAAATTACAATAATCTAAACCAGCACTAAAACAAATGCTCCCTTGATATCTTAATACTCTTGCATCACATAATCATATTCCTTGCTAATTTTGGTTAAACTGTTTAAAAAGCATCCTCTGACAAACATATAAGGTATGATTTTATATAACCACTTAAAATTTTGCCTAAATACCTGCTAGTTACTCATCCTCCATTATTTCGCCATGAAAATCTTTATCGTCATTATCGTCCTCTGATTCTGAATCAGATTCACCTAGCGAAATAATAAAGTGAGGTATGTTTTCATACGATAAATTTCCCATGTGTTTTCTCCAATCATCCAGTATACGTTTTTCGCAATGTCTACAAAAATTTTGCCAAAATTTCTGGAGTACATTTGGAAATTGACTCAAGCCATAAAGTCTCAACCTTACCCTTGGATGAAGGTTGAGAATTGATGTGCTTGTTATAATAGGATTTACAAAACCCCCATGCCATTTCAATAGTATTATATTGACAATGGTATGGGGGTAATCTAAGAACCTCATGTCCATGTTCCCGCAATGTCTCGTCTACCAAATATCGCCGTTGTCCATTAGTCCGAAAAGGTTTTATTAAATTCCAAAGTTGTTTCTTTGTAAATTTTTGATAGAATTCAATACTGTGATTACGCAACCATCCTTGCATTTGGCCCCTTCTACTAGAAAATGTGGGTGGTTTGTCCAACTGCACTGAATGATAAGGTGCATTGTCCATGACCACCACACATTTTTGTTTCAAACTAGCCAAAGCAGGAATAAGTTGTTTAACCACCCAATTTTGAAAAAGTTTCCCGTCCATTGTCTTATGATAATCTCTATCGTTATTTTCTGAATTTAGTAAGAACCCACGCCCTTCTACAAACCCTAAATGACATCCCGCATGTAAAACTGTAAATCTTGATCCTTCACTTTTAATTTTGATAGGATTACTTTTTAAATCTGATTCGTGTATCCAGCGACGGACTGACGAACCATTTTGGTAGCTCCAGGTTTCGTCAAGATTCACGAATGTTAAATTTTCACTAGAATTTCGAAGTTGTAAAAATTTTCTCAAAAAAGTAATTTTTGCTGCAACAACATGCTTTTGTTCACATAAAATTTTGCGACCGTTTACCTCCTGTGTGTGTAACCCATTGAATTTATAATTTTGTATAACGTTGTACGCCCCCCTTTAAATTCCAATTGTTGTCGCTAATCTGCCAAAAGCCTGTCCAAAGTAAAATATTCGTTGTTTTCATTGTATTGCCAAATTAGTCATTGCAGGTTTTTCGAAACATGAAATTTGTAAAAACATCAGTTTTGTTGCGTTTGCCAGAGAATGCTGTTTGTAAATTTTCACTTTTTGTTTTTATAACCGCTTCTAAAGTGTTTCGCCTCACCTAGAAACAAAATCAAATTATAATAACAATAATGCATTATTTTAACTTACAGCAAATATATTCTCTAGTCTCGACATTAACTCGTGGACCTTCGAACATATAAGACTGGAACGAGCATACGGCATGGCAGGTGGTTCAAAGAAGATTGACAAGGACAGATATACAATTGGTAATAAGAGCTTGTGCGCAGGAGCGCGGTAAATTTGAACGTCGTAAGCGGCGCAAATTACTTTATATGATGAATAACTTCTGGGTTTTGTATATTACAAATATAGTAACACATTTTTGCAATTTGTAATTTTTTTCGTAACCACTATGCAAAGAACAAAAACCAAATTCACAACAGCACAAATTAATTCAAAAACAACAAAATACTGAGTCATCTGCGGTCAGCTATTCTGCTGAAATCGGCCATTACGCAAACCATTAAAGCTATACGCCTTTGCGCATTACCAATGAGTTCGAGTTATCAGTTTATCCTTCTTATACTTGCGTACTATTCTATTTTCATCTCTGTTGACCTTCTTTGAACCATGGATTTAACATTACGTTATTACAAGTATGTAAAAATAGTGCATCCTTTTAACGTACAGCAAATATATTCTCTAGTCTCAAATCAACTCGTGTTCTTTAAAATCTGGCCTGTCCTTTTGAATTGGAAGTAGCATCGCTTAATCGACATTTTTTGTTATAGCAAAATTATTTTCGGCATTTTGACTTTTCCTTTGACGGATATTAAAATTATTTTTACACACTTGATAAATCATTTATTTTCATATGAATATTAAAACTAGCAGTCCAGTGAGACAAATGTCTCATTTAATAAAACACAAAAGACCGTCCCGGACGAACCAGCGTCCCGGACGGACGGAAATCACGTGGTTTCTCGAAAACCGGAAGTGTCACGTGACTGAAATTCGGTTCCTGACCTGACATGACCATTCCAAACATATAACTTTCATAACTTTTTTCTCTCTCTTACGGTTTGGCTGCTGAAACAGCGTCCCAGACAACACAGCGTCCCAGGCAAACGGAAATCACGTGATTTCTCGAAAACCGGAAGTGTCACGTGACTGAAATTCGGTTCCTGACCTGACATGACCATTCCAAACATATAACTTTCATAACTTTTTTCTCTATCTCTTACGGTTTGGCTGCTGAAACAGCGTCCCAGACAGACCAGCGTCCCGGACGGACGGAAATCACGTGATTTCTCGAAAACCGGAAGTGTCACGTGACTGAAATTCGGTTCCTGACCTGACATGACCATTCCAAACATATAACTTTAATAACTTTTTTCTCTATCTCTTACGGTTTGGCTGCTGAAACAGCGTCCCAGACAAAACAGCGTCCCAGACAGACGGAAATCACGTGATTTCTCGAAAACCGGAAATGTCACGTGACTGAAATTCGGTTCCTGACCTGACATGACCATTCCAAACATATAACTTTAATAACTTTTTTCTCTATCTCTTACGGTTTGGCTGCTGAAACAGCGTCCCAGACAAAACAGCGTCCCAGACAGACGGAAATCACGTGATTTCTCGAAAACCGGAAGTGTCACGTGACTGAAATTCAGTTCCTGACCTGACATGACCATTCCAAACATATAACTTTCATAACTTTTTCTCTCTCTTACGGTTTGGCTGCTGAAACAGCGTCCCAGACAAAACAGCGTCCCAGACAAAACGGCGTCCCAGACAGACGAAAATCACGTGATTTCTCGAAAACCGGAAGTGTCACGTGACTGAAATTCGGTTCCTGACCTGACATTACCATTCCAAACATATAACTTTCATAACTTTTTTCTCTATCTCTTACGGTTTGACTGCTGAAACAGCGTCCCAGACAGACCAGCGTCCCGGACGGACGGAAATCACGTGATTTCTCAAAAACCGGAAGTGTCACGTGACTGAAATTCGGTTCCTGACCTGACATGACCATTCCAAACATATAACTTTAATAACTTTTTCTCTATCTCTTACGGTTTGGCTGCTGAAACAGCGTCCCAGACAAAACAGCGTCCCAGACAGACGGAAATCACGTGATTTCTCGAAAACCAGAAGTGTCAGGTGACTGAAATTCGGTTTCTGACCTGACATGACCATTCCAAACATATAACTTTAATAACTTTTTTCTCTATCTCTTACGGTTTGGCTGCTGAAACAGCGTCCCAGACAGATGGAAATCACGTGATTTCTCGAAAACCAGAAGTGTCACGTGACTGAAATTCGGTTCCTGACCTGACATGACCATTCCAAACATATAACTTTCATAACTTTTTTATCTATCTCTTACGGTTTGGCTGCTGAAACAGCGTCCCAGACAAAACAGCGTCCCAGACAGACGGAAATCACGTGATTTCTCGAAAACCGGAAGTGTCACGTGACTGAAATTCGGTTCCTGACCTGACATGACCATTCCAAACATATAACTTTAATAACTTTTTTCTCTATCTCTTACGATTTGGCTGCTGAAACAGCGTCCCAGACAAAACAGCATCCCAGACAGACACGTCTATTAGATAAAAGATAATAAATCTGGCAATGCGGTAGCAAGAAAATGTCGAACAGACACTGACAGAAAAGAAAAGTTGTATCCCCTACATCACCGAATCAGTTAGTCCAACATGAAAAAAAAATCAAGCCATCTCTGTCCCAAAAAGGTCGCTTATAAGGTATAACCCATCACATCGTTTTTTCCGAAGTCGTATGGCCAATCAGAACAGAACTAAACTGCAGACGTGTTGAATTATAATGCGTCTGCACTTTACGCAAGCACCTTGACCACTATTATTTCTTATTTATTGTATCTTGAGTTGATAAATACAGACTACTATTATTAGTATTGTGTTTTCTCTTGAAATGTTCGGTTTATTCCAATTAAACGAGAGATATTTGGTCAGGTGTAATTAGATTCTATTAATTAATTTTGATATAAGAATTTTCTCACGTTACTGCACGTTTGTAATATGACTGCTTTTCGGCCAAATTTCGAGTTACCAGCGATCATTATGCAAAAAAATAATGTATACAACACGTATGAAAACAACTTTTTTTTACTTATTTGCTTGTTAAACTCGGGCTTCGCCCTCGTTAATAAAGCTGCAAATTCGTGAAAGAAGTATGAGTTTAATAATGAGTTGTACAATATACTATTGTACAACTGTCATTAAAAATCAGCAAGATCATTTTTACTGACTAAATGTAACTTTTATTAATTTGATTATAATATAGAAAGCTGTTTGTAGACATTTTTCAAAATAATCATCTTAGTTTTGACATTTGATTAGAATACAGAAAGCCTTACTAGATTTTTTCAAAATATCGACCTGTCGAACAACTGAAAGTTATTGATTTTCCTTAGTTACCTGACAAATATTGGTTTACTAAGTATTTTTAACATGTTAAAAGTGTGTACTTTTAAGGTGCTCTCTCATAATATTAATTTTGAGATATATAAATGTAGTTACCTGGAATAAAAATTTTATTTTTAATGACAGTTGTACAAAAAGTGATTGTTTTTACGAGAGTAATAGTTTTATGAGGGTAAAAATTACTGCGCTATAAAGTAGAGCTTTATTAGATAGTTTAGCGCTTATAAAGTAGCTCTTTATTTCACCTACAGATGAAAGTGCACGTTGCTATGGAAATTAATAAATAACCAATCGTTTGCTCGCAAGAATGGTGGCTATTTTGTTTATTACGGCTACATTATTTTTTTTTAATATATATTAGCGAGACCAGTATACAAAATACTATACAGGCTGGTTTGTAATTAATTAGGGCATCTAATAGGCACTATTTAGCTATTGTCTATTGTTTACTGTCTTTTGGTATGTGATAATCAAAATTAAATAACAGCACTCTAACTTACGTTTGATTTGTTTGTACATCACTATTGTCACTGATATCACTTAGTCTGGCACATATAGGTCTTGTGGTAACTTCCTACTGAGTCGTTTGTGAATGCACCTGCTTCCCAGAGAGTAATGGATCGCTCCTGAGCACTCGTTTATGTTAGAACTTTTTAACAGTTTTTCCTATGAAGTCGCGTATTGTTGGTACTTCTGTTTCGCGGTGGATTTGAGTGTTCCGCATATACCATGGAGCATTCAGTGCTATACGCAGAATTTTATTTTGGAAGCGTTGTAATTTATCAATGTGCGTCTTGCTTGCTGCTCCCCACACAGGACAACCGTAGGTTATGATAGGCCTAATAATTGATTTGTACAGCAATAACGAGCATTTCAGTTTTAATGTTGTTTTTCTATTAATAATTGGGTATAACATTGCAAGTCGAGCGTAACCTTGGGTCAGTTTGGTGTTTATGTGTATACCCCAGGTTAGTCGGGTATCGAGGTGGACTCCGAGATATTTTACAGCTTGGTCTGTCGGGTTCCATTGTACTTCTCGGTTTCCTATTCGGATTTTTGGTGGTGATTTAATTCTGCGCAATGAAAAAATTTTGGATTCGCATTTTTGCGGATTTAGCTGAATGCTCCATCTGTTGAACCATTTATATAACATGTTAACTTGATTTTGCAGTCTGTCAATTGCTACTACTATATTATCGTGTTGGGTCATTAATACTGTATCATCCGCATAGAGTGCGAGGGTGGCATCAGCAGGCTCGGGTATGTCATGAACAAAGATGTTGTACAAAGTTGGTCCCAGAATTGAGCCTTGTGATACTCCGGCATTGATACTATATGTAGCTGAATCTGTTGCATTTACTCTTACGGCGTAAGTTCTATTGGATAAGAATGATTTTAGTATGATCTGTAGGTAAGTAGGTATTTTGGTTTGACATAATTTATACAGTAATCCATCTGTCCACACTCTGTCGAAAGCCTTAGTTACGTCAAGAAAGATAGCCGTTGTATATTGTTTATTTTCATAACCACGTTCGATAGTTTCTGAAATTCTTGCGAGTTGATGTGTGGTTGAATGTTTTTGACGGAATCCAAATTGGGTATGTGGGAGCATAGAATTTACCTCAATGAAGTTGGAAAGTCTTGAATGAATAATCTTTTCGAGTATTTTTGATATCGTCGGTAGGAGGCTTATTGGACGGTAACTATCTAGATGTTTTGAGTTCTTTCCGGGTTTAGGAAATAATAAGATTATACCATGCTTCCATTCATTAGGGAAATAGCCTAGGCGTAAACATGCGTTGAATAGGCTAGCTAGAAATGCAACGGTTTTGTCAGTAAAGTTCTTTAAGACTATATTAGGTATGTTATCATGGCCAGGCGCTTTTTTGATTTTTAGGTTTTTAATATGATGTTGAATTTCAGTGTGTGTAGTGGGGCTAATTTCATCTGTAGTTGTTGGAAAGTTGTGAAGGATATAATTTTGAACATCCTGAGCGAATTCCGTGTTAACGATTTCGGTTGTGAAGACATTTTGCAAATGTTTGGCGAAAACTTCACACTTCTCGTCGTCCGTTGTGTACGTTTCTTGGTCAGCGTATAATGTAGTTATTATGGGAGGTTGTTTGAGGATTCTTTTTGTTGCTTGCCATAACGTGCAATCTTTCGGCTCTAATTCAGAGATGTATGTTTGATAAGTCGAGATTCTGTGATTTTCCAATTCCCATTTTATAGTTCGAATTAACTGATTCAAACGAGTTTTATGCATCGAATCTCTAGTGTTCTGCCAAAGTTTACGTGTTCTGTGCGTTTCTTGTATTAATCTCATTATTTCTCGTGGAGGTTGCATATAAGTTTTTGTGGGTCGTTTAGGTTGTCCTGTCGTAGCTGCTTGAATTGAACCTTTTACAGCCTTCGTTAAGTTATCTATAAGTTTGTCTATTTCATTTGTAGTATTAATTTGTGATGGGCACGTCAATGCTTTATCTATGCGGCTTTTGAATATTTCCCAGTTTATTAGTCCGTTGATTAATCGTGGTGGTTTAATTATACGTTGAGGAGCGTTCTTAAAGGTTATTATTACTGGGAGATGGTCCGAATCAAGTTCTGGCAACACCGTTTGATAAATTGGGCGAGAGAAATTTTTACATAATATGATGTCTAGTATGTCTGGGGTGTGGTCATTTCTGTAAGGGTAGTGCGTTGGTGCCGATGGTGCCGAAATTTGTATTGCATGTTGAGTAGCGAAGTCGTTTAGTCGTTTTCCATCTGGGTTGTTAGATCTGCAGCCCCAGAGAGTATTTTTGCTGTTGAGATCCCCAACAACAACTGTGGCTTCGGTGGTCGTGAACATAGCTGATAGGTCGGCTTCTTGAAGTTTTCTGTTGGGTGGTTTATAGGCGCATATTATGTTTAGTTTTTGTTGGTTATTTAACTGTATTTTAACTGCAACCACTTCGATGTTGTTGGTAGTATTATATTCAATCTCACCAGCTGATATGGATTTTTTAATTACTATTGCCACTCCTCCGGAGCCTATTGGTGCGTCTCGATCACTACGAAAAACAACGTAGCCTGGTAGTTTTAAGGGCTGATTTTTAATTAAGTGAGTTTCAGTAATGCATAGTATATCTGTGTTATGTCTAGCCATAAAAGCTATCAATGTAGCTCGTTGAGATAGAACGCCGTTGGCATTCCAGTTTGTAATATTTAAGTTTTCGTAGCTTTTAAGATCCATTTAGGAAAAATGACGGTATTATTGACAGTAGGATTGTTTTAATTTGAGCCATGTAAGGTGAAATTATTTTGATAATACTTTGTAAAATATTTGAAAGAGAAGAGTTTTCTTCTTGTGTTTTATCATCGTTCTCTGTCGTCTCTGTGTTGGTACCTCGAACAGCTTTGGCGTAACTTGGGTGTTTAGTAATATCCGAATTTCTGTTGTTTGTAGATGTGAGTCTTGAGGATGCTTGTTGCGATTTAATCTTTAATTCGGTATAAAATTTACAACCTCTGTAGTTTGCAGGGTGTTCGCCCTTGCAGTTGACACATAGTGGTGTTTCTGTGACTGTTTTTTTGCATTGAGAAAAGTGATGATTTCCTAAGCACTTCACACATCGTGGGTCTAACCTACAGTAATTACGGGTATGATTAAATCTTTGACAATTCGTACATTGTGGTATGTCTTTACTTTTCCGTTTAGGTTCCACTTTTACTATGCAGTTAAACAATGTGGTGAGACTAAATATGTTATTTTCTTTTTTGTTTTGTTTTTCTAGCTCTACTACGACTATAGGAATAGGAGCCTTCGCTTTGTTGTATAGTCTTGTAACTTTACTTGTGGGGAGGTCGAGTCGTTGTAGCTCTTCTTTTATTTCAGCGGAAGTTAATGAGTTAGGGACATTGCGTATTACGACGGTTAACTTGGCATCTTGAGGGTTGTTAAATGTAAAGTATTTAGCACCAATAGAGTCATAAAATTTGGTTAATGTTCGAAAATCGGTGGTTGTAGTAACGTTGATACGTAGTTTATCTTTTGCGTGTGCTATTGTAAAGTCGCTTAACGCTTTTTGTTTTATATCTTTCAAAACTGCTTGATAGTTCGGAGAGCCGAGTAAAAATATCGGAGGAATTTTTTCAGTTGTATCTTTAATCTGCGGTGTATTTACTTTTGTTGGCGTTGTGGTAATGGCGTCTGTGTTATTGGTTTCATCTTCTGTAATTTGTGTAAGCGGATCAAATCTATTTTTAGTTGGGAGAGGTGGGAAATCAAAAGTGTATCTTTGTGTTGCGTTTTGTGAGTAAGTGAACCGCTTGTTTCTGTCGTTTATTTCAGGCGATGTAATATTTCTTTTAGCTGAGTTTGTGTTTGTTGACAATGTAGATTCGCAAATTTCCATTTGAGAAGTTTGCTGCTGATCTGGTTGATTTATGTTTCGATCAGAGGGTGAAAGTTCACAGCATTCGTTAACTTTAGTTACTACATCTAAATGCAGATTGGAGTTAGCGTTCATCTTGTTATTTTTATTTAATAGTTCGGGAGTGCGAGGATGTGGTTGATTTTTTTGAATTTCTTTGGCTAAAGTTCTTTGATAAGACATTGAGCGCTCACCGCGGTCTGCGGTATCCGATACCGCAGGTCAAGCCCGCACTCACAGGTTGATTACGGACACTGCCCAGTTCGCGTTTTAAGTAAATTTACAAACTTTGTATAAAACTAATCGTTTAGTTAGAGCAGTAAGTAACTTAGAACACTTATTAAATAACACGTCCGTTCGCTACAATGGCCGGGCGCGAACGATACGGCTACATTAAGTAAGCCAAAAACGGCCAGATTCTAAATTCATTTGTATTTTTGCAATACATAATGTGAATTTATTTTTTTATATTCGTAGAAAAAATAACATTTACTTCTTGCGATAAAATTTTTCGCTCGTGAACAAATCTTCATCCCCCGAAAAAAAAACTATACTTTTATCTTTTGACGAAAAATACAGATATATTTACGTATCTTAATGTTTTAATGTGGTTCTTATGACACCGCTGTGATGGAGTCTATCAAAACACTGTTTCAGTATTATTGTTTTCATATGAAAAACATTGTTTCAGACAACTGACAGATTGTCATATTTATGAAATGTCAGAATTAAAAGTTTTTGATTATTTTTGTTGAAAGTAAATAAAATTAGTGTATTATCGTCGTTGAATAAAATTCATTGCAGCTCTACTTCTATTTGAGCACTCCTCGTTGCGCACGTCATGCCCCAAACCCACTCGTGCTACAATGCTCTTATTAAACTAGTATAATAATATGCTACGACAGTGCAGAAAGTACTCACTTTTTGCACTCTCATGTAATAATCATACTAGGATTGGCTAAAACGGACAACTTTTTAACAAATGTCAAATTAAAAGATTAAATTTGTTGTAGAATGCGAAACCGTCGCAGGAAAAATAGTATGTAACAGACGTGTGGGATGGCCATCGGAAAATGTATGTGAATACATGTAGTCATTCAAAAACAACTACAAATGAGTAAAAAAAGTTGTTTTCATATGTGTTGCTCACGTTATTTTTTGCATAGTGGTCCCTTGTAACTCAAAATTTGGTCGAAAAAGACTTCAAAATTTATAACTGTCAAATAGACAATTCGCAATTTCAATAAAATAGTTAAAAACGTGTTACTTTCTTTACGATTTTTTTTGTTAAAAAAGTGATACTTTCTTTATGATTTTTCGTTAAAAAAACACGAGATACAAATAAAATGTTTGCGAAAATTGAATTAATATTAAGCAAAATTGAAATAAAAATGATAGAACTGTCAACATGAATTTATTTGATAGATTATAATATATATTTAAGCGATTAGTGAATAAAGTTCAATTTTTTCCATAAAGGGAAAAGTTAGCTCACGAGGCGATAGCCGAGTGAGATAATTTCCCCGAATGGATAAAAAGTCTTTATTCACGTGTCGCATACAATATTTGATCCAACACCTCGTTATAAAATATTTTGAAAAGTATTAGGTTATTTAAAATTAGGTAAGTGAATTTGTATAGTAGGCAGTCGTGAAGTTTATGTTTGCTAGGCTAGGTATGGTTAGATCACGGCCTTCTCGATTAGCGTGCCTACGTACGTAGAAACGTCAAAATTTGTAAATTGTGCTTGCGCGAAAAAATCAAGCATTCTGTGCGTGCGAAAAGAAAAAATTTAAAGTATTTTGTTGAATGCGCCGCGCCAGCTCATCCTTCTGCAGTTTAAACGCTGAGCCAACGCTTCCAAATCCCCGGGTAACTAACGCCACTCGGATCACTCGAAAAGCTTGTAAATGAACAGGCCGCGGAGAGCCGGCAAGCACGCTAATCTAGAAGGCCGTGGGTTAGATGTAAATAAAACCAAAAATCAGTAAACAAACTTTCGATTGCGAGATTATCGTGTTCTGTGAGTTGTCGTGCTTCATGCTAAAAATGGACGTAATGGAGACCGAAAATGAAGAAAGTTTAAAGAAACCTTCTACGCAAAACTAGAAGAACAAATTGGTAAGATAGAGAACTACAGCATGAAAATTGTCATAGGAGATTGGAATGCTAAAGCCGGGAGAGAAGACATATACTGGCCAGTTATCGGGAAACACAGCTTACATACTGATAGTAACGATAACGGGACAAGGATGATCGATTTTGCTTACGGAAATAATATGGTAGTAGCAAGTACAAAATTTCCTCATAAGTCAGTACACAAAGAAACTTGGATATCGCCGGACCAAAGAACAAGAAACCAAATAGATCATCTCGTAGTAGACACAAGATACGCAAGTAGTGTTACAGATGTAAGAAGCTACAGAGGAGCGGACTGCAACACGGACCACTTCCTAGTAAAAGCCAAAATAAGGCAAAGAATCAGTCACGAAAGGGAAGAAAAAGGAGCACACAATAAACACTTTGACTCCGAGAAGTTAATAAAGAGCGAAGACATTAGAAATAAATATATAGACAGTATTGAAAAAAACTTCGAACAACAAAGGCGGCAAACCCAGCACGAGAACCAGAATAAACAAGAAATTGAAGAAAAATGGGAAACTATAAAAAATATAATCTTGAAAACGACGGAAGAGATAGTAGGGTACAACAAAAAGAAAAGGAATAAATGGTTCGATGAAGAATGCGAACAGGCAATTACACACAGAAACGAAGCAAGAAAAAAAATGCTAGGAGCCACATCCATAGAAACCATAGAAATTTTCAAAGAGAAAAGAAGGATAGCAAATGCTAAATGTAGAGAAAAAAAGAGAAAGTACGAACAGAAAATACTAGAAGAAATGGAAAGAAGCGGGGCTAGAAACAACACCAGAAAATTTTACAAAGAGGTAAAGCAACAGAAAAGAGGTTTCCAACCAAGAACACAGCTATGTAAGGATGAAGAAGGGAAATTAATTGGAAGCAAAGCAGAAATACTCAGAAGATGGCAAGAATATTTTGAAAAACTGCTAAATGCAGGTACTGCTAAGGAAACGGAAGAAACATGGGAGGATCGAGGAGATGCAGATAAAATAAGTCCACCAACGCGAGAAGAAGTTGAAAAGGTACTAAAAGCACAAAAAAATCACACAGCCCCAGGAGAAGATCAAATATCAACGGAAATGATGAAATATGGAGGACCAACGGTAGTAAAGGAAATGCATAAACTAGTACAACAAATATGGGAGGAAGAAACAATGCCCAAGGAATGGAATGTGGCAATCATATGTCCAATTCATAAAAGCGGAGATAGAGCGACCTGTGGAAATTACAGAGGAATAGCGCTACTTAATGTGGGCTATAAAGTACTGAGCAAATTAATAGGTAAATAACTAAACATGTGGATGGAAAAGACAGTCGGAGACTACCAGTGTGGCTTTAGAAAAGACAGAGCAACCACAGACCAGATATTTACAATCAGGCAAATAATGGAAAAGTTCAGGGAGTACAACATCGAACTCCACCACCTATTCATAGATTTTCAGAAAGCATATGACACAATAATCAGGAAAGAACTATATACCGGGCTAGACGAGCTAAAAGTACCGAGGAAACTTATAAGACTAGTAAAAATGTGCCTTACAGACACCAAAGCCAAGGTCAGGATACAAGGACATCTGTCGGCTGATTTCGGTATTGACAGTGGGTTAAGACAAGGAGATGCGATGTCAAGTACACTATTTAACTTTGCCTTGGAAAGGGTAATACGAAGAGTACCTGTGAATCCCGGAGGCACGTTATACAATAGACAATGCACAATATTGGCATATGCCGATGATATCGACATTATAAGCAGAACAACGCAGGATCTGAAAGAAATAGGGTCCCACCTCGAAGAAGCGGCGGCCACACAGGGACTACAAATAAATACGATGAAAACAAAGTATATGATAACCGCAAGAGAGAAAGGTAGATACGACAATGTTTCAGATATCGTAATAAATCAAAAAAGATATGAGAGAACCAACAAATTTAAATACCTAGGTTCAATAATCAACGAGGAGAATGAAATAGGGGAAGAGGTGAATGCGCGAATTGTAGCGGGTAATAAATGCTATTTCGGGCTAAGAGGCATACTAAAATCTAGTGTATTATCAGTGAAAAATAAAGTGAAAATATACAAAACAGTTATTAAACCCGTAGTGACATACGCGGCGGAAACCTGGTGCATAACAAGAAAAGAGATGAAAAGGCTGGACACGTGGGAAAGGAAGATCCTAAGGAAAATATACGGACCAGTGAAGGAGAACGATGAATGGCGTATACTAACAAACTTGGAACTGAAAGCACGATACGGGGAAGCAAGTATATCTGCCGAGATCAGAAGTAAACGCATAAGTTGGCTTGGACACGTAGAACGTATGATGCCCTCCAGAGGAGTTAAGAAGATTCTAGAAAAAAAACCAGAAGGCAAAAGAAGCAGGGGAAGACCAAGACTCAGGTGGTTAGAAGAAGTGCAACAAGATCTGGAAATGTTAGAGGTCACAAGATGGAGGAAGAAAGCAAAGAACCGCAAAGAGTGGAAAAATATTGTAGAAGAAGCCAAAAAACTGGAGAATGAATAAGGAATAACCAGAAATCACATGCCCACAACCGCACTAGCAGTTATGACAACTAAGAAGAGGAGTCGAGCCCCTCCAGGGCATGCTACCAGGAGGGTTGAGCGCGGGTGACTACCGCGTCTCGCAAAAAGTGAAGTTTAGAAACCCCGTTGGGAGGTCCAAGGCCTACAGGGCCTGCCGCACCGTGGAGTAAGTAAGTAAGTAAGTAAGTAAGTAAGTAAGTAAATACATCCTGTAAAATTCCACTTTCAAGTTTTAAACATTCCAGTTTTCTATTTAATGTTCAAACGGAAGGATATGGTAA
Organism: Agriotes lineatus; assembly: GCA_940337035.1. Taxonomy (NCBI): domain Eukaryota; kingdom Metazoa; phylum Arthropoda; class Insecta; order Coleoptera; family Elateridae; genus Agriotes; species Agriotes lineatus. The sequence goes on along the minus strand of CALNHX010000053.1, from coordinate 125,080 downwards.
ATGCAGCTTTAATAGGCTATTATAACCACTGGTTCCAAAGGTAAATTTAAGATGTAATGCGGCCCTGGCAGTTTCATTGAATGATGGAATGAAGCAGTTGGTTTTGCGATGAATAGCATTAATTTGACCAGGATTGAAAATATTTTCTAAATTTTAAATTTTGTGGTTTCTTTCTCTTGTCAGTTCATTGCTCAAAATCTTCTTATTATGGTTTTAAATACTAATCGGCAAACATTTAGTATAGTTGAAACTTGGTTTTAATACGTTTCTATAATCTTTTGAAGCTCATAGATATTCTTGCCACTGACATTTTGTTAACCATTGGTCTCCCGTGAAATGCTGATTATACAAGCGAAATCCATCCATATTTAAGAATTTCTTGTTCCACCATGTCTTTCAGCGTTGATTTTTTGAGAAACTTGTGAAAATAAAATGCCTGACTTGTATTATTACAATTAAGTGCTGAGCAGCCTGTCGTAGTGACAGCAAATAAACTTAGATATTTCGTTATTCAGTTTGAAAGCGAGTTGTCAAATTGTATAAAAACAGATACTCCACGAGATTGGTTCCAACCAATGAAAAACGGGCATCCCACATGTCCCAACTCTTATTTTAATATTACACAGGGACTCTAGTACCACCAAGCCTACAAAAACTCCGGAAAATATGTGAACTAAATCTAAAATTCCCGTAAGGGGAACTAAAGAACCAATAAACAAACGTCACTTTGCTATTGCTGTTATTACGTCAGATAGAATTGTCTAATTTTCAGGTTTTTTAGTGCTGTTGCTCATTAGTTTTGTTGTTCTTTGAACATTTTTGTTAGTATTGGTTTTCTTCGTTAGTTCTGTTTGCTATTGTTTACCTATTCGCCGTTTAAATTTGGGCGGCTTGGTTTATTACCATAAAATCGTAAGTATTAAATGCTTCCTAAAATGCTACCGTAAGTTGCAGTTATATATTTATGTAATACTAAATTCCTTTTACATAGGATTACAATGAATTATAAAGCAAGAAAGCTTTTGTGCATTCAGAAATAAGAAGTATATTTGCAAATGTCATAACGTGTTTTGATGAACAGTAGACTTCTGGAACGTTGATATTTCCGGTAGATCAATCTACAGAACGAGCAGCCGCAGCAACTGGAAAATCAACGTCTCTCATAAAGAAAGTTCATAAGGAGTATCCTACAGCAGGTAATACATAAAAGATAATAATATTATTTCACAGCATTGTCATTAAAAAACTTAACCCATTAGCGCCCACAGATACCATATGGTATCAGTAAACCAGCCATTCATTAATCCCGGGTAGTAATAAACACATTATTCTAAGAAGAGTTTAGCAGGTACCGTTGGAACACCCTTGAAATGCAGAGCACAAAGATGTCATATTTAGTCATCTCCGAGTTTTTGGTGCGGTAGTAGCGTGTGCTGTAAAAGTGACAATTTTCAAATCGTGAAAATATGGATATTAGCTGGGCGTAAGTATGAATGTTTTGTTTATTTGTTAAAATTTTTCTGATTTTCCACATTCAATATGTTGAAAATAATGTGTAGAATTATACAGTGTAACAATATTTTAAATATTTTGCTTATCACGTAGATAGTAGGGCCGTAAAGTGCACTGATAGCATATGGTATCCGTGGGCGCTTGCACTACCTCATTTTTGAAAAAACGTTAATATATTTCCTTTATTGTACCACATGATGAATACTCTTATGTGAATTTCAGTCCTGTATTTTCGTTATCTCAAGCTTTGGATATGCTAGAAGAAGATGACGATATTGCAACACAACTAGATGAAATATTTATTGAACCTCCAAATATAAGTGTTGAGACCGACGAGGATTCAGCCAGTGAAGATGAGGGAGGAATGGTCTGTAATTTAACTGGTCGTCAGTTACGTGCCCCAGCTGAAATAAGATTGGTAGATAACCAACGCCTTGGGGGTAACGCCACTTTCTCGGACGATGAAAGCGAGCTGCCACCATCTACAGAAGCAGATATGTCTCCAGTAGACGACGCAATGCCTTCAACGTCTACACAAACTGTGGATGAAAAAAATGAATGGATTCGGGACAATCTAAGAAAAAGGGCAGATTTCGAGTGGATACAAGGCGACCTAGAACCTTCTACACGTCCATCTCCTTCAGCAAACAACGCGCGGTACGAAAGTATGACGATGAGACAGTTGAATATCTCATGCAAGAAACTCAGCGATATGCGCACTTTTTGAACCAAAACGATCCAAAAATTACAGCATTAGAAATTCGCTGTTTTCTTGGGACTCTTCTAAGTGGTTACAATGATCTACCTTCAAAAAGATTATATTGGGATATGCAGGAAGATGTTAAAAATACACTTGTAAGTAACGCAATGCGACGAAATCGATTTCTCCAGATTCAAAGATTTCTACGGATAACACAATGCCGTCTGATTCAGACAAAGCATGGAAAATACGTCCACTACTGGATCTAATAAAGAAAAAATGCCTTGATAACTTTGTGCCTTCACAATCATTAGCTTTTGACGAATCTACGATTCGATATTATGGCCGCCACGGATGTAAACAATTCATCCGTGGCAAACCGATCAGATTTGGATACAAAATGTGGTGCCTAAATACAAATGATGGTTATCTAGTCAATTTTTATTTATATCAAATTAAGAATCCCCACGGTGTAGATCACTACGACACACTATTTGGAAAAGCGGCTTCACCATTAGTGCTGATGTTAGATCAGTTGCAAAACAAAGATCTGCCATATAACATTTACATGGACAATTTATTTAGTGGAATGACTTTGTTTTTCTACCTCCGCACATTAGGTTATGGAGCAGTTGGTACAATCAGGGAAAATCGGGTGCCAAGAAGTTGTCCAATAACTGACAAAAAAAGTTTTTTAAAAAAGAATAGGGGCGAAATGCAACACTACTTAGAAATGAACAGTGGAATTCTCTTAGTACGGTGGATGGACAATTCTGCTGTTACTATTTTGTCAACAAGTGGTGGGGTTATGCCTATTGGAAATGTAAAACGATACTCCCAGAAAGAAAGGAAAAATGTTATGGTCGCTCGTCCAAATTGCATTGCCAAATATAACAGCATGGGTGGAACAGATCTAATGGACCAGGGTGTATCGCAGTATCGTGTGGGTATACGTGCAAGAAAATGGTACTGGCCCATAATTACGTGGTCATTGGATGTGGCCATTATGAACTCGTGGTTTTTGTATCGACAAAATCACAAAGACACGCCTCTTCTAAAATTTCGTCGAGATATTGCACAAAAATATTTAAAACGATACGCTGAGCTACCAAAAGGTCCTGGTAGAATAAATCTTTCCCGTAATGTTCTTTCGAAACTTGAGATTTGACAGAATGAACCATTTAGTTATGTCTTGCAACAGGCGAAGATGTGCCGGAGATGGATGTAAATCTTTTGGACGAACCATGTGTCAGAAGTGTAATGTTGGGTTGTGTATGCCATGCTTTGTAAAATATCATACTAGATAAATAAATCAGTAGCTTGTACATAACTTTTTTTGCAGTCTATAACATGTTCTATGGCCGCAAGAATTAAATAAATGAAATTACACGATTTGAATTTTTTGACCCCTAAAGTGCCCACGGATACCATATGGTATCAGCCCTTATCTCATTAACAAAAAAGGTGAATTTATTATTTTATAAATAAGAAAAGTAAAAAGTCTGAAAAATTAAGAAAAAATTCATTCGGGTGCTAATGGGTTCTTACTTCTTTAAGGTTTAAAGTCAAGCATGAATAATGTGTTTTGTCGTCGAGAGATGTCGACGCTATCGCCTCGAGGACGTTAGTAAACATACAGAAAACTATAAGGTAGCTATTGCACGTACACCGAAAACTATGAAATCCCCAGTTGGTGAGAAGCTCAGACGGAACGTTATACTACTGACCACCAGATGGCGGTCACTGTAAAAGTATGGTGGCTTGATGGCGGGATTTTCAAATTGGAATGCTGTTCGACGATTTATTTGACGTTGGGCTAGGAGCTGTCGGATACGGGAATCCTTAAAGGCTCATTTAAACAGTTCTTGTGCAATGCAATGCACGACACAGAATTGCCTGTAAAAATTAATATAGCTCATAACTGACCTTTTTAAGCAGGGCCACAATGCCACAAATATAAAAATAAATAAACATGAAGACCTTTAATAAGTTAGTGTAATCTGTCCTTGTGCCAAATATGTGCTTTGAACTAAAAATATGTTGACAAGAAAAATAAAAAAGGTATACACCGTTCAATAGTTATTTTCTTAGTAGGTAGACATGGAATTTTGTTTTTATGTTTAATAAAATTAAAACTCCCTAGAATCTCTTTCTGACATTTTTTCAGAATCAGCTGTTAAGTACAGGAGGCTCACGAAAGTGTCTCACAAACACAACTGCCCAAGATTGAGAAAAGTGCATTAAGAGAAATGTCAGATGTCATTTTCAAAAATATTTTAGTAGGCAAATGTCATTATGTCATTCATTTGACACTATTTCTGTTAGCTAATGAAGCCATTACACCACTCAGTTAGGTAATGAAGCCATTACATGACTGAGTGGTGTAATGAGCTTCATTACCTAACGGAAATAGTGTCAAATGAGTGACGTAATAAGTTACTTATTCCACTGGAGTAGATAAACAATTTTTATACAATTCATAATTACATTAAAAAAACGACTTTTATTTATTATATATATTTATTATCTAATAAATTTACCTGACAAAACTAAAAAATTATTGACAATGACATACCACAACTATATATTTATATATTTATTAATTTATAACATATCTATATTACAGTGTTTTCCGATTGCTTTTCACCGTGTATCAGTTGTGTTTCACTATTTGTCAAATGTAGTAATTCCCATTTGTCAATATTGACAAGTGTTGACAAGAAGGAAAAGCTTTTGAGATAAAGTGAAACGCAACTGATACATGGTGAAAAGCAATCGGAAAACACTGTATAAATCAATACTAATTTTGTTTAACAATTTAGCAACAGAAGTACACAGCTTAGAAATTAAAGTAAAATATCTAATTTCTACAAGACAATATATAAGCGCAGATGTATGTGTTATTTGACAAAAACAAATCATAACCAGCAAATCTGAAAGTCCTGTCTCGAAGCTTAGTAAGTGTGTGATCCGAAATAAAATTTCCTGAGAAATCAATAACAAAAAAGTTCTTCATATGTATCAAACCACATTGTATAGAGAATACCACAAGGTTATTGCTAACTAAGCTAAATCCAAAACTATTGTCACTTCTACACCACAGTATGTATTTGCAGCGTTCATTTTCATGTACTCGCTCTGATCTCCATACTGCGTTCGTGTCTGCTGTCCACAAGCTCAGGTCCCATGTGTTCTTTGAAAAAAGTTCCAAGTTTACGGAACATTGCCTCACAAAAATCGGCATCATATTCGATGGTTTCAATATAAATGTCATTGGGTGTCCAAACCACAAAATCACAGAAATGTCTATTCGTTGCAAACATCTGACCTTGGACTTGATAATAATAATTATGTTTCCGGTTCAGTTGTAATTTGTTGTCGACATATTTTAAACAAAAGTTGCGCAAATTTTTGGCGGCATTGAGGATGCTTGAACTGTTAAGTGCCGAGTACGGACATTTTACTTCCAGAACTTTATCTTCACCTACCAGTCCATCGGGCGAAGCTCCAAGGAAGCCAGACCCCTCCTGTTTACAAACATAAAGGCCACACCTTTCCACTTTCACACCAGTTTCTCTTTCGTATCGTGAAATTGCATTATCTTCATTGATTCTGCCATGCTCAATAGCTCTCGTGGCAGGTACAACCGAATACAACAACGATTTGACCAATGTCCCATATTTACTCCTTCGCTTACACACTAAACCAAAATTTGAGGCAGTTAAACGACATTTTCTTTCCTCATGCCACCGATCAGAGTCTCTCTGGAGTCTTGTTTGTGTCTCAATTTCTTTTTGTTGACTCTCAGTCACATCTAAACTTTTCAGCAGTTCTATAACCAAGGCCTCTACTTCTAATGCTGGCAAATCAGGTTTTTGGCAGCTTCTTCCGTAGTCCAATCCGACATAGTTATTTTCTGATGCCCCCTGTGTGAGGTTCAGTCTTTTTCGTACTCGCGATCTCTCCCCAAGGTCTTTCCGAATACGTACAAGCCTTTTTAATCTTGCACCTGGGCTTCTTGACAAAATCTTCCTTGAGGTTTCAGTCAACCAAGCAGGACCAAATTGGAACGCTAACGCAGCCCCATAGCAACGCATGTTAAAAGAATTTCTTCGTCCTAAAAATGTTTGTTTACCACAATTGAATTTTGCAACTTGCCTCATAAAGGTCTCCGCGAGGTTGCTGGTTGAATTTGTTATCAAGCTATTTGAATTGGCGGTGAGTCTCCCAATGATCTTCATAATTGACGTTTTAAATTCACCCGATGCAGTTTCATAGGCATATCCATTGTCAGCAGACTGTCCGTGCTTTATACAGTTGAATGGAGTACAGCGCTCATGTTTACCATAGACATGGGGAATTACATTTAGGAGCTGTTCTTTAAGTTCTCGATGGGATGGATTGTCTTGTCTGGAGTACATCGTAATTAATTTGCGGCAGCTTTTGCCAATATGGTTGATCCTTGTAACAGGTAACATTTTCTTACTAGCAGCTGATTGACCGGCTAAGTTATGAAGATTCTTTGTAACATTTTTGACTAAATGGTTGGCACATTCAATTTTCTTTATACTTCGGCTGTATGGAACAGATGCCAGAATCCGAGAATGGACACTGGAATCACCATCGCCTACAAACTCTGTGTACTATAGCTTGTGCATGGTTTCACTATTTGTGAACCCCTCTACCAGAATGTCGGCCTCCATCGCCGGAGAAGATCCAGTCCAATTTTTGTAGCATTTATGAGAAGGCGCTTGTACTTTCTTCGAACTTGCAATAGCACAAATGCTACAATATTTGTTCCTAACTCCCAGGAACAAGAGTTTTTTTGTCTGATGGCCTATTATACACGCCACTCCTGACTTTGAAGTGAATTTGTGACCGTAGGACCGATGGCTCCAACCTCCATCCACTATGACTTTACATCGGCCAATTTCACCCATCATGTTACCACTTTCTCTTGCGAAACTTAATTCTTCCTTACCTGCTTCGGTGATAGAATGTGATAGACACTCATACCATGCTTCTCCTACCATTTGCTCGAACTTGACGTAAGTATTGCGACATAAACCTGGAATATCTAGAGTGGCGCAGAAATCTTCTAGTGCAGCATATCCCTTGCCATTGGCGACTGTTGACCAAATTGACAAAAAATTCACATTGTCTTTTTCACTCCCTTGCTCATTATTAGTTTTTATTTTGCGTACAGCACTGCACCCAGTACATTTGAAAATTAGCGTGCTGCTGAAACCAAGACTGTTCTCATGGTCAAAGGCCAAGTATCCCGTCTTCTTCACTGAGCATTCATGATTTTCCAGTCTTCGCACATCAGTAATGAATGATGCTATGTCAACGATGCGCCTCCCACTCAGCTTACTCATGTTCGGGTCATACTGACCAGGAAGCCGTACCACCTCACGTTCCGGTGACGGGAGATCCGTTTCCACTTCTGGCCAGTACGTTTTCCTCTGTGTTCCTGGTTCCTCTGAAATGCTGCTTTTCAGAGTTTCAGGTGGCGATGGTGCCTCTGAAATGATGCTTTCCAGAGTTTCAGGTGGCCATGGTGCCTCTGAAATGCTGCTTTCCAGAGTTTCAGGTAGCGATCTGCTGAAAAATGAGTAAGTATTATATTGCAACACTGTTAAACTGGATAGTATTCGGATAATGCGTTGATTTAAAAAGGTGGCAATATTTTACCACCGCTTTGGCCTGGCACCAATACAAAAATTTAAAACCCGTCGCCACTGATCAGGAGTAGTGATCAAAAATATAATGAAAATTAAAAAATAAAACAATATTACTATTATTTTTTTATATATTAGAAATTTCAGCTAACAGGTTTAATTAAGAGTGTTACTAATTTATTTTATAGAAATAATAAATTAGTGGTGTCAACACATATTAATAAATTAAAAATTATATTGATTGACGTTTCCCTAATATTGATTAGCTTCTTCAGAACACATGTATTAACAAGGAAAGTTTATAATTGAATATATCTTTCCATTTTTATGTTATCAAAAATTATTAGTTTTCCTTGGATCTTTAAATTTCATATGATATCCGTTCTATTCAGAATAAACAATTTTTGCTACAGTTATCTTCAAATTATACATTTAAAACAATGGTTTATAGAATTATGTGAATTCCTTCTTTGAACGTATACTTACAGGACATTTTAAAATAAAAAAAACATATAGTTTCTACTTTAAAGCTTGTTTGTCGGATTATGTCTTTGGTTTGTTTGGTTGTTCAGTAGTTTATCTGTTTTGTTATTTCTTGATTTAAATAATTGATTGTAAATTCCTTCAATTTTAATTCTACTGTATTTAATCAATTGTTTTTCTTTTTTGCTGTTTCTTATGGTGTCTTTTCTTTAGCAATAACATGTTTGATCGCTTTTGACCTTGTAATGCACGTTTAAAACATCTGACTATTGAGAGCAGTAATTACTTAAAGAAACTGATATTGTGGAGGTTGACACAACAAACCCGATTAAACTCCTACTCCAGAAAATTGCTAAATATCAGTTTCATTAGTCAGATGTTTTAAACGTGCATTACAAGGTCAACAGTGGTCAAAAATGTTATTGCTAAAGACAAGACACCATAAGAAACAGCCAAAAGGAAAAACAATTGATTAAATACAGTATAATTCAAATTTCAGGAACTTACAATCAATTATTTAAATCAAGAAATAACAAAACAGATAAAACTACTGAACAATCAAACAAACCAAATAGGTACACAATCCGACAAGCAAGCTTTAAAGTACTATATGTTTTTTTATTTTAAAATGCCCTGTATATGTTCAAAGAAGAAATTCACATAATGTATTTTGAATAAAGCCTTTCACACCATCAATTAGTTTGACAAACTAAACTGATCAGTCTGCTTTAATGACGGCTACAGCTAAATAAAAATGTTCGTACATACCGCTTGAAATGCAATCCTCGTCGAGATTTCTTCTGGAATTGAAACAGCCGCGGCATTTTCTATTCTTATTAAACTCACTAACACCAGTAACATACGCAAATAATAACACCCTGACGATTTTTATTCAAAAGAATCTACAAGTATAACTTTGACCGACCTGCAACCAAATCTATCGAAATACTGATGACGCTGCTAAATCTAAAAATCAACGAACTAACGGAACATTGTTCGTCAGCTGTCTTCTATTTCATATTCCAGTACTTGTGCCATCTTACGGCGAATAGAATAAACGTAGTTGCAGTAGCACGGCAGTAGTTGTCGAAGCTTCTGTGACACGCCACAAAATTAAGGTGCCGCCACTCTCCACTGAGGTAGAAATTTGAATATTTCCATTCAACAAATTTGATTATTTATGAAAATGGACAGTATTGTTCCATTCACTTAGAATAATATTGTAATATTGACCAACACGCATTTTTTTTTACGTTGATCCACGAGCGGCTTTGAAATATAATGAAATTATGCGCAGTTTTCCAACTTTTTTCGTCGCAGTAAAAAAACTACACATTCAAAAAATTGTAAAAAATTAGGTTGCGTATAAATGCAATAATAATTCGTGAAAAAAAAACAACAGGAAAAATTGTCCATTATTTATGGAATGAATGGAGAAAAACCTGTTTTTTTTTGGTATTTTTGATTATATTCAAATACGAATGGCCAGATCTACGTGAAAAAAATATATATTGCAGGAAACCAAACCTTACATAACATATATTTTTTTCAGAATTTTTGAATGTAGGGTTCAAAAATTGTGGGTTGACTTTAAACCTTAACATCTCAGCAGAAGAAGAAACTCAAGGAATACTCAAAGAAAAACGTTCTCGACGATTTTGATTCAGGAGTTTTGCAAAGAACGATTCATGAAATGTTTACTGCGGAACATAAAGTGGTACCGAGGCTAAACGTATTAGTAAACAGATTGAATGAAAAAGTTAACTATACTGATCGTCGAGAAACTTTGAGAAGGAATCTAAACGAAATACGCTTTCATTATAAAAAATGTTGTGACAAAAGAAAATTGCTCATAGAAAGGAGTGACATTGAAGAGTGGCATTCTAGGTATTTAAGGAAAATCGAAGAAAACTGAGAGCTAGGTGTGAACAAAAAACCTGTAACATTCTTAGAACAAACATATATTCATCCTAATTAAGGAGTAGGAAAATGCTGGAAGTCAGATGATGGACCAGGTCTTTACAAAAGATACATTTAAATGACTCGGGATTTTGACAATCGGTATATTGCAAAACAAGAATCGATTACAAGCAAGTCTCTTATAAGAAGAATATACTGTATTTGGGTCAGCATTTTTTCTCTTTTCAGCTTTTTTTTGCTCTGGCGATGATAATGTCTATTTCCATTGTTTAAAAACTTTTTGTATTAGTCTTTAGGATAATTGATAATTAGGCAATTTAATGTATTTATTTTATATAATCTCTCAGTAATCATAAAAATATGTATTGCATTCTTAGTTGTTCTATGTACTATTATTTTTGTTACAATGAATTTATTTAATAAGTAGTGGTTTAGTAACTTAAACACTGTTATATGTAAAAGAACTCCAATGATTTTTAAAATAAAATGTTTAAATTTCCCACGTTTACGAATGTTTATAATTTTTCAACGAAGTGTAATTTTCAAACGGAGCTAGCGCCAGCCTCCCCTACCCGGGGTTTTTGTGTGCTTGGTGGCACTGTATGTGTTGATTTTTTTATATTTTATTTTTCCTTCTTGGTCTATACGTATTTGAATTGACTGGCGTCATTACCCCGAGTCCATGGCGGCATGTTCAGAAATTATTTTTTATGACAATTTTCTTTACAGTTGCAGTAACAAAAATGTATATAAAGATTCTTAAGAGTGTGTATAATAGTATAAATTATTTACCTAGTTAATAAACATGTTTTTGATACTGAAAAAAATTAAAGTCCCTTAAGGTCTACCCTAGTAGAAATGTTTATATTTTTGTTTTCTTCTCCAAGATGCATCGGACACCACAGCATAGGTAAATGAAGGTCCATTAGAAAACATTGTGAGAGTTCCTGAAACGTTGAATTCCCTCAAACCACTAGAAGAGTATGCTGTTGCATATGTTGCGGGATTCATCGCCAAAATCAAACTGAAATTAGATAATTGTTTGATGTGGAAATATAATGTTCTTATTCGAAGAGCAGAAGACTTTGATCCTCTGCACCAATTTATAGCAGCCAAAGAATATGGGAGGAAGAAACTCCACAGACTGAAATATTGTAATGTTCATTTCATTAAGAATCTTGTAAGAATGTACAACATTGTATTGTACGTTTTAAAGTTGGATTCCCACAAACCAGACATTTTATCATGTGTATATTTTACAATTAAACGGAACATAGATTTTAAGTTCAGCCCATGCGAGCATTCAAAGAACTTTACCGACCAAATAATCAATTTTTTTTGTAGATTATTAATTTTTTATTATTTGAAAGGGGTTGATAATGTTTTATGCGGGAAAGATGGTCGAGATGTTCCTGAAAACTGCAACAACTTGTTGACAGGCAAAACATATGTGCAGTAAATATAAAAGTAAATGAAACATGTCCCTCCCTATTATGAAATATATTTATCACTTATAGAATCTATCCAGAAGAAATTCTTAACATATTTATCTTTTAAGTTAGATGGTTTCCATCATGAAAGAGGTACCCCATATAAAGACCGTTTAACAACGCAGTAACCATATGTGTCCTGTTCTATTTATTGTAAACTTTGATTATAGCTGTTAAATGATAAGTCATCTTTAACGGCCGTCGGCTGTTTAAAATCACGTGATGGGAATTAAATTTATTACCAAAAAGCAGTAGGCTAGCGCGTTTGCGATCTAAGTAATTACACATATGCAATCACAGTAACAATATCAGCGCAAGTGTTACCTAGGAGAGAATAAAAAAATTAGTTACAGAAGTGTCATTTTCGTTTTTTATGATTATTGCAAGCAGTAATTATGAATGAAAAAGAGAATTTTGAAATTCCTGCTGAAATAATAGAAGAAGCATCTATAGCAAGCATTAATTTGCTACCCAAGAAAACTAAAGAGCGTTATGAGAAAGAATATGAAGAATTTGTTATATGGCGAAAAAGTAAAAATGTTAATTGTGTTAATGAAGCTGTATTACTAGCGTATGTTAAAGGAAAATCAGAGGTCTATTCTCCCAACTCCATGTGGACTAAGATTTCAATGCTGAAGCTGGGTTTAAGTTTTCGAAAACATTGATATTTCGAGATTTGGCAATCTTTTCTTGTTTCTGAGGCAAACGAGTAATGATTATAAATCGAAAAAGGCGAAGATTTTAAGTGTAGAACAAATGACTAAGGTCTTGTTGGAGGCAGATGATCAAAAGTGGTTGCTTGAAAAGGAAATATTAATCCTTGGAATCTTTGGTGCTTGTAGGCGTAATGAACTTACGTCACTAACCCTGGACGATTTCGAAGATGTTCTTATTACACTAAGGTGCACCAAAAACAAGAAAAGTAGATCATTTGTCATTCCAAAGAAAGACATCCCTTTCAATCCATATGGATTGCACAAAAAATACGCTGATCTGCGTCCCGTGAACCTGGAAACTCGTCGATTTTTTATTGGATACAGAAACGGTAAATGTGTTAAGCAAGTTGTGGGCTATCATACAATTGGGAATGTGCCAAAGAAAATTGCAATGTACTTAAAATTGGAGAATCCTAAGCTCTATTCAGGGCATTCATTCCGGAGGTCTTCAGCTACCATGCTAGTTGAAAATGGTGGTGACCTGCTGTCCGTGAAGGAGCTTGATGGTTGGGACTCCTCCTCAGTGGCAGAGACGTACCTACATTGAAAAGTCGGTCTCAAAGCGAATGAACATTACAAAACAACTGTCATCTTCAAGTACAACAGCGAGTACCACGGCAAGTAGCAATAGCGAGTCTCCTCTAGACGGATTGCAAATTTCGAGTAACAGCGGCTGCGAATTTAATTTCCATATACATTACCATGAAAAATAAATAATGAATACCTATATTGTCTTCTAATTATAAAATTCAATAAATTATTTTTCTAAAATTTGTAACAGTATTGTATCATGAAATAGTAATTTACGATGCACGTAACGTTATCAAGCTTTTTACATTACGAGAGGTTCAATGAACGAGCGACATTAGGAGCGAGTTCTTTAAAATTCTCGAGTAATGTAGAAAGCAGATAATGTTACGTATATCGTAACGCGGTTTATTTTATCCTAAAATACTAATTTAAAAAAAAATACGAAAAATGGTTATTAATGACACAACAGCCAGCGGTAGTAGCACTAGTAAGATAAAAACTCAATACTGTATCGTTGGTAGCACTGTCAGGTTATGTTAAATTTGAGAATGTCAGGTTTAAGTTTTGCGTCAGTGTGTGTCAAATAACAAGCAAAACCTAACCTACTAACATCGAATTTGACATTGACTGACAAAAAACTTCAGTGCTGTCAACATGTGATTAAATGCTAATAAAGTATCGTTATGTTTTTTTTTCTTAACAGGTGAGTTTATGAGTTAGTTATTTTTATTTGTGGTTTATTCATTCTAGGAATTAGCGATTATTTATTGAACTGACTGAAGCAGTAAGTAAATTTAAGTCTACTTTATTTTTTGAATTGGAGGTTAGGATCTATATTTTAGGTTAAGATGTACGGTGTTGATATGAACAACGTAAAAATACTTCGAGAATTCCAGCTGTCGTTGATGCAAAGAAAGTTTGGCAAAGAGTTTGACAAAATGGCGTTCGTGGCATATGTCCAAGTAAAGAGCGAAATCATGAAAGACCCCGAAGTAACACAAATTATGGTGGCAAATAGCAGCATTCACGTAGATTACACCGTAATACCGAAATGCGTTATTTTTAAAATAGAAAGAATTAACAACGAAGTAATCGTACGATGCAAAAGACCCTTAACAGTGCTGTTAAATGCATCTTAACGCAACTCGTTGCTAAGGAGTTATTCTCATAATAACATAATAGAATAAAATAAACTGACGCCTCGGCTTACAAACTTCAACCACAGCTGTTATTTGCTCTGTATCGGCCTTGTACCGTTAATAACTATTATTTATGAAAAACCATATCTGGCTTGAAAGACAATGTTTAATATTAGGTGACTGTATTTACTTTATGTTGGTTCAATTAACTTCTGCTGTTTAATTGACACTTAAAGATCTTTTTTATTTTGACTCGTAATAAAATACATTTTTCCTGAAATCGTCAAGAAAGCGGGCCATGTCAAGCCTCAGTTTGATCTTGAAAGTGTGACTTTGCAAGACTAGTCACTTTTGAGATTTTTGCAAGACTGGGCATTTTTACATTGCGTTACCTAGGTGACCGGTCACCTTCACCATGCACCTTGATGCAATAGGATTTTATTTTTAAATATGTCAGAGAAAAACTAAAATTCTCCAGCTTTCTCCGGGACTCTTTATTTGCATAAGGTTCGGTGTAAGGCCTAGGCACATACAATATTAAATATCTTTGACAGTGTTGATTTTTGTTAGGACGCTAACACCGTAAGTATCCCTAGAAAAATAATAAACCGTTGGTATAGAATGAAATGTCCCTAAGACAGAAAGAGAACTGAATGTCAGCGCCTCTAGTGGCCGGAAAGTTCATTTTGGCGGGAAATTGAAAATACATTTCTGGTAATATTTTACTATACTGTATATTGAAATTTGATATTTGATAACCTAGCATGAGACAATCAGTGATAATCATAGAAATCCATAAATCATCGTATTGGTCCATGCTGGTTTATCAAGATCGTTTTCACATGGCAGCTTTGGTTTTCACTTCCTTGGGTACTGATATTTACAATTTGTGACCAAGGTATAATTACTCGACGTTATTCTTGGGCTAACAGTCAACAAAAGAAAAAAACGACATAATATAATAGTTGATTTATTGTCCAACAAAAAAATCTCCATTTATAGGACACTTAACATTGGCTTAGAATTGTTGAACCAGTCGCTCTATTCTCCAGATCTAGCTCCTTAGGACTACAACCTCTTCCCACAGCTAAAGAAACATCTGAAGAGTACCAAGTTTGGCTCCAATAAGGAAGTCATCGCAGCTACGGAGGCCATTTTGGAGGGACAACCGTCCCACTTCTATTTGGAGGGGTTAAGAAAACTGGAGAAGCGTTGTGCTAAATGTGTTAGCTTGAGGGGGGAGTACGTTGAATAAAATGTTTCATATTTCGCTAGCACGTTTCTTTCTATTTAAAGCCTGGAACTTTTCAGCACATCCTCGTACTAGATAAGCTGCCTTAAAGCAGCATATTTTGGCGTAGGTAAACTAAGGTCAAGAGTTTCCCAACATTTTGAGGCAAGCTGTATTTTGTCTCGAACTGTTGCAAATTTACCTGTTTGTAATATTGGTGTTTGAGGACGAGGTGTTATACTCTCTGCCTCAGTGTTCATTACTGCACCTGGTGTAATACAAGCAAACTCCATAGTTTCCCCAGGATGCTCTAATCGAAGTACTGCCGTAGGCCTCGCCCCTAGCTGGGGCTCAAGAATTTCACCCTGCGGGATGCTATGTGAATATTCTCGTTCGATCTGGGGCATAACTGCTAGGAAAAAATAGCATGCCACATTCAGCTACTAAAAAAATAACCTTGTAACTCACCTGGCATACTGGTTGAAAAATCTGCAGTAATATGTTGTGCCACGTCTATCAGGGATGAACTTTGTTGCTCTGCAACTACCCCAAAAAACTACCTACATGCGTTATGTATACACCTACCCAGCTGGCAAAAATAGTTTTGGTAACGCTGTTCTTTTTACAACATTATTTGGGCCAAAATCTTCTTTGACAAAATGTTTGTCGCATACCCGAAAGTTATCGTAAACATAGTTTTTATTGAGGGTAAAAAGCTTTCTGTTACCAATTGCATGCAACCACTTGGAGTATAATTCAGGGTTTTTTTCATGATGTATAAATTGATGTCGACCATGGTTCCTCTCAGGGATGCAGTTTGGCACGCAGCAGTTAATTTTAACCATTTTATATTGGTTAAGAACCTGCAGAAATAATAAACCAAGTCTTATTTCTCTAGGGGTAAGAATAACGACTGACAGGAGAGCGATGTCCGGCAAATAATATAGACCACTGCAAGGCAAACTTAGAGATCCTGTATATAGTTTACTAAGAGTTGGGCAAACAGCCTAATTTGACATACATTTTTGATCCAAATTAGATATTTGACATATGTCGAACCAAGAGGTTATGAGAACCAATCTTGCCAATTTGCCTTTGATGGGAGAGTTTTCAGAGTATTGATCATTCGTAGGATCTCTAGAACTGACTATTAGTAATATACGGCCAATTTAGTTATGATTTAGATTTTCATGTGTGAAACTATCAGTCGTAACATGTTACAAAATATGCAAAAACGGCACTTTTATCACACATGCCTTGCAAAAAGTGATCCAAACCAATCAAAATGTATTCCGTTGTTTGCCCAACTCTTAGTAACCTATATACAGGGTCTCTAGGCAAACTCTACAAGTGGCGCCATCTGATCGGCCGGGAAGTGCGGCTCTTTGAGCAACCATGACTGTCCTCACTTTTACCCATACTGTTTTCATTCTATACTAGAGGTGGGTCGTTCGCGAACGATTCGTTCAAAAAGAACGAATTAGTACACTGAATCGAACGAACCGATTCAGTCTTTGCAAAAGAATCGATTCTGTTCTGATTCACTTGCCAACCAACCGCTGACCGATTTCTGAATGAAACGAAATGAACGAAACACCGTTCGCGAGTTTTGACTTTAGCGAGTCTCGACCTAGCTTGCGCTCTTGCGTGCGAAGTTCGAACTGAATCGAACGTCTAAGCCTGAACGCTGCGGTATCAACTCAAATATCGCTTAAATATAATCAAAAATTTTAAATTATGATGCAATACCACGATTTCGAAATTTTTCTAAATCCAACAGGAATGGAATTAAGAACTACATGAATTCATAAATGTATAAATTGCTGTTTGATGATATTTAATATATGTATATGAGTCAAAATAAAAAATAGCCAACATCGTCAACCAAAGTAAACCGGCTATTGCGAAATAGAACTATTCGTTCAGTCGACAGTAGTAGAGTACCTACAGGCGTTCTGGCGCACATTTGACCTTGAACTTTTTTCAAGGTCACGGGCCTAGCCGAGGTCAAGGTCAGTGGGCGTGGCCTAGTCAGGGTCATTGACCTCGGCCGCTTCCGGGAATTTTTTTTGGCAGAGGTCAAGGTCACAGGCCTAGCCGGTGGGTGTGGCCTAGTCGGGGTCATTGACCTCGGTCACTTCCGGGAATTTTTTGGGTTAAAAGTGTAGTTTTTGAAATTTTCCCACGCTCGAGCGTCTGGGATGCAGACATGTTCATTCTTGCAGGATGTTATCAGTAAATCAGAAGCTATCAACATTTTCTCAGGCTCGACCGGATGTGAGTCATCATCTGAGTACGCAGTCTATTCTTGCAGGATGTTGTTGAACAATGGCATCCCTTGTTTTAAAATCAGCACGAAATTCGAGAACAATGAAGCCATTGTTGTCTAGAGATTAAAATGTGCAAAGCTGGTAAATTGAACAATGACATCCATTGTTTTAAAATCAGCACGATAATTGGACAATGAAGCCATTGTTGTCTGGAGATTAAAATGTGCAAAGCTGGTAAAAATTTAACAATGAAAGCCATTGTTTGAGAAATCTGCATGATAATTGGACAATGAAGCCATTGTTGTCTGGAGAAATTTTTGCTGACCGCCATTATCAGATAAACAAGCTTCAGACATGTCCAGACATGTTTGCAAAGCTGTTAAAAATTGAACAAAGGAACCCATTGTTTGAGGAAAAAATCTGCACGATTGCAAAAAATAACTGAACAATGAAGCCATTGTTGTCTGGAGGAATTTTTGCTGACACAGGCCTCCATTATCAGCTGCGACGATGAATAAATAGCGCGGCTCCGCTGCCTGCAAGAGTTAGTATTACAACTGCACGCGCGCGAACATGTCTGCAACAGACAGCGTTACCGAATTAAGTTCGAACTCAATAAAAACCATCAGAGACGCGATAGCGATTGTAAAATATAGTGATGAGGCTGAGTCATTGATTAAACATGTAAATAAAACCATTTTAATTGTTAGTAGATTTATACGTAAGCATAGTTTTAAAAATGATAATCCATTCAGGCTAGAGGCAAATTTAAGTTTACTAAAGGGGCAACGACAATTATTGCGAAATTTAAAAACAAAATTAGCAAAGAAGGGAGCGGGTGTAGGGAGTGGTCAACAACAACAACAAAAGAACAAGTTGATATGGGAAGATGTAGAATCTTGTTTTAACAGTAGAATAAGAACAGGTATGATTGTAAATTTAGGTTATAAGGAACCACAAGAATTTCTTGCAAAAGCATACAGAAGTTTCTCAATAAAAGTGAAACAAATTATAAAAGATAAGTTAATGCTTAAAGCTAACGTAATATTTAGTGCATATTTTATAAAACCTAGTAGTGGCGAGATAGATTTAAAAACTTTTGGTACTAAAAATGAAAAAATTGATTCTGGCACCAATTTAAAAGAGTGGTATGCGACTAATGTTGAGAATAAGTTGTTGACGAAATTAGAAGATTTTCAAGAACGTGATTCAGGTTGGAGTTTACTCGAGATATTACATTTAAAAGTAAATTTAAATCATTACACACCATTAACAGTAGGTAAATATATTGAGTTACCTAAAGATATTAAAAATAAAAAGGCTGTGATTAACGTAAAAAATGATGACGAATATTGTTTTTTGTGGTCTGTAGTCTCTGCATTACGTCCTGCAAATAAGAGTTCTGATAGAACATCTTCATATCCACATTTCAGTAAAGTTTTAAAGTACTCAGGGCTAGAATTTCCAATGAAATTAAAAGATATATCAAAATTTGAAACAATGAATGATTTACGTATAAATGTATATACGCTAGAAAGAAAAAACAAATTTGGTAAAAATTCAGTATTGCCCATCTATATTAGTAAAAATACTCAAATTAATAAAGATGCTATACATTTACTAATGATATCCAACGATGAGGGGCAGTTCCATTTCTGTTGGATAAAAAACTTATCAAGATTGGTTACAACTCAACTGCATAAGTACCACGCTCAAACTTTTGTATGCGATACATGCTTAAATCATTTCGTAACTAAAGAATCACATTTAAGACATATTAGAAATTGTAATGGTGTAAATGAAACCAAAATTAAAATGCCCGAAGAAGGTACAAAAATAGAATTTAAAGACTATAAATACCAGGAAAAAGTACCATTTTCAATATACGCGGACGTGGAGTGTGTTTTAGAGAAAGAAAAGAATGTTGCAGGGGTTTATCAAAAACATGTTCCATTTAGTGTTGCATATTATTTAAAATGTTCATATGACGATAGTTTATCTCGATTTAATATATATCGTGGTGCCGACTGTATGGAATGGTTTGTAAAAGAATTACAATCTATAGCATATCAAGTAAATAGTATACTGTCAAATATAGAGCCTATGGATATTAGCCAGCAGGAAAACGATTCATTTCAAAAATCGGTATGCTGTTACATTTGTAAAGAACCTTTCACCGATAAAGACGTGCGTGTACGTGATCACAATCATCAGACAGGTGAGTATAGAGGTAGTGCTCATCAACACTGTAATCTTAACTATAAAGATGCACATTATATTCCCGTTCTCTTTCATAATCTCAGCGGTTATGACGCTCATTTTATTATAAAACCATTGGCAAAACTGATTATGGGAGATATTAAATTGTTGCCTATAAATAAGGAAAAATTTATATCATTTACAAAACATGTGGATGGTACAAATATTGATTTCAGATTTTTAGACTCATTTCGATTTATGGCTAGCAGTTTAGAACAATTGTCATTAAATTTACCGAACAATTTAAAAATCATTACACGTAAATTTTGCAAGAGCCAAGAAGAATTTGAATTACTACTACGTAAGGGTATCTTTCCATATGACTACCTAGACAATTTTGAAAAGTTGAATGATAAAAGTCTTCCTGACAAAACGCAATTTTTTAGTCAGCTGCATGGAACAGCTATTTCAGATGAAAATTATGAACATGCACTGCGTGTTTGGAACACATTTAATATGCAAACTCTAGGTCAGTATGCTGATATGTACCTTACAGTTGATGTTCTACTTTTAGCTGATGTGTTTGAGAATTTTAGAGAGAATTGTATGAAAACGTATGGATTAGATGCTCTACATTTTTACACAGCACCAGGATTGGCATTTCAGGCAATGTTAAAAACTACTAAAGTTAAACTTGAGCTGTTGACAGATGTAGATCAACTGTTGTTCATAGAGAGGGGTATTAGAGGAGGGTTAGCACAGTGTTCGAATCGATACGCTAAAGCTAATAATCGATATATGGGTGAAAAATTCGTAGAAGCCGATCTTGAGTCGTATATCCTATATTTAGATATTAATAACATGTACGGAGCCGGGATGTCTGAATATCTACCGTATGGAGGGTTTGAATGGGTAAATGATTTAGATATTCCTAAAATTGATCATTTAAATACTCCGGCAGATTCTGAAACAGGCTATATTTATGAAGTCGATTTAGAATATCCTCAAAATTTATTTGAACTTCACAAAGATTTGCCTCTATGTCCTGACCATTATACACCACCAACATCCAAACAATCAAAATTGACAACCACTTTATTTAAAAAAGAAAACTACGTAATACATTACCGCAATCTGCAGCAAGCTGTAAGTTTAGGGCTAAAAATTGTAAAAATTCACAGAATATTAAAATTTAAGCAATCAGCTTGGCTTAAACCATACATAGATTTAAATACAAAATTAAGACAAGCCGCCAAAAATAATTTTGAAAAGGATTTTTATAAACTTATGAATAACGCTGTATTTGGCAAAACTATGGAAAATGTTAGAAAATACAAAACAATAAAATTAATTTCTAAATGGGAAGGTAGGTACGGAGCCAGTGCATACATATCAAAACCAAATTTTCACAGCTGTACTATTTTAGATAAAGACTTGGTACTTATAGAATTAAATCAGTTGGAAATCGTTTTTAATAAGCCAATATTCGTTGGATTTTCAATCCTAGATATTTCAAAAATTTTAATATACGATTTTCATTACAATTATATTAAACAGAAGATGGGTAATCAAGCAAAACTGCTGTACACAGACACTGATAGTCTCATATATCACTTTACCCTTCCAAATATATACGATTTTATACGGGAAGATATTCACAAATTTGATACAAGCGATTATCCTTCGAACAATCCATATAACCTTCCACAAGTTAATAAAAAAGTAATAGGTCTAATGAAAGACGAAATGAGTGGTAAAATAATTACCGAATTTGTTGGTCTACGTGCAAAATTGTATGCTTTCAAAACATTAGAGGATGCTGAGAATGGAGAATTTAAAATTTCAAAGAAAGCTAAAGGTATTACCAGAGCTGCTTTGAATAGAATTACATTTGAGGATTACAAAGACTGCCTGTTTAATAACGAAACAGTATTTTGCGATCAGAGAACAATTAGATCAAAAACCCACAACGTATTTTCTTTAAAACAAAGAAAAAAGGCTTTAGATCCACATGATGATAAAAGAATAGTAAACTGTATGTATACTGACACTTTGCCTTGGGGTTACTGCCCACCAACCACATTATAAACACCAGCTCTCTCTAAGATATCTCAGTCTGCAAAATGTTACCGTCAAATTCAAATATACTGTGGTTGAACAAAGATCTGTATGTTAAAAATAGAGAAATCTATAATTTCCATTTACGTAATGCTATTGGACGTAACGACTTGCAAACTTTGAAGTATATATTACACAAAATTGGTATTGCTATACCGAGCAAAACTCTTATTTGGGCTACGCACTTTAAAAGTGTTGAAACCGCTATCGTAAATGAAATTTTAAAAACTATGTTAGCTGCCTTTAATGTTATTAGGGAAATTATTAACGAAGTAAGAAGAGGAGAATTAATACTGAAACAGATCTTGATTTAGTCCTTTCAAAATTATCGTTACAGAACATTACTTCCTACGAGCAGCATTTTCTTATTGAAACAATATCATCTGGCTCTCGAATCGAATTTGCAACTGACGAGCAACAGCAATATCCATATTTTCTTCATGATGCTGTCTTTGAGGCTGCTTATTATGCCCACAGCAAGTTTATAGAAGACGTGTTCGAATATTTAAATACTAACCATATAACTTATATATTTCAGCCTAGCGTTGTACGTCACCACACAGATATTTTTAAATGGCTTCAGGAAAATATCAGAAAAGCTGAAAATGGTGAAGCTGTTGGTTGGAGAAGCGGTCCATGTTCCGGCCCCTGGCCTTCAACAACACCTCAAGATTATATCGATACTTACACTTTGTTAAGTTCTGTTTCGCTTATGTATAAATAATATGTATATTAATTGAATAAAGCATATATTTAAGTGTACATTTATTCTCCCTCTCCTTGTCAAGTTTTGCTTTGCATATGAGATAAATACGGTGTATATATTAATGAAATAAAACACATATTAAAAATAAAATGTCTTTTATTTTAATCTTTAATAATTACATGTATAAGTTTATTACCTAACCTAATTTCTATCTTTATGGGATTTAAATCTAGAGGCAGTGTTGGTTCAGGAAGTGTAAAACTATATGTTGCTTGAAACGAAGGAGGTGGTGACGAGGGTGGTGGTGATGGTGACACCTGTTCCAGTTCGGGTTGCTGTAGTGGTGCGCACCCCTCAAAATTTTGTGTTGGGCTTAACCATCCCTGAATGTTGGCACAATTTATACAGCTGCAGCCCTCCACCTTTGACCAGGAGTGTGGTTGTCCCATTGGAGGAGGTGGAGAAGGAGTATTTTCTTCAGTCTCACTCCAGAGTATAACCTCCTCCTCCTCTTGCTGGCTCCACGACTCGTCAGCCCATGAGTCAAAACCCCAACTATGATTTGAGAAGCAGTCTTCGGTCATTGTTATCGTAAAACTAATGTTTCTATGATTAGTATTCTTATATATAATATTTTCCCCCCTACCTTACACCGGCTGCAGGAAGTGTTTGCGTAAGCTATAACAGGTCTGGACAAGTCTGAACATGTCTGGACAAGTCTGAACATGTCTGAACAAGTAGACAGCAGACTGCGATTAATGGTTTTGATTATACCACTTGTGCAAAATGTGAACATTTTGTATGGCACATTGAACCCGTGTACCAATATGATGAGAACAAAAATTAATATAATTATACAAGATCTTTAATTGTTTTATATTTGGGCAAGCTGGTAAATCGACAAATTTTACATTATCACTTTGTTCTTCGATCAGCATTTTTTTAAACCATCTTCTTTTATCTAACCCTTTGAGAAATATGGAATCACCGCTTTGTATGATCTCTCCTATGTACAGAGACAATTTTTCGTATGGTATTGTGTCATGCTGATTATTATTGCTCCATTCTAACCCGTGCAAATTAGTTGTAAGCCAAATCACTTGATCTTTTAGAGAATTTGAAAGGTGTTCGTACGGTATCGGTGGTTCTACTATCCGGTGGATTGTAACATTTGTATCACTATCATATACAGCTATTTCTTTGCAAATAAAGTTGCTATTTTTATATTGAAAGCCTTGAATATCTATAAATTTCATCGCTAATGTTGTCGAAAGAACAATCAATCTGCAACTAGTCGAACTAGTATCTAGCTAACTATTTTTATGTCACTGGTAAAAGGATTATATTTCACTTTTCGATCGAATAAAATCAATGCGTAAGCTGAAGTGTTTTTCGGTATATCAGTATTGGTTTCGAATTCAAGTCGAATATCTACAGCACCGCCTTTTAATGACTCATTTTGTCTAGAACAATCTATTACGACTAGCGGAGCTATACTTTTGAATTGTGCGGGCGTAAGAACAGGCTGATTGTCATGCTCATAGTAAGATGATTGAAAACCTGCAAACATTTCATACAATTGCGCATATCGATTGCTGGCAAATTCCAGATTTAAATTATCATAGGGATATCTTTCGGAATTGAGATAAAGTGTAATATTTCTTAAATCGCAAGAATCAAATTGGGCCATATTTTTAACAGTTTTATTTTTTCGGTCTGTTTGGAAGCCTACGATAATGTGACGCGGAGTTTCTACTTGATTAACATTTTTTATTGCCCAAGTGTGTCGTTTTGTCTGTTGTAATGCTGGATACTCGTGTAATTCCCAACTTCTAAAATTGATTTCCAACTGACTACTTTGCTCAATGTATTTTAGTAATTTTAAACGATTTACATCAGCTACCGAAATGTGCGGTACTCTCCAATAGACTTTTGTTAATTCTACTTTAAGTTTTTCATCGACCGTATTAATAACAGCATTTAAATCTTGATTGCTTCTAATAAGTACTAATTCTTGTCGAACGTTTAGTAAAATTTTTCTAAAGTCTTCAAAAACTCCCATCAACATTTCGCAGGGGACAAATATCTGAAAATTACCTTTTGAATCGACCAATCCGTCAATAGATGTTTTGGTAGGTGTCCAACCTGCATTCTCCAAGCGAATACTTTGAGTCGAATTATATGACACGTAGGCTTTCATAGTTGCAGTTATACCAACATTTCTTACACGATCAACCACTACACCATTAAGTTCACATCTAATTTCATCTAGTAGGTGAGATATGCCTAAATTTGTAAATGATCCCGTTGCAGTAGCTTTACTATCTGCATCCTTTAACAATTTACCTTCGAAACATATAACACTGTTGCACGGTAAAGTGTACACATCTTGATGTAAAATAGGTATTCGTATTTCATCGTTATTATTAAATGTTGTAGAAGAATAGGGCTGATGTGTATGTTTCTCCGCATAGACAATCGAGTTATCTTGAAAAGCTGTTTCAGTAACGTTTAGTATTTCAGAAGTCGTCATTTTTATTTGATGTAAAACAAGCGCTCTTAATATTACAGAATATTAAAATTTTTCGAATATTAACAGTAAAATTTAATTTAATAACAGTCCAGATGTTTTTTCTTTTTGATTTCCCCCTCGCCGTCACTTCTAGTAGCAGTTAGCTTCAAACCTAAAGATTTTAGAAACAGTTTATTGGCAGATGTTAATCTATCGACTGCAGACAGCCTACTGATGTTCGAAACAAACTGATCATCCCTAATATATGTTTGTTGCGGCTGCTGCTGCTGCTGAGAGTTGTATCTAACCACCATTTTGTTTCTTGAGATGCAACCTTACCGTGATGGCTTCTCCGCAGAAATTGACCAATTTACCGTTTTGATCCAGTATTTGTATGACAATGTTATCAATAATTCTCGTATTGATTGGTAGATATATAACGTTAGAGGGATTTTCTACAATCTTAAATCCTGGCGGATCTGTAGGGAAAAATTGATGAACTCTGTGTACAGCATTGCTGTTGTGATAAGTACAAGTTACGATATTGCAATCAATACATATAGTATTAACTTTAAATATATCTACAGGATTATCGGAAATATATCTACCATAAGCTTTCAATTTCTTAGGTTTGAACCCTAATAATTGTCCAATACTATCTTTAGCAGTAAAATCGATTGCTAAGGACGATTTAATTTCACTCCTGAGCGTGTTATTATTAGGCTTAATATGAAGCACAGGTTCTGCTTGGTGCTGCACAATATTTTTTTCTAGTATATCATTAGCACTACCTGCTTGAGGGGAGGGTGACTTTGTTACACCTATACCCAGTTCATGTCTAATATATTGACTTATATCGGCAACTTCATATGAACCGTGAGGTATTTCAATTACAGCTTGTTTACCATCAATATCAGTATAATGAAATTTATTATTATTCGAATCAATATTAGGTATAGTATTATAAGCTTCAAAACTGATTAATCCTATAACGTATTCAGATTCCGGATCCAGATGTATGGATGGATACTGAGCTGTGAGAACAGATTCATTTCCAGATAAGGTAAACGTCCAGGACATGTTTAATAGTAGACGGCTTAACTAGAACTGAAACAAAACATCTAGAGACCTTTAATTTTAATTACATTCTCCTCCTTCTCTAAGAATCTTACTGGAAATAAAACAACTTTTATTAAACAATAGGTTTTATTTTTCCTTTTACATCCTTATTCAGTATACATTGCAATTGTTTATTTAAGATAGGTTCTAACAATAGAGACATTTTATCTATTCTATTCTTAAACCTTATCCTGTCGAGTGCACACAACTGCCAGTAATTGTATGGAAGTTCATCGTCCTCCTCTTCTTCTTTCTGACGAATTTCAACAATCGGATCAAAGTGAACCTGCTTGTTGTTTT
This sequence comes from Agriotes lineatus, assembly GCA_940337035.1. Classification (NCBI taxonomy): domain Eukaryota; kingdom Metazoa; phylum Arthropoda; class Insecta; order Coleoptera; family Elateridae; genus Agriotes; species Agriotes lineatus. The sequence continues at coordinate 98,453 of CALNHX010000053.1, read as the reverse complement.
TACTTCTGGCAATCTTTGTCGTACAACACCAAGTCATGTTTAAACTGGGTTATTAACAAGTTCAGGTCTGGCTGCCGCTCGCTTAATTTCAAACAAGAAAGTTCCTTTGAAATATCTTTTAATTTACAATATATTTCAATATCTCTGTTCAATTTCTCCAGATTTTTAGTAAAGCGGTTGAACTGCATTCGATATTTATAGTATCGTTGCTGCTGCTTCATAATGTCAATGTGTACAATTCAGAATTCCCACACTATAAGTACATCCTCAGACGATGACGTCATCCCCCCCCCCCCACATCTGCAAGTCTTGACAAGTCTGGACAGGTCTGGACAGGTCTTTTCTCGCAGTAAACTGGTAGGAAGCTAACACATGGCATCGTGCAAAAATTGTAAACATAAATGCCCGCAATTTACAGAATCATAAGTTTGAAATGCCTGGTGATTATATTTAATAGGATGACAGCTGCCATTTTTACCACTTGTCAAATATTTCACAATTTCTATTGGAGGTTTTAAGTCTCCAAAACTGTCAAAGTAAATTGCATCTTTCCCCCGTTTTATGTAAGCCACCCAATGTGTACCAAGATTGGTTTTATCATCCAAATTTACAATACCGCATTCTATATTTCGAACCTGTTTTGGTAAATCATCTCTCATAAAAATGCTGCGAAAGTTAGGAATTTTTAAACGTTTAGCGTATGATTGTAAATCGATATTTGACAAAGCTCGGTTTGGCAGCTGAATTACAAGTTTTTTGTCGTGAACAATCCGTATCCTTTTTTATAAGGTTTTAGATATAAGCCTTTACCTAAAGCTATTGCCTCCATCGTTTTATTATGTCTTTCAGACTCTGCTAATTGTTTTTTTGCCGACTGAGCATCTTTAACCACCTTTGCAATTCCTGCAGCTCCACCGCTAAGAGCTCCTAACGCGCTAAGTCCTGCAAAGATTGGAATCAAGGGTAACATTCCACCTGTTTTTGGCACACGTATTACTCGAGGAGTTTTAATAATCTTGTTTCTCTTTATTTTATTAATTGTCTTAACAGCAATATTTGTAGCATCGCTTAAGTCTCGCAGCAGTCCTCCTCCTCCTAATTCAGTTCGTGCTTTTTTCACTACCTGATTGAAAGTAAGCGTATCTCCAGGTGTTCTCTTTCTCTTTTTACCAGTTTTATTTTTAGCAAAGATTGGAATCAAGGGTAACATTCCACCTGTTTTTGGCACACGTATTACTCGAGGAGTTTTAATAATCTTGTTTCTCTTTATTTTATTAATTGTCTTAACAGCAATATTTGTAGCATCGCTTAAGTCTCGCAGCAGTCCTCCTCCTCCTAATTCAGTTCGTGCTTTTTTCACTACCTGATTGAAAGTAAGCGTATCTCCAGGTGTTCTCTTTCTCTTTTTACCAGTTTTATTTTTAGCTCCCAACCCCATTTTTACTTTTGCCGTCATAGCTGTAGCTACTCCTGCAGCCGAGACACGTTCACCTAAGCTAGCGTCTGAAGCTCTAATACGTCCAATAGCATTTTTAGCTAAAATTCTGTCAGCTTTATGTCGTTCCTCCATATTATCAGAATGTTTTGCATAAGCCAAATCGTGCTCACGACACGCTTGATCTAATTTGTTAATTCCAGGATCTCCTCGTGCAATTCTTTTCTCAAGTTTTGTGCCAGGCCCGCAATATTGATATCCTGGTATGTGCAATTCGAAAGGCAATTTATTAATGAGCGTATTGAGTACACCAGCACCTCGTCGGCGATGGACTGATTTGTTGTTTCGACCTCGAACCATTATATAGAACTGAGAACTGATCGATTAGGATCTTAATATATATAGATATGCGTAGCAGTTTTAGTATGAGTTTCCAAGTAGACGTCATGAGGGTAGTTAAACTAAAAAATAGTTTGCCAATAAAAAATCATGATAATCATACTGCATCTCTAAGCAGGAGACACGGACCGTTGTTACCTTCCACAATACGATGTCTTATTCTAGGCCCATCGAATTGCGGTAAAACAAACATCATTATATCGCTAATAAAAGATGTTAATGGAGTACGATTTGAAAATATTTATATATATTCAAAATCGCTGTTTCAAGCAAAGTTTGAATATCTAAGTATGTTGTTTCAATTAATTCCTGAGGTTGGCTACTATACATACAGCGATGGTGTGAACATTGTACCACCCGACCAAGCTAAATCTAACAGCATTTTTATTTTTGATGACATTGCTTGCGACAAACAGGACGTTATGAGAGAATATTTTAGCATGGGTCGACATAAAAATATAGACTGTTTCTATCTTTGTCAAACATATGCATGTATTCCTAAACATCTTATTCGCGATAATGCTAACATGCTGGTGCTGTTTAAGCAGGACGACATGAATTTACAGAAGGTCTACCGAGATCATGTTAATACCGACATGACTTACGAACAATTTAAAGAAATGTGCGCATATTGCTGGAATAGTCATAAACACGGATTTTTGGTAATAGACAAAGATAGTGATTTAAATAATGGGCGCTATCGTTATGAATTTGATTCGTATATATACATTTAACAATTCTGATGTCTATTATTTGATAGAAAGCTGTTGACGTGTGAACTAGTTTGAATCTGTCAGTCTGTCTAACTGGCTGTTTACCTGTCTAGCTGTCTACCTGTCTAGCTGTCTACCTGTTTAGCTGTCTACCTGTCTAGCTGTCTAGCTGTCTAGCTGTCTACCTGTCTAGCTGTCTAGCTGTCTAGCTGTCTACCTGTCTAGCTGTCTACCTGTCTACCTGTCTACCTGTCTACCTGTCTAGCTGTCTACCTGTCTACCTGTCTATCTGTCTACCTGTCTAGCTGTCTACCTGTCTAGCTGTCTAGCTGTCTACCCGTCTACCGCTTACATACTTGCACCGATAATGAAATCGAATGTAGCGACAGAACTTATTAAAACTAAAAATATTATAAGACAGAAAGTTCGAGCTCTTAAGGAGGGTAAGTTGGTGGAACAACAGCTCCTCGGTAAATTTTTTAAACCTGTTACCGAACAAATGCAAAGTGTTGCAAAAGTGATAAATAAAAAAGAGAATCTCCCATCTTCAAAACTAGAATTATTTACACCAAAACCTGTTGATGAAGTATTGTGCGAAACCGCCGAAGATGATTCTAATACGACTATAGCAAACAAATTTCAGCCGCAAGCTATAAGTTCTTTCTTAGAACAGTATGATAAACTTCCTAGGAAATATGTAAGCAATTATCTTATAGAAAGACCAAATCTAGGGAGGTATGGAATTAGATATGATTTTGACAAAAACCAATTTTATTTTGGTGGAGATGAGCTAGATATAAAGGGTTCTGATATAATTGTAAAAAATGTTCGCTATGAAGGTACGCCTGGTTTGTACGAATTACTATTTAAAAACGATCCTCAAATAACTCCAACGTCGACAGATAGAGCAAATTATAATGATATCATAAACAGAACAGGTGCGGCGCATAGAAATTTTGATAAAAATGTGCAGAAGGTAGGTTTCAACCAAACGAAATACAAGAAATTTATAAAATCTAACCTGTCATCATCACCCTCGTCTTCATCAGTGCCATTAAGAGCTAAAAAGCGTTCTGGTAAAGGTATGCAGCAAATGTATAAACAAGTTAGCAATAAACCGATGGATTATGTTTACTGGGATGATCCGAACGAGTTAGTCAATCGATTAAAGTTACTGTATGCCTCTCAAGCATCCGGTCACACAAATCATAGAAATGAAATTGTTAGTATAATAGAAGAGTTAAAAGAGGCGGGAATCATTGAATAAAGTCAGTTCGACAATGTCGAGAGATAAGTTCGGTCGTCACATTCAGCACAAAAATCTATACTTTTACGATGACTGTGAATATTTTAATCTTCAGCATAAACGATTAGTCAATCTTGCGCAATCTCTATTGGAAGAGGATTCTGTCAACAAGACCCTCCTTAACAAAGAACTTAATAAGATTATTTATCGACTTTCCAAACACGAAAACTCTGCTAGTACAAATATAGAAATAGCAAATGAAATTATTGCAGACATTCAAGCTGAAATTGATCAACTCTACTTTTCTCTAAAACTAACTAAACCTTCGCCTAAACCTTCAGTTAGTGAAACTGTCTCATTTAGAGAGGTTCAAAATGACCCGGAAGAAAATAAACAGTTCGATTAAGGCTCAAATAGTAGATGAGTTGCATAAGCCTGCACGAATAAATTTTCGAAGGCGTCGTGTAATAGTAAAAGGATTGGATGATCTTCATCAGGCTGATTTAGTAGAAATGATACCATACTCTAAAGTAAATAAAGGTTATCGATATATTTTAGTAATTATAGATGTATTTTCAAAATATGTTTGGTTAGAGCCTATAAAAACCAAAACCTCTAAGGAAGTTACTAGTGCAACTGAAAAAATACTATCTGAAAGCGGTAGAATTCCGAAGAACTTGCAGACAGATCAGGGTAAAGAGTTTTTCAATAAAGATTTTCAAACACTAATGAATAAATATAAAATTAACCATTTCTCAACATTTAGTTCAAAAAAAGCGTGTGTCGTTGAAAGAGTAAATCGTACACTTAAATCTATTATGTGGAAGATGTTTAGTTTGCAAGGTTCATACAAATGGCTTTCTCTATTATCTCAAGTCAGTCACATCTACAATCACAAAAAACATAGTACAATTGGTAAAAGACCGGTTGATGTGAATAAGAGTAATGAGAAGGAAATTCTCAATCAAGCCTATAATCATATAAAAATGACAGATTTAAGTAATGTAAAATTTAAGGTTGGCGATCCTGTGCGAATTAGCAAATATCGAACAATATTCGATAAAGGATATACGCCCAACTGGACTAATGAAATATTCACAATCGATCAAGTTAAATTAACTAATCCTATTACCTATCTACTAAAAGATGCTTCCCATCGGTCTATTCAAGGATGTTTCTACGATCTTGAGCTTCAAAAAGTTAAATATCCAGACATACATCTCGTTGAACGTGTAATAAAACGAAAACGTAACAAAGTATTTGTAAAATGGCTTGGATTTTCAAATCAGCACAATAGCTGGATTGATGCTAAAAATATTGTCTAAATTACCACGTTGTGATGACTCATCACTTAATTTTCCTCGGTGCTATATAAACCTGATGTGCTGTAGTATTTTTATCATTCTCCTGCACACGTTCCTTCCAAAAACATGGCAGATTTCAACCAGAAACTTTGCAACTTAAATGAGGTTAAAGAGTGGGGAAATGTACGAGATTTGAAGATTGACGAAAAATATCTAATAATAAATGTGTATCGATGTCCGACTAAATATGGCAATAAAGTGGCGGTGGAATTGGACAACTTCAGATTCATTCTACCAGCACGCTACGATTGCCTAACAGATGCTGACTTGCAACAATTAGGAAAACGTCGCTACAATATCATCTCGGGTGGCAAGTGTGGGAGCAGCACGAAACTTGTCTTCGAGGAAATCGTTCAGACAGAGATGACATCTGTAGCACAATAATTAGCTGATATGTATTTATAATAATAATTTTTTATACATGTATGTTTTAGGTAAATAAATACAAGTATATTTACATTGTTGTTTTATTACAGCATTGTGCCCGATTACAGGAACATGCCAGGTTGGCCGAGTGGTCTAAGGCGCCAGATTTAAGCTCTGGTTCCCTAAGGGAAGCGTGGGTTCGAACCCCACACCTGGTAATTCTTTTTTGTCTAACAGACATCAGTACTTGACAAATTTATTTCAAGATCATTTTTGCAGATCAGCACATTTTAATCTCTAGACTCATTAACTGTATTAGCAAAAACTTCCAGACATAGGCTCTATTCATGATTTTTCTAAAACAATGGGTTTCTTTGTTTGAATTTTTTGCAGATCAACACATTTTTAATCTCCAGACAACAATAGCTTCATTGTTCTCGAATTTCGTGCTGATTTTAAAACAAGGGATGCCATTGTTCAACAACATCCTGCAAGAATAGACATGTCTGTCAAACGATGACTCACATCCGGTCGAGCCTGAGAAAAACAATAGCTTCTGATTTACTGATAACATCCTGCATGAATAGACATGTCTGCATCCCAGACGCTCGAGCGTGGGAAAATTTCAAAAACTACACTTTTAACCCAAAAAATTCCCGGAAGTGACCGAGGTCAATGACCCCGACTAGGCCACACCCACCGGCTAGGCCTGTGACCTTGACCTCTGCCAAAAAAAATTCCCGGAAGCGGCCGAGGTCAATGACCCTGACTAGGCCACGCCCACTGACCTTGACCTCGGCTAGGCCCGTGACCTTGAAAAAAGTTCAAGGTCAAATGTGCGCCAGAACGCCTGTAGGTACTCTACTGACAGTAAACGAGTCAACTCGACTTTCGTGTCGAATCCAACTGATTCATTAACGAACGAATCTGTAAGAACGAATCAGTTTAAACGAACGACTCAAATGAATCGATTCACCAAAAAGAATCGAACTTCCCACCTCTATTCTATACCAACGGTTTATTATTTCTCTAGGTAAGTATCCCAAGTGGTTTGCGCACGAGGCTTTAAGCAAGCGCCGTTGTAACATGACTTGCGAGCGATGCGCTTGGCGCCCTCTCTTGACGACGGCTGAAACCTTGGAGCGGTGTAGATCCGTGCTATCGAAACCTGCGCGCGCCAAGTGTTACAAAGAGGGATTTCAGAAAAAATGTAATACATTACACAGCATGAAAGTGTCTATGCTTGACTCGGAGGCTTTGAAGAAGTACTCGGACGCTTCGCGTCCTCGTATTCTCCAACAAGCCTCCTCATCTGCAAAGTATCACTTTCATGCCTTGTAATGTAATATACTATTGCGAACAGACACTGAAAAACTGTTACTATCAACAAATATAAGTTTCTATATGTTTTTATGAATGTTTAAATACGAATGCCTAAATTTATATATTTATACCTATTGTGTGCCAAATTATGTAGGAATTATTTTTGTAGTTGTTAAACGTCCTATAAATGGAGATTTTTCTTGTTGGACAATAAATCAATTATTATATTATGTCGTGTTTTTTCTTTTGTTGGCTGTTAGCCCAAGAATAGCGCCGAGTAATTATACCTTGGTCACAAAGTGTAAATATCAGTACCCAAGGTAGTGCAAACCAAAGCTGTCATGTGAAAACGATCTTTATAAACCAGCATGGACCAATACGATGATTTATGGATTTCTATGATTATCAATGATTGTCACATGCTAGGTTTATCAAATATCAAATTTTATGATACAATATAGTAAATTTTTCCAGAAACGATTTTTGAATTTCCCGTCAAAATGAACTTCCCGGCCACTAGAGCAGTGGCGTAGCTACCATAGTGCTAGGCGGTGCCGTGCACCGGGGCCCCCAAGCTCAGGGGGCCCTCGGACCCTGACCACCAAACCTTAAATTGAACTAGCGAAAAATTCTCCCACTTTCGGAATGTAAATAAAATAGGTTGCAACACGACTTTAATCATGGCAACTCATTTTAAAGAATACAGGGGAATTCCCCTGTATTCTTTCTGTTGTTTGTGTAGTGTTTCCGGGGATTCCCCAATGACGTTTTTTTAGCGTAGCATTACATTACGTTTCAGTTTCTTGTTAATCTTGTTAGTTGTTGGTTGTTCCCTGTTTTGCATAAATTAGAGAATAAGAGAACTAAAATTATGCATAAAAAAAAGACACCTAGTGGTGCATTTAAGCGCAAACAACGCCAGGAAAGAGATGATAGTAAACAAAAATTACCAAAAATTCACAAATTTTTTAGTCAGCCTTCTACAAGTAGTTTTGGCCCAAATATTTCTGTTGATAGTGACTCAGATAATGTGACCACTGCAGTGCCGGTTGAGAAGCCTACTGAAAAAGATTTGATCATCATTGCATTTAAAGATACCGCCGCCGGTGACAATGCCACCGATCATATCAACGACGACGATGTCTGCACGGCACAGGTAACAGCGAAGGAACCATCGACCTCAACATTTATCGAAAATGTGATCGATCAATCTTCTTATGACTTGGGAAACTTTACGAACAGGATATTAAGTGATAATGAAAAACGCCAAATTCTTGATATGGGGCCTTTACAGCCTTCAGGGCCTTTTCCAAAAGACGTCCGCCAGAACAACAGGTGTTTTTCAAAATCGTACTACTTTTCAACTTCTAAATATGGACCAGTTCATCGTTTTTGGCTGTGTTATTCTAAAATACTAGATGCTGCGTATTGTCAATCCTGCTGGTTATTTGCTTCGCAAAGGAATACTGTATGGTGTACGGGCATTCGGGATTCGAGTCATTTATCAGAAAGAATTAAACAACACAGTTTCTCGAGTGGCCATGCGGAAGCATGTGCAGTGTATGAACTTTGGACAAAAAATTATACTATCGACAAGGAACTTCAAAATACAATTCGTAAATAAACGTCATTTTGGAAAATGGTTCTTCAAAGGTTATTCGATGTCATACTTACCCTAGCAAAGAGTTCTTTGGCTTTAAGAGGACATTGAGAAAACTTAAGTGAGGAAGGGTACCATGGAAATTTTCTGTCCGTTGTAGAGCTTCTCGCCCGATATGATCACATATTGCGGCAAGTTTTGGATATGCCCAAAGGTATTTTTTTTTATTTTTATGTTTTGTTTTCATTTTATTTATTTATTTTTATTAACTGTTTATATTCTAATTTTTGTTTAAAATCGTGCTTTTTTTGTTTTTTAGGATCTACAAGATATCTGAGTGCAACAATTCAAAATGAAATGATTGAGTGCTTGGGGACCACACTTGAAAATCATCTACTAGAACAAATTAGAGCGTCACCGTTTTTCGCCATCATAATGGATACGACACAGGACATATCGAAGGTAGACCAGCTAAGCTTTGTTGTGAGGTATGCAGTAATAACTAGATCGGAAAATGGACAGCCAGTTCATATAGAAGTAAAAGAATCGTTTATAGGCTTTTATGCAGCCATCAAACATGGCGCAGCAGATTTAGTCAACCAGCTGACTTCATTATTTATCGAGAAAAATATTGATTTAAAAAAATGTGTGGGTCAGGGTTATGAAGGAGCCAGTGTGATGAGCGGTGTGTATAAGAATATTAAGAATATCCAGCCTAACGCGGAGTATGTACATTACGCCACTCATAATTTAAATTTGGTGGTAAATGATGCCGTTAGCACTTGTGTGGAATTACAGGTATTTTTCGCAACGTTGCAAGAATTGTATACATTTTTCGGCAATAGCATCAAACGTTGGGATCTGCTGTCAAAATTCACTGGCGAATCGGACACCACTCTAAAAAAACTAAATCCGACTAGATGGTCCAGTAGGGTCAATACGATATCTGCAATAAAACTTCGTTTTTTCGATATAATCAAAGCATTAACAGAAATAGTTCTCATGAAATCCAGTAAAGATGAGCGTGCAGAAAAATTTAAAACAAAAATGCTAAATTTCGAGTTTGTGTTGCTTTGCGAATTCATGCACAGTGTATTGAGTGACATCAATTATGCATCTAAAACTTTACAAAAATGCGATATCGATTTGGACGAGGCAAGTAGAGCTTTAGCAGAGACAAATGCAAAGATGCAAATTTATAGAAATGACTTCGAATCACTCAAGTGCAAAGCCAGCGAAACTGCAAGAAAATATGGCATTGATCCCCATTTTCAAGAAAAAAGGCAAAGGAAAGTTAAAAAACATTTTGATGAATTAGCTTCTGATCACCGATTTCGAAACAGGGAAGAAATATTTAAAATTACTATTTTCAATAATGTACTAGACACAATAGTAACTCAATTAAATGTACGTTTTACTGGTATGAGTGCAGTCAGTCACATATTCAATTTTCTAACACCAACATTTTTACTGGATGTAGATGAAAGAACTTTATTACAAAAGTGTGACCAATTTCAAAGTAAATATTCTGATATAATAGGTCCCAACTTTTCTCTTCAATTTCTTAACATTTACCACCTAATTCTATCAAAATTAACCAAGGCATGGACTATTCACCAATTCTGTAAAGAAATAATGAGATTATATGGAGTGCTAGAATGCGACCTAACAGAAGTATTTACAGCAATGTTACTGTTCCATACAATTCCTGTCACTTCTGCAGAAGCTGAAAGATCATTTAGCAAACTAAAAATAATAAAAAATTATTTAAGGAATACTATGGGCCAAGCTCGACTCCGACATTTATCGCTAATAGCAATCAAAAACAAAGCCGCATCAAGCCTAGATTTAACCGAAATCGTTGATACTTTTGCGAAAACTAAGGCTAGGAAAAGATTATAAACTAAATTGTTATTTTGTTGTTGGTAGGTCCGACTTTCGTATAATAACTGGAAGAGATCCCTTAAACGGATAAATTCGCCTTTGTACATGACTTAACTGTAGGTATATAAATTGTTTTTAATGTTTTATGTACAATAAAGTGTTTTACATACATACATATATACATAAACCTTTCGATTTACTTCGTTTTATTGCTTAATACCAATATTATATATAAGGGTGTTAATTAAGTACGTAGACAAACTTTAAGGGGTGATTCCTTGATCAATTCTAAGATAAAAAGTTCCTACAAACATGGGACCTAAACGGCTTCGTTTTCGAGATACAGGGTGTTGAAGTTTAAACAAAAACAGTTTTTTTCAAAAATTTGGAAAACGGATAGAGGTATTCTAATGAAACTTGGTGTAGGTTAGTATTTCAGAAAGTGGCATTGTTCAGTCAAAATAAATTTAATTTATTTCCTCCAGTGGCGTGCATCGGGGCGATCTCAGTTACATTATTTTAGAAAAATCTGATACGCCACTGTTTTGTAGAAAAAAGTTTTGTAGCTATTGTAAGATTGTGTTTTATTACATAACATTTTTTAAAAGCTTCCTTAAACTGTATTTTGAAAACTAAGCCGTTTAGGTCCCATTAACGTCCAATGTACGAAATTGCTGTTACAGATTTTTCCATTTTTCTCGCAAAATGTTTATTCTATCAAAAAAATAAAAGATACATCTTTTGTATAGTTTCAATGGATAAAGCTAACAAACTTGTCGTATTGACTAAAAAACAGTGGCGTACCAGATTTTTTTGAAATAAGGTAGCTGCGGTGGCCCCGATGCACGCCACTGGTGGAAATAAATTACATTTATTTTGACCAAACAATGCCACTTTATGAAATACTAATATACACCAAGTTTCATTACAATATCTCTAGGCGTTTTCCAGATTTTTGAAAAAAAAGTAATTTTTGTTTAAATTTCAACACCCTGTATCTTGAAAAGGAAGCCGTTTAGGCCCCATGTTTGTATGAACTTTTTATCTTAGAATTGATCAAGGAATCGCCTCTTAAAGTTTGTCTACGTACTTAATTAACACCCTGTATAATATAAAACCTGAACAGAATTGCCTGAGAGGCTGCTTCAGGATTCCGTTACTTTGCGCTGATTCTATTCCTAATTTTAAGCGCGTAAATGAGACTGCATTTACGCTTTAAGCCAGCTTAGTCAATGGCACTTAAAGGGACGACAGTAAGACCACTCCTGAGATGCAGCCTCACATCTGGACAGTATTATGGCTTGGTATAGGAGTGGCGACGTAGTGAATGAATCAAACATTAAATGCCGATTGTTTTATTATAAAAATAAACCTGTATTTATATACAATGAAAATGCTTAACGAAGTAACAATATCAAAGTTCATAATAGTGTAATAGAACGCGTTTAAAGGTCCGCAAAGACCGCAACTCAGCATGATAAGCTTTTATATTTCCGCATGGGTTTGCAGGCTGAGCGTTGAACTTGGCTTTCTAGGTCGCCGAGTTGCATTTTCACTTAATGTTGGCGAAACAATATTCGTTTAAGATTTCGTAAATGGGAACTGAATTTTGCCTGTTTTAATTCAAGATTAAAACAGATATAAATTACGTATAAACTTGCGAAATTATGAAGTAAAACTGGAGGTTAAAACTGTTTGTTTATGAAATCAGAATTACATTTAGAACTTCTGACTGGCTTCGTAAATTTTGTTATTAAAATTTATGTGTGTTTAAACCAAGTTTAAACATATTGCCAATTTTAGGCTGAAGAAAAAGAAAAAAAAGGAAAAAAACTATATTGTGACTTCCACATTAAGGGTTTTTAGAGGATATTCTTCTACGGCTGACTGGCGTTGTTTGGATTGATGCTTCCTTCGGTTGATCCTTTTCCGAATGTAGTAGAAGGCTCCTATTAGAATAGCCCCTCCCAATAGGCTGCCTGTGATCCCGCTGGATAGATAGGAGTGGTGGCGGATGGTTTTCCAAGTAATGTCCTTTAGGTGCTGCTGGAATTCCAACTGCGAATTTTGTAGATCCTCGAAGTGGTCTGACTGTTTTAGTACTGGCTCCTCTGCAATTTCTGAAAAGGAGTTGGGTGTTATTGTGTTGGTAAAATTGATGCTGACGGCCTTGGAATATCCTGCTAGGATCTTGAATTTGTTGTTATGCCTGGGGGTTAACGTATTCTTTGTAGTTTGGATGATGCAGTCTGACGAGATTTGAATTACACCTGTAGTGTTGACAGTGATTTCTTCCCTATTGCCACTGCAAGTGATAGCTATTCGGGTTGGCTTGTTGACTACGAACATCCAGGTGTTTTCCATGTATAGTTGTTTCCAAATAATGGACTGGATCTGATGTCTTCGTAGGCTGCATTGACTAACTTCCGTTCGATGATATATATCATCAATGATGCAATTTGGGTTATTTTCAATTCCCTTCACGACTGTTGGACTGCAGATATACGTGTTTGGAGTAATTTGGAGATTTTCTTTGAATTCCTCATCTGACTCTTGAAAGTACATTTGTAGGTTGTAATCCACAGCGAAGATCCCTTTTGGTACGTCGATCACCCAGTAGGACCCATTGTTAATTTGGAGAGGAATTGGTGTCACCTTGATTAAGGTATATTCGGTTTTTTCTACTATGATGAAGTATCCTTGGACGTTGATGTAGATGTCATCATGTCCGATGTCGACCTTTAGGATTGGGGTCGGTAAAATTTCTAAGTTTGGCGAGAGTTTACTGGTTGCATTTGCGAGGATTTGCTTGATTTGGGCAGGTGTGATTAACTCGTAAAAATTACCTTGTTGGAAATGAACGTTCAAAATGTTTGTGTGGTAATTGCACAGTTCACTAATAACATTTGTGGCGACTTGATAGACACTGATGATGTGGATATTTAATCGGTTGGAGTCGGTTGCCTTATACCATTTGTCCATGTTGTTGATTGCCCTGATTCCTTGGTTCAGCTTCTCTTGAAAATGTTCCAGTTTCTGATCGATTCGTTCTTCGGTCTCATTAAATCTTGAAAGTGCTGACAGCAAGAATTTGGATTGTTGACTGTCCATTTTTATGAATTCCTGTTGATTTTTGTCGAGTCTATCAATATCTTGATAGACTTCGTCATTTACTCCGAAAATTGACGTGAGTACAGTCCCAAGCACTCCTCGTTTCTCTCGTCTTGTCATGATATCTTCCATGCCAGTTTTAATCCATTCCATATGCCTTTTTTGTTCCAGAAGATGATGCACCAATGTCTTGCGTAACGTGTCTTCGGACAGTTCTTTCGCAGAGTTGCAGAGGTCGTCGAATTTGTCCACCATGTCGGTAACTGTTTGGAAGTCTTCTTCGATCTTCCCTCTCTCGAACTGGATTTCGATCCTGAATGTTCCTCGTTCAATCTTCCCGTGTCCAATATGCTCTACATAGTACCCGCTGTCTGGTTTTTGCATGTTGAATTCTGCCTTACTCAATGTATTTGTAGTAAGGAGAGTAAATATGAGTAGAAGCATTTTCCATTTGGACCGGATAGTTTTCTTTGGTACTGGGAATGATTGTGTGTGGGTGCTGTTGGCCGAAATTTTCTCTTCAGGCTCTGGTTCCTGCGATTCTTCGTTGGTTGGTAATGGAATGATACTGCCTATGGAACGTTTTAATTGATGTCCTCCTGATTTCTGGATGGTTACTACTCGTACTGATCCATCGGTTGCAGGATGAATGTCGGTAACTCTCGCTAAGGGCCATTTACTAGGATTAATGTTTTCTTCTTTGATTAGCACTAGGTCACCAACTTTTATATTCTCCACCGGTTTCTTCCATTTGTTTCTTTGCTGTAATCCATGAAGGTAATCCGAGCTCCATGATTTCCAAAAATCTTGCTTGATTTTTTGGATCAATCTCCAGCGATTTGACAAATTTGTTGATATTGGTGTGCTGATTGGGTCCGGTGGTGAGATTATCTCTCTTCCTATCAGGAAATGGCCTGGTGTCAATGCAGTGGTGTCTTCAATATTGTTGCCTTGTGGGCACAGAGGACGTGAGTTTAAGCAGGCTTGTATTTGGCAAAGCAGAGTTGTTAATTCTTCAAATGTTAGAGTAGCGTTGCCAATGGTTCTCTTCAGATGATGCTTCATTGACTTTACTCCTGCTTCCCATATTCCTCCGAAGTGTGGAGCTACTGGAGGGATGAAGTGCCATTGGGTACCAATGGTGGATACATTTTCTTGGATAACTGGGCCTTCCATTGCTTGACGGACTTCCTTGTCCAAGACCTTTCTTGCTCCAACGAAATTCGTTCCGTTGTCGCTGTAAAGATGTGCACAGCGTCCTCTTCGGGCGATGAACCTCCTGAAGACTGCTAGGAAGCTGTTAGTTGTCATGTCGCTGACGGCTTCTAAATGTATTGCTTTGGTTGATAGACAGACAAAAACAGCAATGTATCCCTTGGATGAAGAATGCCCTCTTCCTTTAGATGTTCGGATTTGTATTGGACCGGCATAGTCCACTCCGGAATGGAAGAATGGCGGGGTTGAATTGACTCTGGTTGGTGGAAGATTCCCCATTAATTGCTGGGCTGCCTCTGCCTTGAATCGGATGCATCGAAAGCATTTCTTGATACTGGAGCTGACGGCTTTCTTTGCGTTGATTATCCAATATTTTCTTCGGACATAGGACAGTGTGAGTTGAGTGCCACCGTGTAAGGTGCGTAAATGTGCCTCATGGATTATTAATTTGGAAATATGATTGGAATAAGGAAGGATAATTGGGTGTTTTTCGTGGTAGGATAAGTTGGAATTTTCTAGTCTTCCTCCAACACGTATGATTCCATGTTGATCGATGAATGGATTGAGATTTGCGAGTTTGTTATTGGAGTCCACACATTTTCTCTTTTGGATTTGAGCTCCTGTTGCCTTCAAAATAGGATCACTTCCTTGGACGACCTTGATGAGTGTGAGGATGGTGTCTTCCATTTCTTTAACTGATAGACATCCTGGTTGAATGGGAAGACGCCTACACTTGTTGATGAATCTTCGGCAGTAGGACACGACTCGTACCATTCTTGTCAGAGACTGTAGCTTGATGCACAGTGTAACTCTTTGCTTCTTCATTGGTTGTGACGGTATCTGGTTGACACGGCCATAACTCTTTATTAATTAACCAGCTTGGTCCATCCCACCATAGTGTATGTTCTTTTAATTTCCCTGGACTAGTGCCTCTGGAGATGACGTCTGCAGGTCTAACCAAGAGAGAAAAAGAAAAAACTATATTGTTTCTTCCACATTAAGGGTTTTTAGAGGATATTCTTCTACGGCTGACTGGCGTTGTTTGGATTGATGCTTCCTTCGGTTGATCCTTTTCCGAATGTAGTAGAAGGCTCCTATTAAAATGGCGGCTCCCAATATGCTGCCGGCGATCCCGCTGGATAGATAGGAATGATGGCGGATGGTTTTCCATGTCACGTCTTTTAGACGCTGTTGATTATTCCTCTGGATAGGTAGTAGCGACGTCGGATGGCTCTCCATGCTACTTGCTTCAGATGATGTTGCAGGTCTAACCGAGAGGGTTGTAAATCCTCGAAGTGGTTCGGTTGCTGCAACACTGGCTCCTTTGCTATTTCTGTAAAAGAGCTTTTGTGTTATTGTGTCGTTGACTATGTTACCAATTGGTTTGGAACATCCCAACGTCTATCGGCTGCCTCTTCCTTTGGAGACGAACATTATATGAGTGCATACGATAATTTATATCACTCTTGCCGAGGTTAGCTGTTTTAGAGGATGCCGCATCGGTATTCCACATTGCGAGTCTTCGGTAACTTCCCTCGCAGACTTTAATAAGCCGTCTTCTTGATACCATCTTCTAAGAGGGGCTAAGTGCTTAGCATTGTGTTTATTGTTTCCTGAACTTGTTGCTGTTAGTTCTTGAATCCACCTTCTATTAGGCGTAGAATATTTGGTTTCGGATTTTTCATTTTCTGAATTCCTGGCTGCTGCCATTTCTAGGTTCCACCCTACACCGGGTGCTAAGTATTTAGCGAACTCGGAGGTTTTCTCGCTTGCTGCATTTCTTGATGCCACCCTCCACTAGGTGCTAAATGTTTAGAGAACTCGGAGGGTTGCTCGTGTACTGCAATTCTTGCCACTGTGTCTTGTTGCCACCCTCCACTAGGTGCTAATTGTTTATTGAACTCGGAGGGTTTCTCGATTGCTGCAGTTCCTGCTGCAACTTCTTGACTCCATCCATCGCTGCCGACAAGTCTTGGTGTCGCTTTCCACCGGGTGTCAAGTTTTTAATGGAGTCGGAGGGTTTTCCATTTTCTGCAGTTATTGCTGTAACTTCTGGGCTCCGTCCATTACCGAGTGTCAAGTTTTTAGTGGGCTCGGAGGTGTTGTTGTTAGCAGCAGTTATTGCTGCAGCTTCTTGGCTCCATCCATCGCTAGGAGCTGCTGTCGAAGCATCTGGAGAAGTTCCAACGATTTTTTCGTGGCCTGCAATTTTCTTTCCTTTCTGTCCATCGACTTTGTGAATGGGAACTTCCTGAATGGGAACTTCGTGGATGCGGACTTCATGAACGAAGATTTCGTGAGTGAGGACTTCGGAGGTTCCATGCACTTGGTGATTTTCTTGTGGATGAGAAGATGCTACCTTTTCACATTCGATGATAACAGGATGTTGAACTTCCGTATTCTTTATATTGGCAGCTGCGATTGCTAGTTCTTCCGCTGTAGGATCGGTTGTTAATATTTTCTTCACCTGCTGGATTGTTTGCTTGTCATTGGTAGGTGAACTTCGGAACTGACCATAGCTTTTGATGTAGTGACCTCCATGATTAAGAGTTTCGGAAGCTTCGATTTTCTGCGGTCTTTCCTGTACTGATTCTGTGAATTTCTTTTCACGTACCTGATATTTTGAGGAAAGTGTTCTTTGTGTGGGTACTTCTTCCGTGTCCCAGAATTTCTGCAAGTGATATTCTTCTCCAATTTTGGCAACCATGGTGTTGACTTTAATGCTGTCGTTATGCTGTCTTCCAATGGTTCCAGATAATACCCAACCCAGTTTGGTATTTTGTCCCAAGATGCCATCCTTTGTTCTAGTGATTCCTTCTAGAATTATTTTTGAATATTCTTCGGCGCCTAGAATTATATCTATAGGACCGGGTCGGTTGAAGGTTGGATCGGCGATGAAAATATTGCTCCAGGAATTGATATTTATGTTTGGGATGGGGGATGAAGGCATGGCTTTGCTAAGTTTAGGAAGTATTAATAAATTGACAGGTAGGGAAAAGTTACTTGAAAATCTAGGTGTGATCAAACCTGGGATTTTCCATTTGGCAATTTTTGGCTCGCTGTTCCCGATTCCTGTGATTTCAGCTCGAACTTTGGTCCTGGGTAACCCCAATAATTCGGCTGATGCTTCCGTAATAAACGACCCCTGAGACCCGGGATCTATTAATACTCGTAGTAGATGAGTCATCCCGGATGCTGCCTTTACTTGAACCATTGCTGTGGCAAGTAGAACTTGGCTCTCCTGGGCGCCTAAATTGTGATGATGTCCGACTTCAGCTTCTTTTCTGGAGCGTTGGAAGTCTTCATAGCTGCTGCATGAGCTGACGTTCTCATCCTTTGGGCAGGGAGCGGCCTTGATGGTGGCTGCGCCTTATGAAGCAGTGTATGATGCGGGAAGCGACAGATCCTACAATTAAAATAGGCACGACATGGTATATTTGAATCGTGCCGCAAGCCATCGATAGCACAATCGATTGGTTTTTACTGCTTCTAGTTTTTCATGGGTAGGTAGCCTCTGGAATTGACTACAGTTGTCGATGTAATGATCTCCATGGCACAGCTTGCAATTTAGGGATGCGGAAGCGTAATTCTTCTGTGGTCTTTCCTGCGTGGGCTTTCGAGCTCCATCTATGGATTCTAGGGATTGGAACCGCACTTGCAGGAAAGCCATTAAATTTTGGTGATCCTGGACTTCATTTGGACATTGAAGCGACAGTTCATATAATTTGTTGGTTTCAGGATCCCATTTTCGAGCGATAGCTCTGTTAATCCACGGACCCCAACTGTCCGTGGAGATGCCTAAATTTTTGATTGCCTCCACACATTCCTTGATGGAGTCCTGCAATCTTTTTAACCCTTGAGCTGACTCTTTGGAGAGGACCGGCAGATCGAATATGGTATCTAGCAATTTAGTTAAAATAAGGCGGTTATTTTGATACCTTTGTTGCAGCAGATTCCAGGCGGTGTTGTAATTTGCTTGGGTAACAGCTAGATGCTGGATCAGTCGGCTTGGCTCTCCCTTAACATGCGTCTTTAAATATTGCATCTTGATGACATCGTCCATATTCTGGTTGTCATCTACTAATTTGATGAACAGGTCCTTGAAAGTGGCCCATTCCTCATAATTTCCCTCGTATATGGGAATTTTGACTTGAGGAAGCGAGATGGCTGCTGCTTGCTCGTTCCTTGTCGGCGCTTGCAATAAAATAATTAAATTTCTATACCTGTCTTCCAACGTAGTATATTCCGGACTGAAGTGCATTTGTTCTGAAGCCATGTCGTTTGACATAACTTCTTCGTCCATCTCGACCACACGATCCCATTTTTCTCTTAATTCCCTTGTCGTGATGGCGGGCCTCCCTAATTCTTGTGTTAGTTCGGCGTCGTCCATCGCTTGCTTAAAATTCTGAATCCGAATCTGCAGTTTTCGGATACGAACCTTTTGCTCGGGGTTGGCCACCATTTCCTCTTGCGTTCTGCTTACGGAGGGGTTGGAAATTTCCGTTGATTTTGAACAGCTCTGCAAGTAACTTTTTGCTTCGCCGTATATGGCTTTAATTTGGTCGTAATACCCTGTTTTAAAATAATTATGAGTTGGAATACTTAGCTGCCCCATTTCTGCATGATTTTTAGTTGCAGTGTTCCAAAGTTCGTCCAGCGTTTTGTTGCGACTGGCGATGTAGGCTTCATTTTTTCGGCTGGCAGGGTCCTTTTTGCTGTTGGATAATATTTGCTTTATCTTCTGCGCGAGCTCTTCTTGGGCGACAGCTAATTTTTTGAATTCCTCCATGTTGTTGGCCATTTTCTGGGAACTGGGTGGTTGGCAGATGTTGTCTTCTTCTCGGGATGTGTTTTTTCGTTAGTTGGAGACAGATCCGGCTCGAAGGACCATGAACAGAATTGCCTGAGAGGCTGCTTCAGGATTCCGTTACTTTGCGCTGATTCTATCCCTAATTTTAAGCGCGTAAATGAGACTGCATTTACGCTTTAAGCCAGCTTAGTCAATGGCACTTAAAGGGACGACAGTAAGACCACTCCTGAGATGCAGCCTCATATCTCGACAGTATTATGGCTTGGTATAGGAGTGGCGACGTAGTGAATGAATCAAACATTAAATGCCGATTGTTTTATTATAAAAATAAACCTGTATTTATATACAATGAAAATGCTTAACGAAGTAACAATATCAAAGTTCATAATAGTGTAATAGAACGCGTTTAAAGGTCCGCAAAGACCGCAACTCAGCATGATAAGCTTTTATATTTCCGCATGGGTTTGCAGGCTGAGCGTTGAACTTGGCTTTCTAGGTCGCCGAGTTGCATTTTCACTTAATGTTGGCGAAACAATATTCGTTTAAGATTTCGTAAATGGGAACTGAATTTTGCCTGTTTTAATTCAAGATTAAAACAGATATAAATTACGTATAAACTTGCGAAATTATGAAGTAAAACTGGAGGTTAAAACTGTTTGTTTATGAAATCAGAATTACATTTAGAACTTCTGACTGGCTTCGTAAATTTTGTTATGGAACATTTCATTTTACACCAACGGTTTATTATTTTTCTAGAGCCGTTTCCATGTCGACAGAACGAGTAAACAAACATTGTTTTACAATATGATATACCCAATTTTTGAGTCGAGTCGAAATTCTTAAATAATCTCAAGAAACGGGAGCCAACGCGGAAATATTTCCAAGAATCCTTTTTTGAATTTCTTATGGGAATACCGCAAAACAAAATTTTTAAAATTAATGGTTCAAATCGCTAAGGAAGCTGCCGCTATATGGCGCCAAATGGACGACAAAAGGAAAGAACCCTACCGCAAGCAAGCTGCTAGAAAGAAAACACCGAAGAGAAGAGAGACACCAAAGAGAAGTGCAAAAATGGCGAAGATGTAACAAGGCGGCACAACCATAGGAAGAGTGGAAATACTTATTAAGGATTTGGTACTAAAATTGTATTGTATATACTTACTCGGTTTTATGTGTAATAGCTATTATTTATTTTTACAAATTTTATATTTAAATAAATCTATACAAGTAATTAATTCATTATCCTTTTACTTGACATCCGCACTGTCAGTGTCAATTTTTTTTAAATTTCTAATGTGTTTTTATTAGACTGTACATTAACTGATCGAGTTATGTCTAAAAGTTTACTTTTAATTGGCAAGACTGTAACGAAATCTTCCTAACAGAAAAAGGAATTGACGGCACACCATTTTGGTTCAAAACTAATAAAATTACTGTTTTATATACAAATGTCAAATTTATTATTATTATTATTTCTTTTTTACAATAAATAACTATACAAGTTTTATAAATGCATTCATTGTCTAGCTCTCTAATATGCAACCGCTCAGCAGTGATCATCGCCAACAAAATGTTTTCCGGTTGTCCAAAATCGCCGTTTCTTTGAACGACAGGGTCTATAATACTTTTTAGGTCATAATTTAGATAACGTGAGCGGCGAATTACTTGAATCAAGTGTTTAGAGCCATCCTTGTAAGATGGACTAGATTTGATGTCAAACCATGTTGGGGCATAGACTTTAATAACGTATTCCACAAAAGTTCGAAGATTTTCCGATGGATTTTCACTGCCTACATACACTCGTAGAAGACGGTTAGCAGCAGTTAGCCATCTTGAGTGAGAAAGTGAACCTTTTGGACAAGCTTACCGAACATACACCGCTTGATACTGCACGGCACATTTCTAGTAAGTACTTTTGATATGTGCTGAGATCTGTCGAATTTATGGAAGGTAAGTCAGTTTCAATTTTATCAAAATCTACAATATTAGTGTTATCGCATTTATCTAGTTGCTTTCCGATAGCACCTGCAAATCGGCAAGGGCTAGTAGTGAATCCATCTAGGTGTTGAAATACAGTGTGTCCCCGGATAGGTGGAACGACTCTTGTGAAAGGTAAAAAATTCTCGATTTAAATTTTCATTTTTTGGGGTGCAGCCCTGCTTGGTTAAAGGCGAATTTCCAACATAATTTCAGTTCTGAGAAATCAAGCATGCCTTGAAAAACTATTTTTCTGTGAGATAAAGTACCTTTTATGTGGCAAATACGACAAAAACTTATTAAGAAAAGTTGTTTAGAATCAACACATACGCCCCTATACCAAATTTTAAAATCCTCAGCCAACTTTGATTTCTCACATTTTCTTTCAAGTTTATTTCCCAAATCAAAGAATTTTACTTTTAACAAAGATTTTTATTGGAAAAACAAATACTTTTAACAAAGTTTTTTATTTCATAATAAAAAAACTTTGTTAAAAATAAAATTCTTTGATTTGGGAAATAAACTTGAAAGAAAATGTGAGAAATCAAAGTTGGCCGCGGATTTTGAAATTTGGTATAGGGGCCTAGATGTTGATTCTAAACAACTTTTCTTTATAACTTTTTGTCGTATTTGCCACATAAAGGGTACTTTACCTTACAGAAAAATAGATTTTTTGAAAATTTCCAAGGCATACTTAATTTTTCAAAACTGAAATGATGTTAGAAATTCGCCTTTAACCAAGCAGGGCTGAACCCCAAAAATGAAAATTTAAATCGAGAATTTTTTACCTTTCACAAGAGTCGTTTCACCTATCCGGGACACACTGTAGATGGCGTAGCGGAAACTGATTAGCGTGGAGCTGGCACCCTAGCCACTGCAATGACTTTCCAGTAAATTCTTCTAATCGTTTAATAACTCCACTCTTTAGTCCTGTATTAACCGCGGTACCATCACATCTAACTTTCATTCTGTCAATGACACTAGAAAGGTCTTCTTGTGTAATTATTCCCTCAGACAAAGTATTACATAGACACGTAACACTGCTATATGGGCCACAAAGTATTTGAAGCCGCTAAGATAGAAAGAGACGACGCAAGGGTAGCAGTATAATGTCACGTGACGCGGGGCAGCTTTGTGATTTTGGCCCTTTTCGTTCTACGGGCGTTAGTGGCAAGTGCACTTTCTAGTTATTATAACACGTGTTTCCTGTAAACTAAAAAGTCCGCAGCCTTTTTTGCGTGAACATATAATTAGTTTGATAGCTCAGTAGTATATTAATAACGAAATGGTTCGTTCATGTGCCGCGTATAACCGCAAATAGAGATTTGTTAAAGGGGGTACTTTATCTTTTCATTCGTAAGTATTTACTTATCACATTTTTTCTACAGTATTTTACATTGTAGTATTTAATTAACTGGTAATAATCTAATAACATTGAATTACAGATTTCCCTCGGATATTCAGCAAAGGAAATTGTGGATTATTGCAACCAAAAGAGAAAACTTTGTGCCAAGTAAATATTCGCAGCTTTGTTCCAAACACTTTCAGGACGATTCTTTCGCAAATAATAGATTTGGAAATGCAAGAATTTTGAAACCAGATGCTATTCCATCGATATTTGATTTTCCGAAACATTTAAAGAAAGCTAGTTCAAAAATAAGGGGCACGAAAAGAAAATACTGCAGTATTTCCAGTGTAGATCATTGCAGGTTTGTAGCTATTTGAATAATTTAGTTAATTCACAGAGTATCAAATGAAAATTGTTTAACTACACTTTTTTTCCATTTAGACGAAACCTAATGTCAAGCAAAGGTATTTTTGCTTCAGATGTTGAGTCAATTTCATCAATTGCGTCTGATACACGTTCAAATAATAAACAACTAAGTACGGGACCATCAACAAATTATTCAGACATACACGACCTCTCGACATCTCAACTCGAAATGCCACAAACAGTTGTTAGTTGTAACCCAGAAAAACCTGTAAAAGAGAGGTTTGTAAAAAACTGTTTATTTTGTCGTATTACAACTATTACAAGTACTTAATAATAGTAATACATATTACATTTTATTTGACACTTTAACTGAATAAAATGTTAAATATGCACCTAATGTTGTAGACGGCCGAGATATTGGAACCCGCGTTTTATAGGAGACTGTACAAGTTCGGATTTGTCTTCTCCTGAAAAGGCCAAAAGGAATTGGAAAATTGCCAAACATCAACTGGCAACTCAAAGTAAAAAGTTGAAAACAGTTCAACAGAGATATCGTAGGCTTAGAGCAAGAATAAATTCGTTACAGAGTCTAACTGAGCACCTAAAAGAAAAGCTTATGATTTCAGAGAGTTCAGAAAGTACAATCTTGGTATGTTTTTAAGAGAAGTGCATTAAATAGTTTTTATTTTCCATATTTTTAGGCAACTTTACCTGGGCCTGCAGCCGAAGTTATGAAAAGGATTCTAAAAGGGTCTAATCGACAAAAATATACTCCTGAATTACGGAGCTTTGCCATCACTCTGAATTTCTATTCTAGAAAGGCATACGATTATGTTAGAACGTCGTTTAATAATAGTCTTCCACACCCATCAACCATAACAAAATGGTTTCAGAGTGTTAATGGTTCACCAGGTTTTACTGGAGAAGCGATTAATGCCTTAAAATGTAAGGTCGAGGAAGCTGCACTTGCCAACAAGCAAATATTATGCAATTTGGCGATGGACGAAATGGCTATAAGGCGTCAAGTGGAGTGGACTGGGTCGAAATTCACTGGTTTAGTGGACATTGGCACCAACATTAGTACTGATGAACTACCGGAAGCCAAAGAAGTACTACTGTTTATGCTTGTAGCAATTAATGCCCACTGGAAAATACCAGTTGGATATTTCCTGTTAGATGGACTCTGTGGTTCAGAACGAGCAAATCTAGTAAACCGCTGTTTGGAATTTGTTCACGAATCCAAGATTACTGTAACATCATTAACATTCGATGGAGCAGCGGCCAATTTAAGTATGATTAAATTTTTGGGTGCTCAAACAAAGACTACTGAATACATGCGAACATATTTTAAACATCCTATAACGAAAAAACCAGTCTTTATTTTTCCTGATGCATGCCACATGCTTAAATTAATTCGTAATTGTTTAGCAAGCAAGCAGGTACTAAGGGATGAAAATGGTTCAGACATAAAATGGGCATTTTTCAAAAACCTTGTAGAACTACAGGAGCAAGAAGGTGTTCATGCAGCAGCAAAAATAAGGAAACGTCATGTACAACAATGGCAGCGTGAAAAAATGAATGTCAAAATAGCGGCTCAGACATTTAGTAATAGCGTAGCAAACGCTTTTCAGTTTATAGACGAAGACCTTAATTTGCCAGGATTTAGTGGAGTAAATGCAACGATACGTTTCTGTAAAATAATTAATAATTTATTTGATATATTCAATAGCAGAAACCTTTTGACAAAAGGAGAATTTAAAAAACCTATAAGTCTTAAGAATTCTGAAAAAAATTTTCTGTAGTTAGATCACTGTAAAAATTATCTTTGCAATCTTAAAACTGAAAAGGGTGAAACAGTTATTTTTTCAAATAGAAAAATGGGATTTTTGGGATTTATTTCTGGCATAGAATCATTAAAGGGTTTCTATAATGAATACATACATTGTCCCACGCCTAAATTAGAATTACTGTTGACCTACAAATTAAGTCAGGACCACTTGGAAATATTTTTTAGTGCTGTACGCAGTAAAGGAGGTTATAATAATAACCCTACTGCCAGACAGTTTGAAACAGCATACAAACGTCTAATAGTACATTCTGAAATTCGAGGATCAGAAAATGCAAATTCTGTTGCTTTAGATGCGACATCAATTTTACATGTTTCATCACGAACAATAACTGCAGCTCGAACTGGAGAAAATATGATGGACTCTGAGGATTTTTCAAGAATTGTTGCACAAACAGAGCAGGATTATTGCAGTTCTGAGGCTTGGCATCTTACATTGTACTCTGCAGATGTTATTGCATATATTGCAGGTTTCGTTGTAAGACGTTTAAGAGCGTGTATTACATGTGAACAGTGCTTAAACGCGTTAGAATCAGAAATTACGGTTTCATTATTACAAGTCCGCAAAACTTATGGTAGATTGGTAAAGGCATCAAATTTTGTTATCGACGTCTGCAAAACAGCAGAAAGATGTCTACGGTATGTAAAGGCAACCAACACACTATATAAAAACATTGAAAAGTATTTGATTATTACTGCCCTGCAAAATCTACCAAGGGATATTTTAAAACCATTGCATGACCATGTGCTGGATCAAGAAGCGTTGAATAACCACGGCAACCAGCTATTAAATTTAATTTTAAAACATTATGTTGATCTTAGATTGCATCATGAAACCAGAATTCGATTAGAAAAGCATACACACAGATTAAGAAGTCTACTAACAAAATCAGTTTTGTATTCTAATCAATAGTTTTAGTTTTTTAAGAAATCAACATTACGAGATTTTGTAGAATTTAATTTTGATGTGTAATTACATAAACCTGTAATATACTCTGAAATAAATACATTTTGATTTGTTTATTCATTTAATTTGAGGTGACTAATAGCAATTATGACTTAAAGATGCAGTTACTGTTTTTAATTTCAAGGCATGTGATGTTGATAATGCACGAGTTGTTTAATGACACAAACACAAGTAATTTCAAAATGCAATAAATTATATGAACAGTCAAGACTATTCTGTAAAGGTAAACTATTCTATTGGCACTGCAAATTTACTAAAACAAGTAATATTATTAAAGATTCATCAAAAATTAGTCAAAGAAGCGTGAGGAATGCGTATATTGAGTACAATAATTTTGGGCGAAAGTCACGTTTACGCCCCGCGTCACGTGTTAGTACTAGTTCTGTCCTTTTACCTCTCATTCTAGCTTGGCCGCTTCACAAGGAAGGTGGCTGTTCCGCGTCTAGTTGTATTCTTTGTCTGAGATTATTCCTATATCCTCTAGAACGCACTTGCTAGTTAGTAGTGCTGCATTTCTATCTACTATATTGCTAGCAGCTATGAGTGGGGAGGTCACAGCCATGCCGTGCGCACTGTATTGGCAAAACCGGCGCTGCAGCACGCTTTTTGCATTAACCGCTAGAGGACGCCGCAATACACCTATTTTTGTCTAATAAAAAAGGATAAAACATTTAACACGAATTGAAACGACCGTGGTTATGGACCGGGAAACCCCGACCAACACAAAGACGTATTTATTTGTTCTTTGACAAAGGCATTTATTTATCAAAGAACAAAGGCATTTCTGTATCAAAGAACAAAGGCATTTCTGTATCAAAGAACAAAGGCATTTCTGTATCAAAGAACAAAGGCATTTCTGTATCAAAGAACAAAGGCATTTCTGTATCAAAGAACAAAGGCATTTCTGTATCAAAGAACAAAGGCGGGTGTGCACTTTGGGGCTTTGGGGTGCGTAGTGTGAAAAGTTGTTTAGCGCCTGAAGGTACTGAAATGGAAAAGCGCAAATGTTGTGTACCGGGCTGTGAAGATAAAATCTCCACACGCCACAATTTTCCTTTAAACGACAAAGAAGTCTTTAAAGTGTGGGTTGCCCGAATTGGAAATCAAAAATTCACGGATAAATCCAATTCGGAGATTTATAACTCGTTCAAAGTGTGTGATCAACATTTATTGGACGTTTGCAAAAGTGGACCAAGGAAGGGTTTGCTGAGATGTTCCTTACCAACCCTGAATTTACCAGGTAGCTACTATTACCTATTTTTTATATTATCATAAATTAAAACTGTATTTAGTAATTAATATATCAAATATATCACTAACAATTCGAATAATTCATAATAATTTAAGAAACAATTTTACTTAAAACTAACTTCAACAGTGAATCATTTGAAATAAGTAAATTATATGCTTACTATTTAGTAATAACATTTTTTTGTGAATTACAGCGTGGACTGAAGAAGCTACAAACGAAAATTCGTTTTATTGCATTGCTGTAGAGAAACCTGCTACATACGAAACCCCTGAAAAAATTAGAGAAATGAGTAAGTAGTACTTACTACAGCATGAAATTATTAGCATGCCTTAAGGTAAATTCAATTAGTATATAGAGTTAGGAAAATCCCGGACATGTCCAGAAATTGATAGCTAAATTTCGTGTCCGGGCAGAATCACAATATTAACTTAAAATGTCCGGAATTTGTGTCCAAATGAAAATTTATGCATTAAAGAATTTATTCAAGTTGAAATTAATCCGCACGATAGTAATGCATTTTACCATATTTTATTCCTCCCAAATCAACACTCGTCCTACCCTGGTAATATCATGAGACGCGGTAACTTGAGATCAATTGCGATTCAATCATTTATCAGTTAACTATAATCGCTAAGAGCTGTTTTAGTACAAGAATGAGTTACTGTTGGGGAATGAAACCCTGATGTGGACTGTATAATTTATTTTCTGGTTCACTTTACATTTATTTGAATTTTGTTTGATAAGTATTGAGAGCCGCCGTGTAACGAGCTCGCTCCTCTGGTTGCAACTGCCAACTGCCGGAACGAAAAATTCCCCGCTGCTGCTTGCTCACGATGGCTGTGTCTAAACATGCCCCCGGCCTTGAAAGTCCTGACTTTCAAAGGGTAGCGGACAGATCTTCGGAAATGCTCGCTTCACCTCTCCCGTTGCTGTTTTGATGGTTGCCACTCGAACCACTCCATCCTTTCCTGGATGAATCGTCACGATACGGCCCAGCCGTCATTTCATGGGTGGGACGTTTTCCTCTTTGATGAGTACCATATTCCCTTCACGCAGGTTAACATATGAAGAACGTTTCCATTTGGTTCGTTCTTGAAGCTCCGAAATGACTTCCTTGTACCATCGGGCCCAGAAATGTTGTCGCAATTGCTGTATACGTTGGAAGCTTGACAATCGTCCTTCCAGAAAGACTGGTTAGATCCGGATCAGGCAAAGATGTGATAGGCCGTCCGATAAAAAAATGAGCCGGAGAAAGTGGAACTAAATCGTCGGGATCGGGTGACATACAGGTTAAAGGGCGGGAATTTACTATAGCCTCTATTTGCGCTAATAATGTATTGAATTCCTCGAATGTTAATGCTGCTTCTCCAGCAACCCGTTTTAAGTGGTGTTTCGCGGATTTAATCCCCGCCTCCCATAGTCCTCCAAAATGAGGGGAATGGGCAGGTGTAAACTGCCAGTTAACGTTTTCATTTATGAAGTATTTAGCGCATCTTCATTGCTCTGTAAGAATTTTCCAACAGACTGAAGCTCGCTGTGAGCTCCAACAAAATTTAAGCCATTGTCAGAATAAATTTGCCTTGGTTTCCCCCGTCTGGAAACAAATCGTCTTAAAGTAAGTGTAAACGCCTCAGAAGTTAATTCAGAAACTAACTCTAGGTGCACTGCGCGAGTGCTAAAACAAATGAACAAACAAAGCCAACATTTTGACAGTTTCGCGCCTCGTCCTTTTTTATCCTTTAATTTGAAAGGGCCCCCGTAATCAACCCCGGTTACATAAAATGGAAAGTTTGCTTGAACTCGTAATTTCGGCAAATCTCCCATCACAGGCTGTATTGGCTTCGCGTTAAATCGAAAACATCGTATGCATTCTCTTACAATTTTTCGCGCATAATTTCTGCCACCCAGTGGCCAGTACCGATCACGTAAAGAAAATAATAGTTGCTGCGGCCCGGCATGCAGCAATCTTTCATGCTCGTTTAAAAATATTAGTTTCGTCGGCCTATGCTTGCAGGACAGGATTATCGGATGACGCTTGTCATAGGGAAAGTCTGAATTCGTAAGACGACCCCCGACCCGTAATATACCGTTTATGTCGATGAAAGGATTCAAACTTGCTAGTTTACATTTTTGACGTGCTTTACTGCTATTCTTCAAAGTTGCAATCTCCTCGGCAAATGTTTCATTTTGCGCTATTTTTATTAGAAGCGTAAGAGCATCCTCTAATTCATTAATCCCGAGCGCACCAATCAGTCGCTGACCAAGACCTCGGCAGTTGGTTTTGAAACGAACCATATATGCCACGCAACGTATAGTTCTATTCAATGTGGAAAATCTCAAATGGGAAAGAAAAAATATTTCTAACCACGCAACTCACGTTGTTGCTCCGCAATTCAGGCAAGTCCTTTGTTTCGTACTTGGGACTTGGCCACTCGCATTCGCTTAATTTTAACCATGATGGCCCGCACCACCACAGTTCGAATTCACGTAATTTATCCGGATTAACCCCTCGTGACAATAAATCCGCTGGGTTGTGTTTTGTCGATACATGCCGCCATATTCCGTTTTTTTGTTAAACCTTGTATTTCTGCTATACGATTATTGACAAACGTTTTCAATGAACTCGGTTTGTGCTTTAGCGAACCCAACACAATGGTTGAGTCTGTCCAAAATGTGTAGCTAGATACATTCACGTGTAACGAATGAGACACCTTAGCGACTAATCGCGCTAGCACTAAAGCGCCACATAATTCCAACCTAGGTACCGTTAGTGACTTTAAAGGTGCTACCTTAGGTTTCGAGCATAGGAGACGTACCCACGTATCGCCGTCTCTATTTGTTGACCGTATGTACATGCAAGCACCGTATGCATTTTCTGATGCGTCACAGAACGCATGTATTTCCACGTTATTAGAATCATTGCATATCACGCGCCTCGCAATTTTGATCTCGTTTAATAGCGGTAAACTCTTCTCGAAGTCCGACCAAAGCCAACTAAGGTCTAAGGGTAGTGGTTCGTCCCACAACAACTTTTGACGCCATAAGCGCTGCAGCAACGTTTTCGCAATTATAATGCATGGACTTAGTAATCCAAGAGGGTCAAAAATTTTCCCTATTGCAGATAATAAAGTACGCTTTGTTAAATGCGTCGTAGACTCTTTACGAATATTGTACACGAATAAATCTGATTAGACCCACGTTAATGCGAGCGTTTTCGTTTTCTCACCTTTGCCAAAATCTGTCACGCGAGAATTTGAATTTTCCTTTGCAATACTTGCCAGAATTTCTGAACTATTTGAATTCCATTTTCTCAAATGGAAACCTCCAGTTTTCAGAACGTTTGTTACATTGTCGCATAAATTCGATGCTTCAGTAATCGTATTTTCACCCGAAATGAAATCGTCGACATAAAAATCAGAACGTATCGCATCCGCAGTTTGTTTACTTATGCACTGATTTGCCAATTCGCATAAACTTCGTATAGCCAAGTATTAAGCCGACGCGCACCCATACGTTACCGTATTCAACTCGTACGTATCTAACGGTTTTGACGAGTCCGTGCGCCAAAAAATTCTTTGATAAGACCTCTCGTTAGGCCTCACTAACTCTTGGCAGTACATCTTCTCTATGTCCGCCGTAACCCCGTATCTATGCCTTCGAAACCGTAGAATAATACTGAATAAATCATCTTGAAGGGTTGGACCCACCATCTGAATATAAATATAATTATTATTATTCTAAAAATTGTTCTTGTTTTAAGTTTTGCTCAAATTAAAAATTAATGTGCGTTGTCTCTTAAGCGAATCAAACATTTTTGGATTTTTTGGACACCATATAAATTTAAATCGCTGTTAAAATTGATAATGTCTTTTAAAAAGTAAAACTTACTTTGGAGTTTTTGATAAAACTTAGTAAGAATTTGTTGTTTTTCAGTGTATATGTGTGCGTTAGCGTGTTTGTGCGCATAAGAGTATATTTATGTTGAAGCTACCAACTCAAAAAATAAAACACAAAGAAGCATACAAAGTGTCGCTGAACTGAAATATACAAATTTTACACTTTATTTAAAACTTTATTTCAATAATTCCCATTTTGAAGGTGTACCAACTACAAAAATAAAAAATGTTCCTGAACGGAAAAATGCAAATACATGATATTAAGTAATATAAGAAATAACAGAACTTGAATTGTCTTGTCAATTATTGTTTAGTGTATTGGTTCTGAATGAACACTTTTACTTGTTCCCATGATTTGTTATCCAAAAGATTACCAGTTTGTGATTTAAGTTCTATCACGTCAAGTCTTTTAGGAGGTTTCTTGTTTTTTATGTGATTCGCGAAGAATTTTTTAGTTTTTGCCTTTTGTTCTTCGGTCCATGGGACTAATATTCGTTTCGGTTTCATAGATTTCGTTATATCTGTAGTGTTGGGTATGACAGAAATTTCAGAAGGACCAGGTTCGTTCAGTGGGAGGGGGGTTTCCTCCAATTCATTTTGATCATCGTCGTTACAATCCAAGTCATCCAAGTCTATTTCCATATTAATGTCAATTTCATCTAACGTTTTGCCCTTGTATTGAGCGGCCTGTCCTTTTTCCATAAGCAGAAGTAATTTTGAGATTTTGGCAGTCTGGTAAACGTCATCAGGTAGTCTATACACCTGCTTGTGTACATCGCTAGTATGCCCCATGAACGTTGCCAATTGTTCGATCTCGTTACCCGACATGCTAAATAATTGAGAAATAGTGGCTAAGTGCTTTCTCAGTCTGGTGGAAGTTAGGGCGGTGGGGTTTTTAGCACCACTGCTAGTAGCATATTTTTGCATCACTTTGTAACCGGTGATTGAAGTATTTGCCCTAAAGTTTGCGAACAAATATATGTTGTTCGGATTAATAAAATTTCCCCTTAGTTCTATATACAGAATGCTCTACAAAAATTTCAAATGTTGGAAGACTATTAAATAATTCAAGATAACCGTATGATGATATTTTTCGGACTTCTTCCACTGTCCGAAGGATTTGGATGGCTTCATAATACATGTGTCTAATACAGACACCAGGTTCCGCCAGCAGGTAGGAGAGGATCTCCTCGCCTATCTGGCGGAACCTGCAAACTCCACAACATGCCACGACATGGGTCACTTGGTAGATGACTTAATTGAGTGGATGCAAAGTAGCAATCATAAGGTTAGTGCTTGTGAATTTAGGTAAAGGGTTTTATGGAGCTGTTTTAAATGGATTTGGAGTTCACGGATGTGTCTACAAAACTTTTATAGTGAAAGTGTTGATACTGTTTTGAACGGAAATTGCCACAACGGTTGAGTGGGCACAGCTTCTTAAGTGGATAAAATGAATGTCGGACTTTTTAAATGTAGGTAGTGGTTATACTCAATAATATTTATTAATATATTAAACTCTGCACAAAATATACAAAATGTTCTACAAAAATTTCAAATGTTGGAAGACTATTAAATAATTCAAGATAACCGTATGATGATATTTTTCGGACTTCTTCCACTGTCCGAAGGATTTGGATGGCTTCATAATACATGTGTCTAATACAGACACCAGGTTCCGCCAGCAGGTAGGAGAGGATCTCCTTGCCTATCTGGCGAAACCTGCAAACTCCACAACATGCCACGACATGGGTCACTTGGTAGATGACTTAATTGAATGGATGCAAAGTAGCAATCATAAGGTTAGTGCTTGTGAATTTAGGTAAAGGGTTTTATGTAGCTGTTTTAAATGGATTTTGAATTCACGGATGTGTCTACAAAACTTCTATAGTGGAATTGTTGATGCTGTTTTGAACGGAAATTGCCACAACGGTTGAGTGGGCACAGTTTCTTAAGTGGATAAAATGAATGTCGAAGGACTTTTTAAATGTAGGTAGTGGTTATACTCAATAATATTTATTAATATATTAAACTCTGCACAAAATATACTGAGTGTTCTACAAAAATTTCAAATGTTGGAAGACTATTAAATAATTCAAGATAACCGTATGATGATATTTTTCGGACTGTTTCCACTGTCCGAAGGATTTGGATGGCTTCATAATACATGTGTCTAATACAGACACCAGGTTCCGCTAACAGGTAGGAAAGGATCTCCTCGCCTATCTGGCGGAACCTGCAAACTCCACAACATGCCACGACATGGGTCACTTGGTAGATGACTTAATTGAATGGATGCAAAGTAGCAATCATAAGGTTAGTGCTTGTGAATTTAGGTAAAGGGTTTAATGTAGCTGTTTCAAATGGATTTGGAGTTCACGGATGTGTCTACAAAACTTCTATAGTGGAAGTGTTGATACTGTTTTGAACGGAAATTGCCACAACGGTTGAGTGGGCACAGCTTCTTAAGTGGATAAAATGAATGTCGGACTTTTTAAATGTAGGTAGTGGTTATACTCAATAATATTTATTAATATATTAAACTCTGCACAAAATATACAGAATGTTCTACAAAAATTTCAAATGTTGGAAGACTATTAAATAATTCAAAATAACCGTATGATGATATTTTTCGGACTGTTTCCACTGTCCGAAGGATTTGGATGGCTTCATAATACATGTGTCTAATACAGACACCAGGTTCCGCTAACAGGTAGGAAAGGATCTCCTCGCCTATCTGGCGGAACCTGCAAACTCCACAACATGCCACGACATGGGTCACTTGGTAGATGACTTAATTGAATGGATGCAAAGCAGCAATCATAAGGTTAGTGCTTGTGAATTTAGGTAAAGGGTTTTATGTAGCTGTTTTAAATGGATATGGAGTTCACGGATGTGTCTACAAAACTTTTATAGTGGAAGTGTTGATACTGTTTTGAACGGAAATTGCCACAACGGTTGAGTGGGCACAGTTTCTTAAGTGGATAAAATGAATGTCGAAGGACTTTCTAATGTAGGTAGTGGTTATACTCAATAATATTTATTAATATATTAAACTCTGCACAAAATATACAGAGTGTTCTACAAAAATTTCAAATGTTGGAAGACTATTAAATAATTCAAGATAACCGTATAATGATATTTTTCGGACTTCTTCCACTGTCAGAAGGATTTGGATGGCTTCATAATACATGTGTCTAATACAGACACCAGGTTCCGCCAGCAGGTAGGAGAGGATCTCCTCGCCTATCTAGCGAATCCTGCAAACTCCACAACATGCCACAACATGGGTCACTTGGTAGATGACTTAATTGAATGGATGCAAAGTAGCAATCATAAAGTTAGTGCTTGAGAATTTAGGTAAAGGGTTTTGTGTAGCTGTTTTAAATGGATTTGGAGTTCACGGATGTGTCTACAAAACTTCTATAGTGGAAGTGTTGATACTGTTTTGAACGGAAATTGCCACAACGGTTGAGTGGGCACAGTTTCTTTAGTGGATAAAATTAATGTCGAAGGACTTTTTAAATGTAGGTAGTGGTTATACTCAATAATATTTATTAATATATTAAACTCTGCACAAAATATACAGAGTGTTCTACAAAAATTTCAAATGTTGGAAGACTATTAAATAATTCAAGATAACCGTATGATGATATTTTTCGGACTTCTTCCAGTGTCCGAAGGATTTGGATGGCTTCATAATACATGTGTCCAATACAGACACCAGGCTCCGCCAGCAGGTAGGAGAGGATCTCCTCGCCTATCTGGCGGAACCTGCAAACTCCACAACATGCCACGACATGGGTCACTTGGTAGATGACTTAATTGAATGGATGCAAAGTAGCAATCATAAGGTTAGTGCTTGGGAATTTAGGTAAAGGGTTTTATGTAGCTGTTTTAAATGGATTTGGAGTTCACGGATGTGTCTACAAAACTTTTATAGTGGAAGTGTTGATACTGTTTTGAACGGAAATTGCCACAACGGTTGAGTGGGCACAGTTTCTTAAGTGGATAAAATGAATGTCGAAGGACTTTCTAATGTAGGTAGTGGTTATACTCAATAATATTTACTAATATATTAAACTCTGCACAAAATATACAGAGTGTTCTACAAAAATTTCAAATGTTGGAAGACTATTAAATAATTCAAGATAACCGTATAATGATATTTTTCGGACTTCTTCCACTGTCCGAAGGATTTGGATGGCTTCATAATACATGTGTCTAATACAGACACCAGGTTCCGCCAGCAGGTAGGAGAGGATCTCCTCGCCTATCTAGCGAAACCTGCAAACTCCACAACATGCCACGACATGGGTCACTTGGTAGATGACTTAATTGAATTGATGCAAAGTAGCAATCATAAAGTTAGTGCTTGAGAATTTAGGTAAAGGGTTTTGTGTAGCTGTTTTAAATGGATTTGGAGTTCACGGATTTGTCTACAAAACTTCTATAGTGGAAGTGTTGATACTGTTTTGAACGGAAATTGCCACAACGGTTGAGTGGGCACAGTTTCTTAAGTGGATAAAATGAATGTCGAAGGACTTTTTAAATGTAGGTAGTGGTTATACTCAATAATATTTATTAATATATTAAACTCTACACAAAATATACAGAGTGTTCTACAAAAATTTCAAATGTTGGAAGACTATTAAATAATTCAAGATAACCGTATGATAAT
Source organism: Agriotes lineatus (assembly GCA_940337035.1). Classification (NCBI taxonomy): domain Eukaryota; kingdom Metazoa; phylum Arthropoda; class Insecta; order Coleoptera; family Elateridae; genus Agriotes; species Agriotes lineatus. The sequence goes on along the minus strand of CALNHX010000053.1, from coordinate 62,657 downwards.
ATTTTTCGGACTTTTTCTACTGTCCGAAGGATTTGGATGGCTTCATAATACATGTGTCTAATACAGACACCAGGTTCCGCCAGCAGGTAGGAGAGGATCTCCTCGCCTATCTGGCGAAACCTGCAAACTCCACAACATGCCACGACATGGGTCACTTGGTAGATGACTTAATTGAATGGATGTAAAGTAGCAGTCATAAGGTTAGTGCTTGTGAATTAGGGCAAAGGGTTTTGTGTAGCTGTTTTAAATGGATTTGGAGTTCACGGATGTGTCTACAAAACTTCTATAGTGGAAGTGTTGATACTGTTTTGAACGGAAATTGCCACAACGGTTGAGTGGGCACAGTTTCTTAAGTGGATAAAATGAATGTCAAAGGACTTTTTAAATGTAGGTAGTAGTTATACTCAATAATATTTATGCATATATTAAACTCTGCACAAAATATACAGAATGCTCTACAAAAATTTCAAATGTTGGAAGACTATTAAATAATTCAAGATAACCGTATGATGATATTTTTCGGACTTCTTCCACTGTCCGAAGGATTTGGATGGCTTCATAATACATGTGTCTAATACAGACACCAGGTTCCGCCAGCAGGTAGGAGAGGATCTCCTCGCCTATCTGGCGGAACCTGCAAACTCCACAACATGCCACGACATGGGTCACTTGGTAGATGACTTAATTGAGTGGATGCAAAGTAGCAATCATAAGGTTAGTGCTTGTGAATTTAGGTAAAGGGTTTTATGGAGCTGTTTTAAATGGATTTGGAGTTCACGGATGTGTCTACAAAACTTTTATAGTGAAAGTGTTGATACTGTTTTGAACGGAAATTGCCACAACGGTTGAGTGGGCACAGCTTCTTAAGTGGATAAAATGAATGTCGGACTTTTTAAATGTAGGTAGTGGTTATACTCAATAATATTTATTAATATATTAAACTCTGCACAAAATATACAAAATGTTCTACAAAAATTTCAAATGTTGGAAGACTATTAAATAATTCAAGATAACCGTATGATGATATTTTTCGGACTTCTTCCACTGTCCGAAGGATTTGGATGGCTTCATAATACATGTGTCTAATACAGACACCAGGTTCCGCCAGCAGGTAGGAGAGGATCTCCTTGCCTATCTGGCGAAACCTGCAAACTCCACAACATGCCACGACATGGGTCACTTGGTAGATGACTTAATTGAATGGATGCAAAGTAGCAATCATAAGGTTAGTGCTTGTGAATTTAGGTAAAGGGTTTTATGTAGCTGTTTTAAATGGATTTTGAATTCACGGATGTGTCTACAAAACTTCTATAGTGGAATTGTTGATGCTGTTTTGAACGGAAATTGCCACAACGGTTGAGTGGGCACAGTTTCTTAAGTGGATAAAATGAATGTCGAAGGACTTTTTAAATGTAGGTAGTGGTTATACTCAATAATATTTATTAATATATTAAACTCTGCACAAAATATACTGAGTGTTCTACAAAAATTTCAAATGTTGGAAGACTATTAAATAATTCAAGATAACCGTATGATGATATTTTTCGGACTTCTTCCACTGTCCGAAGGATTTGGATGGCTTCATAATACATGTGTCTAATACAGACACCAGGTTCCGCCAGCAGGTAGGAAAGGATCTCCTCGCCTATCTGGCGGAACCTGCAAACTCCACAACATGCCACGACATGGGTCACTTGGTAGATGACTTAATTGAATGGATGCAAAGTAGCAATCATAAGGTTAGTGTTTGTGAATTTAGGTAAAGGGTTTTATGTAGCTGTTTTAAATGGATTTGGAGTTCACGGATGTGTCTACAAAACTTATATAGTGGAAGTGTTAATACTGTTTTGAACGGAAATTGATACAACGGTTGAGTGGGCACAGTTTCTTAAGTGGATAAAATGAATGTCGAAGGACTTTTTAAATGTAGGTAGTAGTTATACTCAATAATATTTATTAATATATTAAACTCTGCACAAAATATACAGAGTGTTCTACAAAAATTTCAAATGTTGGAAGACTATTAAATAATTCAAGATAACCGTATGATGATATTTATCGGACTTCTTCCACTGTCCGGAGGATTTGGATGGCTTCATAATACATGTGCCCAATACAGACACCAGGTTCCGCCAGCAGGTAGGAGAGGATCTCCTCGCATATCTGGCGGAACCTGCAAACTCCACAACATGCCACGACATGGGTCACTTGGTAGATGACTTAATTGAATGGATGCAAAGTAGCAATCATAAGGTTAGTGCTTGTGAATTTAGGTAAAGAGTTTTATGTAGCTGTTTTAAATGGATTTGGAGTTCACGGATGTGTCTACAAAACTTTTATAGTGGAAGTGTTGATACTGTTTTGAACGGAAATTGATACAACGGTTGAGTGGGCACAGTTTTTTAAGTGGATAAAATTAATGTCGAAGGACTTTTTAAATGTAGGTAGTGGTTATACTCAATAATATTTATTAATATATTAAACTCTGCACAAAATATACAGAGTGTTCTTCAAAAATTTCAAATGTTGGAAGACTATTAAATAATTCAAGATAACCGTATGATGATATTTATCGGACTTCTTCCACTGTCCGGAGGATTTGGATGGCTTCATAATACATGTGCCCAATACAGACACCAGGTTCCGCCAGCAGGTAGGAGAGGATCTCCTCGCATATCTGGCGGAACCTGCAAACTCCACAACATGCCACGACATGGGTCACTTGGTAGATGACTTAATTGAATGGATGCAAAGTAGCAATCATAAGGTTAGTGCTTGTGAATTTAGGTAAAGAGTTTTATGTAGCTGTTTTAAATGGATTTGGAGTTCACGGATGTGTCTACAAAACTTCTATAGTGGAAGTGTTAATACTGGTTTGAACGGAAATTGATACAACGGTTGAGTGGGCACAGTTTTTTAAGTGGATAAAATTAATGTCGAAGGACTTTTTAAATGTAGGTAGTGGTTATACTCAATAATATTTATTAATATATTAAACTCTGCACAAAATATACAGAGTGTTCTTCAAAAATTTCAAATGTTGGAAGACTATTAAATAATTCAAGATAACCGTATGATGATATTTTTCGGACTTTTTCTACTGTCCAAAGGATTTGGATGGCTTCATAATACATGTGTCTAATACAGACACCAGGTTCCGCCAGCAGGTAGGAGAAGATCTCCTCGCCTATCTGGCGGAACCTGCAAACTCCACAACATGCCACGACATGGGTCAGTTGGTAGATGACTTAATTGAATGGATGCAAAGTAGCAATCATAAGGTTAGTGTTTGTGAATTTAGGTAAAGGGTTTTATGTAGCTGTTTTAAATGGATTTGGAGTTCACGGATGTGTCTACAAAACTTATATAGTGGAAGTGTTAATACTGTTTTGAACGGAAATTGATACAACGGTTGAGTGGGCACAGTTTCTTAAGTGGATAAAATGAATGTCGAAGGACTTTTTAAATGTAGGTAGTAGTTATACTCAATAATATTTATTAATATATTAAACTCTGCACAAAATATACAGAGTGTTCTACAAAAATTTCAAATGTTGGAAGACTATTAAATAATTCAAGATAACCGTATGATGATATTTATCGGACTTCTTCCACTGTCCGGAGGATTTGGATGGCTTCATAATACATGTGCCCAATACAGACACCAGGTTCCGCCAGCAGGTAGGAGAGGATCTCCTCGCATATCTGGCGGAACCTGCAAACTCCACAACATGCCACGACATGGGTCACTTGGTAGATGACTTAATTGAATGGATGCAAAGTAGCAATCATAAGGTTAGTGCTTGTGAATTTAGGTAAAGAGTTTTATGTAGCTGTTTTAAATGGATTTGGAGTTCACGGATGTGTCTACAAAACTTTTATAGTGGAAGTGTTGATACTGTTTTGAACGGAAATTGATACAACGGTTGAGTGGGCACAGTTTTTTAAGTGGATAAAATTAATGTCGAAGGACTTTTTAAATGTAGGTAGTGGTTATACTCAATAATATTTATTAATATATTAAACTCTGCACAAAATATACAGAGTGTTCTTCAAAAATTTCAAATGTTGGAAGACTATTAAATAATTCAAGATAACCGTATGATGATATTTATCGGACTTCTTCCACTGTCCGGAGGATTTGGATGGCTTCATAATACATGTGCCCAATACAGACACCAGGTTCCGCCAGCAGGTAGGAGAGGATCTCCTCGCCTATCTGGCGGAACCTGCAAACTCCACAACATGCCACGACATGGGTCACTTGGTAGATGACTTAATTGAATGGATGCAAAGTAGCAATCATAAGGTTAGTGCTTGTGAATTTAGGTAAAGGGTTCTATGTAGCTGTTTTAAATGGATTTGGAGTTCACGGATGTGTCTACAAAACTTTTATAGTGGAAGTGTTGATACTGTTTTGAACGGAAATTGATACAACGGTTGAGTGGGCACAGTTTTTTAAGTGGATAAAATTAATGTCGAAGGACTTTTTAAATGTAGGTAGTGGTTATACTCAATAATATTTATTAATATATTAAACTCTGCACAAAATATACAGAGTGTTCTTCAAAAATTTCAAATGTTGGAAGACTATTAAATAATTCAAGATAACCGTATGATGATATTTATCGGACTTCTTCCACTGTCCGGAGGATTTGGATGGCTTCATAATACATGTGCCCAATACAGACACCAGGTTCCGCCAGCAGGTAGGAGAGGATCTCCTCGCCTATCTGGCGGAACCTGCAAACTCCACAACATGCCACGACATGGGTCACTTGGTAGATGACTTAATTGAATGGATGCAAAGTAGCAATCATAAGGTTAGTGCTTGTGAATTTAGGTAAAGAGTTTTATGTAGCTGTTTTAAATGGATTTGGAGTTCACGGATGTGTCTACAAAACTTCTATAGTGGAAGTGTTAATACTGTTTTGAACGGAAATTGATACAACGGTTGAGTGGGCACAGTTTTTTAAGTGGATAAAATTAATGTCGAAGGACTTTTTAAATGTAGGTAGTGGTTATACTCAATAATATTTATTAATATATTAAACTCTGCACAAAATATACAGAGTGTTCTTCAAAAATTTCAAATGTTGGAAGACTATTAAATAATTCAAGATAATCGTATGATGATATTTTTCGGATTTTTTCTACTGTCCGAAGGATTTGGATGGTTGCATAATACATGTGTCTAATACAGACACCAGGTTCCGCCAGCAGGTAGGAGAGGATCTCCTCGCCTATCTGGCGGAACCTGCAAACTCCACAACATGCCACGACATGGGTCACTTGGTAGATGACTTAATTGAATGGATGCAAAGTAGCAATCATAAGGTTAGTGCTTGCGAATTTAGGTAAAGGGTTTTATGTAGCTGTTTTAAATAGATTTGGAGTTCACGGATGTGTCTACAAAACTTTTATAGTGGAAGTGTTGATACTGTTTTGAACGGAAATTGCCACAACGGTTGAGTGGGCACAGTTTCTTAAGTGGATAAAATGAATGTCGAAGGACTTTCTAATGTAGGTAGTGGTTATACTCAATAATATTTATTAATATATTAAACTCTGCACAAAATATACAGAGTGTTCTACAAAAATTTCAAATGTTGGAAGACTATTAAATAATTCAAGGTAACCGTATAATGATATTTTTCGGACTTCTTCCACTGTCAGAAGGATTTGGATGGCTTCATAATACATGTGTCTAATACAGACACCAGGTTCCGCCAGCAGGTAGGAGAGGATCTCCTCGCCTATCTAGCGAAACCTGCAAACTCCACAACATGCCACAACATGGGTCACTTGGTAGATGACTTAATTGTATGGATGCAAAGTAGCAATCATAAAGTTAGTGCTTGAGAATTTAGGTAAAGGGTTTTGTGTAGCTGTTTTAAATGGATTTGGAGTTCACGGATGTGTCTACAAAACTTCTATAGTGGAAGTGTTGATACTGTTTTGAACGGAAATTGCCACAACGGTTGAGTGGGCACAGTTTCTTTAGTGGATAAAATTAATGTCGAAGGACTTTTTAAATGTAGGTAGTGGTTATACTCAATAATATTTATTAATATATTAAACTCTGCACAAAATATACAGAGTGTTCTACAAAAATTTCAAATGTTGGAAGACTATTAAATAATTCAAGATAACCGTATGATGATATTTTTCGGACTTTTTCTACTGTCCGAAGGATTTGGATGGCTTCATAATACATGTGTCTAATACAGACACCAGGTTCCGCCAGCAGGTAGGAGACGATCTCTTCGCCTATCTGGCGAAACCTGCAAACTCCACAACATGCCACGACATGGGTCACTTGGTAGATGACTTAATTGAATGGATGCAAAGTAGCAGTCATAAGGTTAGTGCTTGTGAATTTAGGCAAAGGGTTTTGTGTAGCTGTTTTAAATGGATTTGGAGTTCACGGATGTGTCTACAAAACTTCTATAGTGGAAGTGTTAATACTGTTTTGAACGGAAATTGATACAACGGTTGAGTGGGCACAGTTTCTTAAGTGGATAAAATGAATGTCGAAGGACTTTTTAAATGTAGGTAGTAGTTATACTCAACAATATTTATTAATATATTAAACTCTGCACAAAATATACAGAGTGTTCTACAAAAATTTCAAATGTTGGAAGACTATTAAATAATTCAAGATAACCGTATGATGATATTTTTCGGACTTCTTCCACTGTCCGAAGGATTTGGATGGCTTCATAATACATGTGTCCAATACAGACACCAGGTTCCGCCAGCAGGTAGGAGAGGATCTCCTCGCCTATCTGGCGGAACCTGCAAACTCCACAACATGCCACGACATGGGTCACTTGGTAGATGACTTAATTGAATGGATGCAAAGTAGCAATCATAAGGTTAGTGCTTGCGAATTTAGGTAAAGGGTTTTATGTAGCTGTTTTAAATGGATTTGGAGTTCACGGATGTGTCTACTAAACTGTTATAGTGGAAGTGTTGATACTGTTTTGAACGGAAATTGCCACAACGGTTGAGTGGGCACAGTTTCTTATGTGGATAAAATGAATGTCGAAGGACTTTCTAATGTAGGTAGTGGTTATACTCAATAATATTTATTAATATATTAAACTCTGCACAAAATATACAGAGTGTTCTACAAAAATTTCAAATGTTGGAAGACTATTAAATAATTCAAGATAACCGTATAATGATATTCTTCGGACTTCTTCCACTGTCCGAAGGATTTGGATGGCTTCATAATACATGTGTCTAATACAGACACCAGGTTCCGCCAGCAGGTAGGAGAGGATCTCCTCGCCTATCTAGCGAAACCTGCAAACTCCACAACATGCCACGACATGGGTCACTTGGTAGATGACTTAATTGAATGGATGCAAAGTAGCAATCATAAAGTTAGTGCTTGAGAATTTAGGTAAAGGGTTTTGTGTAGCTGTTTTAAATGGATTTGGAGTTCACGGATTTGTCTACAAAACTTCTATAGTGGAAGTGTTGATACTATTTTGAACGGAAATTGCCACAACGGTTGAGTGGGCACAGTTTCTTAAGTGGATAAAATGAATGTCGAAGGACTTTTTAAATGTAGGTAGTGGTTATACTCAATAATATTTATTAATATATTAAACTCTACACAAAATATACAGAGTGTTCTACAAAAATTTCAAATGTTGGAAGACTATTAAATAATTCAAGATAACCGTATGATGATATTTTTCGGACTTTTTCTACTGTCCGAAGGATTTGGATGGCTTCATAATACATGTGTCTAATACAGACACCAGGTTCCGCCAGCAGGTAGGAGAGGATCTCCTCGCCTATCTGGCGAAACCTGCAAACTCCACAACATGCCACGACATGGGTCACTTGGTAGATGACTTAATTGAATGGATGTAAAGTAGCAGTCATAAGGTTAGTGCTTGTGAATTAGGGCAAAGGGTTTTGTGTAGCTGTTTTAAATGGATTTGGAGTTCACGGATGTGTCTACAAAACTTCTATAGTGGAAGTGTTGATACTGTTTTGAACGGAAATTGCCACAACGGTTGAGTGGGCACAGTTTCTTAAGTGGATAAAATGAATGTCGAAGGACTTTTTAATTGTAGATAGTGGTTATACTCAATAATATTTATTAATATATTAAACTCTGCACAAAATATACAGAGTGTTCTACAAAAATTTCAAATGTTGGAAGACTATTAAATAATTCAAGATAACCGTATGATGATATTTTTCGGACTTTTTCCACTGTCCGAAGGATTTGGATGGCTTCATAATACATGTGTCTAATACAGACACCAGGTCCCGCCAGCAGGTAGGTGAGGATCTCCTCGCCTATCTGGCGAAACCTGCAAACTCCACAACATGCCACGACATGGGTCACTTGGTAGATGACTTAATTGAATGGATGCAAAGTAGCAATCATAAGGTTAGTGCTTGTGAATTTAGGTAAAGAGTTTTATGTAGCTGTTTTAAATGGATTTGGAGTTCACGGATGTGTCTACAAAACTTCTATAGTGGAAGTGTTAATACTGTTTTGAACGGAAATTGATACAACGGTTGAGTGGGCACAGTTTTTTAAGTGGATAAAATTAATGTCGAAGGACTTTTTAAATGTAGGTAGTGGTTATACTCAATAATATTTATTAATATATTAAACTCTGCACAAAATATACAGAGTGTTCTTCAAAAATTTCAAATGTTGGAAGACTATTAAATAATTCAAGATAACCGTATGATGATATTTTTCGGACTTTTTCTACTGTCCAAAGGATTTGGATGGCTTCATAATACATGTGTCTAATACAGACACCAGGTTCCGCCAGCAGGTAGGAGAAGATCTCCTCGCCTATCTGGCGGAACCTGCAAACTCCACAACATGCCACGACATGGGTCAGTTGGTAGATGACTTAATTGAATGGATGCAAAGTAGCAATCATAAGGTTAGTGTTTGTGAATTTAGGTAAAGGGTTTTATGTAGCTGTTTTAAATGGATTTGGAGTTCACGGATGTGTCTACAAAACTTATATAGTGGAAGTGTTAATACTGTTTTGAACGGAAATTGATACAACGGTTGAGTGGGCACAGTTTCTTAAGTGGATAAAATGAATGTCGAAGGACTTTTTAAATGTAGGTAGTAGTTATACTCAATAATATTTATTAATATATTAAACTCTGCACAAAATATACAGAGTGTTCTACAAAAATTTCAAATGTTGGAAGACTATTAAATAATTCAAGATAACCGTATGATGATATTTATCGGACTTCTTCCACTGTCCGGAGGATTTGGATGGCTTCATAATACATGTGCCCAATACAGACACCAGGTTCCGCCAGCAGGTAGGAGAGTATCTCCTCGCATATCTGGCGGAACCTGCAAACTCCACAACATGCCACGACATGGGTCACTTGGTAGATGACTTAATTGAATGGATGCAAAGTAGCAATCATAAGGTTAGTGCTTGTGAATTTAGGTAAAGAGTTTTATGTAGCTGTTTTAAATGGATTTGGAGTTCACGGATGTGTCTACAAAACTTTTATAGTGGAAGTGTTGATACTGTTTTGAACGGAAATTGATACAACGGTTGAGTGGGCACAGTTTTTTAAGTGGATAAAATTAATGTCGAAGGACTTTTTAAATGTAGGTAGTGGTTATACTCAATAATATTTATTAATATATTAAACTCTGCACAAAATATACAGAGTGTTCTTCAAAAATTTCAAATGTTGGAAGACTATTAAATAATTCAAGATAACCGTATGATGATATTTATCGGACTTCTTCCACTGTCCGGAGGATTTGGATGGCTTCATAATACATGTGCCCAATACAGACACCAGGTTCCGCCAGCAGGTAGGAGAGGATCTCCTCGCCTATCTGGCGGAACCTGCAAACTCCACAACATGCCACGACATGGGTCACTTGGTAGATGACTTAATTGAATGGATGCAAAGTAGCAATCATAAGGTTAGTGCTTGTGAATTTAGGTAAAGGGTTCTATGTAGCTGTTTTAAATGGATTTGGAGTTCACGGATGTGTCTACAAAACTTTTATAGTGGAAGTGTTGATACTGTTTTGAACGGAAATTGATACAACGGTTGAGTGGGCACAGTTTTTTAAGTGGATAAAATTAATGTCGAAGGACTTTTTAAATGTAGGTAGTGGTTATACTCAATAATATTTATTAATATATTAAACTCTGCACAAAATATACAGAGTGTTCTTCAAAAATTTCAAATGTTGGAAGACTATTAAATAATTCAAGATAACCGTATGATGATATTTATCGGACTTCTTCCACTGTCCGGAGGATTTGGATGGCTTCATAATACATGTGCCCAATACAGACACCAGGTTCCGCCAGCAGGTAGGAGAGGATCTCCTCGCCTATCTGGCGGAACCTGCAAACTCCACAACATGCCACGACATGGGTCACTTGGTAGATGACTTAATTGAATGGATGCAAAGTAGCAATCATAAGGTTAGTGCTTGTGAATTTAGGTAAAGGGTTCTATGTAGCTGTTTTAAATGGATTTGGAGTTCACGGATGTGTCTACAAAACTTTTATAGTGGAAGTGTTGATACTGTTTTGAACGGAAATTGATACAACGGTTGAGTGGGCACAGTTTTTTAAGTGGATAAAATTAATGTCGAAGGACTTTTTAAATGTAGGTAGTGGTTATACTCAATAATATTTATTAATATATTAAACTCTGCACAAAATATACAGAGTGTTCTTCAAAAATTTCAAATGTTGGAAGACTATTAAATAATTCAAGATAACCGTATGATGATATTTATCGGACTTCTTCCACTGTCCGGAGGATTTGGATGGCTTCATAATACATGTGCCCAATACAGACACCAGGTTCCGCCAGCAGGTAGGAGAGGATCTCCTCGCCTATCTGGCGGAACCTGCAAACTCCACAACATGCCACGACATGGGTCACTTGGTAGATGACTTAATTGAATGGATGCAAAGTAGCAATCATAAGGTTAGTGCTTGTGAATTTAGGTAAAGAGTTTTATGTAGCTGTTTTAAATGGATTTGGAGTTCACGGATGTGTCTACAAAACTTCTATAGTGGAAGTGTTAATACTGTTTTGAACGGAAATTGATACAACGGTTGAGTGGGCACAGTTTTTTAAGTGGATAAAATTAATGTCGAAGGACTTTTTAAATGTAGGTAGTGGTTATACTCAATAATATTTATTAATATATTAAACTCTGCACAAAATATACAGAGTGTTCTTCAAAAATTTCAAATGTTGGAAGACTATTAAATAATTCAAGATAATCGTATGATGATATTTTTCGGATTTTTTCTACTGTCCGAAGGATTTGGATGGTTGCATAATACATGTGTCTAATACAGACACCAGGTTCCGCCAGCAGGTAGGAGAGGATCTCCTCGCCTATCTGGCGGAACCTGCAAACTCCACAACATGCCACGACATGGGTCACTTGGTAGATGACTTAATTGAATGGATGCAAAGTAGCAATCATAAGGTTAGTGCTTGCGAATTTAGGTAAAGGGTTTTATGTAGCTGTTTTAAATAGATTTGGAGTTCACGGATGTGTCTACAAAACTTTTATAGTGGAAGTGTTGATACTGTTTTGAACGGAAATTGCCACAACGGTTGAGTGGGCACAGTTTCTTAAGTGGAAAAAATGAATGTCGAAGGACTTTCTAATGTAGGTAGTGGTTATACTCAATAATATTTATTAATATATTAAACTCTGCACAAAATATACAGAGTGTTCTACAAAAATTTCAAATGTTGGAAGACTATTAAATAATTCAAGGTAACCGTATAATGATATTTTTCGGACTTCTTCCACTGTCAGAAGGATTTGGATGGCTTCATAATACATGTGTCTAATACAGACACCAGGTTCCGCCAGCAGGTAGGAGAGGATCTCCTCGCCTATCTAGCGAAACCTGCAAACTCCACAACATGCCACAACATGGGTCACTTGGTAGATGACTTAATTGTATGGATGCAAAGTAGCAATCATAAAGTTAGTGCTTGAGAATTTAGGTAAAGGGTTTTGTGTAGCTGTTTTAAATGGATTTGGAGTTCACGGATGTGTCTACAAAACTTCTATAGTGGAAGTGTTGATACTGTTTTGAACGGAAATTGCCACAACGGTTGAGTGGGCACAGTTTCTTTAGTGGATAAAATTAATGTCGAAGGACTTTTTAAATGTAGGTAGTGGTTATACTCAATAATATTTATTAATATATTAAACTCTGCACAAAATATACAGAGTGTTCTACAAAAATTTCAAATGTTGGAAGACTATTAAATAATTCAAGATAACCGTATGATGATATTTTTCGGACTTTTTCTACTGTCCGAAGGATTTGGATGGCTTCATAATACATGTGTCTAATACAGACACCAGGTTCCGCCAGCAGGTAGGAGACGATCTCTTCGCCTATCTGGCGAAACCTGCAAACTCCACAACATGCCACGACATGGGTCACTTGGTAGATGACTTAATTGAATGGATGCAAAGTAGCAGTCATAAGGTTAGTGCTTGTGAATTTAGGCAAAGAGTTTTGTGTAGCTGTTTTAAATGGATTTGGAGTTCACGGATGTGTCTACAAAACTTCTATAGTGGAAGTGTTAATACTGTTTTGAACGGAAATTGATACAACGGTTGAGTGGGCACAGTTTCTTAAGTGGATAAAATGAATGTCGAAGGACTTTTTAAATGTAGGTAGTAGTTATACTCAACAATATTTATTAATATATTAAACTCTGCACAAAATATACAGAGTGTTCTACAAAAATTTCAAATGTTGGAAGACTATTAAATAATTCAAGATAACCGTATGATGATATTTTTCGGACTTCTTCCACTGTCCGAAGGATTTGGATGGCTTCATAATACATGTGTCCAATACAGACACCAGGTTCCGCCAGCAGGTAGGAGAGGATCTCCTCGCCTATCTGGCGGAACCTGCAAACTCCACAACATGCCACGACATGGGTCACTTGGTAGATGACTTAATTGAATGGATGCAAAGTAGCAATCATAAGGTTAGTGCTTGCGAATTTAGGTAAAGGGTTTTATGTAGCTATTTTAAATGGATTTGGAGTTCACGGATGTGTCTACAAAACTTTTATAGTGGAAGTGTTGATACTGTTTTGAACGGAAATTGCCACAACGGTTGAGTGGGCACAGTTTCTTAAGTGGATAAAATGAATGTCGAAGGACTTTCTAATGTAGGTAGTGGTTATACTCAATAATATTTATTAATATATTAAACTCTGCACAAAATATACAGAGTGTTCTACAAAAATTTCAAATGTTGGAAGACTATTAAATAATTCAAGATAACCGTATAATGATATTCTTCGGACTTCTTCCACTGTCCGAAGGATTTGGATGGCTTCATAATACATGTGTCTAATACAGACACCAGGTTCCGCCAGCAGGTAGGAGAGGATCTCCTCGCCTATCTAGCGAAACCTGCAAACTCCACAACATGCCACGACATGGGTCACTTGGTAGATGACTTAATTGAATGGATGCAAAGTAGCAATCATAAAGTTAGTGCTTGAGAATTTAGGTAAAGGGTTTTGTGTAGCTGTTTTAAATGGATTTGGAGTTCACGGATTTGTCTACAAAACTTCTATAGTGGAAGTGTTGATACTGTTTTGAACGGAAATTGCCACAACGGTTGAGTGGGCACAGTTTCTTAAGTGGATAAAATGAATGTCGAAGGACTTTTTAAATGTAGGTAGTGGTTATACTCAATAATATTTATTAATATATTAAACTCTACACAAAATATACAGAGTGTTCTACAAAAATTTCAAATGTTGGAAGACTATTAAATAATTCAAGATAACCGTATGATGATATTTTTCGGACTTTTTCTACTGTCCGAAGGATTTGGATGGCTTCATAATACATGTGTCTAATACAGACACCAGGTTCCGCCAGCAGGTAGGAGAGGATCTCCTCGCCTATCTGGCGAAACCTGCAAACTCCACAACATGCCACGACATGGGTCACTTGGTAGATGACTTAATTGAATGGATGTAAAGTAGCAGTCATAAGGTTAGTGCTTGTGAATTAGGGCAAAGGGTTTTGTGTAGCTGTTTTAAATGGATTTGGAGTTCACGGATGTGTCTACAAAACTTCTATAGTGGAAGTGTTGATACTGTTTTGAACGGAAATTGCCACAACGGTTGAGTGGGCACAGTTTCTTAAGTGGATAAAATGAATGTCGAAGGACTTTTTAATTGTAGATAGTGGTTATACTCAATAATATTTATTAATATATTAAACTCTGCACAAAATATACAGAGTGTTCTACAAAAATTTCAAATGTTGGAAGACTATTAAATAATTCAAGATAACCGTATGATGATATTTTTCGGACTTTTTCCACTGTCCGAAGGATTTGGATGGCTTCATAATACATGTGTCTAATACAGACACCAGGTCCCGCCAGCAGGTAGGTGAGGATCTCCTCGCCTATCTGGCGAAACCTGCAAACTCCACAACATGCCACGACATGGGTCACTTGGTAGATGACTTAATTGAATGGATGCAAATTAGCAATCATAAGGTTAGTGCTTGTGAATTTAGGTAAAGGGTTTTATGTAGCTGTTTTAAATGGATTTGGAGTTCACGGATGTGTCTACAAAACTTCTATAGTAGAAGTGTTGATACTGTTTTGAACGGAAATTGCCACAACGGTTGAGTGGGCACAGTTTCTTAAGTGGATAAAATGAATGTCGAAGGACTTTTTAAATGTAGGTAATGGTTATACTCAATAATATTTATTAATATATTAAACTCTGCACAAAATATACAGAGTGTTCTACAAAAATTTCAAATGTTGGAAGACTATTAAATAATTCAAGATAACCGTATGATGATATTTTTCGGACTTTTTCCACTGTCCGAAGGATTTGGATGGCTTCATAATACATGTGTCTAATACAGACACCAGGTTCCGCCAGCAGGTAGGAGAGGATCTCCTCGCCTATCTGGCGAAACCTGCAAACTCCACAACATGCCACGACATGGGTCACTTGGTAGATGACTTAATTGAATGGATGTAAAGTAGCAGTCATAAGGTTAGTGCTTGTGAATTTAGGTAAAGGGTTTTATGTAGCTGTTTTAAATGGATTTGGAGTTCACGGATGTGTCTACAAAACTTCTATAGTGGAAGTGTTGATACTGTTTTGAACGGAAATTGCCACAACGGTTGAGTGGGCACAGTTTCTTAAGTGGATAAAATTAATGTCGAAGGACTTTTTAAATGTAGGTAGTGGTTATACTCAATAATATTTATTAATATATTAAACTCTGCACAAAATATACAGAATGTTCTACAAAAATTTCAAATGTTGGAAGACTATTAAATAATTCAAGATAACCGTATGATGATATTTTTCGGACTTTTTCTACTGTCCGAAGGATTTGGATGGCTTCATAATACATGTGTCTAATACAGACACCAGGTTCCGCCAGCAGGTAGGAGAGGATCTCCTCGCCTATCTGGCGAAACCTGCAAACTCCACAACATGCCACGACATGGGTCACTTGGTAGATGATTTAATTGAATGGATGCAAAGTAGCAATCATAAGGTTAGTGCTTGAGAATTTAGGTAAAGGGTTTTATGTAGCTGTTTTAAATGGATTTGGAGTTCACGGATGTGTCTACAAAACTTCTATAGTGGAAGTGTTGATACTGTTTTGAACGGAAATTGCCACAACGGTTGAGTGGGCACAGTTTCTTAAGTGGATAAAATGAATGTCGAAGGACTTTTTAAATGTAGATAGTGGTTATACTCAATAATATTTATTAATATATTAAACTCTGCACAAAATATACAGAGTGTTCTACAAAAATTTCAAATGTTGGAAGACTATTAAATAATTCAAGATAACCGTATGATGATATTTTTCGGACTTTTTCCACTGTCCGAAGGATTTGGATGGCTTCATAATACATGTGTCTAATACAGACACCAGGTTCCGCCAGCAGGTAGGAGAGGATCTCCTCGCCTATCTGGCGAAACCTGCAAACTCCACAACATGCCACGACATGGGTCACCTGGTAGATGACTTAATTGAATGGATGCAAAGTAGCAATCATAAGGTTAGTGTTTGTGAATTTAGGTAAAGGGTTTTATGTAGCAGTTTTAAATGGATTTGCAGTTCACGGATGTGTCTACAAAACTTCTATAGTGGAAGTGTTAATACTGTTTTGAACGGAAATTGATACAACGGTTGAGTGGGCACAGTTTCTTAAGTGGATAAAATGAATGTCGAAGGACTTTTTAAATGTAGGTAGTAGTTATACTCAACAATATTTATTAATATATTAAACTCTGCACAAAATATACAGAGTGTTCTTCAAAAATTTCAAATGTTGGAAGACTATTAAATAATTCAAGATAATCGTATGATGATATTTTTCGGATTTTTTCTAATGTCCGAAGGATTTGGATGGCTGCATAATACATGTGTCTAATACAGACACCAGGTTTTGCCAGCAGGTAGGAGAGGATCTCCTCGCCTATCTGGCGGAACCTGCAAACTACACAACATGCCACGACATGGGTCACTTGGTAGATGACTTAATTGAATGGATGCAAAGTAGCAATCATAAAGTTAGTGCTTGCGAATTTAGGTAAAGGGTTTTATGTAGCTGTTTTAAATGGATTTGGAGTTCACGGATGTGTCTACAAAACTTTTATAGTGGAATTGTTGATACTGTTTTGAACGGAAATTGCCACAACGGTTGAGTGGGCACAGTTTCTTAAGTGGATAAAATTAATGTCGAAGGACTTTCTAATGTAGGTAGTGGTTATACTCAATAATATTTATTAATATATTAAACTCTGCACAAAATATACAGAGTGTTCTACAAAAATTTCAAATGTTGGAAGACTATTAAATAATTCAAGATAACCGTATAATGATATTTTTCGGACTTCTTCCACTGTCCGAAGGATTTGGATGGCTTCATAATACATGTGTCTAATACAGACACCAGGTTCCGCCAGCAGGTAGGAGAGGATCTCCTCGCCTATCTAGCGAAACCTGCAAACTCCACAACATGCCACGACATGGGTCACTTGGTAGATGACTTAATTGAATGGATGCAAAGTAGCAATCATAAAGTTAGTGCTTGAGAATTTAGGTAAAGGGTTTTGTGTAGCTGTTTTAAATGGATTTGGAGTTCACGGATGTGTCTACAAAACTTCTATAGTGGAAGTGTTGATACTGTTTTGAACGGAAATTGCCACAACGGTTGAGTGGGCACAGTTTTTTAAGTGGATAAAATTAATGTCGAAGGACTTTTTAAATGTAGGTAGTGGTTATACTCAATAATATTTATTAATATATTAAACTCTGCACAAAATATACAGAGTGTTCTACAAAAATTTCAAATGTTGGAAGACTATTAAATAATTCAAGATAACCGTATGATGATATTTTTCGGACTTTTTCTGCTGTCCGAAGGATTTGGATGGCTTCATAATACATGTGTCTAATACAGACACCAGGTTCCGCCAGCAGGTAGGAGAGGATCTCCTCGCCTATCTGGCGAAACCTGCAAACTCCACAACATGCCACGACATGGGTCACTTGGTAGATGACTTAATTGAATGGATGCAAAGTAGCAATCATAAGGTTAGTGCTTGTGAATTTAGGTAAAGGGTTTTATGTAGCTGTTTTAAATGGATTTGGAGTTCACGGATGTGTCTACAAAACTTCTATAGTGGAAGTGTTGATACTGTTTTGAACGGAAATTGCCACAACGGTTGAGTGGGCACAGTTTCTGAAGTGGATAAAATGAATGTCGAAGGACTTTTTAAATGTAGGTAATGGTTATACTCAATAATATTTATTAATATATTAAACTCTGCACAAAATATACAAAGTGTTCTACAAAAGTTTCAAGTGTTGGAAGACTATTAAATAATTCAAGATAACCGTATGATGATATTTTTCGGACTTCTTCCACGGTCCGAAGGATTTGAATGGCTTCATAATACATGTGTCTAATACAGACACCAGGTTCCGCCAGCAGGTAGGAGATGATCTCCTCGCCTATCTGGCGGAACCTGCAAACTCCACAACATGCCACGACATGGGTCACTTGGTAGATGACTTAATTGAATGGATGCAAAGTAGCAATCATAAGGTTAGTGCTTGTGAATTTAGGTAAAGGGTTTTATGTAGCCGTTTTAAATGGATTTGGAGTTCAAGGATGTGTCTACAAAACTTCTATAGTAGAAGTGTTGATACTGTTTTGAACGGAAATTGCCACAACGGTTGAGTGGGCACAGTTTCTTAAGTGGATAAAATGAAGGTCGAAGGCCTTTTTAAATGTAGGTAGTGGTTATACTCAATAATATTTATTAATATATTAAACTCTTCATAAAATATACAGAGTGTTCTACAAAAATTTCAAATGTTGGAAGACTATTAAATAATTCAAGATAACCGTATGATGATATTTTAGGGACTTTTTCCACTGTCCGAAGGATTTGGATGGCTTCACAATACATGTGTCTAATACAGACACCAGGTTCCGCTAGCAGGTAGGAGAGGATCTCCTCGCCTATCTGGCGGAACCTGCAAACTCCACAACATGCCACGACATGGGTCACTTGGTAGATGATTTAATTGAATGGATGCAAAGTAGCAATCATAAGGTTAGTGCTTGAGAATTTAGGTAAAGGGTTTTATGTAGCTGTTTTAAATGGATTTGGAGTTCACGGATGTGTCTACAAAACTTCTATCGTGGAAGTGTTGATACTGTTTTGAACGGAAATTGCCACAACGGTTGAGTGGGCACAGTTTCTTAAGTGGATAAAATGAATGTCGAAGGACTTTTTAAATGTAGGTAGTGGTTATACTCAATAATATTTATTAATATATTAAACTCTGCACAAAATATACAGAGTGTTCTACAAAAATTTCAAATGTTGGAAGACTATTAAATAATTCAAGATAACCGTATGATGATATTTTTCGGACTTTTTCCACTGTCCGAAGGATTTGGATGGCTTCACAATACATGTGTCTAATACAGACACCAGGTTCCGCCAGCAGGTAGGAGAGGATCTCCTCGCCTATCTGGCGGAACCTGCAAACTTCACAACATGCCACGACATGGGTCACTTGGTAGATGACTTAACTGAATGGATGCAAAGTAGCAATCATAAGGTTAGTGCTTGTGAAGTTAGGTAAAGGGTTTTATGTAGCTGTTTTAAATGGATTTGGAGTTCACGGATGTGTCTACAAAACTTCTATAGTGGAAGTGTTGATACTGCTTTGAACGGAAATTGCCACAACGGTTGAGTGGGCACAGTTTCTTAAGTGGATAAAATGAATGTCGAAGGACTTTTTAAATGTAGGTAGTGGTTATACTCAATAATATTTATTAATATATTAAACTCTGCACAAAATATACAGAGTGTTCTACAAAAATTTCAAATGTTGGAAGACTATCAGATAATTCAAGATAACCGTATGATGATATTTTTCGGATTTTTTCCACTGTCCGAAGGATTTGGATGGCTTCATAATACATGTGTCTAATACAGACACCAGGTTCCGCCAGCAGGTAGGAGAGGATCTATTCGCCTATCTGGCGGAACCTGCAAACTCCACAACATGCCACGACATGGGTCACTTGGTAGATGACTTAATTGAATGGATGCAAAGTAGCAATCATAAGGTTAGTGCTTGTGAATTTAGGTAAAGGGTTTTATGTAGCTGTTTTAAATGGATTTGGAGTTTACGGATGTGTCTACAAAACTTCTATAGTGGAAGTGTTGATACTGTTTTGAACGGAAATTGCCACAACGGTTGAGTGGGCACAGTTTCTTAAGTGGATAAAATGAATGTCGACGGACTTTTTAAATGTAGGTAGTGGTTATACTCAATAATATTAATAATATATTAAACTCTGCACAAAATATACAGAATGCTCTACAAAAATTTCAAATGTTGGAAGACTATTAAATAATTCAAGATAACCGTATGATGATATTTTTCGGACTTCTTCCACTGTCCGAAGGATTTGAATGGCTTCATAATACATGTGTCTAATACAGATACCAGGTTCCGCCAGCAGGTAGGAGAGGATCTCCTCGCCTATCTGGCGGAACCTGCAAACTCCACAACATGCCACGACATGGGTCACTTGGTAGATGACTTAATTGAATGGATGCAAAGTAGCAGTCATAAGGTTAGTGCTTGTGAATTTAGGCAAAGGGTTTTGTGTAGCTGTTTTAAATGGATTTGGAGTTCATGGATGTGTCTACAAAACTTCTATAGTGGAAGTGTTGATACTGTTTTGAACGGAAATTGCCACAACGGTTGAGTGGGCACAGTTTCTTAAGTGGATAAAATGAATGTCGAAGGACTTTTTAAATGTAGATAGTGGTTATACTCAATAATATTTATTAATATATTAAACTCTGCACAAAATATACAGAGTGTTCTACAAAAATTTCAAATGTTGGAAGACTATTAAATAATTCAAGATAACCGTATGATGATAATTTTCGGACTTTTTCCACTGTCCGAAGGATTTGGATGGCTTCATAATACATGTGTCTAATACAGACACCAGGTTCCGCCAGCAGGTAGGAGAGGATCTCCTCGCCTATGTGGCGAAACCTGCAAACTCCACAACATGCCACGACATGGGTCACTTGGTAGATGACTTAATTGAATGGATGCAAAGTAGCAATCATAAGGTTAGTGCTTGTGAATTTAGGTAAAGGGTTTTATGTAGCTGTTTTAAATGGATTTGGAGTTCACGGATGTGTCTACAAAACTTCTATAGTGGAAGTGTTGATACTGTTTTGAACGGAAATTGCCACAACGGTTGTGTGGGCACAGTTTCTTAAGTGGATAAGATGAATGTCGAAGGACTTTTTAAATGTAGGTAATGGTTATACTCAATAATATTTATTAATATATTAAACTCTGCACAAAATATACAGAGTGTTCTACAAAAATTTCAAATGTTGGAAGACTATTAAATAATTCAAGATAGCCGTATGGTGATATTTTTCGGACTTTTCCTACTGTCCGAAGGATTTGGATGGCTTCATAATGCATGTGTCTAATACAGACACCAGGTTCCGTCAGCAGTTAGGACAGGTAGTGGTTATACTCAATAATATTTATTAATATATTAAACTCTGCACAAAATATACAGAGTGTTCTACAAAAATTTCAAATGTTGGAAGACTATTAAATAATTCAAGATAACCGTATGATGATATTTTTCGGACTTTTTCCACTGTCCGAAGGATTTGGATGGCTTCATAATACATGTGTCTAATACAGACACCAGGTTCCGCCAGCAGGTAGGAGAGGATCTCCTCGCCTATCTGGCGAAACCTGCAAACTCCACAACATGCCACGACATGGGTCACTTGGTAGATGACTTAATTGAATGGATGCAAAGTAGCAATCATAAGGTTAGTGCTTGTGAATTTAGGTAAAGGGTTTTATGTAGCTGTTTTAAATGGATTTGGAGTTCACGGATGTGTCTACAAAACTTCTATAGTAGAAGTGTTGATACTGTTTTGAACGGAAATTGCCACAACGGTTGAGTGGGCACAGTTTCTTAAGTGGATAAAATGAATGTCGAAGGACTTTTTAAATGTAGGTAATGGTTATACTCAATAATATTTATTAATATATTAAACTCTGCACAAAATATACAGAGTGTTCTACAAAAATTTCAAATGTTGGAAGACTATTAAATAATTCAAGATAACCGTATGATGATATTTTTCGGACTTTTTCCACTGTCCGAAGGATTTGGATGGCTTCATAATACATGTGTCTAATACAGACACCATGTTCCGCCAGCAGGTAGGAGAGGATCTCCTCGCCTATCTGGCGAAACCTGCAAACTCCACAACATGCCACGACATGGGTCACTTGGTAGATGACTTAATTGAATGGATGCAAAGTAGCAATCATAAGGTTAGTGCTTGTGAATTTAGGTAAAGGGTTTTATGTAGCTGTTTTAAATGGATTTGGAGTTCACGGATGTGTCTACAAAACTTCTATAATGGAAGTGTTGATACTGTTTTGAACGGAAATTGCCACAACGGTTGAGTGGGCACAGTTTCTTAAGTGGATAAAATGAATGTCGAAGGACTTTTTAAATGTAGGTAGTGGTTATACTCAATAATATTTATTAATATATTAAAGTCTGCACAAAATATACAGAGTGTTCTACAAAAATTTCAAATGTTGGAAGACTACTAATAATTCAAGATAACCGTATGATGATATTTTACGGACTTTTTCCACTGTCCGAAGGATTTGGATGGCTTCACAATACATGTGTCTAATACAGACACCAGGTTCCGCCAGCAGGTAGGGGAGGATCTCCTCGCCTATCTGGCGGAACCTGCAAACTCCACAACATGCCACGACATGGGTCACTTGGTAGATGACTTAATTGAATGGATGCAAAGTAGCAATCATAAGGTTAGTGCTTGTGAATTTAGGTAAAGGGTTTTATGTAGCTGTTTTAAATGGATTTGGAGTTCACGGATGTGTCTACAAAACTTCTATAGTGGAAGTGTTGATACTGTTTTGAACGGAAATTGCCACAACGGTTGAGTGGGCACAGTTTCTTAAGTGGATAAAATGAATGTCGAAGGACTTTTTAAATGTAGGTAGTGGTTATACTCAATAATATTTATTAATATATTAAACTCTGCACAAAATATACAGAGTGTTCTACAAAAATTTCAAATGTTGGAAGACTATTAAATAATTCAAGATAACCGTATGATGATATTTTTCGGATTTTTTCCACTGTCCGAAGGATTTGGATGGCTTCATAATACATGTGTATAATACAGACACCAGGTTCCGCCAGCAGGTAGGAGAGGATCTCCTCGCCTATCTGGCGGAACCTGCAAACTCCACAACATGCCACGACATGGGTCACTTGGTAGATGACTTAATTGAATGGATGCAAAGTAGCAGTCATAAGGTTAGTGCTTGTGAATTTAGGCAAAGGGTTTTGTGTAGCTGTTTTAAATGGATTTGGAGTTCATGGATGTGTCTACAAAACTTCTATAGTGGAAGTGTTGATACTGTTTTGAACGGAAATTGCCACAACGGTTGAGTGGGCACAGTTTCTTAAGTGGATAAAATGAATGTCGAAGGACTTTTTAAATGTAGATAGTGGTTATACTCAATAATATTTATTAATATATTAAACTCTGCACAAAATATACAGAGTGTTCTACAAAAATTTCAAATGTTGGAAGACTATTAAATAATTCAAGATAACCGTATGATGATAATTTTCGGACTTTTTCCACTGTCCGAAGGATTTGGATGGCTTCATAATACATGTGTCTAATACAGACACCAGGTTCCGCCAGCAGGTAGGAGAGGATCTCCTCGCCTATGTGGCGAAACCTGCAAACTCCACAACATGCCACGACATGGGTCACTTGGTAGATGACTTAATTGAATGGATGCAAAGTAGCAATCATAAGGTTAGTGCTTGTGAATTTAGGTAAAGGGTTTTATGTAGCTGTTTTAAATGGATTTGGAGTTCACGGATGTGTCTACAAAACTTCTATAGTGGAAGTGTTGATACTGTTTTGAACGGAAATTGCCACAACGGTTGTGTGGGCACAGTTTCTTAAGTGGATAAAATGAATGTCGAAGGACTTTTTAAATGTAGGTAATGGTTATACTCAATAATATTTATTAATATATTAAACTCTGCACAAAATATACAGAGTGTTCTACAAAAATTTCAAATGTTGGAAGACTATTAAATAATTCAAGATAACCGTATGGTGATATTTTTCGGACTTTTCCTACTGTCCGAAGGATTTGGATGGCTTCATAATGCATGTGTCTAATACAGACACCAGGTTCCGCCAGCAGTTAGGACAGGTAGTGGTTATACTCAATAATATTTATTAATATATTAAACTCTGCACAAAATATACAGAGTGTTCTACAAAAATTTCAAATGTTGGAAGACTATTAAATAATTCAAGATAACCGTATGATGATATTTTTCGGCCTTTTTCCACTGTCCGAAGGATTTGGATGGCTTCATAATACATGTGTCTAATACAGACACCAGGTTCCGCCAGCAGGTAGGAGAGGATCTCCTCGCCTATCTGGCGAAACCTGCAAACTCCACAACATGCCACGACATGGGTCACTTGGTAGATGACTTAATTGAATGGATGCAAAGTAGCAATCATAAGGTTAGTGCTTGTGAATTTAGGTAAAGGGTTTTATGTAGCCGTTTTAAATGGATTTGGAGTTCAAGGATGTGTCTACAAAACTTCTATAGTAGAAGTGTTGATACTGTTTTGAACGGAAATTGCCACAACGGTTGAGTGGGCACAGTTTCTTAAGTGGATAAAATGAAGGTCGAAGGACTTTTTAAATGTAGGTAGTGGTTATACTCAATAATATTTATTAATATATTAAACTCTGCATAAAATATACAGAGTGTTCTACAAAAATTTCAAATGTTGGAAGACTATTAAATAATTCAAGATAACCGTATGATGATATTTTAGGGACTTTTTCCACTGTCCGAAGGATTTGGATGGCTTCACAATACATGTGTCTAATACAGACACCAGGTTCCGCTAGCAGGTAGGAGAGGATCTCCTCGCCTATCTGGCGGAACCTGCAAACTCCACAACATGCCACGACATGGGTCACTTGGTAGATGATTTAATTGAATGGATGCAAAGTAGCAATCATAAGGTTAGTGCTTGAGAATTTAGGTAAAGGGTTTTATGTAGCTGTTTTAAATGGATTTGGAGTTCACGGATGTGTCTACAAAACTTCTATCGTGGAAGTGTTGATACTGTTTTGAACGGAAATTGCCACAACGGTTGAGTGGGCACAGTTTCTTAAGTGGATAAAATGAATGTCGAAGGACTTTTTAAATGTAGGTAGTGGTTATACTCAATAATATTTATTAATATATTAAACTCTGCACAAAATATACAGAGTGTTCTACAAAAATTTCAAATGTTGGAAGACTATTAAATAATTCAAGATAACCGTATGATGATATTTTTCGGACTTTTTCCACTGTCCGAAGGATTTGGATGGCTTCACAATACATGTGTCTAATACAGACACCAGGTTCCGCCAGCAGGTAGGAGAGGATCTCCTCGCCTATCTGGCGGAACCTGCAAACTTCACAACATGCCACGACATGGGTCACTTGGTAGATGACTTAACTGAATGGATGCAAAGTAGCAATCATAAGGTTAGTGCTTGTGAAGTTAGGTAAAGGGTTTTATGTAGCTGTTTTAAATGGATTTGGAGTTCACGGATGTGTCTACAAAACTTCTATAGTGGAAGTGTTGATACTGCTTTGAACGGAAATTGCCACAACGGTTGAGTGGGCACAGTTTCTTAAGTGGATAAAATGAATGTCGAAGGACTTTTTAAATGTAGGTAGTGGTTATACTCAATAATATTTATTAATATATTAAACTCTGCACAAAATATACAGAGTGTTCTACAAAAATTTCAAATGTTGGAAGACTATCAGATAATTCAAGATAACCGTATGATGATATTTTTCGGATTTTTTCCACTGTCCGAAGGATTTGGATGGCTTCATAATACATGTGTCTAATACAGACACCAGGTTCCGCCAGCAGGTAGGAGAGGATCTATTCGCCTATCTGGCGGAACCTGCAAACTCCACAACATGCCACGACATGGGTCACTTGGTAGATGACTTAATTGAATGGATGCAAAGTAGCAATCATAAGGTTAGTGCTTGTGAATTTAGGTAAAGGGTTTTATGTAGCTGTTTTAAATGGATTTGGAGTTTACGGATGTGTCTACAAAACTTCTATAGTGGAAGTGTTGATACTGTTTTGAACGGAAATTGCCACAACGGTTGAGTGGGCACAGTTTCTTAAGTGGATAAAATGAATGTCGAAGGACTTTTTAAATGTAGATAGTGGTTATACTCAATAATATTTATTAATATATTAAACTCTGCACAAAATATACAGAGTGTTCTACAAAAATTTCAAATGTTGGAAGACTATTAAATAATTCAAGATAACCGTATGATGATAATTTTCGGACTTTTTCCACTGTCCGAAGGATTTGGATGGCTTCATAATACATGTGTCTAATACAGACACCAGGTTCCGCCAGCAGGTAGGAGAGGATCTCCTCGCCTATGTGGCGAAACCTGCAAACTCCACAACATGCCACGACATGGGTCACTTGGTAGATGACTTAATTGAATGGATGCAAAGTAGCAATCATAAGGTTAGTGCTTGTGAATTTAGGTAAAGGGTTTTATGTAGCTGTTTTAAATGGATTTGGAGTTCACGGATGTGTCTACAAAACTTCTATAGTGGAAGTGTTGATACTGTTTTGAACGGAAATTGCCACAACGGTTGTGTGGGCACAGTTTCTTAAGTGGATAAAATGAATGTCGAAGGACTTTTTAAATGTAGGTAATGGTTATACTCAATAATATTTATTAATATATTAAACTCTGCACAAAATATACAGAGTGTTCTACAAAAATTTCAAATGTTGGAAGACTATTAAATAATTCAAGATAACCGTATGGTGATATTTTTCGGACTTTTCCTACTGTCCGAAGGATTTGGATGGCTTCATAATGCATGTGTCTAATACAGACACCAGGTTCCGCCAGCAGTTAGGACAGGTAGTGGTTATACTCAATAATATTTATTAATATATTAAACTCTGCACAAAATATACAGAGTGTTCTACAAAAATTTCAAATGTTGGAAGACTATTAAATAATTCAAGATAACCGTATGATGATATTTTTCGGACTTTTTCCACTGTCCGAAGGATTTGGATGGCTTCATAATACATGTGTCTAATACAGACACCAGGTTCCGCCAGCAGGTAGGAGAGGATCTCCTCGCCTATCTGGCGAAACCTGCAAACTCCACAACATGCCACGACATGGGTCACTTGGTAGATGACTTAATTGAATGGATGCAAAGTAGCAATCATAAGGTTAGTGCTTGTGAATTTAGGTAAAGGGTTTTATGTAGCCGTTTTAAATGGATTTGGAGTTCAAGGATGTGTCTACAAAACTTCTATAGTAGAAGTGTTGATACTGTTTTGAACGGAAATTGCCACAACGGTTGAGTGGGCACAGTTTCTTAAGTGGATAAAATGAAGGTCGAAGGACTTTTTAAATGTAGGTAGTGGTTATACTCAATAATATTTATTAATATATTAAACTCTGCACAAAATATACAGAGTGTTCTACAAAAATTTCAAATGTTGGAAGACTATTAAATAATTCAAGATAACCGTATGATGATATTTTTCGAACTTTTTCCACTGTCCGAAGGATTTGGATGGCTTCACAATACATGTGTCTAATACAGACACCAGGTTCCGCTAGCAGGTAGGAGAGGATCTCCTCGCCTATCTGGCGGAACCTGCAAACTCCACAACATGCCACGACATGGGTCACTTGGTAGATGATTTAATTGAATGGATGCAAAGTAGCAATCATAAGGTTAGTGCTTGAGAATTTAGGTAAAGGGTTTTATGTAGCTGTTTTAAATGGATTTGGAGTTCACGGATGTGTCTACAAAACTTCTATCGTGGAAGTGTTGATACTGTTTTGAACGGAAATTGCCACAACGGTTGAGTGGGCACAGTTTCTTAAGTGGATAAAATGAATGTCGAAGGACTTTTTAAATGTAGGTAGTGGTTATACTCAATAATAATTATTAATATATTAAACTCTGCACAAAATATACAGAGTGTTCTACAAAAATTTCAAATGTTGGAAGACTATTAAATAATTCAAGATAACCGTATGATGATATTTTTCGGACTTTTTCCACTGTCCGAAGGATTTGGATGGCTTCACAATACATGTGTCTAATACAGACACCAGGTTCCGCCAGCAGGTAGGAGAGGATCTCCTCGCCTATCTGGCGGAACCTGCAAACTTCACAACATGCCACGACATGGGTCACTTGGTAGATGACTTAACTGAATGGATGCAAAGTAGCAATCATAAGGTTAGTGCTTGTGAAGTTAGGTAAAGGGTTTTATGTAGCTGTTTTAAATGGATTTGGAGTTCACGGATGTGTCTACAAAACTTCTATAGTGGAAGTGTTGATACTGCTTTGAACGGAAATTGCCACAACGGTTGAGTGGGCACAGTTTCTTAAGTGGATAAAATGAATGTCGAAGGACTTTTTAAATGTAGGTAGTGGTTATACTCAATAATATTTATTAATATATTAAACTCTGCACAAAATATACAGAGTGTTCTACAAAAATTTCAAATGTTGGAAGACTATCAGATAATTCAAGATAACCGTATGATATTTTTCGGATTTTTTCCACTGTCCGAAGGATTTGGATGGCTTCATAATACATGTGTCTAATACAGACACCAGGTTCCGCCAGCAGGTAGGAGAGGATCTATTCGCCTATCTGGCGGAACCTGCAAACTCCACAACATGCCACGACATGGGTCACTTGGTAGATGACTTAATTGAATGGATGCAAAGTAGCAATCATAAGGTTAGTGCTTGTGAATTTAGGTAAAGGGTTTTATGTAGCTGTTTTAAATGGATTTGGAGTTTACGGATGTGTCTACAAAACTTCTATAGTGGAAGTGTTGATACTGTTTTGAACGGAAATTGCCACAACGGTTGAGTGGGCACAGTTTCTTAAGTGGATAAAATGAATGTCGACGGACTTTTTAAATGTAGGTAGTGGTTATACTCAATAATATTAATAATATATTAAACTCTGCACAAAATATACAGAATGCTCTACAAAAATTTCAAATGTTGGAAGACTATTAAATAATTCAAGATAACCGTATGATGATATTTTTCGGACTTCTTCCACTGTCCGAAGGATTTGAATGGCTTCATAATACATGTGTCTAATACAGATACCAGGTTCCGCCAGCAGGTAGGAGAGGATCTCCTCGCCTATCTGGCGGAACCTGCAAACTCCACAACATGCCACGACATGGGTCACTTGGTAGATGACTTAATTGAATGGATGCAAAGTAGCAGTCATAAGGTTAGTGCTTGTGAATTTAGGCAAAGGGTTTTGTGTAGCTGTTTTAAATGGATTTGGAGTTCATGGATGTGTCTACAAAACTTCTATAGTGGAAGTGTTGATACTGTTTTGAACGGAAATTGCCACAACGGTTGAGTGGGCACAGTTTCTTAAGTGGATAAAATGAATGTCGAAGGACTTTTTAAATGTAGATAGTGGTTATACTCAATAATATTTATTAATATATTAAACTCTGCACAAAATATACAGAGTGTTCTACAAAAATTTCAAATGTTGGAAGACTATTAAATAATTCAAGATAACCGTATGATGATAATTTTCGGACTTTTTCCACTGTCCGAAGGATTTGGATGGCTTCATAATACATGTGTCTAATACAGACACCAGGTTCCGCCAGCAGGTAGGAGAGGATCTCCTCGCCTATGTGGCGAAACCTGCAAACTCCACAACATGCCACGACATGGGTCACTTGGTAGATGACTTAATTGAATGGATGCAAAGTAGCAATCATAAGGTTAGTGCTTGTGAATTTAGGTAAAGGGTTTTATGTAGCTGTTTTAAATGGATTTGGAGTTCACGGATGTGTCTACAAAACTTCTATAGTGGAAGTGTTGATACTGTTTTGAACGGAAATTGCCACAACGGTTGTGTGGGCACAGTTTCTTAAGTGGATAAAATGAATGTCGAAGGACTTTTTAAATGTAGGTAATGGTTATACTCAATAATATTTATTAATATATTAAACTCTGCACAAAATATACAGAGTGTTCTACAAAAATTTCAAATGTTGGAAGACTATTAAATAATTCAAGATAGCCGTATGGTGATATTTTTCGGACTTTTCCTACTGTCCGAAGGATTTGGATGGCTTCATAATGCATGTGTCTAATACAGACACCAGGTTCCGCCAGCAGTTAGGACAGGTAGTGGTTATACTCAATAATATTTATTAATATATTAAACTCTGCACAAAATATACAGAGTGTTCTACAAAAATTTCAAATGTTGGAAGACTATTAAATAATTCAAGATAACCGTATGATGATATTTTTCGGACTTTTTCCACTGTCCGAAGGATTTGGATGGCTTCATAATACATGTGTCTAATACAGACACCAGGTTCCGCCAGCAGGTAGGAGAGGATCTCCTCGCCTATCTGGCGAAACCTGCAAACTCCACAACATGCCACGACATGGGTCACTTGGTAGATGACTTAATTGAATGGATGCAAAGTAGCAATCATAAGGTTAGTGCTTGTGAATTTAGGTAAAGGGTTTTATGTAGCTGTTTTAAATGGATTTGGAGTTCACGGATGTGTCTACAAAACTTCTATAGTAGAAGTGTTGATACTGTTTTGAACGGAAATTGCCACAACGGTTGAGTGGGCACAGTTTCTTAAGTGGATAAAATGAATGTCGAAGGACTTTTTAAATGTAGGTAATGGTTATACTCAATAATATTTATTAATATATTAAACTCTGCACAAAATATACAGAGTGTTCTACAAAAATTTCAAATGTTGGAAGACTATTAAATAATTCAAGATAACCGTATGATGATATTTTTCGGACTTTTTCCACTGTCCGAAGGATTTGGATGGCTTCATAATACATGTGTCTAATACAGACACCATGTTCCGCCAGCAGGTAGGAGAGGATCTCCTCGCCTATCTGGCGAAACCTGCAAACTCCACAACATGCCACGACATGGGTCACTTGGTAGATGACTTAATTGAATGGATGCAAAGTAGCAATCATAAGGTTAGTGCTTGTGAATTTAGGTAAAGGGTTTTATGTAGCTGTTTTAAATGGATTTGGAGTTCACGGATGTGTCTACAAAACTTCTATAATGGAAGTGTTGATACTGTTTTGAACGGAAATAGCCACAACGGTTGAGTGGGCACAGTTTCTTAAGTGGATAAAATGAATGTCGAAGGACTTTTTAAATGTAGGTAGTGGTTATACTCAATAATATTTATTAATATATTAAAGTCTGCACAAAATATACAGAGTGTTCTACAAAAATTTCAAATGTTGGAAGACTACTAATAATTCAAGATAACCGTATGATGATATTTTACGGACTTTTTCCACTGTCCGAAGGATTTGGATGGCTTCACAATACATGTGTCTAATACAGACACCAGGTTCCGCCAGCAGGTAGGAGAGGATCTCCTCGCCTATCTGGCGGAACCTGCAAACTCCACAACATGCCACGACATGGGTCACTTGGTAGATGACTTAATTGAATGGATGCAAAGTAGCAATCATAAGGTTAGTGCTTGTGAATTTAGGTAAAGGGTTTTATGTAGCTGTTTTAAATGGATTTGGAGTTCACGGATGTGTCTACAAAACTTCTATAGTGGAAGTGTTGATACTGTTTTGAACGGAAATTGCCACAACGGTTGAGTGGGCACAGTTTCTTAAGTGGATAAAATGAATGTCGAAGGACTTTTTAAATGTAGATAGTGGTTATACTCAATAATATTTATTAATATATTAAACTCTGCACAAAATATACAGAGTGTTCTACAAAAATTTCAAATGTTGGAAGACTATTAAATAATTCAAGATAACCGTATGATGATAATTTTCGGACTTTTTCCACTGTCCGAAGGATTTGGATGGCTTCATAATACATGTGTCTAATACAGACACCAGGTTCCGCCAGCAGGTAGGAGAGGATCTCCTCGCCTATGTGGCGAAACCTGCAAACTCCACAACATGCCACGACATGGGTCACTTGGTAGATGACTTAATTGAATGGATGCAAAGTAGCAATCATAAGGTTAGTGCTTGTGAATTTAGGTAAAGGGTTTTATGTAGCTGTTTTAAATGGATTTGGAGTTCACGGATGTGTCTACAAAACTTCTATAGTGGAAGTGTTGATACTGTTTTGAACGGAAATTGCCACAACGGTTGTGTGGGCACAGTTTCTTAAGTGGATAAAATGAATGTCGAAGGACTTTTTAAATGTAGGTAATGGTTATACTCAATAATATTTATTAATATATTAAACTCTGCACAAAATATACAGAGTGTTCTACAAAAATTTCAAATGTTGGAAGACTATTAAATAATTCAAGATAACCGTATGGTGATATTTTTCGGACTTTTCCTACTGTCCGAAGGATTTGGATGGCTTCATAATGCATGTGTCTAATACAGACACCAGGTTCCGCCAGCAGTTAGGACAGGTAGTGGTTATACTCAATAATATTTATTAATATATTAAACTCTGCACAAAATATACAGAGTGTTCTACAAAAATTTCAAATGTTGGAAGACTATTAAATAATTCAAGATAACCGTATGATGATATTTTTCGGACTTTTTCCACTGTCCGAAGGATTTGGATGGCTTCATAATACATGTGTCTAATACAGACACCAGGTTCCGCCAGCAGGTAGGAGAGGATCTCCTCGCCTATCTGGCGAAACCTGCAAACTCCACAACATGCCACGACATGGGTCACTTGGTAGATGACTTAATTGAATGGATGCAAAGTAGCAATCATAAGGTTAGTGCTTGTGAATTTAGGTAAAGGGTTTTATGTAGCTGTTTTAAATGGATTTGGAGTTCACGGATGTGTCTACAAAACTTCTATAGTGGAAGTGTTGATACTGTTTTGAACGGAAATTGCCACAACGGTTGAGTGGGCACAGTTTCTGAAGTGGATAAAATGAATGTCGAAGGACTTTTTAAATGTAGGTAATGGTTATACTCAATAATATTTATTAATATATTAAACTCTGCACAAAATATACAAAGTGTTCTACAAAAGTTTCAAGTGTTGGAAGATTATTAAATAATTCAAGATAACCGTATGATGATATTTTTCGGACTTCTTCCACGGTCCGAAGGATTTGAATGGCTTCATAATACATGTGTCTAATACAGACACCAGGTTCCGCCAGCAGGTAGGAGAGGATCTCCTCGCCTATCTGGCGGAACCTGCAAACTCCACAACATGCCACGACATGGGTCACTTGGTAGATGACTTAATTGAATGGATGCAAAGTAGCAATCATAAGGTTAGTGCTTGTGAATTTAGGTAAAGGGTTTTATGTAGCCGTTTTAAATGGATTTGGAGTTCAAGGATGTGTCTACAAAACTTCTATAGTAGAAGTGTTGATACTGTTTTGAACGGAAATTGCCACAACGGTTGAGTGGGCACAGTTTCTTAAGTGGATAAAATGAAGGTCGAAGGACTTTTTAAATGTAGGTAGTGGTTATACTCAATAATATTTATTAATATATTAAACTCTGCATAAAATATACAGAGTGTTCTACAAAAATTTCAAATGTTGGAAGACTATTAAATAATTCAAGATAACCGTATGATGATATTTTAGGGACTTTTTCCACTGTCCGAAGGATTTGGATGGCTTCACAATACATGTGTCTAATACAGACACCAGGTTCCGCTAGCAGGTAGGAGAGGATCTCCTCGCCTATCTGGCGGAACCTGCAAACTCCACAACATGCCACGACATGGGTCACTTGGTAGATGATTTAATTGAATGGATGCAAAGTAGCAATCATAAGGTTAGTGCTTGAGAATTTAGGTAAAGGGTTTTATGTAGCTGTTTTAAATGGATTTGGAGTTCACGGATGTGTCTACAAAACTTCTATCGTGGAAGTGTTGATACTGTTTTGAACGGAAATTGCCACAACGGTTGAGTGGGCACAGTTTCTTAAGTGGATAAAATGAATGTCGAAGGACTTTTTAAATGTAGGTAGTGGTTATACTCAATAATATTTATTAATATATTAAACTCTGCACAAAATATACAGAGTGTTCTACAAAAATTTCAAATGTTGGAAACTATTAAATAATTCAAGATAACCGTATGATGATATTTTTCGGACTTTTTCCACTGTCCGAAGGATTTGGATGGCTTCACAATACATGTGTCTAATACAGACACCAGGTTCCGCCAGCAGGTAGGAGAGGATCTCCTCGCCTATCTGGCGGAACCTGCAAACTTCACAACATGCCACGACATGGGTCACTTGGTAGATGACTTAACTGAATGGATGCAAAGTAGCAATCATAAGGTTAGTGCTTGTGAAGTTAGGTAAAGGGTTTTATGTAGCTGTTTTAAATGGATTTGGAGTTCACGGATGTGTCTACAAAACGTCTATAGTGGAAGTGTTGATACTGCTTTGAACGGAAATTGCCACAACGGTTGAGTGGGCACAGTTTCTTAAGTGGATAAAATGAATGTCGAAGGACTTTTTAAATGTAGGTAGTGGTTATACTCAATAATATTTATTAATATATTAAACTCTGCACAAAATATACAGAGTGTTCTACAAAAATTTCAAATGTTGGAAGACTATCAGATAATTCAAGATAACCGTATGATGATATTTTTCGGATTTTTTCCA
Organism: Agriotes lineatus; assembly: GCA_940337035.1. Taxonomy (NCBI): domain Eukaryota; kingdom Metazoa; phylum Arthropoda; class Insecta; order Coleoptera; family Elateridae; genus Agriotes; species Agriotes lineatus. The sequence continues at coordinate 28,154 of CALNHX010000053.1, read as the reverse complement.
CTGTCCGAAGGATTTGGATGGCTTCATAATACATGTGTCTAATACAGACACCAGGTTCCGCCAGCAGGTAGGAGAGGATCTATTCGCCTATCTGGCGGAACCTGCAAACTCCACAACATGCCACGACATGGGTCACTTGGTAGATGACTTAATTGAATGGATGCAAAGTAGCAATCATAAGGTTAGTGCTTGTGAATTTAGGTAAAGGGTTTTATGTAGCTGTTTTAAATGGATTTGGAGTTTACGGATGTGTCTACAAAACTTCTATAGTGGAAGTGTTGATACTGTTTTGAACGGAAATTGCCACAACGGTTGAGTGGGCACAGTTTCTTAAGTGGATAAAATGAATGTCGACGGACTTTTTAAATGTAGGTAGTGGTTATACTCAATAATATTAATAATATATTAAACTCTGCACAAAATATACAGAATGCTCTACAAAAATTTCAAATGTTGGAAGACTATTAAATAATTCAAGATAACCGTATGATGATATTTTTCGGACTTCTTCCACTGTCCGAAGGATTTGAATGGCTTCATAATACATGTGTCTAATACAGATACCAGGTTCCGCCAGCAGGTAGGAGAGGATCTCCTCGCCTATCTGGCGGAACCTGCAAACTCCACAACATGCCACGACATGGGTCACTTGGTAGATGACTTAATTGAATGGATGCAAAGTAGCAGTCATAAGGTTAGTGCTTGTGAATTTAGGCAAAGGGTTTTGTGTAGCTGTTTTAAATGGATTTGGAGTTCATGGATGTGTCTACAAAACTTCTATAGTGGAAGTGTTGATACTGTTTTGAACGGAAATTGCCACAACGGTTGAGTGGGCACAGTTTCTTAAGTGGATAAAATGAATGTCGAAGGACTTTTTAAATGTAGATAGTGGTTATACTCAATAATATTTATTAATATATTAAACTCTGCACAAAATATACAGAGTGTTCTACAAAAATTTCAAATGTTGGAAGACTATTAAATAATTCAAGATAACCGTATGATGATAATTTTCGGACTTTTTCCACTGTCCGAAGGATTTGGATGGCTTCATAATACATGTGTCTAATACAGACACCAGGTTCCGCCAGCAGGTAGGAGAGGATCTCCTCGCCTATGTGGCGAAACCTGCAAACTCCACAACATGCCACGACATGGGTCACTTGGTAGATGACTTAATTGAATGGATGCAAAGTAGCAATCATAAGGTTAGTGCTTGTGAATTTAGGTAAAGGGTTTTATGTAGCTGTTTTAAATGGATTTGGAGTTCACGGATGTGTCTACAAAACTTCTATAGTGGAAGTGTTGATACTGTTTTGAATGGAAATTGCCACAACGGTTGTGTGGGCACAGTTTCTTAAGTGGATAAAATGAATGTCGAAGGACTTTTTAAATGTAGGTAATGGTTATACTCAATAATATTTATTAATATATTAAACTCTGCACAAAATATACAGAGTGTTCTACAAAAATTTCAAATGTTGGAAGACTATTAAATAATTCAAGATAGCCGTATGGTGATATTTTTCGTACTTTTCCTACTGTCCGAAGGATTTGGATGGCTTCATAATGCATGTGTCTAATACAGACACCAGGTTCCGCCAGCAGTTAGGACAGGTAGTGGTTATACTCAATAATATTTATTAATATATTAAAGTCTGCACAAAATATGCAGAGTGTTCTACAAAAATTTGAAATGTTGGAAGACTACTAATAATTCAAGATAACCGTATGATGATATTTTACGGACTTTTTCCACTGTCCGAAGGATTTGGATGGCTTCACAATACATGTGTCTAATACAGACACCAGGTTCCGCCAGCAGGTAGGAGAGGATCTCCTCGCCTATCTGGCGGAACCTGCAAACTCCACAACATGCCACGACATGGGTCACTTGGTAGATGACTTAATTGAATGGATGCAAAGTAGCAATCATAAGGTTAGTGCTTGTGAATTTAGGTAAAGGGTTTTATGTAGCTGTTTTAAATGGATTTGGAGTTCACGGATGTGTCTACAAAACTTCTATAATGGAAGTGTTGATACTGTTTTGAACGGAAATTGCCACAACGGTTGAGTGGGCACAGTTTCTTAAGTGGATAAAATGAATGTCGAAGGACTTTTTAAATGTAGGTAGTGGTTATACTCAATAATATTTATTAATATATTAAAGTCTGCACAAAATATACAGAGTGTTCTACAAAAATTTCAAATGTTGGAAGACTACTAATAATTCAAGATAACCGTATGATGATATTTTACGGACTTTTTCCACTGTCCGAAGGATTTGGATGGCTTCACAATACATGTGTCTAATACAGACACCAGGTTCCGCCAGCAGGTAGGAGAAAATCTCCTCGCCTATCTGGCGGAACCTGCAAACTCCACAACATGCCACGACATGGGTCACTTGGTAGATGACTTAATTGAATGGATGCAAAGTAGCAATCATAAGGTTAGTGCTTGTGAATTTAGGTAAAGGGTTCTATGTAGCTGTTTTAAATGGATTTGGAGTTCACGGATGTGTCTACAAAACTTCTATAGTGGAAGTGTTGATACTGTTTTGAACGGAAATTGCCACAACGGTTGAGTGGGCACAGTTTCTTAAGTGGATAAAATGAATGTCGAAGGACTTTTTAAATGTAGGTAGTGGTTATACTCAATAATATTTATTAATATATTAAAGTCTGCACAAAATATACAGAGTGTTCTACAAAAATTTCAAATGTTGGAAGACTATTAAATAATTCAAGATAACCGTATAATGATATTTTTCGGACTTCTTCCACTGTCCGAAGGATTTTGATGAAATACATGTGTCTAATACAGACACCAGGTTCCGCCAGCAGGTAAGCGAGGATCTCCTCGCCTATCTGGCGGAACCTGCAAACTCCACAACATGCCACGACATGGGTCACTTGGTAGATGACTTAACTGAATGGATGCAAAGTAGCAATCATAAGGATAGTGCTTGTAAATTTAGGTAAAGGGTATATGTAGCCGTTTTAAATGGATTTGGAGTTCACGGATGTGTCTACAAAACTTCTATAGTGGAAGTGTTGATACTGTTTTGAACGGAAATTGCCACAACGTTTGAGTGGGCACAGTTTCTTAAGTGGATAAATTGAATGTCGAAGGACTTTTCAAATGTAGGTAGTGGTTATACTCAATAATATTTATTAATATATTAAACTCTGCACAAAATATACAGAATGCTCTACAAAAATTTCAAATGTTGGAAGACTATTAAATAATTCAAGATAACCGTATGATGATATTTTTCGGACTTCTTCCACTGTCCGAAGGATTTGAATGGCTTCATAATACATGTGTCTAATACAGACACCAGGTTCCGCCAGCAGGTATGAGAGGATCTCCTCGCCTATCTGGCGGAACCTGCAAACTCCACAACATGCCACGACATGGGTCACTTGGTAGATGACTTAATTGAATGGATGCAAAGTAGCAGTCATAAGGTTAGTGCTTGTGAATTTAGGCAAAGGGTTTTGTGTAGCTGTTTTAAATGGATTTGGAGTTTATGGATGTGTCTACAAAACTTCTATAGTGGAAGTGTTGATACTGTTTTGAACGGAAATTGCCACAACGGTTGAGTGGGCACAGTTCCTTAAGTGGATAAAATGAATGTCGAAGGACTTTTTAAATGTAGATAGTGGTTATACTCAATAATATTTATTAATATATTAAACTCTGCACAAAATATACAGAGTGTTCTACAAACATTTCAAATGTTGGAAGACTATTAAATAATTCAAGATAACCGTATGATGATATTTTTCGGATTTTTTCCACTGTCCGAAGGATTTGGATGGCTTCATAATACATGTGTCTAATACAGACACCAGGTTCCGCCAGCAGGTAGGAGAGGATCTATTCGCCTATCTGGCAAAACCTGCAAACTCCACAACATGCCACGACATGGGGCACTTGGTAGATGACTTAATTGAATGGATGCAAAGTAGCAATCATAAGGTTAGTGCTTGTGAATTTAGGTAAAGGGTTTTATGTAGCTGTTTTAAATGGATTTGGAGTTCACGGATGTGTCTACAAAACTTCTATAGTGGAAGTGTTGATACTGTTTTGAACGGAAATTGCCACAACGGTTGAGTGGGCACAGTTTCTTAAGTGGATAAAATAAATGTCGAATTACTTTTTAAATGTAGGTAGTGGTTATACTCAATAATATTTATTAATATATTAAAGTCTGCACAAAATATACAGAGTGTTCTACAAAAATTTCAAATGTTGGAAGACTATGAAATAATTCAAGATAACGGTATGATGATATTTTTCGGACCGTTTCCACTGTCCGAAGGATTTGGATGGCTTCATAATACATGTGTCTAATACAGACACCAGGTTCCGCCAGCAGGTAGGAGAGGATCTCCTCGCCTATCTGGCGGAACCTGCAAACTCCACAACATGCCACGACATGGGCCACTTGGTAGATGACTTAATTGAATGGATGCAAAGTAGCAATCATAAGGTTAGTGCTTGTGAATTTAGGTAAAGGGTTTTATGTAGCTCTTTTAAATGGATTTGGAGTTTACGGATGTGTCTGCAAAACTTCTATAGTGGAAGTGTTGATACTGTTTTGAACGGAAATTGCCACAACGGTTGAGTGGGCACAGTTTCTTAAGTGGATAAAATGAATGTCGAAGGACTTTTTAAATGTAGGTAGTGGTTATACTCAATAATATTTATTAATATATTAAACTCTGCACAAAATATACAGAGTGTTCTACAAAAATTTCAAATGTTGGAAGACTATTAAATAATTCAAGGTAACCGTATGATGATATTTTTCGGATTTTTTCCACTGTCCGAAGGATTTGGATGGCTTCATAATACATGTGTCTAATACAGACACCAGGTTCCGCCAGCAGGTAGGAGAGGATCTCCTCGCCTATCTGGCGGAACCTGCAAACTCCACAACATGCCACGACATGGGTCACTTGGTAGATGACTTAATTGAATGGACGCAAAGTAGCAATCATAAGGTTAGTGCTTGAGAATTTAGGCAAAGAGTTTTATGTAGCTGTTTTAAATGGATTTGGAGTTTACGGATGTGTCTACAAAACTTCTATAGTGGAAGTGTTGATACTGTTTTGAACGGAAATTGCCACAACGGTTGAGTGGGCACAGTTTCTTAAGTGGATAAAATGAATGTCGAAGGACTTTTTAAATGTAGGTAGTGGTTATACTCAATAATATTTATTAATATATTAAACTCTGCACAAAATATACAGAGTGTTCTACAAAAATTTCAAATGTTGGAAGACTATTAAATAATTCAAGATAACCGTATGATGATATTTTTCGGATTTTTTCCACTGTCCGAAGGATTTGGATGGCTTCATAATACATGTGTCTAATACAGACACCAGGTTCCGCCAGCAGGTAGGAGAGGATCTCCTCGCCTATCTGGCGGAACCTGCAAACTCCACAACATGCCACGACATGGGTCACTTGGTAGATGACTTAATTGAATGGACGCATAGTAGCAATCATAAGGTTAGTGCTTGAGAATTTAGGTAAAGGGTTTTATGTAGCTGTTTTAAATGGATTTGGAGTTCACGGATGTGTCTACAAAACTTCTATAGTGGAAGTGTTGATACTGTTTTGAACGGAAATTGCCACAACGGTTGAGTGGGCACAGTTTCTTAAGTGGATAAAATGAATGTCGAAGGACTTTTTAAATGTAGGTAGTGGTTATACTCAATAATATTTATTAATATATTAAAGTCTGCACAAAATATACAGAGTGTTCTACAAAAATTTCAAATGTTGGAAGACTATTAAATAATTCAAGATAACCGTATAATGATATTTTTCGGACTTCTTCCACTGTCCGAAGGATTTTGATGAAATACATGTGTCTAATACAGACACCAGGTTCCGCCAGCAGGTAAGCGAGGATCTCCTCGCCTATCTGGCGGAACCTGCAAACTCCACAACATGCCACGACATGGGTCACTTGGTAGATGACTTAACTGAATGGATGCAAAGTAGCAATCATAAGGATAGTGCTTGTAAATTTAGGTAAAGGGTATATGTAGCCGTTTTAAATGGTTTTGGAGTTCACGGATGTGTCTACAAAACTTCTATAGTGGAAGTGTTGATACTGTTTTGAACGGAAATTGCCACAACGTTTGAGTGGGCACAGTTTCTTAAGTGGATAAATTGAATGTCGAAGGACTTTTCAAATGTAGGTAGTGGTTATACTCAATAATATTTATTAATATATTAAACTCTGCACAAAATATACAGAATGCTCTACAAAAATTTCAAATGTTGGAAGACTATTAAATAATTCAAGATAACCGTATGATGATATTTTTCGGACTTCTTCCACTGTCCGAAGGATTTGAATGGCTTCATAATACATGTGTCTAATACAGACACCAGGTTCCGCCAGCAGGTATGAGAGGATCTCCTCGCCTATCTGGCGGAACCTGCAAACTCCACAACATGCCACGACATGGGTCACTTGGTAGATGACTTAATTGAATGGATGCAAAGTAGCAGTCATAAGGTTAGTGCTTGTGAATTTAGGCAAAGGGTTTTGTGTAGCTGTTTTAAATGGATTTGGAGTTCATGGATGTGTCTACAAAACTTCTATAGTGGAAGTGTTGATACTGTTTTGAACGGAAATTGCCACAACGGTTGAGTGGGCACAGTTCCTTAAGTGGATAAAATGAATGTCGAAGGACTTTTTAAATGTAGATAGTGGTTATACTCAATAATATTTATTAATATATTAAACTCTGCACAAAATATACAGAGTGTTCTACAAACATTTCAAATGTTGGAAGACTATTAAATAATTCAAGATAACCGTATGATGATATTTTTCGGACTTTTTCCACTGTCCGAAGGATTTGGATGGCTTCATAATACATGTGTCTAATACAGACACCAGGTTCCGCCAGCAGGTAGGAGAGGATCTCCTAGCCTATGTGGCGAAACCTGCAAACTCCACAACATGCCACGACATGGGTCACTTGGTAGATGACTTAATTGAATGGATGCAAAGTAGCAATCATAAGGTTAGTGCTTGTGAATTTAAGTAAAGGGTTTTATGTAGCTGTTTTAAATGGATTTGGAGTTCACGGATGTGTCTACAAAACTTCTATAGTGGAAGTGTTGATACCGTTTTGAACGGAAATTGCCACAACGGTTGAGTGGGCACAGTTTCTTAAGTGGATAAAATGAATGTCGAAGGACTTTTTAAATGTAGGTAATGATTATACTCAATAATATTTATTAATATATTAAACTCTGCACAAAATATACAGAGTGTTCTACAAAAATTTTAAATGTTGGAAGACTATTAAATAATTCAAGATAACCGTATGGTGATATTTTTCGGACTTTTTCCACTGTCCGAAGGATTTGGATGGCTTCATAATACATGTGTCTAATACAGACACCAGGTTCCGCCAGCAGGTAGGAGAGGATCTCCTCGCCTATCTGGCGGAACCTGCAAACTCCACAACATGCCACGACATGGGTCACTTGGTAGATGACTTAATTGAATGGATGCAAAGTAGCAATCATAAGGTTAGTGCTTGTGAATTTAGGTAAAGGGTTTTATGTAGCTGTTTTAAATAGATTTGGAGTTTACGGATGTGTCTGCAAAACTTCTATAGTGGAAGTGTTGATACTGTTTTGAACGAAAATTGCCACAACGGTTGAGTGGGCACAGTTTCTTAAGTGGATAAAATGAATGTCGAAGGACTTTTTAAATGTAGGTAGTGGTTATACTCAATAATATTTATTAATATATTAAACTCTGCACAAAATATACAGAGTGTTCTACAAAAATTTCAAATGTTGGAAGACTATTAAATAATTCAAGATAACCGTATGATGATATTTTTCGGATTTTTTCCACTGTCCGAAGGATTTGGATGGCTTCATAATACATGTGTCTAATACAGACACCAGGTTCCGGCAGCAGGTAGGAGAGGATCTATTCGCCTATCTGGCAAAACCTGCAAACTCCACAACATGCCACGACATGGGGCACTTGGTAGATGACTTAATTGAATGGATGCAAAGTAGCAATCATAAGGTTAGTGCTTGTGAATTTAGGTAAAGGGTTTTATGTAGCTGTTTTAAATGGATTTGGAGTTCACGGATGTGTCTACAAAACTTCTATAGTGGAAGTGTTGATACTGTTTTGAACGGAAATTGCCACAACGGTTGAGTGGGCACAGTTTCTTAAGTGGATAAAATAAATGTCGAATTACTTTTTAAATGTAGGTAGTGGTTATACTCAATAATATTTATTAATATATTAAAGTCTGCACAAAATATACAGAGTGTTCTACAAAAATTTCAAATGTTGGAAGACTATGAAATAATTCAAGATAACGGTATGATGATATTTTTCGGACCGTTTCCACTGTCCGAAGGATTTGGATGGCTTCATAATACATGTGTCTAATACAGACACCAGGTTCCGCCAGCAGGTAGGAGAGGATCTCCTCGCCTATCTGGCGGAACCTGCAAACTCCACAACATGCCACGACATGGGCCACTTGGTAGATGACTTAATTGAATGGATGCAAAGTAGCAATCATAAGGTTAGTGCTTGTGAATTTAGGTAAAGGGTTTTATGTAGCTCTTTTAAATGGATTTGGAGTTTACGGATGTGTCTGCAAAACTTCTATAGTGGAAGTGTTGATACTGTTTTGAACGGAAATTGCCACAACGGTTGAGTGGGCACAGTTTCTTAAGTGGATAAAATGAATGTCGAAGGACTTTTTAAATGTAGGTAGTGGTTATACTCAATAATATTTATTAATATATTAAACTCTGCACAAAATATACAGAGTGTTCTACAAAAATTTCAAATGTTGGAAGACTATTAAATAATTCAAGGTAACCGTATGATGATATTTTTCGGATTTTTTCCACTGTCCGAAGGATTTGGATGGCTTCATAATACATGTGTCTAATACAGACACCAGGTTCCGCCAGCAGGTAGGAGAGGATCTCCTCGCCTATCTGGCGGAACCTGCAAACTCCACAACATGCCACGACATGGGTCACTTGGTAGATGACTTAATTGAATGGACGCAAAGTAGCAATCATAAGGTTAGTGCTTGAGAATTTAGGTAAAGAGTTTTATGTAGCTGTTTTAAATGGATTTGGAGTTTACGGATGTGTCTACAAAACTTCTATAGTGGAAGTGTTGATACTGTTTTGAACGGAAATTGCCACAACGGTTGAGTGGGCACAGTTTCTTAAGTGGATAAAATGAATGTCGAAGGACTTTTTAAATGTAGGTAGTGGTTATACTCAATAATATTTATTAATATATTAAACTCTGCACAAAATATACAGAGTGTTCTACAAAAATTTCAAATGTTGGAAGACTATTAAATAATTCAAGATAACCGTATGATGATATTTTTCGGATTTTTTCCACTGTCCGAAGGATTTGGATGGCTTCATAATACATGTGTCTAATACAGACACCAGGTTCCGCCAGCAGGTAGGAGAGGATCTCCTCGCCTATCTGGCGGAACCTGCAAACTCCACAACATGCCACGACATGGGTCACTTGGTAGATGACTTAATTGAATGGACGCATAGTAGCAATCATAAGGTTAGTGCTTGAGAATTTAGGTAAAGGGTTTTATGTAGCTGTTTTAAATGGATTTGGAGTTCACGGATGTGTCTACAAAACTTCTATAGTGGAAGTGTTGATACTGTTTTGAACGGAAATTGCCACAACGGTTGAGTGGGCACAGTTTCTTAAGTGGATAAAATGAATGTCGAAGGACTTTTTAAATGTAGGTAGTGGTTATACTCAATAATATTTATTAATATATTAAACTCTGCACAAAATATACAGAGTGTTCTACAAAAATTTCAAATGTTGGGAGACTATTAAATAATTCAAGATAACCGTATGATGATATTTTTCGGACGTCTTCCACTCTCCGAAGGATTTGGATGGCTTCATAATACATGTGTCTAATACAGACACCAGGTTCCGCCAGCAGGTAGGAGAGGATCTCCTCGCCTATCTGGCGGAACCTGCAAACTCCACAACGTGCCACGACATGGGCCACTTGGTAGATGACTTAATTGAATGGATGCAAAGTAGCAATCATAAGGTTAGTGCTTGTGAATTTAGGTAAAGGGTTTTATGTAGCTGTTTTAAATGGATTTGGAGTTCACGGATGTGTCTACAAAACTTCTATAGTAGAAGTGTTGATACTGTTTTGAACGGAAATTGCCACAACGGTTGTGTGGGCACAGTTTCTTAAGTGGATAAAATGAATGTCGAAGGACTTTTTAAATGTAGGTAGTGGTTATACTCAATAATATTTATTAATATATTAAACTCTGCACAAAATATACAGAGTGTTCTACAAAAATTTCAAATGTTGGAAGACTATTAAATAATTCAAGGTAACCGTATGATGATATTTCTCGGATTTTTTCCACTGTCCGAAGGATTTGGATGGCTTCATAATACATGTGTCTAATACAGACACCAGGTTCCGCCAGCAGGTAGGAGAGGATCTCCTCGCCTATCTGGCGGAACCTGCAAACTCCACAACATGCCACGACATGGGTCACTTGGTAGATGACTTAATTGAATGGACGCAAAGTAGCAATCATAAGGTTAGTGCTTGAGAATTTAGGTAAAGGGTTTTATGTAGCTGTTTTAAATGGATTTGGAGTTCACGGATGTGTCTACAAAACTTCTATAGTGGAAGTGTTGATACTGTTTTGAACGGAAATTGCCACAACGGTTGAGTGGGCACAGTTTCTTAAGTGGATAAAATGTATGTCGAAGGACTTTTTAAATGTAGGTAGTGGTTATACTCAATAATATTTATTAATATATTAAACTCTGCACAAAATATACAGAGTGTTCTACAAAAATTTCAAATGTTGGAAGACTATTAAATAATTCAAGATAACCGTATGATGATATTTTTCGGACTTTTTCTACTGTCCGAAGGATTTGGATGGCTTCATATTACATGTGTCTAATACAGACACCAGGTTCCGCCAGCAGGTAGGAGAAGATCTCCTCGCCTATCTGGCGGAACCTGCAAATTCCACAACATGCCACGACATGGGTCACTTGGTAGATGACTTAATTGAATGGATGCAAAGTAGCAATCATAAGGTTAGTGCTTGTGAATTTAGGCAAAGGGTTTTATGTAGCTGTTTTAAATGGATTTGGAGTTCACGGATGTGTCTACAAAACTTCTATAGTGGAAGTGTTGATACTGTTTTGAAAGGAAATTGCCACAACGGTTGAGTGGGCACAGCTTCTTAAGTGGATAAAATGAATGTCGGACTTGTTAAATGTAGGTAGTGGTTATACTCAATAATATTTATTAATATATTAAACTCTGCACAAAATATACAGAATGCTCTACAAAAATTTCAAATGTTGGAAGACTATTAAATAATTCAAGATAACCGTATGATGATATTTTTCGGACTTCTTCCACTGTCCGAAGGATTTGAATGGCTTCATAATACATGTGTCTAATGCAGACACCAGGTTCCGCCAGCAGGTAGGAGAGGATCTCCTCGCCTATCTGGCGGAACCTGCAAACTCCACAACATGCCACGACATGGGTCACTTGGTAGATGACTTAATTGAATGGATGCAAAGTAGCAGTCATAAGGTTAGTGCTTGCGAATTTAGGTAAAGGGTTTTATGTAGCTGTTTTAAATGGATTTGTAGTTCACGGATGTGTCTACAAAACTTCTATAGTGGAAGTGTTGATACTGTTTTGAACGGAAATTGCCACAACGGTTGAGTGGGCACATTTTCTTAAGTGGATAAAATGAATGTCGAAGGACTTTTTAAATGTAGATAGTGGTTATACTCAATAATATTTATTAATATATTAAGCTCTGCACAAAATATACAGAGTGTTCTACAAAAATTTCAAATGTTGGAAGACTTTTTAAATGTAGGTAATGGTTATACTCAATAATATTTATTAATATATTAAACTCTGCACAAAATATACAGAGTGTTCTACAAAAATTTCAAATGTTGGAAGACTATTAAATAATTCAAGATAACCGTATGATGATATTTTTCGGATTTTTTCCACTGTCCGAAGGATTTGGATGGCTTCATAATACATGTGTCTAATACAGACACCAGGTTCCGCCAGCAGGTAGGAGAGGATCTCCTCGCCTATCTGGCGGAACCTACAAACTCCACAACATGCCACGACATGGGTCACTTGGTAGATGACTTAATTGAATGGATGCAAAGTAGCAATCATAAGGTTAGTGCTTGTGAATTTAGGTAAAAAGTTTTATGTAGCCGTTTTAAATGGATTTGGAGTTCACGGATGTGTCTACAAAACTTCTATAGTACAAGTGTTGATACTGTTTTGAACGGAAATTGCCACAACGGTTGAGTGGGCACAGTTTCTTAAGTGGATAAAATGAATGTCGAAGGACTTTTTAAATGTAGGTAGTGGTTATACTCAATAATATTTATTAATATATTAAACTCTGCACAAAATATACAGAGTGTTCTACAAAAATTTCAAGTGTTGGAAGACTATTAAATAATTCAAGATAACCGTATGATGATATTTTTCGGACTTTTTCCACTGTCCGAAGGATTTGATTGGCTTCACAATACATGTGTCTAATACAGACACCAGGTTCCGCCAGCAGGTAGGAGAGGATCTCCTCGCCTATCTGGCGGAACCTGCAAACTCCACAACATGCCACGACATGGGTCACTTGGTAGATGACTTAATTGAATGGATGCAAAGTAGCAATCATAAGGTTAGTGCTTGTGAATTTAGGCAAAGGGTTTTATGTAGCTGTTTTATATGGATTTGGAGTTCATGGATGTGTCTACAAAACTTCTATCGTGGAAGTGTTGATACTGTTTTGAACGGAAATTGCCACAACGGTTGAGTGGGCACAGTTTCTTAAGTGGATAAAATGAATGTCCAAGAACTTTTTAAATGTAGGTAGTGGTTATACTCAACAATATTTATTAATATATTAAACTCTGCACAAAATATACAGAGTGTTCTACAAAAATTTCAAATGTTGGAAGACTATTAAATAATTCAAGATAACCGTATGATGATATTTTTCGGACTTCTTCCACTGTCCGAAGGATTTCGATGGCTTCATAATACATGTGTCTAATACGGACACCAGGTTCCGCCAGCAGGTAGGAGAGGATCTCCTCGCCTATCTGGCGGAACCTGCAAACTCCACAGCATGCCACGACATGGATCACTTGGTAGATGACTTAATTGAATGGTTGCAAAGTAACAATCATAAGGTTAGTGCTTGAGAATTTAGGTAAAGGGTTTTATGTAGCTGTTTTAAATGGATTTGGAGTTCACGGATGTGTCTACAAAACTTCTATAGTACAAGTGTTGATACTGTTTTGAACGGAAATTGCCACAACGGTTGAGTGGGCACAGTTTCTTAAGTGGATAAAATGAATGTCGAAGCACTTTTTAAATGTAGATAGTGGTTATACTCAATAATATTTATTAATATATTAAACTCTGCACAAAATATACAGAATGTTCTACAAAAATTTCAAATATTGGAAGACTATTAAATAATTCAAGATAACCGTATGATGATATTTTTCGGACTTTTTCCACTGTCCGAAGGATTTGAATGGCTTCATAATACATGTGTCTAATACAGACACCAGGTTCCGCCAGCAGGTAGGAGACGATCTCCTCGCCTATCTGGGGGAACCTGCAAACTCCACAACATGCCACGACATGGGTCACTTGGTAGATGACTTAATTGAATGGATGCAAAGTAGCAATCATAAGGTTAGTGCTTGAGAATTTAGGTAAAGGGTTTTATGTAGCTGTTTTAAATGGATTTGGAGTTCACGGATGTGTCTACAAAACTTCTATAGTGGAAGTGTTGATACTGTTTTGAACGGAAATTGCCACAACGGTTGAGTGGGCACAGTTTCTTAAGTGGATAAAATATGTCGAAGGACTTTTTAAATGTAGGTAGTGGTTATACTCAATAATATTTATTAATATATTAAACTCTGCACAAAATATACAGAGTGTTCTACAAAAATTTCAAAAGTTGGAAGACTATTAAATAATTCAAGATAACCGTATGATGATATTTTTCGGACTTTTTCTACTGTCCGAAGGATTTGGATGGCTTCATAATACATGTGTCTAATACAGACACCAGGTTCCGCCAGCAGGTAGGAGAAGATCTCCTCGCCTATCTGGCGGAACCCGCAAACTCCACAACATGCCACGACATGGGTCACTTAGTAGATGACCTAATTGAATGGATGCAAAGTAGCAATCATAAGGTTAGTGCTTGTGAATTTAGGTAAAGGGTTTTATGTAGCTGTTTTAAATGGATTTGGAATTCACGGATGTGTCTACAAAACTTCTATAGTGGAAGTGTTGATACTGTTTTGAAAGGAAATTGCCACAACGGTTGAGTGGGCACAGCTTCTTAAGTGGATAAAATGAATGTCGGACTTTTTAAATGTAGGTAGTGGTTATACTCAATCATATTTATTAATATATTAAACTCTGCACAATATATACAGAATGTTCTACAAAAATTTCAAATGTTGGAAGACTATTAAATAATTCAAGATAACCGTATGATGATATTTTTCGGACTTTTTCTACTGTCCGAAGGATTTGGATGGCTTCATAATACATGTGTCTAATACAGACACCAGGTTCCGCCAGCAGGTAGTAGAGGATTTCCTCGCCTATCTGGCGGAACCTGCAAACTCCACAACATGCCACGACATGGGTCACTTGGTAGATGACCTAATTGAATGGATGCAAAGTTGCAATCATAAGGTTAGTGCTTGTGAATTTAGGCAAAGGGTTTTATGTAGCTGTTTTAAATGGATTTGGAGTTCACGGATGTGTCTACAAAACTTCTATAGTGGAAGTGTTGATACTGTTTTGAACGGAAATTGACACAACGGTTGAGTGGGCATAGTTTCTTAAGTGGATAAAATGAATGTCGAAGGACTTTTTAAATGTAGGTAGTGGTTATACTCAATAATATTTATTAATATATTAAACTCTGCACAAAATATACAGAGTGTTCTACAAAAATTTCAAATGTTGGAAGACTATTAAATAATTCAAGATAACCGTATGATGATATTTTTCGGATTTTTTCCACTGTCCGAAGGATTTGGATGGCTTCATAATACATGTGTCTAATACAGACACCAGGTTCCGCCAGCAGGTAGGAGAGGATCTCCTCGCCTATCTGGCGGAACCTGCAAACACCACAACATGCCACGACATGGGTCACTTGGTAGATGACTTAATTGAATGGATGCAAAGTAGCAATCATAAGGTTAGTGCTTGTGAATTTAGGCAAAGGGTTTATGTAGCTGTTTTAAATCTATTTGGAGTTCACGGATGTGTCTACAAAACTTCTATAGTGGAAGTGTTGATACTGTTTTGAACGGAAATTGCCACAACGGTTGAGTGGGCACAGTTTCTTAAGTGGATAAAATGAATGTCGAAGGACTTTTTAAATGTAGGTAGTGGTTATACTCAATAATATTTATTAATATATTAAACTCTGCACAAAATATACAGAGTGTTCTACAAAAATTTCAAATGTTGGAAGACTATTAAATAATTCAAGATAACCGTATGATGATATTTTTCGGACTTTTTCTACTGTCCGAAGGATTTGGATGGCTTCATAATACATGTGTCTAATACAGACACCAAGTTCCGCCAGCAGGTAGGAGAGGATCTCCTCGCCTATCTGGCGGAACCTGCAAACTCCACAACATGCCACGACATGGGTCACTTGGTAGATGACTTAATTGAATGGATGCAAAGTAGCAATCATAAGGTTAGTGCTTGTGAATTTAGGTAAAGGGTTTTATGTAGCTGTTTTAAATGGATTTGGAGTTCACGGATGTGTTTACAAAACTTCTATTGTGGAAGTGTTGATACTGTTTTGAACGGAAATTGCCACAACGGTTGAGTGGGCACAGTTTCTTAAGTGGATAAAATGAATGTCGAAGGACTTTTTAAATGTAGGTAGTGGTTATACTCAATAATATTTATTAATATATTAAACTCTGCACAAAATATACAGAGTGTTCTACAAAAATTTCAAATGTTGGAAGACTATTAAATAATTCAAGATAACCGTATGATGATATTTTTCGGACTTCTTCCACTGTCCGAAGGATTTGCATGGCTTCATAATGCATGTGTCTAGTACAGACACCAGGTTCCGCCAGCAGGTAGGAGAGGATCTCCTCGCCTATCTGGCGGAACCTGCAAACTCCACAACATGCCACGACATGGGCCACTTGGTAGATGACCTAATTGAATGGATGCAAGGTAGCAATCATAAGGTTAGTGCTTGTGAATTTAGGTAAAGGGTTTTATGTAGCTGTTTTAAATGGATTTGGAGTTCACGGATGTGTCTACAAAACTTCTATAGTGGAAGTGTTGATACTGTTTTGAAAGGAAATTGCCACAACGGTTGAGTGGACACAGCTTCTTAAGTGAATAAAATGAATGTCGGATTTTTTAAATGTAGGTAGTGGTTATACTCAATCATATTTATTAATATATTAAACTCTGCACAAAATATACAGAATGTTCTACAAAAATTTCAAATGTTGGAAGACTATTAAATAATTCAAGATAACCGTATGATGATATTTTTCGGACTTTTTCTACTGTCCGAAGGATTTGGATGGCTTCATAATACATGTGTCTAATACAGACACCAGGTTCCGCCAGCAGGTAGGAGAGGATCTCCTCGCCTATCTGGCGGAACCTGCAAACTCCACAACATGCCACGACATGGGTCACTTGGTAGATGACCTAATTGAATGGATGCAAAGTAGCAATCATAAGGTTAGTGCTTGTGAATTTAGGTAAAGGGTTTTATGTAGCTGTTTTAAATGGATTTGGAGTTCACGGATGTGTCTACAAAACTTCTATAGTGGAAGTGTTGATACTGTTTTGAACGAAAATTGCCACAACGGTTGAGTGGGCACAGTTTCTTAAGTGGATAAAATGAATGTCGAAGGACTTTTTAAATGTAGGTAGTGGTTATACTCAATAATATTTATTAATATATTAAACTCTACACAAAATATACAGAGTGTTCTACAAAAATTTCAAATGTTGGAAGACTATTAAATAATTCAAGATAACCGTATGATGATATTTTTCGAACTTTTTCCACTGTCCGAAGGATTTGGATGGCTTCATAATACATGTGTCTAATACAGACACCAGGTTCCGCCAGCAGGTAGGAGAGGATCTCCTCGCCTATCTGGCGGAACCTGCAAACTCCACAAAATGCCACGACATGGGTCACTTGGTAGATGACCTAATTGAATGGATGCAAAGTAGCAATCATAAGGTTAGTGCTTGTGAATTTAGGAAAAGGGTTTTATGTAGCTGTTTTAAATGGATTTGGAGTTCACGGATGTGTCTACAAAACTAATATAGTGGAAGTGTTGATACTGTTTTGAACTGAAATTGCCACAACGGTTGAGTGGGCATAGTTTCTTAAGTGGATAAAATGAATGTCGAAGGACTTTTTAAATGTAGGTAGTGGTTATACTCAATAATATTTATTAATATATTAAACTCTGCACAAAATATACAGAGTGTTCTACAAAAATTTCAAATGTTGGAAGACTATTAAATAATTCAAGATAACCGGATGATGATATTTTTCGGATTTTTTCCACTGTCCGAAGGATTTGGATGGCTTCATAATACATGTGTCTAATACAGACACCAGGTTCCGCCAGCAGGTAGGAGAGGATCTCCTCGCCTATCTGGCGGAACCTGCAAACTCCACAACATGCTACGACATGGGTCACTTGGTAGATGACTTAATTGAATGGATGCAAAGTAGCAATCATAAGGTTAGTGCTTGTGAATTTAGGCAAAGGGTTTTATGTAGCTGTTTTAAATGGATTTGGAGTTCACGGATGTGTCTACAAAACTTCTATAGTGGAAGTGTTGATACTGTTTTTAACGGAAATTGCCACAACGGTTGAGTGGGCACAGTTTCTTAAGTGGATAAAATGAATGTCGAAGGACTTTTTAAATGTAGGTAGTGGTTATACTCAATAATATTTATTAATATATTAAACTCTGCACAAAATATACAGAGTGTTCTACAAAAATTTCAAATGTTGGAAGACTATTAAATAATTCAAGATAACCGTATGATGATATTTTTCGGACTTTTTCTACTGTCCGAAGGATTTGGATGGCTTCATAATACATGTGTCTAATACAGACACCAAGTTCCGCCAGAAGGTAGGAGAGGATCTCCTCGCCTATCTGGCGGAACCTGCAAACTCCACAACATGCCACGACATGGGTCACTTGGTAGATGACTTAATTGAATGGATGCAAAGTAGCAATCATAAGGTTAGTGCTTGTGAATTTAGGTAAAGGGTTTTATGTAGCTGTTTTAAATGGATTTGGAGTTCACGGATGTGTTTACAAAACTTCTATTGTGGAAGTGTTGATACTGTTTTGAACGGAAATTGCCACAACGGTTGAGTGGGCACAGTTTCTTAAGTGGATAAAATGAATGTCGAAGGACTTTTTAAATGTAGGTAGTGGTTATACTCAATAATATTTATTAATATATTAAACTCTGCACAAAATATACAGAGTGTTCTACAAAAATTTCAAATGTTGGAAGACTATTAAATAATTCAAGATAACCGTATGATGATATTTTTCGGACTTCTTCCACTGTCCGAAGGATTTGGATGGCTTCATAATGCATGTGTCTAGTACAGACACCAGGTTCCGCCAGCAGGTAGGAGAGGATCTCCTCGCCTATCTGGCGGAACCTGCAAACTCCACAACATGCCACGACATGGGCCACTTGGTAGATGACCTAATTGAATGGATGCAAGGTAGCAATCATAAGGTTAGTGCTTGTGAATTTAGGTAAAGGGTTTTATGTAGCTGTTTTAAATGGATTTGGAGTTCACGGATGTGTCTACAAAACTTCTATAGTGGAAGTGTTGATACTGTTTTGAAAGGAAATTGCCACAACGGTTGAGTGGGCACAGCTTCTTAAGTGAATAAAATGAATGTCGGATTTTTTAAATGTAGGTAGTGGTTATACTCAATCATATTTATTAATATATTAAACTCTGCACAAAATATACAGAATGTTCTACAAAAATTTCAAATGTTGGAAGACTATTAAATAATTCAAGATAACCGTATGATGATATTTTTCGGACTTTTTCTACTGCCCGAAGGATTTGGATGGCTTCATAATACATGTGTCTAATACAGACACCAGGTTCCGCCAGCAGGTAGGAGAGGATCTCCTCGCCTATCTGGCGGAACCTGCAAACTCCACAACATGCCACGACATGGGTCACTTGGTAGATGACCTAATTGAATGGATGCAAAGTAGCAATCATAAGGTTAGTGCTTGTGAATTTAGGCAAAGGGTTTATGTAGCTGTTTTAAATCTATTTGGAGTTCACTGATGTATCTACAAAACTTCTATAGTGGAAGTGTTGATACTGTTTTGAACGGAAATTGCCACAACGGTTGAGTGAGCACAGTTTCTTAAGTGGATAAAATGAATGTCGAAGGACTTTTTAAATGTAGGTAGTGGTTATACTCAATAATATTTATTAATATATTAAACTCTGCACAAAATATACAGAGTGTTCTACAAAAATTTCAAATGTTGGAAGACTATTAAATAATTCAAGATAACCGTATGATGATATTTTTCGGACTTTTTCTACTGTCCGAAGGATTTGGATGGCTTCATAATACATGTGTCTAATACAGACACCAGGTTCCGCCAGCAGGTAGGAGAGGATCTCCTCGCCTATCTGGCGGAACCTGCAAACTCCACAACATGCCACGACATGGGTCACTTGGTAGATGACTTAATTGAATGGATGCAAAGTAGCAATCATAAGGTTAGTGCTTGTGAATTTAGGTAAAGGGTTTTATGTAGCTGTTTTAAATGGATTTGGAGTTCACGGATGTGTTTACAAAACTTCTATTGTGGAAGTGTTGATACTGTTTTGAACGGAAATTGCCACAACGGTTGAGTGGGCACAGTTTCTTAAGTGGTTAAAATGAATGTCGAAGGACTTTTTAAATGTAGGTAGTGGTTATACTCAATAATATTTATTAATATATTAAACTCTGCACAAAATATACAGAGTGTTCTACAAAAATTTCAAATGTTGGAAGACTATTAAATAATTCAAGATAACCGTATGATGATATTTTTCGAACTTTTTCCACTGTCCGAAGGATTTGGATGGCTTCATAATACATGTGTCTAATACAGACACCAGGTTCCGCCAGAAGGTAGGAGAGGATCTCCTCGCCTATCTGGCGGAACCTGCAAACTCCACAACATGCCACGACATGGGTCACTTGGTACATGACCTAATTGAATGGATGCAAAGTAGCAATCATAAGGTTAGTGCTTGTGAATTTAGGCAAAGGGTTTTATGTAGCTGTTTTAAATGGATTTGGAGTTCACGGATGTGTCTACAAAACTAATATAGTGGAAGTGTTGATACTGTTTTGAACGGAAATTGCCACAACGGTTGAGTGGGCATAGTTTCTTAAGTGGATAAAATGAATGTCGAAGGACTTTTTAAATGTAGGTAGTGGTTATACTCAATAATATTTATTAATATATTAAACTCTGCACAAAATATACAGAGTGTTCTACAAAAATTTCAAATGTTGGAAGACTATTAAATAATTCAAGATAACCGGATGATGATATTTTTCGGATTTTTTCCACTGTCCGAAGGATTTGGATGGCTTCATAATACATGTGTCTAATACAGACACCAGGTTCCGCCAGCAGGTAGGAGAGGATCTTCTCGCCTATCTGGCGGAACCTGCAAACTCCACAACATGATACGACATGGGTCACTTGGTAGATGACTTAATTGAATGGATGCAAAGTAGCAATCATAAGGTTAGTGCTTGTGAATTTAGGCAAAGGGTTTTATGTAGCTGTTTTAAATTGATTTGGAGTTCACGGATGTGTCTACAAAACTTCTATAGTGGAAGTGTTGATACTGTTTTGAACGGAAATTGCCACAACGGTTGAGTGGGCACAGTTTCTTAAGTGGATAAAATGAATGTCGAAGGACTTTTTAAATGTAGGTAGTGGTTATACTCAATAATATTTATTAATATATTAAACTCTGCACAAAATATACAAAGTGTTCTACAAAAATTTCAAATGTTGGAAGACTATTAAATAATTCAAGATAACCGTATGATGATATTTTTCGGACTTTTTCTACTGTCCGAAGGATTTGGATGGCTTCATAATACATGTGTCTAATACAGACACCAAGTTCCGCCAGCAAGTAGGAGAGGATCTCCTCGCCTATCTGGCGGAACCTGCAAACTCCACAACATGCCACGACATGGTTCACTTGGTAGATGACTTAATAGAATGGATGCAAAGTAGCAATCATAAGGTTAGTGCTTGTGAATTTAGGTAAAGGGTTTTATGTAGCTGTTTTAAATGGATTTGGAGTTCACGGATGTGTTTACAAAACTTCTATTGTGGAAGTGTTGATACTGTTTTGAACGGAAATTGCCACAACGGTTGAGTGGGCACAGTTCCTTAAGTGGATAAAATGAATGTCGAAGGACTTTTTAAATGTAGGTAGTGGTTATACTCAATAATATTTATTAATATATTAAACTCTGCACAAAATATACAGAGTGTTCTACAAAAATTTCAAATGTTGGAAGACTATTAAATAATTCAAGATAACCGTATGATGTTATTTTTCGGACTTTTTCTACTGTCCGAAGGATTTGGATGGCTTCATAATACATGTGTCTAACACAGACACCAGGTTCCGCCCGCAGGTAGGAGAGGATCTCCTCGCCTATCTGGCGGAACCTGCAAACTCCACAACATGCCACGACATGGGTCACTTGGTAGATGACCTAATTGAATGGATGCAAAGTAGCAATCATAAGGTTAGTGCTTGTGAATTTAGGCAAAGGGTTTTATGTAGCTGTTTTAAATGGAATTGGAGTTCACGGATGTGTCTACAAAACTTCTATAGTGGAAGTGTTGATACTGTTTTGAACGGAAATTGCCACAACGGTTGAGTGGGCACAGTTTCTTAAGTGGATAAAATGAATGTCGAAGGACTTTTTAAATGTAGGTAGTGGTTATACTCAATAATATTTATTAATATATTAAACTCTGCACAAAATATACAGAGTGTTCTACAAAAATTTCAAATGTTGGAAGACTATTAAATAATTCAAGATAACCGTATGATGATATTTTTCGGATTTTTTCCACTGTCCGAAGGATTTGGATGGCTTCATAATACATGTGTCTAATACAGACACCAGGTTCCGCCAGCAGGTAGGAGAGGATCTAATCGCCTATCTGGCGGAACCTGCAAACTCCACAACATGCCACGACATGGGTCACTTGGTAGATGACTTAATTGAATGGATGCAAAGTAGCAATCATAAGGTTAGTGCTTGTGAATTTAGGTAAAGGGTTTTATGTAGCTGTTTTAAATGGATTTGGAGTTCACGGATGTGTCTACAAAACTTCTATAGTGGAAGTGTTGATACTGTTTTGAACGGAAATTGCCACAACGGTTGAGTGGGCACAGTTTCTTAAGTGGATGAAATGAATGTCGAAGGACTTTTTAAATGTAGGTAGTGGTTATACTCAATAATATTTATTAATATATTAAACTCTGCACAAAATATACAGAAGGTTCTACAAAAATTTCAAATGTTGGAAGACTATTAAATAATTCCAGATAACCGTATGATGATATTTTTCGGATTTTTTCCACTGTCCGAAGGATTTGGATGGCTTCATAATACATGTGTCTAATACAGACACCGGGTTCCGCCAGCAGGTAGGAGAGGATCTCCTCGCCTATCTGGCGGAACCTGCAAACTCCACAACATGCCACGACATGGGTCACTTGGTAGATGACTTAATTGAATGGATGCAAAGTAGCAATCATAAGGTTAGTGCTTGTGAATTTAGGTAAAGGGTTTTATGTAGCTGTTTTAAATGGATTTGGAGTTTACGGATGTGTCTACAAAACTTCTATAGTGGAAGTGTTGATACTGTTTTGAACGGAAATTGCCACAACGGTTGAGTGGGCACAGTTTCTTAAGTGGATAACATGAATGTCGAAGGACTTTTTAAATGTAGGTAGTGGTTATACTCAATAATATTTATTAATATATTAAACTCTGCACAAAATATACAGAATGTTCTACAAAAATTTCAAATGTTGGAAGACTATTAAATAATTCAAGATAAATGTATGATGATATTTTTCGGACTTTTTCTACTGTCCGAAGGATTTGGATGGCTTCATAATACATGTGTCTAATACAGACACCAGGTTCCGCCAGCAGGTAGGAGAGGATCTCCTCGCCTATCTGGCGGAACCTGCAAACTCCACAACATGCCACGACATGGGTCACTTGGTAGATGACTTAATTGAATGGATGCAAAGTAGCAATCATAAGGTTAGTGCTTGTGAATTTAGGTAAAGGGTTTTATGTAGCTGTTTTAAATGGATTTGGAGTTCACGGATGTGTTTACAAAACTTCTATTGTGGAAGTGTTGATACTGTTTTGAACGGAAATTGCCACAACGGTTGAGTGGGCACAGTTCCTTAAGTGGATAAAATGAATGTCGAAGGACTTTTTAAATGTAGGTAGTGGTTATACTCAATAATATTTATTAATATATTAAACTCTGCACAAAATATACAGAGTGTTCTACAAAAATTTCAAATGTTGGAAGACTATTAAATAATTCAAGATAACCGTATGATGTTATTTTTCGGACTTTTTCTACTGTCCGAAGGATTTGGATGGCTTCATAATACATGTGTCTAATACAGACACCAGGTTCCGCCCGCAGGTAGGAGAGGATCTCCTCGCCTATCTGGCGGAACCTGCAAACTCCACAACATGCCACGACATGGGTCACTTGGTAGATGACTTAATTGAATGGATGCAAAGTAGCAATCATAAGGTTAGTGCTTGTGAATTTAAGCAAAGGGTTTTATGTAGCTGTTTTAAATAGATTTGGAGTTCACGGATGTGTCTACAAAACTTCTATAGTGGAAGTGTTGATATTGTTTTGAACGGAAATTGCCACAACGGTTGAGTGGGCACAGTTTCTTAAGTGGATAAAATGAATGTCGAAGGACTTTTTAAATGTAGGTAGTGGTTATACTCAATAATATTTATTAATATATTAAACTCTGCACAAAATATACAGAGTGTTCTACAAAAATTTCAAATGTTGGAAGACTATTAAATAATTCAAGATAACCGTATGATGATATTTTTCGGACTTTTTCTACTGTCCGAAGGATTTGGATGGCTTCATAATACATGTGTCTAATACAGACACCAGGTTCCGCCAGCAGGTAGGAGAGGATTTCCTCGCCTATCTGGCGAAACCTGCAAACTCAACAACATGCCACGACATGGGTCACTTGGTAGATGACTTAATTGAATGGATGCAAAGTAGCAATCATAAGGTTAGTGCTTGTGAATTTAGGCAAAGGGTTTTATGTAGCTGTTTTAAATGGAATTGGAGTTCACGGATGTGTCTACAAAACTTCTATAGTGGAAGTGTTGATACTGTTTTGAACGGAAATTGCCACAACGGTTGAGTGGGCACAGTTTCTTAAGTGGATAAAATGAATGTCGAAGGACTTTTTAAATGTAGGTAGTGGTTATACTCAATAATATTTATTAATATATTAAACTCTGCACAAAATATACAGAGTGTTCTACAAAAATTTCAAGTGTTGGAAGACTATTAAATAATTCAAGATAACCGTATGATGATATTTTTCGGATTTTTTCCACTGTCCGAAGGATTTGGATGGCTTCATAATACATGTGTCTAATACAGACACCAGGTTCCGCCAGCAGGTAGGAGAGGATCTAATCGCCTATCTGGCGGAACCTGCAAACTCCACAACATGCCACGACATGGGTCACTTGGTAGATGACTTAATTGAATGGATGCAAAGTAGCAATCATAAGGTTAGTGCTTGTGAATTTAGGTAAAGGGTTTTATGTAGCTGTTTTAAATGGATTTGGAGTTCACGGATGTGTCTACAAAACTTCTATAGTGGAAGTGTTGATACTGTTTTGAACGGAAATTGCCACAACGGTTGAGTGGGCACAGTTTCTTAAGTGGATAACATGAATGTCGAAGGACTTTTTAAATGTAGGTAGTGGTTATACTCAATAATATTTATTAATATATTAAACTCTGCACAAAATATACAGAGTGTTCTACAAAAATTTCAAATGTTGGAAGACTATTATATAATTCAAGATAACCGTATGATGATATTTTGCGGACTTTTTCTACTGTCCGAAGGATTTGGATGGCTTCATAATACATGTGTCTAATACAGACACCAGGTTTCGCCAGCGGGTAGGAGAGGATCTCCTCGCCTATCTGGCGGAACCTGCAAACTCCACAACATGACACGACATGGGTCACTTGGTAGATGACTTAATTGAATAGATGCAAAGTAGAAATCATAAGGTTAGTGCTTGTGAATTTAGGTAAAGGGTTTTATGTAGCTGTTTTAAATGGATTTGGAGTTCACGGATGTGTCTACAAAACTTCTATAGTGGAAGTGTTAATACTGTTTTGAACGGAAATTGCCACAACGGTTAAGTGGGCACAGTTTCTTAAGTGGATAAAATGAATGTCGAAGGACTTTTTAAATGTAGGTAGTGGTTATACTCAACAATATTTATTAATATATTAAACTCTGCAAAAAATATACAGAGTGTTCTACAAAAATTTCAAATGTTGGAAGACTATTAAATAATTCAATATAACCGTATGATGATATTTTTCGGACTTTTTCTACTGTCCGAAGGATTTGGATGGCTTCATAATACATGTGTCTAATACAGACATCAGGTTCCGCCAGCAGGTAGGAGAGAATCTCCTCGCCTATCTGGCGAACCTGCAAACTCCACAACATGCCACGACATGGGTCACTTGGTAGATGACTTAATTGAATGGATGCAAAGTAGCAATCATAAGATTAGTGCTTGTGAATTTAAGTAAAGGGTTTTATGTAGCTGTTTTAAATGGATTTGGAGTTCACGGATGTGTCTACAAAACTTCTATAGTGGAAGTGTTGATATTGTTTTGAACGGAAATTGCCACAACGGTTGAGTGGGCACAGTTTCTTAAGTGGATAAAATGAATGTCGAAGGACTTTTTAAATGTAGGTAGTGGTTATACTCAATAATATTTATTAATATATTAAACTCTGCACAAAATATACAGAGTGTTCTACAAAAATTTCAAATGTTGGAAGACTATTAAATAATTCAAGATAACCGTATGATGATATTTTTCGGACTTTTTCTACTGTCCGAAGGATTTGGATGGCTTCATAATACATGTGTCTAATACAGACACCAGGTTCCGCCAGCAGGTAGGAGAGGATCTAATCGCCTATCTGGCGGAACCTGCAAACTCCACAACATGCCACGACATGGGTCACTTGGTAGATGACTTAATTGAATGGATGCAAAGTAGCAATCATAAGGTTAGTGCTTGTGAATTTAGGTAAAGGGTTTTATGTAGCTGTTTTAAATGGATTTGGAGTTTACGGATGTGTCTACAAAACTTCTATAGTGGAAGTGTTGATACTGTTTTGAACGGAAATTGCCACAACGGTTGAGTGGGCACAGTTTCTTAAGTGGATAACATGAATGTCGAAGGACTTTTTAAATGTAGGTAGTGGTTATACTCAATAATATTTATTAATATATTAAACTCTGCACAAAATATACAGAGTGTTCTACAAAAATTTCAAATGTTGGAAGACTATTATATATTCAAGATAACCGTATGATGATATTTTGCGGACTTTTTCTACTGTCCGAAGGATTTGGATGGCTTCATAATACATGTGTCTAATACAGACACCAGGTTTCGCCAGCGGGTAGGAGAGGATCTAATCGCCTATCTGGCGGAACCTGCAAACTCCACAACATGCCACGACATGGGTCACTTGGTAGATGACTTAATTGAATGGATGCAAAGTAGCAATCATAAGGTTAGTGCTTGTGAATTTAGGTAAAGGGTTTTATGTAGCTGTTTTAAATGGATTTGGAGTTCACGGATGTGTCTACAAAACTTCTATAGTGGAAGTGTTAATACTGTTTTGAACGGAAATTGCCACAACGGTTAAGTGGGCACAGTTTCTTAAGTGGATAAAATGAATGTCGAAGGACTTTTTAAATGTAGGTAGTGGTTATACTCAACAATATTTATTAATATATTAAACTCTGCAAAAAATATACAGAGTGTTCTACAAAAATTTCAAATGTTGGAAGACTATTAAATAATTCAATATAACCGTATGATGATATTTTTCGGACTTTTTCTACTGTCCGAAGGATTTGGATGGCTTCATAATACATGTGTCTAATACAGACATCAGGTTCCGCCAGCAGGTAGGAGAGAATCTCCTCGCCTATCTGGCGAACCTGCAAACTCCACAACATGCCACGACATGGGTCACTTGGTAGATGACTTAATTGAATGGATGCAAAGTAGCAATCATAAGATTAGTGCTTGTGAATTTAAGTAAAGGGTTTTATGTAGCTGTTTTAAATGGATTTGGAGTTCACGGATGTGTCTACAAAACTTCTATAGTGGAAGTGTTGATATTGTTTTGAACGGAAATTGCCACAACGGTTGAGTGGGCACAGTTTCTTAAGTGGATAAAATGAATGTCGAAGGACTTTTTAAATGTAGGTAGTGGTTATACTCAATAATATTTATTAATATATTAAACTCTGCACAAAATATACAGAGTGTTCTACAAAAATTTCAAATGTTGGAAGACTATTAAATAATTCAAGATAACCGTATGATGATATTTTTCGGACTTTTTCTACTGTCCGAAGGATTTGGATGGCTTCATAATACATGTGTCTAATACAGACACCAGGTTCCGCCAGCAGGTAGGAGAGGATTTCCTCGCCTATCTGGCGAAACCTGCAAACTCA